>OX352471.1:33009213-34209213 GCA_947093115.1 Brenthis daphne | reverse complement strand
TTCTGATGACCAAAAACCAAAATCTAAGGTTTTACATGTTAGTATACTATTAAATACATTGCAGTTTTTTGTATTTTTTCCCAGAAATGAGACATTTTCCCGCGGTAAAAAGTACCCTATATGTCTTAGCATTCTCGTTAGTTTTTTCCTTGAACCTAAAAGCTCTTGCTATCAAACGTGCTGTATTTCAATTTAGCTTCGGCATTCTACTAACACGCGACCGTTTGCGAATAAATGGCGCCATGTGTAGAAAGACGAATCATACGATATGCCTACGACATCCATACCGATATTATAAATGGGAAAGTGTGCTTTTTGGTTCGTAGCAACGTAATTTACTAAGTTTATGATAGACTTATATTATTTATTGCATAGAGAGTGTATTGTTGGGAGAGTGCGTTGTGGGGATTTTTATAACCGTATGACGTGAACTGCCTCGTTGCTCTACACTCTGGAGGTCACCACGTACATCTAACAGCTAAAACAGTTAACAATAGTTTTCTTAGAATTTTGATTAATTTCTTAGAAATTAACCTGGAGGTGATAAATTGTTATTCCGAATTTACCTAAGTCTAAAATAGTTTTTTTCAGTAAGTCGGAGATAGCAAGTTGGCAGTATATATCTGTGTATAGCACACTACTTATTTTTGTTGTTGTAAATAATAATTAATTTACAGAGGATACTTGAAAATGTTTATCTTACACATCATTAGTTAAGTTAGTAAAATATTATTAATTATTTAGAGCACTTAAATTAACGTAATAATATATTAAATTAGGAGGATAGTGACCAGAATCATTCACATTTGAAAAATCGTGTTAAATACACATAACGTGTTAAATAATCGGCGTGTAAGAAACCTCTACACATAACCCGTTCAAATTCACTATAAAGTTATATTATCTATACTACATATATCTCTACATATATCTATACATATAATAAAATTGTAACTAAGCCGAATCTATCATTAAATATTTTTTTGGAAAATCTTATTGAAACAAACATTATTATCGATGCAGAGGCCGAATCTATAGTTTTTAGAATTTTTGTCTGTCTGTTTGTTACCGTATCACAGAAAAACCACTAAAGGGATTTTGATGAAACTTAGTATGGTGATAGCTGGTTATCCGGGCCAACATAAAGGATACTCTTTACCGCGGGAAAATATCTCATTTCTGAGAAAAAATACAAAAACTGCAATGTAAGAGTATACTAATATGTAAAACCTAAGAATTTGGTTTTCGGTCATCTGAAAGCGGGCGGAGCCGCGGGCAATGCTAGTATTCTATATGAATATAGTGAATTTTCAATTCATACCATTCTCAGATATATCCAATTACCCAAGTCAACTACAAAAGTCGGGTAAGAAGGACGAGAATTGTACACAAAATTTTATTTCTCACAAAGGGGCTGAGATAGCTCTTGGAGCATGTCATACAATGCATATATGTAGATTATATATTCCGTTACGAGCATGTAACGAGACTCAGAACAATAGTTAGAAATACGGTAAAAATCTAAAATCAGGTATGCTAGGGCAATAAAAGGATAAAGTAGGCTTATGGCAGTCATCTGCTTTCAATCATGTTTGTTACAATAGGACTTGTTTGTATTGATTGGAGATGTATGGAGCCGAGTAGTTCTGCGTGGGTTTGAATTTAATTTTCTTTCACTTAATTTACTATTTATTTTGTATTTTTTAATCGACTTCCAAAAAGGAGGAAGTTCTCAATTCGTTGAAATCTTTTTTTTATGTTTGTTCACCAATTACTCGAAGACGCCTGAACCGATTTGGGTTTTTTTTTGTTCCCAGGTGGTCCCATATAAATTTTATAATGTTATTGTTATTTTAATGTTATTTAAGGAAAACAGTTATTTAAGCTCTTTATTCATTATTATTTACTAGCGACTTTTGCTCGAGTACGTTATTTTCTAGGTGCAAAAAATAACCTTTTGGTTTTATTTTCAGGTCACCTGACTTATCTTGCAAAATGTCGTCCAAATATGTCCAGCCATACACTCAAACAGGCACACATTGAATTTTCGCATTTATATTAGAATTCAAAATGACTTGGGATGAAAATGAAAATAGTTTTGGATATTGTCGTGGTTTTGTTGAGTTTTAGCTCTCGACTTTAAATGTTTTACAAAGACTTTCCTTTATCTCCTGTGACTACGTTTGCTATTTCATTTATAGTCCAGCCACTGAAGACATATAAGGAGGCTTTCGCTACAAAAGGTCAAGGAGAGTTATAATCTGCAGTTACAATTTGGTGCCCTATTTAATATTTCAAAATAAAAATATCAAATATTCACGTAAACCTAACAAAGTGTTATTATCATTAGTCTGTTCTAAAGAATCCTCATAACTTTAGAATATATTTTCGTATAAGAACAAAGAATCTTGTATACATATAAGATTAAAAGTTTCTCGTCAAGTTCTAACAAAGATGAAGGGTAAAGGGTTAGAAATGAAAATTTAGCATAAAGTATAAGTAAATTCTATGCTTCTAGTCCATACGTGGCTGGTTCCGAAAAGTTTACAAAGTTTGCTCGCCACTTTCCCATATTGCTGAATACGCTTTGGGAATATTTTAGTGGATTTTCTATTCATATTATTCAAATGCATTCATTATTCAATAACGTATTCAATGTAATGCTCATCTAGCGATGTATCGCCATTTACAATCGTTATTGACCGACTTTATATATAGGGTATTCAATTCGAGTGTGTTTTTTTGCGTCTATACTATACGATAATTACGAGATATGACTAGCGTACTGGTAACAAATAATTTTCAAGCAACATTTTTATAAGACTAGTTGGACCGATTCAGTTATAATTTTTATAATAAGTACTTAGAGGAAAAATTGAAATTTCTCCGAAAACTTGGAAAATTTGAAAAATATTAAACATGTAATATTTTTTGCTTTTATGTATATAACTTTTGGTTGTACTCAAAGATGATAAATTTTTTTAGCAATTATCATCGGAACAGAAAAAAAAGCAACCACGCACATGTTGCGTAAATTATTATTTACTGAACGTGGGCACTAAACCCACTACTTTCTTAAGAAATGGCAGTAATAGTTAACATATTTTGTATGAAAAAATACTTATTTCTCGTAAGTATATATGGATAAAATGCTGTGACAGACAGATACAATAAGTATCTATTTTATGTATGAAAAGATTAATTAATATTGTTGTGAACAACAAACCAAAATTAATGGTGGAAAATATAATAACACGTTAATACGAGATTTCAGAGGTTCAGAGTTTATGGTATATGCCTTATTCGGGGTTAAGTAGGAAAATTTCACTCATTAGCGGAACATTCGGCGTTTCGAGTAATTAAACGAAATTTTCCGGCTGTGTTGAGCAAACACTATGCCCCGGTGATTATGTTTACGTATAATTTTGACAAATATGTACCAAATATTGCGTCATACAGCTAAATCTATTCTCATTTAATCAAAATGATTAAAAACGTGAATAAATTCGTACAAAGTGCAGCTTTTCTTAATAAGAAATTACTTAGAAATATTATGATATATATATATATATGTATATATATATATATATATATATATATATGTTAGTGACTTGTTTGTGTCTCCCGCCCAACCAAAGCTTTACGCCTTTTGTGATTTAGTACAACATTTTTTTGACAATTTTATTATTAAAAGTAGCTTATGCCTTCAGTAGCACTACTAAATCCGTTCACATATTTCAGCGCGAAGAAATCGGTCAAAATAAAGGATATCTGTCATACATTAATTCAAACAACTATAAATATGAGTACTCAGATTGACTATGGGTTGAAAATAGACTGCTGTAGGCACCCAAAGACGCACTCGAACGAAGTGAAGGTAAGTCGTATAAATCGTATAAATAAATGTTATGTTATGTTTTAAAGTTTAGTATAGATTTCTTAGAGATGAGATATTTTCCTGCAGTAAAAAGTATCCTATATGGTGACCCAGATAACCAGCTATCATGACAGACAGACAGACAAGAATTCTAAAAACCACAGATTCGGCCTCTGCATCGATAATAATGACTATTTCAATAAGATTTTCCAAGAAATATTCAATGTACAGATTTGACTCAGAATTTTATTATATGTATAGAAGACTAGCATTGCCCGCGGCTCCGCCCGCGTTCAGATGACCAAAAACCAAATTCTCAGGTTTTACACATTAGTATACTCTTACAATGCAGTTTTTGTATTTTTTCTCAGAAATGAGACATTTTCCCGCGGTAAAAAGTATCCTACAATTGTTGACCAGGATAACCAGCTATCACCATACCAAATTTCATCAAAATCCCTCCAGTGGTTTTTCCGGGATGCGGTAACAGACTTGGCCTTTGCATCGATAATAATGACTATTTCAATAAGATTTTCCAAGAAATAATCAATATACAGATTTGACTCAGAATTTTATTATATGTATAGAAGATAAATGATTTTACTAAATGTATTTCATAAGGAAACATTTTTGACAATAAGACGTTAAAGCGCAAGTTCAATTAAGTTTACTTGTTACTGTGATTTTTTCATCGTAATCCTTAACCATCTGAAACGTAGAAATCAACTATTCATCTCTTAATAACCGCTTTCGAATAAATTATTGATGGCTTCAACAGAATCCTTTGTGTACTTAAATCTGAAATGTAAAAGGGAATTGTAAGTGTAATTAACAAACGCTTGAAAAATAGCAAAAGCTTTCAAATTTCTCTTCAAAAGTTTTATGATTCTAATTCGTGAGCTTTTATTGAAATCAACTTCAGTGTAAGAATTGTTGTTTTTTTAATTAATCTGGAAGACAAATTATATTTTTTTTTTGTTATGGCGTAATTTTCTTTTAAGGTAAATAATTAAAAAATCAAACCTGTGTTAATTTCGGATGCGGGTAACAAACAGAATGAAGAGTAAACAAAAGTAGCTGTTCCCTTTGTAAATGTTTGCATTTACCAACAATCACCCTGGATCTGAGCTTCTTACAGAAGCAAAACAATTTTCCTACTGGGGTTTGATTTTTATTAAAAACTAAGGACTTAGGTACGTTTTTTTCTGAGCTGAATTCTCATTCTTTTTCTAAAATAAAATGAAATAGGTCAAGTTACTCCTTATAACATCAGCTATTTGCCAGTGAAATTCCGACAAAATCATTTCAGCCGTTTCGGAGATTAGCCGGTACAAACAGTTAGATAGATAGACAGGCAGATAGACTAAAATAAAAAAATATGTTTTTTTTTAAATAAAACTTTCTTTTCGGATTATTTCGCGGATTTATTTTGATTTTTGATTCCCGACGTTTCGAATGCTTTACAGCAATCATGGTCACGGGAGAGACTTAGGTGTCAGATGACTCGAAGGAATAGTTGTTACAGACAGCCTACCCACAATTAACAAAATGAGAAATTGCACCAAGTACCTTGCAATATTTTATAACTTTAAACATTTTTATAATTTTAAGTAGTACTAATATTAATATTAATACTTGAATATGGAATATTATTTATTTAATTTTTGCTGTTATCATTGTAATTATTACAATTTTAAAAATATTAATTAGTAATCTATATTTAGTGCTGCCATTGTTATATTTATAGCCATAAAGAAAAAAATATAAAATATAACATTAATTATTTAAGCCACATAATTGTTCTATGTGTAATTTAAAAAGTTAAAATTAATTAAGAATAATAATTTTAATTTAGTATGCTATTATTTAAAAAGACAATTTACTAAGCAACACTATTGCTATATACCTTTACATATGAAAAATGAAATATATTAATATGAATATATGGTAAATACGTAACAACACAAATATACCTACATAACGTATAACATAAAGCCCAAGAGTTTTTTTTGTAAATCCAACGCGGGCGTAACCGCGAGTTCTGCTAGTATAGGTATATAATTTTTAATTTAAAATGTCATTAATTTTAGAAATTAATTTTAAAAAACTTTTAAAGAAATATAACGTCACGTGCATATGCCGCAAGTACTTATATATCGTTTTGATCTGAAAACCCTTTGAAACCAATATAATCCCTTTGGCTGTATTAATAAAGTGCTCTAGTTTCCACTCCAAAGTTTGGTCTGGCCTCGTGAGACCCTCGACTGTGTCAAGCCTCCTTCAACCAGTCCCTTGATTTAGAAATGTTCAGACTTCGAGTTTGACTTGTTGTACAAGTATGACCAAAAAGTATGTGAAACTTTAATTGACTCTTAGAATGTTTGAATTACAATGAAATATGATATATTGAAGACGATGTTCTTCAAAATGTAATATGTCATGGCGCTTCTTTGGATTTTTATAATATAATAAAAATAGTAAAAAATAGTGCGGAAGCGATTCTACGACGCCCTATTACAACGAGAGTTTTTGTTGGGTTTTAGTGGGCGGCTTTTCTAACCGGTGAGTCGCACATCTGTATGTATATACAGGTGATATGCATTTCTCAATGTAAAAAAATGGGGATAGATACTTATAAAAAGAGAACAACATAATACAATGAGGAGTCACATCTACATTTCTTATACATTGCCCATAAAATAATAAATGAAGATTAATAACCATTTCATTTTTCGTAGAAACAGCTGAACGGATCTGGATGAAATTTAGCACAGAGATAGATTATAGTCTCAAATAGCACATAGGTTATGTTTTAGCTCGAAAGAATTACGATTCCCGTGGGATAGATTTGTTTTTGTTTTTCACAGAGCAAGGGTTCGACTATCCAATTCATACTAGCCGTTAAAACGTACCTAGGGTCGAACCCGTTACCCGAGCAAAGCGAGGTTGAGTCGCGATTATATAAATATAGAATTCAATGCACTGTTTTAATGAGAAAAGAAAGAAAAAACACACTTAAGCCTGCAACAAAGGCAATTATACCGAAGCTCAAACTACTGATGGACCTCATAACGAGATAAAACAAAGATCCATTTACATACCCTATTAATAATAATAATACTATTAAAATATAAAATAATACTGAAGTATTTTGCTAAAATCTAGAATCTAGAATAAAATTTCTACTAAATTTTATATTTTTACACTGTATAGTTTTAATTTAAATACATTTGTCTTGCTCACAGAAGGCAAAATCCGTAGTCTAACTAATATTATTTTATGTTTAAAAATTTAATGATAAGAAAGTAAAATGTACTTAAGCATATACTATCGTCATACAAAAAAGACTTTTAAGCTGAATTCTTTTCTCAAAGCTCTTTGCATATTTAGCATCAGTAAAAAATACGCATCTTTAAATCTTACTTAAACTAACTTATTATACAATCGTTATTTATCATTAATGGAAATCTAGCAATAGAAATATATTTGTATATTTCTCTTATTTTCTCCTATTGTGAAATTGGGTGAACAATGTCCATGAAAAATATCAGAATTACTGCCATAACGTGTAAATTAAGTGAGAAAGCACTGAAACAAACCGAACAAAAAACCGATTTCTTTCTCTCCGAGAAATTGAAATAAAGCCAGAAAATTATACCTACGAGCTGATATTGTTTAATTAATAATATTAGATACTAATATTAGTAATCAATTATGATCAGTAAAGCATTTCAAATGCTCGTATTTAATTTAATTGCTTCACTTGATATGGGTTAAATGGCTTGAGTGGCAGTTCAAAGGTAGTAGAAAACACTTGATCTACGAGTATCTATCAGTTATGTTGTTTGCGAGGTCAATAAAGTTAACAATTTACTGGAATTGTTCTTACACTAAACTAGTCGTTTTCTAAGTTTCATTCAAGGTGTGCGTCTTTTCGTATTTTTGCACATAGTAATATGACTTGGGACATGACATGTATATCTGAATACTTAACACCATTTAATATAATATCATAATTAATAGGGTAAAAAAAGGTCAAGTCACTTTCCACCTTGTAACTTTGAATAGATTACCAAACTGTCTCTAAGCAAAATATCCTGATGATAAGTTGTGTTGTTCTTGTATCGGACTATATTCACACAATTATAATACTGCTAGCGATTTACCCTGTGACTGCCTAAGTGATAGTCTATCTATGAAGTAAATTTCTCCCAAACCTGTCCAGTCATTTCAACGTGAATGAGTATCTAGCTTATACAAATCTAGCTGTTATAATAGTTGCCTGATAAAAAATACAAGGTAACGCTCTAAAAAAATAAAACCATAATACAAATCAAAATTTAGTGTTTAATGCGTACTATATTCGAATCTGTTAGGAAATTTATACATATAATAAAATGCTGAGTCGAATCTGTACATTAAATATATTTTGGAAAATCTTATTAAAATAGTCGTTATTATCGATACAGAGGTCGAATTTATAGTTTTTAGAATTTTTGTCTGTCTGTCTGTTTGGGAACGCATCACGAGAAAATCACTGGACAGATTTTGATGAATTTTGGTATGATGATAGCTGGTTATCCGGCTACATATAGGATACTTTTATTGCGGGATAATATTTCATCTCCGAAAAATCCTTACTAACCACTAAAACGTAGGAACGAACCCGAGCGGAGCGAAGGCGAGTCGCTAGTAATTAATAATATTCAGGAAAATCAGTTTATGTAACATTATGTTATTTAAACTATTCTTCTGTTTGAAATAAGGTACGTATTTTCGGTTGAAGACCGTAACGATACAAGTGGAGCAGATATTTGGCGCTCGCCCAGCCCTCGTAAATCGAGTATGCCTATTTACTTACTAGTTTGCGACCAACGGGATACAATAGTGACAAACTAACCGGATATTTAGAAACCACTGGTTTGGAATGCAAATTGTGTTCGAAATTTTAACATTTTTGTCATGTTATATAAGTTTCAACTTAAATTAGTTAAAGAACTATGTTGAAAGGTACAGGAGAAACAGCGAATGTCCTAATGAAGAGATTATGAGAAAAAAGCAATTTTGAAGTTTAGAAGTATAACATTTTTATTGAGATCAAAGTATGCAGAACTTTTTACTATGTAGATTTTTTGAAAACCCTTCTTTACCATGTCCATGAACGAATTAGAGACTGGACCTGACATAAAATACAAATGTATGAAAACTAGTTCAACCAAGTGACGCATAACGCACACAAAGATTTTATTACAATATTATAAACACTGATACACAATACAATATTTCTAGTGCTTGAACGTAATCGATAAAATACATATATCGATGAACCAATGAATGACATTTTAGACATTGGTTAGCATAGTCATCATATTTTACATCTTTTAATTTATTCTCCTTCTTTTAATTTTAATAAATTAAAATAAATGAATTAAAGAGGCAATAATAATGTCTCAAATAATAATTATTTTTTAATTTGATTTATATAAATACGATGGCATTGATGGCAACATTCTGTTGGCCTATAATAATGTTAATGAACAAATGAATATCGGGTATATATTCCATTAATATATAATAAATATTATTTTGTAAAGATTAAAAAAATATTAAGCTAATTTAATTAAATAAAGTGATTTTGTTGATTCTGTTATTGAACTATTTTAATTGGCAATTGATTGTCTCGGGTGGTTATAAAAATGTGACACTGTCCTAATATTGCTCAGTTCTTAATAAACATTTGTGAAATTAGGAAAAAGAAAAAGAGATTGCAAATTAAGGTGAGTGTTGGATCGTGAAAGTAAAATAATTAGTGCAAGTGGTAAAGTGTTTTATTACAAATCGCCAACCCAGAAGTTTAGTGCTAAAATATTATTGTTTGATTTTGTGTAATTTATGTGTTGAAATAAAATGATCTTTATTATTATTACAATGGAATAATATTCCAAAGTATATAAATGTGGTATAAAATAAAATAAAAAATTAAGTACACATACTAATTATAATTTTTGCATTTATATTTTTATTTGATTTGACTGTGGTAAAAATATTTAATGTTATTGTACTGTACAAATAACACAATTCGTTTAGTAATTTCGTCAAATATCGATATATTTTTCGACATTGTCAAGCACTAGTCGATGTCAAATGGACTCACTCGACAGTTTAGTCATTTGTTCTGAATGGTATAATCCAGGGATTTTATGATGGTTGTCAGATGTCAACAATACATAGAAATATCGACTATATTTAACATAGTTGGATAATATGACATTTTATTTTACATTTAATTAAATTGTGTGATAAATAACAATAAATGTAATAAAATAATGTATTTACAAGTGAAAAGAAATACTGCTGCTTACGCCGTTATAGTTTTTACATCATTTAACAGAACATTTAGTCATTTTTGGGAGATGTTTTGTTGACAAATAAGTGCTTGAGACTGACGCAAAAAACAAACGACCAAGCCTAAAATCTCCTGGTTACTGAGAAGACCGATAAAGGTACGTCCGCTTATATGTCTAGTCCAGTGGTTAATTCGTTCATGACCATGTCATAACATTTTTAATATCCATTCTAACTTTATAATTAACAAAATATCATACTTAATCTCCATTTTATGGAACCGTTTGACGGTGATGACATTGTGAGCCACGATCCCATATCATTGGGTATTACTTGTGGACTTTGTGGTCAAGATGTGTCTAACAATAATATAAAATACACTCGCTTTTCTATTGATGCTGTACGGAATTAACACTTTACGCAACCAGTTGCAGGTTCGATTCCTTATAAAAACAATTTTTACTATGCTAATTAATATACTTATGACCCTGTTTTTTTGCTGGCTTGCTCATTTTTCACGCAGCAATCTGGGGGCGTAAATATAGAGTACCTAGGAGACCAAGCTTCGCTCGGCGTTTTGTAAAGTAGTATTTTTTCGGAAAAGATGTAAAAATTGCGTTTTTCTATCAGAAAAGAACCCTTAAATAGACCAATTTATAAAACAAAACCGTATCTAAATACAAATTTTGATCCAAATCTTTAGAATCGTTTTCGAGATACACGAAATAGATGTATACAAGAATTGCTCATTTAATATGATAAGCTAATAGAAATAGAAATCTAAAAATATACATGGGAATGATATATATGATTCTATGGTTTAATGGTTTTTCTGTATAATCTTGGAAAATTTCTATTCGATTTTAGAATAACATTTTATCTTAGCCCTTCAACAGAGATAACTAGCATTGCCCGCGGCTTCGCCCGCGTTCAGATGACCCAAAACCAAATTCTTAGGTTTCACATATTAGTATACTCTTCAAATGCAGTTTTTGTATTTTTTCTCAGAAATGAGATATTTTACCGCGGTAAAAGTATCCTATATGTTGACCCGGATAGCCAGCTACCATCATACCAAATTTCATTAAAATCTGTTCAGTGGTTTTCTCGTGATGCGATAACAGACAGACAGACAGACAGACAAAAATTCTAAAAACTATAGATTCGGACTCTGTATCGATAATAATGTCTATTTCAATTAGATTTTCCAAAAAATATTTAATATACAGATTCGACTTAGTTACAATTTTATTATGTGTATAGATTTATGGGATGAAGAGTGTCATAGACTACTGTGTTTCCTAATAAGTCATTAATAAATATATTACCCTACTGTAAAATTTTAAAAGGGCGAGTCACAAGTATTAAGGTAGGTTAAAAATTAAATTAACAATGTGTTAGTTTTTGTTAAAATAAACCTTACATTGTATCTTCCAACTTCCAATGCATAGTTGTGGCACTAAAAACTTTAAACCATTTTAAAACATTTGTACCAACTGATGGTGGACTAATTTAATTCGCTACAGCTTTTACAAAAGAAGGAAAAATATATCCGGAAATGTAAATGAAAATCGGCTTACGTTGAATTTTCGTATTCAAATTCTATTTTCTTAAGGCAATTTATAATTAAAACAGTTAATCTACGCTTTTTTTTCTTATTTACTAAATTATAATTTACTTTTTAAGGTTCCGTAGCTAAATGGAAAACCGTTACGTATTTAGTCTCTTCTTATGTCACAGCATTTTACTCTATAGATCTTGAACATTGTTTGTCTTTACCTAGGGCCGTCGTAAACCATCTAGGGTATTGGGCACACAACAATTTAGGGCCCTTTAGAAAATAAAAAATGTGAATGGTAATAAAAAAAAATATACAAAAAAAGACGGAGTATTTTACAGTGCATTTAATTTTTATAACCAAATAAATAATATTATTGCTATATTTAATTATAATATAAAAATATTATTATTAAAAAGTGTATAAGTGCAATCATGGGTTGCAAGCTCCAAGAGTTTTATGTAGCCGCTATTATTTATAAGCTCTACTTCAAGACGCAACTCAATTTTATTGCAAGATATTATTTGAAAGAGGAAGCAATGTGAGCCAATGATTTGTACAATAAAATTGTAACGTAGTAAAAGTTTAATCCTGTATTAGTGACTTACTCTCGCTTCGCTCAGTTGCGTTCCAATATAATTAACAGTAGGCTTTGTGGTACTCGAGGTCAAATTTTTGCACATATGCACATGAACACATACGCAAGCACATGCATATGCATACATACACACACACCACACACACACGCACCATACATGCACACATACACACACAGTATATAATAGTAGTGTAATTCTGTGTGTTTCTCTTATCACTGTAAGTTTGAATATGATTATAAATAAATCAAGTAAGTTTTTTTGCGACTGCAACAAATTTAATAATATGTAGTATATAGCGAATCCGAAGCCGACATTATAGAATCAAAAGGCCGATATCTTCTGTGAAAAAAAAAACAGCAAAAGATGAATATTATCACGATTCAGCATGTGCACCGGGCAACCGCCGTCAAACCAATGCCCTGAGCATCGCTGGTTATCTCACATTCCCCGCATGGGGAGTAGGGAAAGCGCTTCAGGGCATAGCCCTCTGGTCGTGGGTTCATCCGCCGCCCAAAACTATGGGCACGTCTCTGGGAGGACCCACCTGGGACTCTGTTGAGCTTAGGAGGTATGGAGAGCCGCCCGGACGATCAGTCCAGCCGGGTGAGATCCTGTTCAGGGAGGCCCGGCTAGGCGATCGATATGTCCCGAGCCACATCGTGTGCTACATTTTATAGAGTTTTGGTGATGGGGGTTTTGCCCGTTGCACGTGCTGCTCACTTTAGATGGCGCGCCGTCATATATAATAAGTAACTTACCTATATTATTAAAATAAGTCTTTTCCGATTTTCGATTGGATACAAATAAAGTTATTTTATATGTACAATATTTCAAAATTCGGACATCACATTGTTTCAAAAGTAACATTAAACCGAACTCTGTAGCACTTGGCTTGTTAATTCTGAAATGTAAAGACGCCACCTGTCGGCTAAGAGGTAATTAGCATTTTGCTACTTGTTCGATATTTTAACTGCGTAATAAAGATGCTATAAACACCCGCTGAGATCCTAGAAGTACAATACAGTATGAACTTTTATTATAAACAGTGGAGTTAATTAGAAATATGTAGTTAAGATAATGTTAAAACAAAGTTAAAATAATAAAGCGACTAAAAAGCTTAGATAAACATCATAAAATAGATAATGATATATATATATATATATATATATATATATATATATATATATATATATATATATATATATAAATATAATTTGCATACATACTAGTGCACATGTTAGATAGACGTGGACCTTTTTTGGTTGTAAAATTTACAAAAATATCGATCGAGAACAGCACCATCTATTGGGTTCAAATATAATTCAAAAAAATCAGCTGGAGAAGAATTACAAAATCCTCCGGAATTTTATATAACAAAAATATAAATATAATATGGTTGATTGAAATTAATACGAATGAGAAATGTAGGAATACCTACATATATGTATTTATTTTACTATTTTTAACAAATACCACATCATAATATGAAATGATACAAGTGAACTTCATTGCTTTTTTATTCTTCTTCCAATATACCACCATTTTCTAGAATAAATGCTAGTTGGGTTTCATTTTCTCTGTCACATCACGGGTGATTTAATCCTCAAACAGTTCCATTGAATAGCTCCAATTAGCGACCACTCTGTGCGCCATTACCCTTTTCTGTTACATACGTCTAGATAGGGTAAATTGCCCTATTTCTGTATTGTCATTCATAATATCGAAATTATTAATTATTAATGATTCTTGTTAATAATTAGCAACTTACCCTTACTTCGCTCAGATTCATCCCTAGATGTCTTACAATGCTAATGCGTTATTCCATGTCAATCCTCATATCAAGTCTATCTGCGTACCAATTTTAATCCAAATCTGTCAAGTCCTTTCAGCATAACAAACATATACACAAACATGTAAACATACAAACTTTCGCATCTTGAATCAGCTTTTAGTTGGTAGATAGAAAAGTCTGTATTTCGTCAGCATAGGACACACACATAAAGTATACATAAAGTACACATAAAGTACATACACATAAAGTAGTTCTATTTATATTTTAAGTTAAATTCGCTAAGCCGAACACGAAGAAATGACGAAAAAAATACATAATATACTCATAAGTTGACAAACTCGTATTTTGTGTAAAGGTAGTATATATAGTTAGCGTATATAAAAATCGCTTCTCCTCTTTCCTCCTACAGAGGCAGTGTAAATGGTAGTGTAAATGGTAATTACGTATAATATTTGCCCATGCAGCAATCAAACCTAAATCTCTGACACATAGGCAATGGCTAGCAGTTAGACATGTACCTCACAGCTTTTTCACGATAGCTAGTCACATTATGCATGATAATAGAATCACTATATTATGGAATATGATAATACTTTTAATAAGTAGCATTACAATTTTTATTATAAATGTTCTCCATTCATTATAACTGATGGCTAAGTGCCCAAACCGAGATGTGTTTCATAGTGGAAATGCTAAATAACTCCCCGCCAGATGCACGTACAGGGAAGAAATTCTTGCAAAGTATGTTAGTAAATCTTGACTTAATGGTCGCAGTAGATGCTACATTTGTAGTTGTTCTTTAAAATATTTCTGCATACTTTACAATATATTTGCTTTTCAAAGGTTTTAAAGTTTTCTTGGAGGTCAAATGTATTAGATGTACAAATGTTATAAACTGTAATTTCTGAGAGTAAATATCGCTTGAACCGCTCCCGCCTCGAGGGAAAACTATTCACTTAATGCGGCAATTTTCGATGCATTCATGATGAAATACTTAGAGCTCTAACTTATTAACATCGCTTTTGCTTATTACGTCTTGTGAAATTATTGAGATGAAAAAGAAAATTTACAAACATTTTAAATTTTTTACTTTTAACGTGAAACTTAAGTCCATTATTTTTTTTTATTTATACAAACTTGACGAGATGAATTTTTGAACGATATAATATATCTTTACTAATTCATAAAGCTGAAGTTTGTTTTTATGGATATGCTAATCTGGGACTATTAATCTCTTTTGAAAAATTCTTTTTATATTTTATAGCCTATTTTTCGAAGATGGTTATAATCTATAGACTACTTAATATCACCATGACCTTAACAGAGAAGCAAAACATTATCTACAGATTGAAAACTATATGGACGGAGCCGCGGGTGATAGTAGTTATTTTAGTATAATTCTTATGACGGAAAAAGAACATATTGATTTAAAAATTCTTTATATATACCTTTAATCTCTTCCTATAATAACAATATTGATCAAACATATAATTCTACTACGGTACCGATAACGAAACTTTCTTACCATACATTTACGTATCATTTATCCCGCAGGTAAAGTGCCTTGATGTTGAAACTTAATTTCCGATTCACGTCAGTAAATACGGTTGTATTAGTTATAAACCACTTCCGTAGTACACTCTATATTACACTTCGGAACATATGTACAATCATGATAGCTTTTATGAGATAAAGTAGAGAACTATTTTTGTATTTAACCGTTCATTTATAGATATAGTATTCGCTTAGTAGTCAAAATTCTGGTATATTCTTATTGAATATTTGAGAGAAATATACATACACTAGCATTGCCCGCGTCTCCGCCCGCGTTCAGACGAAAAACCAAATTTTCAGATTTTACATATTAGTATACTTTTACATTGCAGTTTTTGTAGTTTTTCTCAGAAACGAGACATTTTCCCGCAGAAAAAGTATCCTATATGTTGACTCGGATAATCAGTTGTCACCATGCCAAATTTCATCAAAATCCCTCTAGTGGTTTTTCTGTGATGCGGTAACACACAGACAGACAGACAAAAATTCGGCCTCAATATCGATAATAATGTCTATTTCTTTAAGATTTTCCAAAAAATATGTTATGTACAGATTCGGCTTAGTTACATCTTTATTATATGTATAGATATATGAATAGAAATTACCTATCTATATTCGCACACATCTTAGGTCTCACAAATTTGGTTGTAGATCTTGATAATAGACATGTAGTTCTTACAAAAATGTTTCCAGTTTATGTCCATTTTTCGTTTTATACTTTTTTTTTACCGAATTCTCCAAATTTTTTGGGGCAGCTTTTCCAATATTATTAATATTTTAAAATAAAATTTAGCTCTGGCAGTTCAACATTCTTATGTAATTCGCTTACCATCGAAATTCATTTTTTTTTATTTCTATAGATCTTTTGAAGGATACAGGTAAAGAACAGGGAATGTCCTTATAAATAGATTATAAGAAAAAAGCATTTTAAAGTTACAATATTTTTATTGAGATCAAAGTATGCTGTAACTTTTAATATATAGATTTTTGGACAATCCTTCTTTGCTGGTACGTCGTGGACCTTCGTAGTTTTTTTCGCTTTGGGCATAAATAAAAACGTATTCTTAGCGACATCCGTTGAATATTTGTAAAAACTAGTGGTTGGAAATCCAATTGCCATAGGAATAAGACATAGATTTGTTACCAGTACAAAAAATAAGTAAATTGTGCCATTTCCTGTTTTTTGCCTGAACCCTTCATTTAACCGTCTCCTGTATACGGTAATAGTTAATTTTACCCTATCCCTATAGCGTACTTGTGATTTTTTCTGCTAGGAACAGTTTCAACGCGGAATGCTCTATTGAACGCGGTTGGCAGACGGCCTTTCATCCGCTGCCATTGAAAAAAGTTGACGCCCTCCCTCACTTGCATTTTATTGAACTGTGAACTCTACTGCGTAGGCAAAGATCCTATCTTATGTATCTTACCTTTTAGTTTTAATAAGATATAAGATTTACTGTGATTTTGCCTCTTTTTTACGGTTTTGTTAGATTTTTTCAAGTTATTTTCTTGTAAGGAATTAAAACACGTGAAGCACACCGACTTCGAAAATATTTGATTAGGTATGTATAGTAAATAAAAACTACCAATCAGTTATTTTTTACTTTTTAGTTCTTTTGTTTGAAGTCGGTTTTTATATAAAATGATTTATAACTAAATACCATTACAAAAACACGATGAAAAGGCAAAATAAGCTTTATATTAACACAAACATCTATCCGACAAAAGGTTGGGAAAATATGATGACATTAACGATATTTTCAAATCCAACACCGCTCTAGAAAGCGTGCGAGCTCAATACGTCATCTTTGGTTCAGTAGTATTTTTTTATATACCCGTATACTGAATTGATTTTTAACGTTCACGATATATTCAAAATAATATAATTTTTAGTTAAATAGGTGTATACAGTTCAAAATTGTTTCAAAACCTTAGTTGTCCGCCCCTATTTACCTGACTGTGCGACGCAAAGGGTATATGTGTATATCTCTGACTGCATAGTACTTTATTCCTTTGTTAACTTGTTTTCATTTTTTTAGTTACCTTTTACGATGTCAGATTTTTAATTTTTATGATAAACTAGCATTGCACGCGACTCCACCCGCGTTCAGATGACCAAAAACCAAATTCTTAGGTTTTACATATAAGTATACTCTTACAATGCAGTTTTTGTAGTTTTTCTCAGAAATGAGAAAATTTCCCGCGGTAAAAAGTATTTTATATGTTGACCCGGATAACCAGCTATCATCATACCAAATTTCATCAAAATTTCTCCAATGGTTTTCTCGTGATGCGGTAACAGACAGACAGACAGACAAAAATTCTAAAAACAATAGATTCGGACTCTATCGATAATAATATCTATTTCAATTAGATTTTCCAAAAAATATTTAATGTACAGATTCGACATAGTTACAATTTTATTATATGTATAGATTTTTTTATTTGTATTTTTGGCCTATATTTTATGTTTGGCAGAAATCATGAAAATGAATTCTAAATAAGCCAATATAGCGTGAAACATAATATATCTATACATGCACAAAAAAATCACACCTAAATAGAAAGCGTCTTCGTTCTTTAGCCAATAAAAGTAAGTACCTGGGTGACCGAGCTTCACAGACAGACTCTAAAATTTATAATATTAGTAGGGATAAAGTTCATATAAAGTATAATACAGGGTATCTATATCGCCCACAATACGACCCCTTGCCGGGATATCCTCAGGAAGTCAGACTGTACTGTCTAGTCGAAGTCATTTTGCCTACAATGAGAGGTTCAGTAATTTTGTCTTTTTAACTAAAGACACGTTTGGCTCAGTTTGTAGTAAGCCTACTTGTTGTGCCAGCGGTCGGGGATTGGAGTCCCGTTGGAGAGTATATATAGGTTAATAAAAAAAATATTATGGTCGATTGTGACTAGTATTTTAAAACTATTTTAAATATATAAATGAATCACATCTTTAGGTACAATGGTAGTGTGTCGACGTCTTAGTAATAGCTCGATAGATTATAGGATCAAATTTGAAATAGTTCAAAACGTGCCTCAATGAAGTCACTGAAAACCTGTTTTTTTTTTAAATTCTGTTTATTCTATTATATAGTAATATGGTAATCAAAGTAACGAATGCCATATAAGCGTTTAATACAGGTTTTATATTTGCCAGCGAGACTGCAAGCGATATTTCGCGCAAATTGCTTTCAATAAAAATGTTGCAGTTTTAATTTATATTACACTTTGGCTTTATCATATTATGTTAAAACTAGCGGCTCACCCTCGCTTCGCTCGGGTTCGTCGCTAGGTACGTTTTAAATAGATATAAAAAGAAAAAATCTTTCTTTCTCACATTTTAATTATATGTTTTAATACTTACCTATTCCGGACTAAGAGAAATCCAAAAATTAAAATATCATAAAAATTGGAACGCGGTCGAACGGGATAAAAAGTATCCTATGTCCTTCTCCTGGCTCTAAACTACCTCCCTGCCAATTTTCAGCTAAATCGGTTCAGCCGTTCTTGAGTTATAAGCGAAGTAACTAACACGACTTTCTTTTATATATATAGATAAAATTTAAAAGAATTTTAATATGAGAATTCATTATATATCATATTACATATTTACTGATTTTGATTGTCATGCATAAGTAGTTTCGGAGAAAATCTCACAAGGACGAAAGTTGAGTATTCACAACAAAATATATTCATTTTTGTAACCAAACGTAAACTGTAAATACAATTTAAAAACAACACTTCAAATACTGACCTAAGATACAAACACAGTTTTTAACCTTCCCCTACGGAACTTTAAAGCTCTGAAAGGCTTTTTGGCGCAAATACTTGAACGGGAAAATTGCTACGACGCCTAGGGAGTGGCATAAATTCATAACTTTACATCATCATTTAAAAAAGAAAAAAAAATCCGGAAACTGAGGACCGTCCGGAAATCAGGTTTCAGAGGAAAATCATCCTTACATACCTCAGTATAGTGACTTTTAAGTAAAAGGTGAATATTACCGTCGAATACCGTAAAGCGCTGAAATTTGAGCGTCGTAACTGAAGATGATAAATTGTTCTAGCAATATTTTTGGTCTTTAACAAGACCAGCTAATGCTGGGCCTAGAAAAAGATCTCAATTATAATGTAATTGTTTGAGATATTAAAGTGTTTTAAGATATTTTATGTATTTTTATATAAGAGATATTTTATGTATTTTTTTATAAGGGAAGGCAGTGGTAGCCCAGTGGTAAAGCACTCGCTTGGGAAACCGAGTGAAGTGGGTTCAAATCCCAGCTCTCATACTTCTGATATTATTTCATGTGCGATTTTTTTAATAAATTAACTAATAAATAGAAATTTACTAATAAATTATATTAAAATACTATATATTTATATATAAAATACGATGTAACTTTTAACTTAGAAGTTGTATCGTCTTGAAAAGCGATATCGTGTTTCTGTTTTTACAGATTGATATTTATTTAAAAAAAAATCAAGAAAAAAGACACAAAAAAATTGGCTTACTTTTGGCAACGATATTGCGTTACCACATAATCTATACATATAATAAAATTGTAACTAAGCCTGTTACATTAGATATTTTTTGGAAAATCTTATTGAAATAGACATTATTATCGATACAGAGGCCGAATCTATAGTTTTTAGAATTTTTGTCTGTCTGTCTGTCTGTTACCGCATCACAGAAAAACTACTGGAGGGATTTTGATGAAATTTGGTGTGGTGATAGCTGGTTATCCGGGTCAACGTTGATATAGGACACTTTTTTACCGCGGGAAAATTTCTCATTTCTGAGAAAAAATACAAAAACTGCATTATAAGAGTATACTAATATGTAAAACCTAAGAATTTGGTTTTTAGTCATCTGAACGCGGGTGGAGCCGCGGGCAATGCTAGTCGTATAATTATAATTGAAACTTATTTTTTAAAACTAAGTCCAAAACAGTTGTGTATTCACAAACTATATTTCGAATTCAGTAGAGACAATGAGTATTGCATCAATTTCCTTACATAAACTAGGTTAACAGTGCCAAAGGTTTAAATCACCCACTGACGTTCTGCATCCATTCAGTGTTTCTAAACTTGGCTGCGTTCTACTGCGCCTCTATTGAGCCGCATAGTCTATCATTTGTATTCAATACCATTTGTATACAAATCAACGCAATAATATAAATCTTAAAATGAAATGAAATAAATGTAAACTTTTAGTGGAATGTAATTATTTAAAACTAGCGACTTAACCCCCTACCCCCTACAACACCCCTCAGTTATAACACCCCTAGTTCGATTCCCCACACAAAATTTCATCCCCATTTTCACCCGCTTAAGGGATGATGATTCCGGGATAAAAACTATCCTATGTCCTTTCCAGGGTCTTAAAGTATCTTCTTATCAAATTTCATTCAAATCGGCTTAGTAGTTTCGGAGCTTATTCGGTACAAACAAACAAAGAAACAAACAAAAAATCTTTTCTTTTTATAATATTAGTATAGAATTAACTATTTTTATTTATTTGTATTAACGTTAAATACTTAAATAATAGTAAAAGATTATTTTATAAATAAAGTATTTTAGACTAAATTTCGGTTATGGATAGTCCCATTGATCCATAAACACAAGATATATTATAGTAGGAAATGCGTCTACAACATAAGTGCACTCTGTGTTAATATCAGTCTCAAAGTCAGGTGGGGCGGCAATTCGACACCAGCGCGGCGGTAAGAGTTCAGGCGCTGCCTTGGCATGGGGTTGAAACGCCTTGTGTGAAGCATTTAAGTCATGGCTACAATGAAGATTTCATAATTAAAAATCCTATTAACAATAATAGGTGAGACCTGGGAATCGAATCCGAACTATATATGTCTACCAATTTGTATAAAATAGAATTAAAAGTAACGAATACCACTTTTTCGCTCATTAATTTTTTTTTTAAATATTACGCCGATGCGACTCTCAGCAGTGTGACGTCAAAAAAAGGGCTGATTAAGATACATACAATACAATTTACGTATGTGTATAGTAGGTGCATATTTGCTTTTACAGAATTGCCTCTGGTTGTTATAATAATTTAATGCTATACACAATTACTGATTAATTTTATTTGTACAGAATATAAAGATATACGAGTAAGTATTTAAACATTTTAACACCTCCAGGTAAATTTCTAAGAAATAAATTAAATTTCTAAGAAATCTATTGTTAACTGAAACGCCGACGTGTCAGGGGTCGTGGAGAGATTAAGAAATTAAGATATATTTAAACGTCACATAAAAATAATCTTATGTCGACTCCAGATAACTCATATAATCATATTGGTTCAAGAGTTGTTTTATTTTATTTATTTGGATTGCTAGTGATTTCTACATATATTACAGTAAAAAAAGTGAGGGTGAGCCGCTAGTCTATATATATAATAAAATTCTAATTGAATCGAATATGTACATCTAACTCTCAAAACGTATCTAGGGACGAACCCGAGCGCAGCGAGGGTGAGTCGCTAGTATAGTATAAACAATATTAAAAGCCAAAACTTACTAAAAAATATAATTAAAAACACATATAAAAGGGAGTATTTTCTATTGTAAATTGTAATTTCATTACGTTAAGATAGCAAGACGACACAAGAAATAATTAATTAAAAGTGATAACAAAAACAAAGAACTTGGGTAATCACAACACTCAATTTAATTGGCTCGATAATGATCTAATGATTAATTTGTGAAAAAATTCGAAGCGTATTTATGTTGTGTGTCTGACTATTGATAGACTAAAATATTATTAGTTACTTAGTGGCTTACCATCGCTTCGCTCAGATGCATCCTTAGGTATGTTTTTTTTAGCAGTAGCCTAAAGTAGCCTATGTTACTTCTTATAACATCAACTATCTGCCAGTGAAAGTCCCGTCGAAATCAGTCCAGCTGTTGTGGAGCCTAGCCGCAACAAATAGACAGGCAGACAGACACAAAGACAAAAAAAATGTGTCTTTCTTATAAGTACCGTATATAATTTCATATCCATTAGTAAAAAGCTGTTATTTTGACATTACAATCAGATACTTCAAGTTAATTTATCTGTATAGACTAGTCTTACGGTAGCAAAAAATTACTTCAATATACTGTATCTGTATCTTGAAAACTAATAATGAGTAAACGAACATTTTGAGTACAAGCTTTTCTTTTAATCCATACTAATATTATAAATGTGAAAGTGTGTTTGTTTGTTTGTCCTTCTTTTACATCGAAACCGACGGGATACTTGAAGGGATGGAGAGAGAAATAGGCGGCAACTTTTTACCACGGGAGATTATTTCATTCCCACGGAAAAACATTATAATACAACTTAAAAAAATATTTATGATCAGAATTATTTATAACTTGGCATTAATGCTCTTCAATACAATTAGATAAATAACGTGTTTTAGCATATTTCGAAATTCATCTCATAAGGGCGGTAAAATAGGGGATGAAAGTTTTTATGAAACCCACTTTTTAGAGTTTTTTTTTGAAGTTTTAGCGCGGGCGAAGCCGCGTGTTCTGCTAGTATAATATAAATGTTCGCGTCAGTGCCGTTAGCTGCTGACAATTGAGATTGCAAGAACTGACCCAAACAAACATACAAACAAACATTGAAAGTTAAATAAAAGCTTTTAAAAAAATAATATTAATGAATAAAAATAAAAGTAAAATTTCTAGCACTAAAACTTTAACTAATAATCTCATAATGTTAAAGTTTCCAACTGGACCTTCCTTATCTCGTTTGCACTTCAGACTGTTAACTTTTATTAACCATTACGACTTGCACAATACCCAGACTATTCTCATTTACTATTCGAAAATAACGACCTCTTACCACGATTTTACAATTCAATGTAACTTAATGAATGATTTTGTATCCATTGCGGGGTTCTTTTGTTAAACGAACAGAACATGTAGTAGAACGCATCTATGGTGCTTAAAATGACATAAGTTGTATTTGGTAAAAAGGAAAAATTTTCCTCACTTTCATTATCTCTCTAAATAGTTGACAACATACAGACGATTGTAGATAATATTCAGGGGTTAGAGGTCGGTGTTTGAACAGTAAATTAAGCATTAGGTATATAGACGACGAAATACATATGCGCGTAGTATATAGAATGCGAATTATAGTTTATTTATGTACATGAGGCAGTACAACCAAGTAATAATTTTCTCGCTTGGGAAACCAAGTGAAGCAGGTTCAAATCGCGAATCTCCCATCTCGGATAATCATGTGCGAATCTTTTTCAACAGGCTTCTCCTAAGTAAACTCGCTAGATCGTAGACCTTATCTGTGAATAAGATAAAAGTCAAGAGTAAGCCCATTTCTGTAAAAAAAAACATAATTACCACTCGCCCTATGGCCAAAGAAAACATCGTAGGGAAATTCTACTTTGGACCTAGTCCTTAAACTGAGATCTGCTTTAAGAAAATATTGATTTCCTACCTACACTTCTCCTGTCCTCACTACCTCCTAAGATTAGTTCGAGATGGCCTTATAACAGTTGTCAGTTATAACATGTTATTGACAAGCAGAATAAACAGTTTGACTGCGGCTTTGCCCGCGAAAATGGGTAACTTGAAAATATTCTCCGTATTACATCAGTTTTTTGATAGTGGAAAGTGAAACCTTGTCTAAATAAAAGCACATATATGTATGACGTATGTGTCCAAATATTAAGGGAATAAATAAATATGTTGGGACAGTAACACAAAGCACCACCTAGTTCCATGGTAAGCAACGAGGCCCGTTTTATGGATACCAGATAGTTGATACACCACATATATAACTTTAAATACATACATATTATAAATATAAACATCCAACTGGAGTACAAACATTCGTGCTCATCACACAAATGAATGTCCTAGCAGGACTTGAACCCGCGACCGCTGACACAACAAGTAGGGTCACTACAAACTGAGCCAAACATGTCGTCAAAGGAAACTGTGAAGAACTTTCCAAAAATAGTAGCAATAGCTTTTTTTTTAAATAGTTTTAGTAAACAAACGGTCCAGCTATACATTGTACATACAAATTAATCCATTATTTCCCAAGCATAGAAAACACGGGACTTTTTTGTTGAAATCTATAAATTAATACAGATAAAGAAACTAAAAATTAAAGCATAATATTTCATTATTCAGTGCGACAGGTAAAGTCTCCGAAACCGGCAAAGTCAATACTAGCCAGGTGCAGACTTTTTAAGTTTTAATAAGGTTTGACTAGTGACTACAACGCCACAGCCGAGGGTGAATTTTTAATATATTTGCGGACTACCCGACCAGATAAATTGTACCCTTTATTTTGAGCTCGTACTAATATGGATGCTAACAATGTAACAGAATAATTAATGTGTGTATTTAGCGAATTAAACTATCCCCAACTTTTGACGTTAATTTTGCTGAAATCAAAGGTCTTGCCTGCTATTTTATTTAAATGTTCTTGGAATAAAAATCAAATATCTATATATAATAAATAACTAAAACAAAATATGCTTTAACATAAAAAAATATTCTATTTTAGTTTCGCAGATTAGTTGGGCATCTGTGTTTTCCGAGATATCATCCGAAGTACGATCAACCTACGTTAGGACGTGTTTAGCATAAACACATAATTTGAGATTATTATATGAATGTACATATATTTAATCAGTAAATAATTAAAGTAAGTAGCTCAGTGGTAACGCGGTCTCTTGGGAAACCGAGTGAAGCAGGTTCAAATCCCGGGTCTTGTACCTCTGATATTTTCATGTGCGAATCATTTCTAACATTATGGGAAATCTGCATGTCTGAGAGAACCTAGCCAGTTTTCGAAAGACACGTGAAGTTCGCCAACACGCTACTTGCAAGCATGGTGGACTACGGTCTGATCCTCCCTCGTATTGGATTAAAAAGGGCTGAATATAATACAATACAAGTAAACATATTTACGTATGTGTGTATTTGTGCAATTCTGCAGATGAGCAAAGCCAGGGCAAGTTGCTAGTGCTTTTATAACGAAGCTAATAACGATGTTATATAGAAATATTATATTAAAAGATTCCACTATTAAATCCAATAAGATGTTCATATATTTCCACGCTATATTCTTCATTCATGTAGATAAAGATCAAAGAATGGGGTTTCAACGTGATTTTTCATGCATGCTCGTCGGGAAAATCGATAAAGCTATAAGGACTCATTCTTATAATATTAACTTTCAGTAAACTTTAGTTATAATATTGCATTATTAGTAATACACAATCTTTATACGTAATAAAAACATGTAATAGATGCTATTTGTAAGTGTGTCTTTATACGTTCTACGTGCGTAATACGTATTATGTACATCTACACTACTATTATAAAGAGGAAAGATGTGTATATTTGTATGTCTGTAACGAATATACTCAAAAACTACTGGACCGATTTAGATAAAATTTGTTTTTATCTCGGAAATTATCCCTTAAGGGGGTGAAAATGGGGATGAAAGTTTGTATGGGGAATCAAACTACATACATGTACATATTTTACTTAGTGGATGTCATATTGAAAATTTCTATTCAATACACACATTTCTGTAAAAACAAACAATCTCATATTAAATATTATTTTAACTAAGAATCCAGCTTGTTAAAATTTAGACCCAAATAACGAGCCCCAAAACAAAAGTTCGTAACTTTAAAATCACTTCAATCCTAAAAGCAGTTCTTAAAATGTTAAAATGTACTATTTATTTTAAAATTTGACGACCAAGTCTCTAATGAAGCACGGAGATAACGTGTGAAATATAAATTAATTCCTCTTATAATAGCCGGGTCTGGCGAGATTAATATTGTATCAGTGAAACCTTTTACAATGTTATGCTGTGTTTAATGTAGCCTCGTTGGAGTTGTTTCTCCATGTTAATATAAATAATGGGAGTGTATTTGTATTCAGCCCTTTATAACGTCCCACGGCTGGGCACGGGCCTCTCTTCAATACGAGGGGGATCAGGCCATAGTCCACCACGCTGGCCAAGTGCTAGTTGGCGGACTTCACATGTCTTTTGAAAACTTGCTAGGTTCTCTCAGGCACGCAGGTTTCCTCACGATGTTTTCCTTCACCGTTAAGACAAGTGGTAATCATGTTGGAAATGATTCGCACATTCAGAGGTGGGAGACACGGGATTTGAACTCGCTTCACTCGGTGTCCCAAGCGAGCGCGTTACTACTGGGCTACCTATACCTACGTAGTGTATTTACTGTGTATGAATAGTTGGTAAATCGACATGATTTATTGTGTAACTAGCGCCTTACTCTTACTTCATACGAGTGCTACTTTAGGTGCCTTTTGTACTTTTGATATAATATAAAAGTGCCTAGTTTTCGTAGGGTGCAAATTAGGCAAAGACAAAACAGCTCAGTACCTTTTTCTCCTCTCTTTGTCAACTGATTTCTTTTTTTCTTAAGTAGCTATTTACGAGCTTTTGTGATATCAATTTTTTTTTTTGGAAAGTTAGTTTTATATTATATAGATAGACTAGCATTGCCTGCGCCTCCGCCCGTGTTCAGATGACCAAAAACCAAATTCTTAGGTTTTAAATATTAGTATACTCTTACATTGCAGTTTTTGTATTTTTTCTCAGAAATGAGAGATTTTCCCGCGAAAAAGGATCCTATATGTTGACTCGGATAACCAGCTACCATCATCCCAATTTTCATCAAAATCTTTTTTGTGGTTTTTCTGTGACGCGGTAACAGACAAACAGACAGACAAAAATTCTAAAACCTATAGATTCGGCCTCTGTATGAATAACAATGCCTATTTCAATAAGATTTTCCTAAATATATCTAATTTACAGATTCGGCTTAGTTACAATTTTATTATATATATAGATGAATTCTATATATATGTTTTTTTCAAATGTTTAATGATTATGATCCAATTTCAACCACCGGACGAACACTAGCACCACTTCCATCTTATGTAGTATCTCTTGAGTATTGGCTAATAAAATAATTGGAAAGCGTCTTATTGATAAAAAGATTTCTAATTAAGTTACATGTTAACATACTATATTTTGCTTAAAAATAATACTTTATTATAATAATTTTCATTTGTCATTTCTCTTTCGGGTAAAAAAGAGCTGGGATATTTTGACTCTCAGTTTCGGGTCATGGATCTGCTGTTATACTAAAATTTGTATTTAATATTAAAGAGTAATACTATCACAATATCTAACCAATATTATAAAATATTCTTTTTATTCGGATCATTCAGATTTCATACATACTTAAGCCACTGCCTCTTCCATTTGTTAGTGCAAGCTAAACGTAGCATAGCTATTGTGTAGAGCGATCTTTCTCACTTAGTTCCGACTCCAACCCCATTGGGATTTCAAGGACTGTTGGAAAAGAGTAAAATACAACTTTATCATATGAACCGCATATAAAATTAAACTGCCATTGTAAATATAAGTTCTTGTAAACAACCCATAATAAACAATTTAAATAGCAATTTACAGTATTCCTTAGCACGGGCAGAGTGTTAGGGGAGGAGGTAACAGAGTTGCATCCCATATCCCTTATATCTATGAGATGACACGTTCGTTTAGTGGCTCGCACCTGCGGCTGCAAATTCAAAGGTATAGGATTCGAGTCTGGGTCGCACCAAGTAGTACAGGGTTTGTATGTCATTAAATTCTCAGTATCAACATGGAGTTGGAAAGTTGGCGTTAATCCCCCAGGCTCGAACTGAACGTAATGCCGTCGATCCTGCGCCTTTTTTTATGTTGGGAAATGCATACATTTTTTTTAATAATGTAATTTATTACAACTTTATCAAAAACTAGGGCGCAATTTACACAAGCGCGAAATAGACTAAAATTATTAGCATCGTGCTAAAATTGAGTTCACGCAGAAATGGTGATAGATATCTTTTTATTTATTTACTAGCATTACCTGCGATTTTCCTCGCGTTCTAGCTACCAGAAAACAAACTCTTTGGCTTTATGTAGTGTTTACCTAGCAATTTCATGGCTGAAATGATTTAAAAAATATATAATTTTTGTATAACAATGAAATGAAAATTAATTTTATTTCTTAATATAATGTTAAATATAAAAATCTGACAAGTGTGAATTTAATTCGCGCATCGATAGTTCCATACAGCCGGTTATTGTGTTATTTTCACTACGACATTTACACAATAAAATATTTATATTTTCGCAATACATACTTTATTGATTGCAAAAATAAGTTCGTGCTTCATATTATTTCTTAAAGATATTATGGAATTTTATTTTGCGGTCGTAATATATCATATATCATATATCTCAAAAGCTTATTAGCTTACTCGTACATTTTGTGAGACAATTTTCGTTTAAAGTATTTTGCAAGATCCATTACCTTTATTTTGACAGATTTCTACTATATATTTTTTTTAAATTAGTAGAAGAGGTTATAATGATACAACTTGCATACATTGTTTTACTTTCGACTTTAGAATCATGTAACTCGGCTAAAGAGGGCTTTTAAACTATCATACTAATAGGCTAACATTTATGTTATTTTTAAACTTACAATATTATGTACACCCGAAACTTACAGTCTTCCAGCTTCTTCTTTTTTAAGTTACATATATTAGATGCCACTACTTTTTTATTTTTATGGTAAATGTAGATATTTTGTTTATTTTAACGTTAACCTACCAAAATAGGTACAAGCAATTCAATATTTGATGTAAGGAACCCTCGATTGTATTATAACGTATTTTCCGGTGGGAAATTTTCATGAAAATCCGTCCTCCGTTTCGATGCGAAAGAAGGACAAACAAACAAACTTTCACATTTATAATATTAGTATGGATATATATATATATATATATATATATATATATTAACTGCCTCGGTGGTGTAGTGGCTAGCATGTACGGCTGCACACCCGGAGGTCCTGGGTTCGAGTCCCGGGTCGGGCCAAGTTTAGTTATTGAGTCTTCCTGTATAGTAAGTCTCAGTAACAGCCCGGAGTTGGGAAGTTGGCGGTGTTTCACCCTCGTGCCTAGGAGAGCACGTAAAGCCGTCGGTCCTGCGCCTTAACTCTCACCGGCCGTATCGAGTGGTCGTCCCACCGGAGTATGAGAGTGATAGGAATAGAGAGTGCTCTTGTGTCTGCGCGTACACTTGAGCACTATAATATCTCCTGCGCAGTTGGCTAATCTCATTGAGATTGGCCGCCGTGGCCGGAATCGGCTAGGAGAACATCATCATCATATATATATATATATATATATATATATATGACGGAGGAGGATTTAGTTACCATTTTCTGCTATGAAACCTTATTATTGTTTAAAGTCACTATGTTCATTAATTTAATTTTTAAACTTGTTTTGAATTTAGAGCAGAGATTTAGTCTCGAGCGGGGTCGAGACGCCATCACGACATTCTTTGGAGATACGTGGCCTAGTAACGTTGGTTGATCATAGAGAGTTATATTTGATATTGTAGTTGGAAGTCGATGATCGGTGACTGTGAACCCGCTAGCTCTAAATCATTAGAATTACCGTTTCAAGTTTATAACATTGTGACTTCCCTGATTAAATTGTGTATTGAGCACTGAATACTTTATTATTTGAGCCCTGATAACGCCCACAAGATGAGTAACCACTAAAGATGATGTTCGTAGTATATGGATAACACGACATCAGAAGTGGTATGATACCCGAAGAACAGGGCAAAGATAGATGACAGCGGCCATTTGAAAATTTTGTTGCGAAAATTTTCTCAAACTGAAACGAAATGCGATGTCAAATGTTAAAAAGGACGCACAAAATGGCGATGCATATGCGGGTTCTTTTACAGAAGATTTACTTTTACTTTGATAATCATGAATCATGATGATATGATATACTCGTATGCAAGATGCTCAAAAGATTAAAATAATCATAGATGTCTCAATTTAAGTTTTTATGAAATGACATGACGTCGACAAAGATTTGTTGCTAGTTGGATTTGATTTTCTTGATATTATCGCAGAAATATTTTTGAACACAATATGTATGGAAAAATTAAATGGAAAATTTGTTTATTTCAGGATGATATATGAAGTTAATTTATTTAATCGATAAATTACGAGAATTATTTTTGAAATGTTTTTGTTCGATGCTTATAAAAACCTTCTTCTAGTTATGAAATAAAATATAAATCGTGTCAGAATTTTAGAGTGTCAAAAATGTTTTGTATTGTAATTATTTGCTTTATATTTTCTTTATTTCAGGATTTCTAAAGTGAAAATAATGAGTTGATATTTTTGTTTAAAGATTTGACTAACAGATTTAAGTATTTATCGACGGAAAATAAACGGACGATATTTGCGAATTATATTGGGAAAATTACATAGTTACTTTAACTTGCGTATTCATTTCGGTTATAAAATTTTTATTTAGCAGTTGATACTAATTAAAAAAATTTCTAGCAGTCCATCAGGTAAAAGATGTTCCAAAAGAAATATGAGAAATAGTTAACTGTATTAATGGTGATACAGCGAAAAACTAATGTTTGTGTACACTCCGAAGACATTCTCATACGCAGGCTGAGATAAAAATCTTTGATTATAATACCGATTTCACATGTCCTTATTTGGTCCAAAGATTAAGCATAATTAGATCGGGCCGATGGTAATAACAACTGTGGCACAATATTAAATAATATGAATTTTCAGGTGCATGTTTCAAGTGTTCAAAATATGTATTTAGCGTAGAGAGGACGATTTCTTCAGCCAGATAAATAAATCACGCTAAGCTAGACCACATGAGACGTATACAATGCCCTAAAAGAAGACGGTATCCAGAGATGCTTGGGCTGTGCAAAAAATGGATATCTGTGGACTCTTTCATTTAATCTAATATGAATGTTATATGGTGAGACGTTTCCATTATGTTTAGATATGTGAGGCAAGTGATCTCAGAATGCACCGTTATAGACGGTTCTAATTATTGTAGTTATTTCCAATAATATCTAGCAGCTTAACATTAATGAACCTACGTAGCACAAGCTAGGATGACTGAATTGACGAGCTTATGTAACATTGACAAGCCTGTATGGCAAATGTAGTTTTAGTGGCGAGAGTCGCCGGAGTAGTGGCCTATGAGGCACCGACTGGCCTGAGTGGCTAGAGTTGCCTGTGTGGCAAAAGTAACCTTGTGGCTCATGTAGCCTGAATGGCGAGAGTTGTCTGTGTGGCATCGGTGGGGTTGCATCGCGTCGTTTGATTTGTGTGGCACCGACTTAACTTGATTAACATATGAGACACTCACTTCTGTAACTTGTACTCAATGATAACTTCGTATGTGTAGTTTTAAAGTTTCAGTCAGTTTAAAGATTAAGCTTTGAAAAATTTGTCCTAAAGATAACTACCTTATTCAATGATTAGGGAGAATAAAGTTAAAAATAACCTAATACTGTGTCCGTGTCTGCGCGTACACTTTTGCACTAAATATCTACTGCACCGATGGCTAGTTTTAGTAAGATTGGCCACTGTGGTCATATTTGGTCAGGATTGGCCGAACAATGTTTTCTAAAAATTTGTTTTTTTTTTCTGTCTACAGATGACGTTTATGCTAGACTTTCAAGATCACACGAGGGCGTGTGAAAGCAGGATGGCCGTGACGGAGGAGGATTTAGTTACCATTTTCTGCTATGAAACCTTATTATTGTTTAAAGTCACTATGTTCATTAATTTAATTTTTAAACTTGTTTTGAATTTAGAGCAGAGATTTAGTCTCGAGCGGGGTCGAGACGCCATCACGACATTCTTTGGAGATACGTGGCTTAGTAACGTTGGTTGATCATAGAGAGTTATATTTGATATTGTAGTTGGAAGTCGATGATCGGTGACTGTGAACCCGCTAGCTCTAAATCATTAGAATTACCGTTTCAAGTTTATAACATTGTGACTTCCCTGATTAAATTGTGTATTGAGCACTGAATACTTTATTATTTGAGCCCTGATAACGCCCACAAGATGAGTAACCACTAAAGATGATGTTCGTAGTATATGGATAACACGACATATATATATATATATATATATATATATATATATATATATATATATATATGTACTTTTAGTATAGATTTCTCAGAGATGAGATGTTTTCAATATGTATGTTATTATGTTCAATAAAAATCTTAAATTTTTTTTTTTGCAGTAAAAAGTATCCTATATATTGACCCGGATAACCAACTATCATCATAATAAATTTCATCAAAATCTGTGCAGTGGTTTTCTCGTAAGAGTTCCCTGATAGAAAAAAAATCTAAAAACTTTAGAGTCGGCCTCTGCACCGATAACAATGACAATTTCAATAAGAATTTCGAACAAATATTTAATATACACAATCGACTCAGAATTTTATTATATGTATAGATAGATATAGATAAATTAACTGAAATTTTATTTCATGTCATCTCAAAACAACTGTACAATAAAAGGTTTATAGCAAACTTTTATAGATGAAACTTGTTAGCTAATATATTATTTATCGTCTTGAGCTAAAGGCCACTTCAATACTAGCCTTGTAATGTTATTTCAGAAATGTATGAGACACATGTATTTTATAAATTTAAGTAATCGAATTATTGTAAATTTTTATTTTTTAGATACTTTTAGGTGTAAAACGACCCAAGCACATTATTCTTATTTGTAAGCTGACTTCATATAGTCATGTCCATGGAGTATACTTATGTAATTTAATATGTACATATTATGTTTCTGTGTTTTAAATAAAACTATCTTTTCGGATTATTTCGCAGATTTATTTTGATTTTTGGTCCCCGACGTTTCGAATGCTTTACAGCAATCATGGTCAAGGGAGAGACAGAGATGTCTCTATATCTATCCGAAAAGATAATTTTATTTAAAATGTCTAATATTCGCGTAAATCTAAGAAAGTATCATGTTTCTGTGTATTGTGACCTTATTAATGCCTCACTCGTCTGGTGGCTGGAGGTCCTAGGTTCGAGTCCCGTGTTGGAAGTAGTATCTTTTTGGTTTTATTGTCAAAACGCTATCTGCAGTTGGGAAGATAGCGCTATCTCAGAGCTGCACGTAAAGCCGCCGGTCCTTCGTCTGATCTCTCACGTATTGTCGTCCCAGCGTAATTAGTAACAGGAATAGAGAGAGCACTTGCGCTTACGCGTGTATTTGTGCACTATAAAATCTCCTACGCATTCGTTGCAATGAAATAAATAAATAAAATATAGGTATGTACGGCTGTTCACATCTTAGAAGACATAATCTATGATTAGTAATAACAAAAGATTTTAATTTAATTTTTCATCTAATCTTAATACGTAAAATTCTTTATATATGTTAATCTAATTTAAATAAATAAACACAAAAACCTGTTCGTTGGTATAGATTGTATAGATTGAGAACGAATGGATCGATTTGGATATTTTTTAATCTAATCATATTTTATATTTTTTTAATAATTTTTTAGGGGAAAATTGCAATTTTTACCTGGAAAATAGGTAAGTTTGGAAAAAAAAACTACCAGTGTATTTTTCTATAGGATTGTTACATATAAACATATAAATACACATAGATATAAGCTTAATCCCTCCACGACCGCGGACACGTCGGCGGCGTTACAGTTATAAATATGTTAGGACATTAACACACACCACCATCTAGTTCCATGGTAAGCTACGAGGCTCGTGTTATGGATACCAGATAATTGATACACTACACGTATATAACTTTAAATACATACATATTATAAATATAAACACCCATGACTGGAGTACAAACATTCGTGTTCATAACACAAATGAATGCCCCCAGCGGGACTCGAACCCGTGACCGCTGGCACAGCGAGTAGGGTCACTACAAACTGAGCTAAACGTGTGTCTTAGAAATGTAATAATTTCTTAGAAATTTACCTGGAGGTGATAAAGAAAAAAAGATTACGTGGCGTCGGTGAGTTCAGCTAGTTTATCATAAATTATAAATATATTAGTATGTTCTTATGTCAAATTCACAATTGAGTTGTCTTATTAATTATTAAGCAATCCACATGTGCATCACAAGGGGTATCGATTCCTATAGATAATTAATGTACAACCCACTATTTAGAATTGTGGTGATCGAGATTCCATTCGATTGAAGGGATCTCGTATCTCGCTTATTAAATATTAACTAATATATGGAACGATGCTTTAGTGAACTTCACTCGGATATATTATAAGTGCCTTACAAGTTAGCTGTATGTGGAAATGCTTCATATAAATTCACAAGAATATATTATAATATTATAATAATACTACCGACTTACTGTTGCTTCGTTCGGGTGCGTCCATAAGCTTGAATGATTTATGAACATAATTAAAAGACAAACGTCCAAAGCAAAATTATTTTTTTTGGCCAGGAACTTTCGCAGGCGTATACAAAATAACCCACCAGAGTGTTTATATTTGATCAATGGTTCAATATAATATATAAACATAATTGGAACAATGGTTTAGGAATACATAGAGAACAAACATACAAATATTATTTTTTATTTATTTACTGACATAAAAAAAAGTTTGGGAATAAAAAAAAAACATTTTTTTGTAAAACTTTTAATAATAATATATTATAGCTATCTAGATCAAACAAAGTAATATGAAAAAATTAATTAACTAGAAAAATTGTTGTAGTGTACCTATATATGCGGTGAGGCGGGATAATAGGTTTTCATATGGGTGGCTTACAAGTAATATCAGAAGAAACCAATCTTGTAACATTATAAGGATCTATCTAATATATAATAAATAACGAAACACAATTACGGTCCCCAATAGACTATCTTGTGTTGAGGGTCCGTGGAATATTCATACTGCGATTAATACTTATATGAACGCCTACTAACTTGTGCTGTTCGGGCATGAACCTGTGACCAACAGTGTAGACTGTAGGGATGTAATCAAGGTACCCTAAGCCTTTCATCGTCAAATGAATGAAGGTTTTGCACAAAGAACATCAAATCATTTTGATCCTAACGATGAGATCCTGAGATGAGCTCAGACTAGTTAAAATTTTACAATCACGCACTACATTTTATATTTAAACTAGCATTGCCCGCCGCTCCGCCCGCGTTCAGATGACCAAAAACCAAATTCTTAGGTTTTACATATTAGTATACTCTTACATTGCAGTTTTTGTTTTTTTTTTTCAGAAATGAGATAGTTTCCCACGGTAAAAAGTATCCTATATGTTGACCCGGATAACCAGCTGTCACCATATCAAATTTCATCAAAATCCCTCCAGTAGTTTTTCCGTGATGCGGTAACAGACAGACAGACAAAAATTCTAAAAACTGTAGATTTGGCCTCTCTATCGATAATAATGTCTATTTCAATAAGATGTCCAAAAAATATTTAATGTACAGATTCGGCTTGGTTAGAGTATTATTATATGTATAGATTATTGTATTGAAATGACAAAATCAGTACGCATACATTCATAATTTGTCATTTCTAAATTAAGTTCTTTATCTCTATTATTCAGCGATTGTTGAATCACATTTTAACTAAACCTACAAAAACAGCTGACTTTCCTAGCGACAACTTAGAAACATCTAGCCGCTGCCTACCTTTTAGCCAATTTAAAAAAAGGAGAAGACGTATGTCTTTTGTTGTTATATTATGCGATATCTTTACCAATTGTAAAATAATTTGTGTTTATTTTGAGTAGATTATACTTTAATAGCCATATTATAATTTTTAAGAAAATTACCATCCATAAGCTAATATTTAAACTTATTTAAGTCAGTATACCTTTTAAATTTCAAGTAATTAAATTATGAAAACTAACCGAATAAATAAAAATAATAAAATGCTATTTAAAATAAATTGAATGGTGTATGCTTATTAACTGTTTTTGCTTTTAAAAAAGAAAAAAAAATGCATAACGAAACTAATTTTAAGAAACTCTCCAAATGTCATTCAGACGTTTCTTCGGATACAGTTGAATTAACTTTCTTTAGAACATTTAGGCTTCTACATTTACAAAATCTCAATTACTATTCACGAAACTTTTTAGTGATTCGATTATTTTTATTTTTTTTCCTCGATTGTAAGAATTCGAAGTTTAAATATCTTTTTGAACTACCCTCTGATGGGGTAGTTAGATGACAAAAGTATTTTTCAAAGTTTTATCTTCTCTTGTTATTTATCCAAGTTGTTTTGTAAATTTAAAATTAAGTATCTTAATGCTACGAAATAAAATTATCTAAACTTATTTTGTAGCGTAAAGATATTATATATACATATAATAAAATTCTGAGTTGAATCTGTACATTAAATATTTTTGGAAAATCTTATTGAAATAGTGTATATTATCGATACAGAAGCCGAATATACAGCTTTTAGAATTTTTGTCTGTCTGCTTGTCTGGGAACGCATCATGAGAAAACTACTGGACAGATTTTGATGAAATTTTGTATGATGATAGCTGGTTACCCGGGTTAACATATATGATATAGGAGACTTTAAAGGGAAAATATCTCATCTCTGAGAAATCTATACCAAACGTTAAAACGTAAGGATGAACCCGAGTGGAGTAAGGGTGAGTCGCTAGTTATTCAATAACGCAAACGATAAACTGTAGCCAGCCTTTGTAATGTGAAAATAATAGTCGTATAAGTGTGTCAAATATAAAAATATTATTCACTATATTTTGTTCTGATCTAATTAGAAATATTGCGTGTTACCTTTTTGCTCAAGCGGCCTTCAATCACAGTCCACAATTCTACTACTTTAAATCGCCCTTGACTCATTTTGTATCTACCGTTTTTAAAGTCGGAATCAATAATTGCTACTAGATTTTGCTTTTAATTTACGGATATTATGAATTATCACACTTATCTACAGGGCCAAGTTATTTAATTTTATAATTGATCGAGCTGGCTATTATAAAGATAACTAAGAAAATATACATAAGTTAATGGCGTGCCCTGACCACGTGATATCGCTCAGATACTATGTCAAAAAAAAAGTTTGTTTATGCTTATGGAATAGCCATCTTCGATTGAGAATCTTCATCCATACATTTAAACAGCTTATTTGGTTGTATGCACTATACCAATCCCAAGAATGCCAAGTATAGTTATTGGGGCTATTTGTTTAAGAAATTCTCTGTAACAGCCCAGAGTTAGATATTTAAGTTGGATATTCTAGCCCTAGTGCAACTTCAAGCCTTTAGAGAATAGGCGTAGGATCGATATCCTACGCGTATTCTTTCACTGGTCGCATCGAATTGTTATCTCATTTAATTTTATATTAACTGTCCGTGATAGTGAACTTAATTTAGGCGCGCAGATTTGTATACTAAAATCTGCTGCGCAGATGGCTGGCTTTATTAGTGAGATATACTGGTCAATAAACCGGTTAGGATGACATTATTTACTTTTGGAAACTTCATATAATAAAATTCTAACCGAATCGAATTAATAAATTAAATATTTTTTGGAAAATCTTATTGAAATAGTCATTATTATCGATACTGAGGCCGAATCTATAGTTTTTGGAATTTTTGTCTATCTGTCTGGTAACGCATTACGAGAAAATCGCTGGAGAGATTTTGATGTATGAAGATAGCTGGTTACCACATGGTTAACATTTAGCATAATTTTTACTGAGGAAAAATGTGTCATCTCTGAGAAATCTATAGGTACTAAACCTTAAAACGTGAAAAGTCTATACATGACTTGCCTTAAAATTAGAGAAAATATTATTAAATAATAATTATTGAGCTATAAAAAAATATTAATGTCATAAAATAATCGAAGCATTTATTAACCAAACATGTAACAGCTATTTCAATTTAAATATCGAGAGCAAAACTAAATATAAATATGGATATCAAAAATATTCCATCCGTAGAACTAAAACTGAGGCGATGCGGTCCTAACTTTATGAAGTAAAAGCTGAATATGTAGCGTATGTCGAATTTGCTGTGAGTTAAGAATGAAAACGTCTTGAAACTTTTGACACTTGAAAGTTTTATTACCGGCTTTAAAATGAAAAGTTGCGTATTATAATTTAATTTTTATTTGACATAAGTGTGTAAGTACTTTGTTTTTTCTATTTTTTAATGTTGGGAAATGCATTTCATTTCATTTACGCATACCACCTACATACAAACAGGTGGTTATGTGGGACTCATCGACTAGAAAAGCCAGTATGACCCACTGTAACTCAACGAAACCTCTATATTCTTCTATACAATAATAAAATTCTAATTGAGCCGAATCTATACATAAAATATTTTTTGGAAAATCTTTTTGAAATAATGATACAGAGGCCGAATCTATAGTTTTAGAATTTTTGTCTGTCTGTCTGTCTGTCTGTTACCGCATCACAGAAAAACCACTGGAGGGATTTTGATGAAATATGGTATGGTGATAGCTGATTATCCGGGTCAACATAAATGATACTTTTTACCGCGGGAAAATGTCTCATGTCTGAGAAAAAATACAAAAACCGCAATGTAATAGTATACTAACATGTAAAACCTAAGAATTTGGTTTTGGTCATCTGAACGCGGGCGGAGCTGCGGGCAATGCTGGTACCATATAAAATACGAAGGTATTTTATTTATCCTACCGTAATGCAGTTACGGAAGCAACACCTGGAAGTGAATGTTAGCATAAGTAAAATCAGCCGGACTTTATAAGCTATTTCGTCCTAATACATCAATTGTATCCCGTATGTTACTGATATTATCTTTTTTAAGTTTCATAGTACATACTTACATAAATGTCGTAAAAGCTTAAAAAATCTAAATAAGTCATCCTAAACGTAATATTGATATAGCAAGGCAATTTAATCCAAAGCCCATCAAGAGTTGCAGAGATCGCTTTAAGAACTCCCGGTAGACTGATTCTTCACTCAACCGAAATTAAGCCACTTTCTTCTTGAGATAAATTCCGAGCTTCACGTGACAGATATATACTGCCGCTTTATACTTTTATTTAGTAAATGTGTATATTTTATATATGTTGATTTACAATTATGTACAATATCTAAAATGTTATATATGATATTCAAACAGTATTTTAAAGGCTTTTTTATCTTCACTTGTGTAATTTTGAAATTTGGAAGCCGATAAAGTATATATCTATGAAAGCTATTCATTAAAAATTTATAAAATAATTTACGATCGAGCTTATTTGATGATGAAGCAATACAGTTAATATTGGATTTTAATTAATTTTAGGTTTAAAGAGATCGATAACATTGGAGAAGCCAAAGGGGTACGTATAGTTTGTAGCGCTTGGTTCTTTCTGTCTAGCCTGGAAGTGATATAGCATGAATAATATGATATGTGTGTTCATTTGTTATGACTGGTCGTATACATCAAATTTGGTCGACAGTGTGTATTTTTTAATATCATATTTTTGATTGTGTTTTTTAGACATTTTATCTACACTATAAATATTATGAATGCTTAACTTTTTTTACATATATATAAAGAACTAGCGGCTCACCCTCACTCTGCTCGGTTTCGTCCCTAGGTGATTTTTAAATTGACGTAACTTATTTATTTATGAACCGATTGAAATAAAACAAATATTAAATGTTCAGTGAAGCTTACCACGATATATTAATGAAAACCGCATCCAAATCGGTTAAGCCGTTTTTGAGATTAGCGCGCACAAACGTACATGCAAACAGACAAGAATTCTAAAAATCATTGTTTTGGGTTTTATTGCCTATAAAGACCCCCAATGATAGTTTTTCTCAAATATCTTCCATGTACAGACAGCGATCAGTTACACTTTTATTATATGTATAGATTTCTAAATTATTTTAATGATTTTTTACATGGACGAACTACCGGGCGAAAGCTGGTCTCTAAAAAGACAAAAAGACTAATATAATACATATCGCTTAGCAAAATAACAAAAAACAAAACAAATATTTGCGCGTGTAACGAAATATTTAAATAACGTAAATTAAATCTGCGGTGTTGTTATTTAGCGTTGTTCAAAGACCGACATTAAAAAGAGATTAAGAGGCTTCCTAGAAAATTACAAGAGAAAGTACAAGGAATTATTAATTAATTAAAAAGAAATTGCACGCAAGAGCCTCACCGTACAGTCGAAATGAAACGTCCTTTAATTAAGGTTCCGCTGCGATGGAACAGACATGTGTCGAGCTACCCTCTTCATTGTTAGTGACGCGTGATCACCACTACTATTGAAATTCTTTATACTAAACTCATATGAATATACTAAATCAATACATATAATAAAATTGTAACTAAGCCGAATCTGTACATAAAATATTATTGAAATAGACATTATTATCGATATATAGGCCGAATCTATAGTTTTTAGAATTTTTTCTGTCTGTCTGTCTGTCTGTCTGTCTGTGACCGCATCACGGAAAAACCACCAGAGTGATTTTCATGAAATTTGGTATGGTGATAGCTGATTATCCGTGTCAACATTTAAGATACTTTTTACCGCGGCAAAATATCTCATTTCTAAAAAAAATACAAAAACTGCACTGTAAGAGTATACTAATATGTAAAACCTACGAATTTGGTTTTTGGTAATCCGACCACGGGCGGAGCCGAGGGCAATGCTAGTCCTGAAAAAAAATAACAATAGCGCTATTTTAAGTGGTTTTTGGTCATCTGAACGCGGGTGGAGCCGCGGGCAATGCTAGTTATATATAATTAGCGACTTCTCTCGTGTTTGTTTCTACTTAAGTTTTAACGTTTAGTATAGATTTCTCAGAGATTACATATATTCCCGCAGTAAAAAGTATACTATATGTTGACCCAGATAACTAGCTATCATCAAGAAAAACACCGAAATGTCCTCCGTGGGTTTTCCGTGATACGCCAAAGACACATAGGCAAAAAACTGTAAATTCGGCCTCTGTATCGATAATAATGTCTATTTCAATAAGATTTTCCAAAAGAGAATTATGTACAGATTCGACTTAGTTACTATTTTATTATATGTATAGATTAATTTCAACTTGCGTAATGTAGATATTGGCTTGAATTATTTGAGCATAGTGTAGTTTTCTTTAAGTAAAATTTTTCGAAATTTATAACTATTATATTTCTTGAAAACCAATTACATTATTTGAGTTTCGTGCGTTTTTAAGTGCTTAGCAGTAAAATAGTGTTAGTCCAGGTAAAATAGGTTAGTCCAGGCCTATCCGTGTTCTAAATTTCGTCTAAATCCGTCCAGAGTTTCAGCGTAAAGAAGTAACAAACATACATACACACATACAACCTTTTGAATTTATAACAGTAGTTTGATATATAGTATCGTGGTATGTTGAACTGGCCAGTACCTTTTAGGTATCAGTTACTTATGTGTTTGCATTTATTTGTACATGAATTCAATAAAATGAAATTTGTAATCAACCTTTTTTAACACCCTACTGCTGTGCACGGACCCTCCCTTTAAATACAATTGGGTAAAGTGCAGGGCAGACTTCACATGTCTTCTAAGAACTAGTTGGACTTTCTATGAGATATAGGTTTCCTCACGATGTTTTCCTTTACCGTAAAACAATAGGTAATCATGGTATTCCTTCGACAACACAAATTATTACGGCTTCGCGACTAATATTATATAGGTACCTTTATATTTTTTATCAGATTCGTCTAGTGTTTAAAATTCGACTCAGAATGATTTTTAACCCCCGAAGCAAAAAGAGGGTTGTCTGGTGATACGTGTCATCGTGTTATAGGTGTCTGTCTGTAGCATCGTAGCTCTCAAACAGATGGACCGATTTCGATACGGTTTTCTTAATTTGAAAGGCAGTTCCCATGATTACTCGATAAAGTGCTTCACGCGTGCCAGTATAATCGTTAAATGACAATTAATTTGTTTAGGGGGTTTTTAAAATTTTTAATTATATGTCAAATACTCTCAGGCGGTTATTTATTATTTTAATTACACTAACGCTCGTCAATACCTACTAAATAAAAACACACATACTATTACATTTATGATACGAGTCCGATTATTTTTGATTTTTACACATTTTTACAATTTTATTTAGCCAAGTTTTTGTGAAAATACAGCTAGAGAGTTTTAAAACTTTTTATAAATTGTATTGTATGACGACACGTTTGGCTCAGTTTGTAGTAACCCTACTTGCTGTGCCAGCGGTCGCGGGTTCGAGTTCCGCTGGAGGCATTCACTTGTGTGGTAAGCATAAATGCTTGTACTCCAGTCATGGGTGATTATATTAATTATAATATGTATGTAGGTATTTAAAGTTATATATGTGTAGTATATCAACTATCTGGTATCTATAACACAAGCCTCGTAGCTTACTATGGAACTAGATGGTGATGTGTGTTAATGTTCCAACATATTTATATTTATTTGTATTTGTAGTTGTAATAATCAAAAATATTCAAACCATTAGTAGGGGCAGGCCACAGTGTCATGTCGTTGGGACTAGATATTGTTTACAAGCTGGTATGGTAGCAGTAATGAGAGGCAGCCACGCCGGGGAATTTCAATTTATAGAGACCGTACAGGTGTCTATTAGCGTAAATATATTACTAAAATAGTTTTGTTTCTGAATAGGCCTACTAAGTTACAGGTTTGGTTTCCGTTCGTGGTGATTACATTTTATATGCATACTAATACGGTGCCTGCATGCGTGTTTTTGTCTGTGTGTTATGAGAACAAAAAAAATGAAATGAAAAAAATATATAAACAGTGGCACAGTGGCGCCGCTCCTCGTTATGAGAATAATTTACTAAAAAATACAATGACTTCAAAATAGCGTAGGAAGCTTAGCTTTTAATATTTATTATAGATATTTTAAATTATGATATCCATATGCTGTGTCGTTTTTTGCGTACAGATAGTTTATCGAAAGGTCAGTTATATTATATATTAGTATATATTATGCTAATTTAAAGCCCTTATTAATATTTATTATTGAATGGATGGAATTAGCAGAAAAATCTGTATAATAATAGTATAATAATAAATATTATAAATGTGAAAGTTTGTGAGTATGTATGGATGTTTGTTACTCTTTCACGCCAGAAAGTCTGAACGGATCTGGATGAAATTTGGCACAGAAATAGATTATAGTCTAGAATAACACATAGACTACTTTTTATTTCGGAAAAATTTACGTTTTCCAAGGGATAGATTTGTTTTTGTTTCTCTAGAGCGAGCCTGAGCGAAGCGAGGGTGAGCCGCTAGTAAAATAAAAAAATATTAAGAAAAATCATTAATTTTGTCCCTAAATTAAAATATTCTTTCTCATTCTTTCGCTGTATAATTTTAATTAAAGCGCGTTCGTTTGTTAAGTTTTAGTATAAAATGAACATTTATTCCAAATGTTTCACGAGGGAGCCGTGTAGATAACTATATTAATAAAATCTTCCTTGTAAACTTGTAAAGTATTAATTTAATATTTATGTTTTAATAGGCCTTACGACAAAACTTTTATGTACAGATGAACAAGTCTGAACATATGTAACATTGGTTTGAAAAAGTTTAAAGAATTAAAAGATTATAATGTATTGTACATAAAGCAGTTCTCAAGTTATAAGTACATATGTATTATGTACTAGCGACTCACTATCGCTTTGCTCGGGTTCTTCCCTAGGTACAGAATAGATAGACTTATATACATTGGTATAGAAAAGTAGGTAAGTACTTTAATGAAATCGTCCTTAGTACTTTACCTTGATGGGTCATAAACTCCGCTATATTCTTTATTTCTCGCTAATAATATAGGATATAATGAATTTTTATCCTTAACTTGAGATTTTTTTTTGTTACCAATACAAACTTTCAACCCTTATTTCACCCCATCCACTTTCATTTTTGTTACAAAAAGTATCCTATATTCTTCTCTAAGATCCCACCCCTTTCTATATGACACTTCATCAAAATTGGTTTAGCGCCTTAGGCGTGTAAATGTAACAGACAAATAGACTTACTTTCGTATTCATAATATTAGTATGGATTGCATGAATAAGTAACAATTTTTTTTATAAAAATATTTCTATTACACCTAATAAGACACTAGGTACTAAAAATTAGTCAGTTTCAGTTTCAGTGTTATATTCACACTTGCTGAGATAAGAAGGGCTTTGTCCTTTACAGTCTACTCAACTTGTACTGTCGAGAAGTCGTAAGGTTAAGGTCAAGGCTCATGTGATTGAAGTCTCCTTTTGGATTTCAGCAAATTGCTGTATCATCATAGTCGTCGTTATCCGGGAAGATAAAATTTCATCATTTCTTATATATTAAGGAGCGTTAACTATATTTCTAAGTATTTTGTTTTGTATTTTAATGTTTCTTAGAAGACCAAAGTAGTAGCTAAAGTAATGAAGTACATGCTCGTATACATATCTATCATATACAAAGCTTAAATTCATTCACTCATTAATTGACAACGTACAATTTTTGAAAATTCATCTTCTAAATGGGTTCAATGTGAATTGCAAAGTGGAAGCTCGGATTTTCATAGTTAATGTTAACTTTAAAAATTCGAACTTCCACTTTGACATGAGATGACATTTAAAATATTATTTTTAAAATATTATTTATATACATAGGTTTGATGAGTTGTTGTATGTTGTGTGTGGGTGTGTCGTGTTTTCCCGTGGAAATGAAATAATCTCCCTCGGTAAAAAGCCTAAACTCTCCGGCCCTTCAACTCCACACAAAAAATCACGCCAATCCAACACACTTTTTCGACGTGAAAGAAGAATAAACAAACAAACAAATAAACAAACAAAGACACTATCACATATTATTAATTATAATATTAAGTATGAAGTATGGATATAAAAATTGTCACAGACTATATTTTGTGTTTTTTATCTAAAAAAAGCCATTAAAATACTATCGTTAAACTCATAATTAATTTAAAGGTTTAAAACTTGTTTAAGTAGCCTATGCATGTGAATTTTTTACGAGCATTGGAACCCTATTTCAATCCTTTGAAGACCTTATGGGATTTTTAAGGGATATATTACAGTGTATTGTTTAACATTACTTTACATATTATGAAGAAAGTATTTGTAATACACAGGCAAAACGCTTAGCAAACAAACCGCGGTCGCATACAGCAGTTACCTAGTTGTCTATAGTTATGTAGGACCGTGAATATTAACTATTACACCCTTTGAGCATAGTTTTACCCATAAATTACGCTTGAATTATCCAAAGTTTACGAAATTCTGTTAAAACGCCAAGGTGTTTGACCCACTAAACATGTCAAGATTGGCCAACTCGAATATAGGGTTCACGCATCACCTCATCTTCAATTTTGTAAACATGTGACATGTAGAGGGTCTATTAAATATAATTAAGGGTAATTTCATTTGGATTTGATATTATTGAATGTTTGGAATGTTATTGTTCTTTATTTGATCACTAGGTTTTGTCCATGGCTGCGCTTGCATGATAGGTAGGCGGAAATGATATATACACACTCGCCCGCGGTCACGCCCACGCCCACGCCCAAGCTCACGCCCACGCCCACACACTAAACAGTTGTGCAATTATTCTATTGATAAAATATTCAGAAATTTCGCACCAAAGGCACAATAGCGAACATTGCAACAGCGCATGTGATCAAATTGTGAGAATAAATAACAGTGCTTTAAGGAAAACAATGCAACAGCCGCTATTATTCCTAGAGCTTTTATATAAAAATTCGTGTCCTATCCTAAAAGAGTTTTTGTTTTTGTTTCGTCATTAAACTACACCTAGATGTTATTTTATATTTGATACACGACCTGACTTTTCAGCGTTTCGTGTAATATATTTTTACTTAAATAATAATATTGTGTTTTTACGTAAAACTAAATGCTTATATATAAAAGTTTCATATGCTTTGAGCTACGAGCGGATAAAGATGATTTTAGGTGCTAGCGACTTAATTTTTGCTTCGATGATGTTTTAGCCGTTATTTTTCCCTTTTTTTGTTTATTAGCGACTTAATTCCTCATATAAACTTTCATCCCCATTTTCAACCCCTTAAAAGATGACTTCCGGGATAAAAACTATCCTATGTCCTTCCCAAGGTCTCAAACTATCTTATTACCAAATTTCATCTAAATCAGTTCAGTAGTTTCGGAGTTTATTTACACATACATCGGTAAAAACAAACAAACAGAAAAATCTTTCCACTTTATTAGTATAGATGTATATATTGTGTTGTCTATTGTAGGTCCTTACTTTACAACGAATTGCCTCGTTTGTACATGTTATCAGATCTAGTGTATCTTTGTTATCGGTCATTCTAGAAGGTACCTTCTTCATTCTATGCGACATTGGAGAAGTAACAAGTGCTCAAACAGTACTAGGAGCCATTAAACAAAAGAATTCAATTGATGTGTTGACGCAGTTTACTTAATTTATTTGTACCTTAATATTCAAAAATTCAAAATATTTTATTCAGAATTTAATGATTACAATTCTTTACTGAACGTCATGAGTCTACTACCAGTTTGGAAAGAAGCAGCCTCAGACCTGAGAAGAACTGGTGAAAGAAACTCATCGGGACTAATATTGACTTGTTATCTTTTTTTAAAGAAAAATTATAATTTACAATATTTCTATCAAGTTGAAGTAGCCTGGAGGCGATCATTTCATTCCCAAGGTGTGCCATCTTCTATAAAATCATTTATTGTATAATAGCCACAAGTAGCACACAAACGTTCTTTTACAATTTTTTTGAATTTGGCGATAGAATTTCATAATAATCTGATTAAGTGGTAGCTTAACAATTATCATTGAATGTAAAAACATATACATACATATAAACAGAAGCATTATATTATACAGAGTTTTAAAAATTCGCAGCATCGTAGGGTAAGGTATTGTCTCAGCTTTTGTCACATAGAACTAAGGGAAGCTAAAAATTTGTATTCATAATACATATAATTTTGAGAGTAAAGAATTTTTCAGAGAAGGCCGTAAAATATGCTTACATAACATAAATAACCATTGAATAAATATAGGTCAGGTCTTTGTCAAAATAACGAAACTGAAATTGTAATTGAATTGAAAATTTGGCTTTTCAAACGGTTTTAACCCTCAAGTCTCTCTGACAATAGCGGTTTTCTACAAAACACGACCGCGGTTACCTCCGCTGAAACTCTTTGCGGCTTCACAACGCTCTATAGTGTTCTTTATTCATTTCGAAAATAACAATCATATAAAAGTAGTCGAGTCTGCGAAATCTATATTATTGAACTACTTTTATTGTTACTTATACAAAAAATAGGCAGTGGTAGCCCAGTGGTAGCGCGGTCTCTTGGGAAACCGAGTAAAGCAGGTTCAAATCCCGGGTCTCGCACCTCTGATATTTTCATGTGCGAATCATTTCTAACATGATTACCACTTGCCTTACGGTGAAGGAAAATACCGTGAGGAAACCTGCATGTCTGAAAGAGCTTAGCAAGTTTTCGAAAGACATGTCCGCCAACCCGTACTTGGCCAGCGTGGTGGACTATGGCCTGATCCCCCTCGTACTGAAGGGAGGCCCGTTCCCAGCAGTGGGACGTTAAAAAGGGCTGAATACAATACAAAAAATATGGCGTTATACGTTATATAAATAATTTAACTTACTCAAGACAAACATTAGCAAGATTATTATTATAAAGTGTCGTTCATCTATACTAATATATAGCGGGAAGCGAACTTGTTATATCCAACGAAGTAGGCAAGTTGGATAAAAATTTGAAGCTGCTTAATTACAACTAAAATTTTCGTGACAGTGTGAAAATCAAATTTTTTTAACAGCTTTAACACGACCGAACTCAGTCGCTAAGTGGATATTATCTATTCAGCTCAGTTAGTTCCATAATTTAATGGAAATTTAATTCGATTTTATAATCTGAGTGAAGCACTCAAGCACGTCCTTCATAAAATTGAATGGCTTTGAAGGTTTTTTAAACTTTTAGTTAAATCGCTGTGAGCCTTAGCGTACCTACTACACATAACGATGGTTCTAAGGGAAATAATAATAAAAATAGGGTAATAATGTGGTTCATATAGCAAATCAATCAAATTTGAGGTTTTTTTTTCATCTATATTACTATAAAAAAATATCCAGACGAGTCCCACCATAGACGTTTTTAAAAAAAATTAAAAAGCTCCATCTTAACAGAATGATATGTAAAGTTCTCATTTATTATAATGGAGAAATATAACCAATACTGTATTTTTTACTGTATTTTATTTCTATATTTACTTATATACTAGCGACTTACTCTTGCTTCGCTCGGGTTACGTCTAGGTTCGTTTTAATTCTTAAAATATTTAATTTAATGTATCAATTTTATACTTTTTTTTTGATTTGATAAAAAAGCATATGAAACGCTGCTGTAAACTATCGCATCAAACTTTTTAATAGGATACTATAATTGATCAATCATTAATTCACTACTTCAATACCTTTTTTGTTTTTTTTTTTACTTTTATAAGTCGTATTATAACTTTTACATATATGTAGGTGCTAAAATAGGTCACTTTTATTACTCATAAATTATTATTTACTAGCGGCGCGGCCCACTCTCGCTTCGCTCGGGTTCGCCTCTATAAAAACAAAAACAAATCCATCCCACGGTAACTGTACATTTTTTCGGGATAAAAAGTAGTCCATGTGTTATTCTGATGTAGAAGCTCCTATTATTGTACGGTTTCATTAAAATCCATTCAGTACTATACATCTAGACATCCTCACAAACTTTCGCATTTATAATATTAGTATTATTTAGAACACCTTATATTTGTAGAAACTTTGTTATTTTGATTGAAGAACTGATCTCTAGCTTTATAGCTTGTTATCAACAACTCAACTTTTATGACTAAAAGTAAACGTGTTTGACTGAAACACCCTTTAAGATACTAAAAGTGGCTTTAAACTGTAACGAGGTAAGTTCATTAAGTGCTATCAAAACGGTGGATAAATATTTGTTATGATACTTTAGTAAATCAATTTATTTTGTTTAATTCTCGTGGCAACTGAAGGTTAACTTGTGAGCCGTTAATTTTAAATTAAATAGGTTCGATTACTGTGCTGTGTGGGTTAGTAACGTCTATGCATCGTACAGATTAAATACCTATCTGTTTTCAAACCATTCATCCAAATCGGTCTAGACCTTTAGGAGTAGTAAGGTGACAAACACACGTACAGAAGAATTATATATATTAAGATATATAGTTTCTTTTTATATTATGTATAGGATGTCTGACTCACGTTTAAATTGGGATAGTCAACTCTAATTATGTATACAATGAAATCTTTCCCAAGAGAAGCGTTAGTGCAGCGAATGCATTTGAATGTTTAATTTTCTCCATACTATTTTTTTATTTTGTATATCTATATAAAATAATTATATATACGCGTCTCCTATAAAGGCTAGATGAAATTTTAAAATGAAATAGAAAAGATTGTATAAAAATTAATTTTCTCCATATATTTTCAACCAATAGCTTCAAAGGTCCTAAAGAATATAAGCGATACAAAATTCCTCGCACGTGCTTCAGGGACCACGAGCTTTGCTGCCGCAGTCGTGACGTTTAACGCAAAGCAGTCAAAAGTATATTCATATGTACATAAAATAATATTTATTTTAACAATATTTTACTGTGGCTTTACGCTTGAAATATACATAAATTACTAGTGGCTTACTCTTGCTTCGCTCGGATTCATCCCTAGCATAGATTTCTTAGAGATGAGATATCCTATATGTTGAACCGGATAACCAGCTATCATAATACCAAATTTAATCAAAATCTATCCAGTGATTTTCTCGTGCTGCGTTCCCAGACAGACAGACAAAAATTCTAAAAACTATAGATTCGACTTCTGTATCAATAATAATGACTATTTCAATAAGATTTTTCTAAAAATGTTATATGTACCGATTCGACTCAGAATTTTGTTATATATTTACTAACTATCAAAGATTGTTATATGAAACAATAAAACTCATTACGGTATAACACTTTATAGTAGGTAAATTGTAGAAGTAATTTAATTAAAGCAGTAAATTAGTTTCAATAAACGCAGCAAAGTACAAATAACAAAGTAGCAAAATGCTTCTTATTTGAAATAAAACTGGGTATTCGGGAAGTATTAGGATGAACTTCCTGTACTTATATAGCTTTAGGGAGCTTTGTAGCTTTTGGATAAAATTATTGGACCCGTTGCATAAGTGATTTAGTGTCATAGTTTTAATTTGCTGTCGATTTTTTGCTTGGGTTTCGGTCGGTTTTTGACACGACACTTCAAAATCTTTAATCTCACCTGTGATCATGTATACTGTAAAGCATTCAAAACGTCGGGAACAAAAAAATGAATAAAATAAACCGCAAAAATACGATAAAATACATAGTTTTATTTAAAAAAGCACCACCCCTGTACTGTGTGATTTTTCATACTGGCTATTACTATTCTAAGGGGTTACTTAGTCATTATAGAGGTATGATGTTAATCACAGTAATGAATTGGTAAAAATAAATGTGCGTATTATATGATATGCACTTTTATTTGACTAACGACTCACCTTCCCTTCACTCGGGTTCGTCCGTAGGTAATATGTAGGTAATATAATAGGTACATTTTGACGGTTAGTATGGTTAGACAATATTTTATACTAGTATTGCCCGTGGCTCCGCCCGCGTTCAGATGACCAAAAACCAAATTCTTAGGTTTTACACATTAGTATAATCTTACATTGCAGTTTTTGTACTTTTTCTCAGAAATGAGATATTTTTGCGCGGTAAAAATTATCCTATATGTTGACCCGGATAACCAGCTACCACCATACCAAATTTCATCAAAATCCCTCCAGTGATTTTTTTGTGATGCGGTAACAGACAGACAGACAGATAAAAATTCTAAAAACTATAGATTCGGCTTCTGTATCGATAATAATGACTATTTCAATAAGATTTTCCAAAAAATATTTAATGTACAGATTTGGCTTAGTTAGAAGTTTATTATATGTACATAGGTTCAAAATGAACAGTTCTGGACTTTTCGATTTCCCAGCTGGGGTTTTCCATATATTTTTATACTTAAACCACCCCTGACACACGCTTAACATAACAAAAAAGAAATCAAATCGGTCCAGCCGTTTTTGAGTTTTAGCGAGACTAACGAACAGCAATTGATTTTTATATATTATAGATATTATATAGATTTAGAAATGCTAAATCTGTATAATTTTTACCTCAAACCTTTTTTATTGCACTAATGTAGTAGTTGTATTATTTTCTTTCATTCCTGTATCACTTACAAGCGACTCACCCCCGTTTCGCTTCGGGTTCGTCCCTAGACAAAAACAAATCTATCCCACGGAAACCGTACATTTTTCCGGGATGATATATACGAATAAATAATTCCCTTCCTTCCTCAATAAACTTGAATTTTTCAAACAGGATTAATAGTTCCTGAGATTAGCACGTTCAAACAAACAAACAAAAAAACAAACAAACCATCAAACAAAAAAAACTCTGCCTCTTTATAATATTAGTATAGATTCGTACACACATCATGCCCAAACAACGTTCTGACCCGATATATCTTATTTCCAATACATGAGTTAAGTAGGGTCAAGCTTATTGTCAAATCTCCAACATCTATACTTTAGTGTCATACAAGGTTTAATATGTTATACTATGAGATCCCTTTTTCCTTCGTAAACACCTTCGTGTATTCTTACAAAAATCCATATAAATACATTTTATTTATCAAATATTAAGTAAGATTTGTGTACCTATGTTAGTGAAGGACCATTCAAACCATTTTTTCTACATCTGCTTAAATATAGTATTTTAAATCCGTGTTTTGAGCAATTTCAAATTTACAGTTTGAATATTATGTGCTTATACTAGTGATTTTCCCTTGCTTCACTTCAGTGCGTGCCTCCATGACTAACATTACCCTTTGTAGGTATTACTCCAGATTTCGTAGGTCATGTTCTATCTGTGCACTAAGTTTCATCAAAATCCGTCAAGCCGTTTCAGTGTAAAAGAGTAACAAACATAACATAACATATAAATTTTTCCACATAATAATTTATAGTAGTCTGGTTTATTGTAAGAAATTATCTGAAAATTACAATGTTGTTCTTTGCAGGGCTCTATCTCTATTCATATTTTAAACCATTAGTCACTTAGCGTGTCTTTCCCATATATTATCTACGAGTATATAAAAATTATTTTAACATTATAAATTTTACCTGAATGTATGGAAAACCAACTAACTGGCAAAGCATTTTTGCTTTTATTATGGTTACGGCAGCCAATCTCATTGAGACTCACTGCGTTGGGATAATATAATCCACAATGAAAAACGCAAGTGCACTCTCTGTTCCTTTTAGACTCAGAGTCTTGTGGAACGACAATTTGACACGACCGGTTAGAGATGACACCCGTGATCGATGGCTTTACATGAGTTCCCGAGGATACATACTGCCCATTTCTCAACTCGGGGCTATTATTAAGTATTTTTTGACAGAAAAACCCCATTAATATACTCGGCTCGACCTGGATTCGAACTCAGGACCTCAGGATTTGCAGGTGAACATGCTGGCCACTAAACCAGCGAGACAGTCCTGAAGAAAATAAATGATAAAGATACAGTCTACGAATCTAAGTATATCCGGTAGAGAATGAGCTTTGAAGTTGGTTTCGCTAACCGTAGCGCTGTTAGTTATCAACATTTCCAGTTTTATTTGTAAACGTGTCTTATTTAAAGTTGATATAAATCGAAATTGTAGTTCTATAATTATATTAGGATTCTAGCGACTCACCCGCGCTTTGCTCAGGTTCATTTATATTTATTTATTTATTGATTGAAATAAAACAAATACTAAATATTAAGTGAATCCTACCACAATATATTACTAAAAACGGTACCCAAATCGGTTTAGTAATTTCTGAGATTTGCGCACACAAACGCACAGACGAACAGACAAAAATTCTAAAAAATCGTTGTATTTGATTCTATTGCGCTAATAAAGACTCCTCATAAATATTGTTTCTCAAATATCTTCCATGTACAGACAGCAATCAATTCAAAATATGTATAGATAAAATAATGTGGGATGGAAATAAAATACTGTTTTAACATCTGAAAAGCAATCTTCTCCTTCTCTCCAAAATGAAAATATTTATCCTTCTTTAATAAATCTGTAAGTGGTTTCGCTATCATTGAATAGTCCTGAATAAATTTTCTGAAATATGAGGTAAGCCCAATAAAACTTTGTAACTCCTTCTCGGTTTGAGGCTGAGGAAATCTCATGACTGCATCCGTTTTATGAGTTGATGGCTTTATTGTACTATTTTCAATAACATATCCTAAGTACTCTACTCTCATTGTGAGTAACTCACTTTTGTTCCAATTAATTTCCAAACCATACTCTGCCGCTCTTCTCAGGACTTTCTTTAATTTCAATACACCTTCCTCATAAGTTAATGATGCAATTATTACATCATCAATAAAGATCAGCACTCCTTCTTCCACAATCAGATCTCTGAAAATGAAATTGATGAAACGAGTAAAATAGTTTGGGCAAATAGATAAACCAAAGGGTGCTCTAGTGAACTCATATTGGCCATTATGGGTAACAAAAGATGTATATTTAGTACATTTCTCATTTATTTTTAAATGAAAGAAGGCATCTTTTAAATCAAGCTTACTAAAGATTTTTGCTCCCAGTAACTTATCAATGTGGTCTTCTATAATGGGAAGAGGAAACTCATCCTTCACTATTCTTTCATTAACTTTTCTATAGTCCACACATACTCGAGTCGAGCCATCCTTCTTTTTAACAAGAACCAATGGACTCGCATATTCAGAATAACTATGTTTTATTATGCCTTTCTGTAACCATTCACTTACTTGCCTATCTACCGAAGTCATCCTTCATAACAATATGCATCTCAAAAGGCGCCTCCTTTGTTTGGACAGGACAGTAGTTTTTCACTAAATTCTGCACTTCACACCTCAGCTGCTGATCTGGCACATAACCAATTGGATACTCTAGATCTGAAATTAGACAGTGCAAAAAATTATGGCCCCCCTCAGACAAAACATTTATTGACCCCTTATCGAAAACAATAGTTACATTTTGTAAAAACGGTTGACCTAAAATTACTTTATAGGGCATCACACCTTTAGGCACAATATAAACAACATTTAAAGCAATGTCCATCGAAATTCAAATTACATTCAACTTTTCCTAATGAACAAACTTTAGTCGCACCGAGTCCGGAAAATTCTATTTTCTCTTTGACGTAAGAAATCACATTTAGTTCGAAAAATAGCTCCATAGTTATTAAATTCACATCACTGCCTGAATCGATTAAACTTTCTACTTTTAAACCACCAATTTCTAACATTTTTACAGATTTATTTTCACTAAAACGTTTGTTTACATTCAATGTCTGTTGACATTGACAGCTTCTGTGACTATCTTCGTTATCGACGTAGGCGCCGTCCGCGGGCGCGCCATGTTGTTTTGTCATGGATTCTAAATTCTCGCGTTCTCCAGTGTTGGCAGCATTGTCATCGGAGTTTTCAAATGAATAATAATATTATACGAAAATGCACGTTTTGACTTAATTTTTTTTTAAATAGCAGTCTTAGCTTTATAGTTTTGTAGCAGTAATATATATTCCTAATTTTTCCCACAGAAATATCCTACATTTGCTTGATTTGAAGTTTTACATATTTTCCAGCTCTAATAAAAAGTTGGATGTTATAAGTAAAATTTTAACCTTCTAACGGAATGTTAATGAATAAAAATCACATCTGTTCATTTGTTAAAAGATAAAAATGAAAAATAAATCCGTCATTTTATACTCAATTTGTTTCTGCGATACAATTCTTCAATAAATAATTATAGCTGCTTTCGTCCAACGTGTAATACTTTCGATGAAAATATTATGTGTTTTCATATTTTCTGTTTAAAACGGGAGAGAAACAAAGGATTGAAAAGGGTTATTTTGCAACACTTTGCTAATTTATGTCGAGTGATTGTTATCATTTAAATGTTGAAACTTTTAAGCCAACCCTTTTAAGACTTAAACGCTTACTAGCGAACTATCTACGACTTTTTGTTAACTAATTTTCAATAAATGATGATGTTCTCCTGACCGATTCGGGCCACGGCGGGCAATCTCATTGAGACTAGCCAACTGCGCAGGAGATATTATAGTGCACAAGTGTACGCTCAGACACAAGTGCACTCTCTATTCCTGTTACTCTCATACTCCGGTGGGACGACTGCTCGACACGACCAGTGAGAGTTAAGGCGCAGGACCGACGGCTTTACGTGCTCTCCGAGGCACGGGGGTGAAACACCGCTAACTTCCCAACTCCGGGCTGTTACTGAGGCTAACTATACAGAAAGACTCAGTAACTAAACTTGGCCCGACCCGGGAATCGAACCCAGGACCTCCGGGTGTGCAGCCGTACTTGCTAGCCACTACACCACAGAGGCAATACATACATACTAATAGTATAAATGTGCAAGTAAAGCTGTCTGCTTAACATTTTTCACGCTTATATCGCTGATCAGATTTTGATGAAATTACATATTTATAATATTTATGTATTTAAAGTGTGTAGTGTATCAAGTATCTGGTATCCATAATACAATCCTCGTAGCTTACCATGGAACTAGATGGCGCTGTGTGTTAATGTCCCAACATATTTATTTATTTAATTTGGTACGCATAGATAATTTGAGACCCTGGGAAAGACATTGGATAGTTTTTATCAATACAACAATAGAGGCTATGCCCACTCCACGACCAGTCCAGCGAATAAAAACTAGTATGTACATTATATATTTATTATACGTGTGAAAATGTTACCTTGGCCTTGTTTTCTCGTTCGGACAGTAGACGGTTACTTCAGCACGATGAAACGGCTGGCCTGAAATAGATGAAATTTAGTATACAGACCTTTTTTTTTTAACGTTGGGAAATGCATTTACGCACGAGGTGTGGAACTCACCGGCGTAATAAAGGCAGGACTAGCAATTAAAACCCAAGAAAACCTTCCCCCGTCTTAATGGGGCGTCGCAGGATCGCTTACGCATTCAACTACGACTGCCGAAGCAGACCACCACAACCATGGGGTTGCTCCAAAGTCCACTCTGCTATCAGAGAAGTACCAGGAGCAACCCATATGCCACCTCCCACCGCCCACCGAAGTGGGTCACCTTCCTGTGCGTTTCTTGGCTTCGCGCCCGGTTGGGTTGCCGGGCACTACTGAGCCCCCCCCACCACGACAAGGTGAACGCACGTTGGGGGGGAACTATTTGGTATCCATAACACAAGCCTCTTAGCTTAACATGGAACTAGATGCTGCTGTGTATTAATGTCCCAACATATTATTATTATATATCTGCTTCATCGTTAACAATTGGTAAATATATTCATTCACAAATTTTCGTATTTATAATAATAACAAGTGTCTGGTCAGTGGGCGAAATTCGGCCATATTCATTATTGAAAATTTGGGGAAATTATATATGAATTTACCTTTTTTTACTGAAAACAGCGTAGCTCGTTAATAGCTACTTAAAAAAATAATAAGAAAAGCAGTTGACAAATATAGGAGGAAAAGGTTCTGAACTGATTTGTCTTTGCCTATTGATATATCTATAGATATTTATTGATGAGATTTTACTTAGATTTTAAAGTGCGGTTGTCGTATTGTCTAACTACCCTACATTTGAAGGAATATATTCATATATTCACTAGCAATGCCCGCGGCTTCGACCGCGTTGAAAAACCAAATTCTTAGGTTTTACATATTAGTATACTCTTACATTGCAGTTTTTGTATTTTTTCCCAGAAATGAGATATTTTCACGCGGTAAAAAGTATCCTATATGTGGACCCAGATAACCAGCTGCCACCATACCAAATTTTATCAAAATCTCTCCAGTATATAGTTTTTTACGTGATGCTGTAACAGAAAGACTATATATATATATAAAAACTTTCTACTATATATATATATATATATATATATATATATATATATATTATTCTTTTCAATCACTACAAGATTCTTGAGATTGAATAAACTAGTATAAAAACTAGATATTTTTATATATGACTCTTATGGTGTTTATTTCATTCCCTTTCAATAGTATAAATATAACACTATGTTATTTTTTCAAATATCATATTTTAAGGCCTGCAATTTCTTAGTACATTGATTTGATGTATGTACAGTGTACATATCTCTTAATATTAGGCAGTGTTATCCATTTCTAAAGACGACTCGATAGAACTAGATATTGTGTTTCCACGTAGGAATGAAAATTATTCCTGCAAAAGGTATCCGTTGAGTACTTTTTGCCGGAAATGCACACAGATATACTGACCAAAAAATTCAATAACCATTGTTTTGGAGTTCGATTATGTATACAATACGTAAGAGTCAGTGTTTTTAAAAACAAAATTATGTACAGATTTCTCTTGGTTACTATTTTATTATATGTATAGATAACTTTGGAGATGATATGAAAAAATTAGAAGAAATGTCCTGAAAAATATCTAATTCTACAATAGAAATACTAAAAATATGATATGATTCAATCTGTAATTATAGCAACAATAGCGGAAACCGCAACAAATACGATGAAGCAGACCGCACGTTTGTAAAAATGTAAATTTTATAGCTGGGACCGACCTCATACCAGCTGGTATAAATATTTGAACTACACAGTGCAGGCATGCGCTGTGATGCTTAGGAATTTACTTCTACACCGTATTGTACAAGTTATAATGGATGATTAAGTAGTACAAAGTTTTATAGCAGGTTTGTGTCACGATTTTCTAGTCAGATACGTCGGCATCATTTTTTAACCTCTATCCGAAAAGATTGGTTTTAGGCTGGCTTAGAATAAACGACTACACGTTTGGCACTAGTTTGTAGTGACCCTACTTGCTGTGCCAGCGATCGCGGGTTCGAGTCGCGTTGGGGGCATTCATTTGTGTCATGAGCACGAATGTTTGTATATATACAAATGGGTGTATATATTTATAATATGTATATATTTAAAATGATATATTTCTAGTGTATCAACTATCTGATATCTGGATGGTGCTGTGGGTTAACGTCCTAACATATAAAAAAAAGACTTAGACAATATAAACGGCACACTCAGTACACCGTGTATAGTATCTTAGCCTAAACCCACCTTACATTTGTAAAGTATATCTATTTCTGTCTGTCAGTAGTGTTGACCTTTACAAGTATCGGGAGACCACTAAGATAAAATAGGAAGTTTAAGAGAGGTCAGGACAGTGGGGCTTACATAGTAAATATATATGAACAAATTAAATTGTACATATATTAGATTGTACATATTCTAAACAAATAAACAAAACAAATTATTACTTCGGTAAATAGTATTCTTGAATATCTTTTAGTATTATATTAGTATTCTACTGATTGAAACGGAATATGGGCAGTTATATCATAAATCGTCATATAAGCTGTTTGGATACAAAACAACATGTCAATTTATTGCTCCGAAAAAAGGATAAACAAAAAGAAATACATGCTTTTACAATGTTTTATCAGATTGCAGGCCTCGTTAGCTTAGTAGTTAGCACATACGGTTACAGATTGAGAGGTCCTGAGTTCGAGAGCAAAGTTAGGTCGAGTTAAAATTTGGGTTTTCTGTCTAGACAACAAACTAACTCGGAGTTGGTTGCGTTCCTTTCCGTATCTTAGAGAGCAGGTAAAGCCATCGGTCTGCACCTGATCTCTCACTGGTTGTGTCCAATTAACCTTCTACCAGAATTTGAGTGGCCCTTTTTTTTAACGTCCCGCTGTTGGGCAAGAGTGATTGAATATGAGGGGAATTAGGCCATAGTCCACGACGCTTGCCAAGTGCAAATTGGCAAACTTCATATGTCTTTGGAAAACTTGTTAGGTTTTCTTAGACATGCAGGTTACCTCACGATGTTGACAAGCTGTATTCATGTTGAAAATGATTGGCACATGAAATTATCAGAGCTGCGAGACCCAGGATTTGAACCCATTTCACTTGGTTTCAAGCATGTTACTATTAGGCTACTATAGCCTATAACGTTTATTTATGTTACATAAAATAAAAATATAATATAAGGATACGCAACGGTGTAACAAAAGCCGCGGTCCATGTGCATTTACATCACTGTCCACGAAACGTGCCTCCTTATGCGCCGTTAATCTTCTTTATTATACTATTTATTATCTGCGAACGGCTCCCGGTCGCAGCTTCAAGACGAGAAATTTAAAATTAAACTGCCCTGTTAGATGACTTGTGTTTATTTATCTTATATACATATATATTTAAGATTTAATATAGATTTCTTAGAGATGACATATTTTCCCGCAGTAAAAAGTATCATATACACATAAGGCTCAGAAAACCAGCTATCATCATACCAAATTTCATCAAAATCTGTCCAGTGATTTTCTCGTGATGCGGTCACAGAAAGACAGACAAAAATTCTAAAAACCATAGATTCGGCCTCTGTATCGATAATAATGACTATATCAATAAGCTTTTCCAAAAAATATTTAATGTACAAAGCCAACTCAGAATTTTATTAAATGTATAGATTGTAATAATATGAACCTAAATATGTGTATTTATGTTTGTTACTGTATGTTTTAAAGGCTTAATGGATTTGAGTAGAGCATGCAATATATCCTACATTGAAATAAAGAGTACCTTTAGGTATTTGCATTTATTTTTTGAATTTCTTTATTATTTGTTGTCTATAATAGATCGCTCTTATAATGCTATAAATCTGCCTGTGTACATCTATCTATCTTTTCGGGTTTTTTTTATAATGTACCATTTTCCTATGCAACATCGATGTATAATAACTACTACACTATTACAACTACTGGACTGGAATTGTATAGGTATATTATGTTAGATATATTTATACTTTTCGCTTCATAAATATTGTGTACATTGTACAATATAAGTGTGTTCAAGGATAAAAATTTTCCAATTTCTTTGTCAGAAACGGAATAAGTTTTTAAATAAATATCCATCGAACTTACAAATAAATCTAGTTGATTTGTCCCAAAATCATATGATAATGTTATAACTTAAAGCTTTTCATTTAATCTGTACTAATATTACAAAGAGGAAAGATTTTTTGTTTGATTGTTTATTTGTACCGAATAGGCTTCGAAACTACTACACCGATTTAGATGAAATTTGGTAAGAAGATAGTTTAAGTACCTGGGAAGGACTTAGGATAGTTTTTATCCCGGGAATCATGCCTAAGAGGGTAAAAACGGGGATGAAAGTTTTTATGTATGTACCCCTGATAAAAGCTACTACACTCATAACGATGCAGATAGTCAAATTTCGATGTAACTCTACTCCATAATTTATACTATTCCATAATATTCGCTCTTATATAATTAATTAAATTTTAACTTTCAAAAGTTCTATTTGTGGCACCGAAATCGACTAAGCTTTCTATTGTAATTATATATCATTGACTGGAAAATAACAGCTCCATACAATCTATTTCAATTTACTGTGTTATTATTTAAACATCAATCAATTTAAATGAAATCAACGACCAGCTTCGCTATGATAGTAATGAATTAGACAACAAGTTTTGTTTTGAGTCAATATCGGGAATAAAATTTTACGTTCCATTTATTTTGTGGTTCTACTAGCCACTTAACCTCGCTTTGCTCGGGTGTGTCCCTATTTTTTTGTTATAAACACAAAAAAAAGAAATATCGATAAGCCTTTTGTGAATTCTGTGTTTTAGATAATATCTATTTAAATATTATGTTTTCCTGTCTGTATTTATATCATAAATGTGGTATACAATGAAGTTTATGAAGAAATAAAATAAATAATAAAAATCAAATCAAAATCAAAAATATGTGACGACACGCTTGGATCAGTTTGTAGTGACTTGCTGTGCCAGCGATCATGGGTTCGAGTCACGCTGGGGGCATTCATTTGTGTGATGAACACGAATTTTTGTACTCCAGTCATGGGTGTTTATATTTATAATATGTATGTATTTAAAGCTACTTATGTGTAGTATATCAACTATCTGGTATCCATAACACAAGCCTCGTAGCTTACCATGGACCTAGATGGCGCTGTGTGTTAATGTCCCAATATATTTATTTATCAAAACTTATAACAACAAAAATATAACAATTATTTAATAAGCAGTTGTATTATCTACTGGTTTACGAATACCTACACTCCCACAATAAGTTATCTCAATGATACGCCGAACCGTTTTTGATGCCACCCACAGCTTTTGCTTAGTAAGCTTTTTAACAGACTTTTTTATACTAACTTTATAGTATATAAATCAGTTCAAACTTCCCATACACATAAACAAGTAGAGGAATGACATTTAGATCAAATAGAACTTTTATTTCTAAAAATAGTCTATGTTCGCTATAAATATTAGTTTCTGCATAATTTTTTTTGTTTGTATCATTACATGATGATAGTTGAATTAATTTTCTTTTTTGATATAAGTTATGTGTTTTTGCTATCAAGATATTTTTCCTTCAATAATTAAAAATGATATTTTACATTTAATTTATGAGATGACTAGCGACTCACCCTCGCTTCGCTTGGGGTCGTCCCTAGATACGTTTTAATTTTTTTCAGCTAATTCTTATTCTAAAATAAAAGTAGCCCATGTTAGACCCTATAACATCAGCTATCTTCCAGTGAAAGCCCCGTCAAAATCAGTCCAGCTGTTTCAGAGATTATCCAGAACAAACAGACAGACAGACAAAAATTTAAAAAATTGTGTTTCTCTTATAAGTACCGTAGGTATATAATTTCATATGCATTAAGTAAAACACTGTTATGTTGACATTACAAACAGACACTTCAATTTAATTTATCTGTATAAATAATGAGGTAATTTTTATAAGAAGAAAAAGCTAATCACTATTTTTGTACGAGACAGGACTCAAACCTAGAATTTCGAAGTCTGCAGCCATACTAGATAATACTTACATCAACGAGGTGACAATTAAATGTAATAATTATAACAACATATTTCTATAATTACCACTTGTATTAGGGTGAAGGAAAACATCGTGAGGAATGCCTGACCTCCGTAAAATGCCTGAAACCTGCATGTCTGATAGAACCAAGCAAGTTCCCGAAAAACATGTGAAGTTTCCCAACCCACACTTGGCCAGCATGGTGGACTCGTATTAAAAGAAGGCCCACCCCCAGCAGTGGGATGTTAAAAAGGGGTAAAATATATATTTCTATAACAAAGTATTAAAAGCTTTAGAGAACTTTAGAACTCCCAAATTTACATCACGTTCAAATTTTAATAAACGATATTAGTTTTGAAACAAAACTTTTCGACGACTTTGTAATTAAGCTCTTCATAGTTGATCGGTAATCGATGTTCATTGTTCTTGGTCTCTAGAGCCCGGCGGTGACAGGTTAATAACACTAAATCAAATATATGATTATTGAGTAAATAATAGTATGAAAGTTAGATGGAAAATACTTTATTTGTACTGTTTCAGTTAACATAGAAAAGTTAATATAAAACAGCAACACAAATAGCCATTATATCTATACTAATATTATAAAGAGGTTAAAGTTTGTGAGTTTGTGACGTTGTAGGGGTAATCTCTGGATCTACTGAACCGATTTATATGAAATTTGGTAAGAATATAGTTTGAGACACTGGAAAAGATATAGGATACTTTTTATTCCGGAAATCATCCCTTAAGGGGGTGAAAATGGGGATGAAAGATTGTATGGGTAATCAATAACAAACAATAAATACAATGAGATAGTCTGATATACTATTTTTACATCTACTTTTGCTAAAAAGTATAAAGAAATAAGATTTAGATCTAGGTGGTCTAAAAACCTTTTTTCTCTTTTATTACACGACATTTTGGCTTTTATTACATGACGAGACGTTTGGCTCAGTTTGTAATGACCCACCCTACTTGTTGTGCCAGCGGTCGCGGGTTCGAGTGTCGCTGGGGACATTCATTTGTGTGATTACCACGAATGTTTGGACTCCAGTCATGGGTGATTATATATTATATTATATAATATGTATGTATTTAAAGTTATATATGTGTACTGTATCAACTATCTGGTATCCATAGCACAAGCGTCGCCCCAACCACTCACTAAGTATTATAAAATTTGATGCCTCTAGATACCATATCGTAAATGCCAATATTTGAAATGAAATTTCCTATATTTGTTCCAACAATATTTCAATACATGAGTTAAATGATCTAAGAAATATAAAATACTTTGAACAAAGTATGGTACTTTTGCACAATATGATAATATTGCATACAGACTTTCGCGGTCAATCGTAAAGCTGGCACTGGAGTAACAAAACGCCCAATTCTGAGACATTTCTAGAATTGGCATGTATTCAAAATGAATAAAATTTAGATTTAGGTTTTTCATGTCCCTATAAATTTTGAAAGTTGAGTGATAAGCCCTTATTTTGCTTAGTGTCCATAGAGAATATACTTCATCGTGAATGGTATTAAATTTTTTTAATGGCTTTTATATTTTTCGAATATTATTTAACCATTTAATAAAACTAACCTTAATATTAGAAGCGCATAACTTCAACTTATGACTAAAATTAAAAAAAACATATTTAATTAAATACCTTACAGTTTACACGTTTATATTGTGTTGCCCTTTTTTACGTTTAGTATAGATTTCTCAGAGATGAGATATTTTCTCGCAGTAAAATGTATCCTATATTATGTTGACCCGGATAACCAGCTATCATAGCTATCATCATACCAAATTTCATTACAATCTGTCCTGTGGGTTTCTTCTCATGATGCTTTCACAGACAGACAGACAAACAGACAAAAATTCTAAAAACTATAGATTTGGTATCTGTGTCAATAATAATGACATTCATCATGTACAGACTTAACTTAGTTAGATTTTTATTATACGTATAGATAGATGAACCCTTTTTTTGCTATTTATTTTAGCCATTTTATAGTGGTTTATTGAACATATTCGCCAGATTTCAGCTATAAAATACTAATAGTAGTTAAAATGTTGAATGTAGGTACCGACATATTACAACTTACTTTCTTCAAAATATCTATTATGAGTATATCAATATATTATATAATCTTGCAAAATACATGAACACATAGGTCATAGATGAAGAAAGAAAAATACCTCCTATTATCAAATATTACCTTACAAAATTATTTTGTGCAAGATATTGTATTGGCTTTTTTTTAATTAATTCTGATTGAATTTCTAATTTTTTTCCACTAATATGAATATACTAATAATAATAATAGAGACGTTTGGCTCAGTGTGTAGTGACCCTACTTGCTGTGCCGGCGGTCGCGGGTTCGAGTCCCGCTGGGGGCACTCATTGTGTGATGAGCACGAATGTTTGTACTCCAGTCATGGGTGTTTATATTTATATTTATAATATGTATGTATTTAAAGTTTATATATGTGTAGTGTATCAACTATCTGGTATCCATAACACAAGCCTCGTAGCTTACCATGGAACTAGATGGTGTTGTGTGTTAATGTCCCAACATATGATGAATATACTAAGCTTAGTAATTAAGAATCTGTAACCAACCTGCGCTTCATCAGCGTCGTAGATTGTGGCATGATCTTCCTCATTGAACGGAGCCCCGTGCCCAGCAGTGGGACGGTAAAGAGGGCTAAAATATTTTTATTTTAATTAAAATTGTTAAAGCACAAGCAAAGTAAGGGGGAGTCCCTAGTATATCATTTTACATCACTATATTATAATTACGATAATTATTTGTAATTATCAGATATTAGCCCATTAATTAGTTGCTTAGAGTCGTAGCTTTAGTATAATATTCTGTTTCAATACTGCATTGTCTACTTGTAATACGTAGAAAAGTCATCTAAATTTTTTTTTAACTAATAAATAGCCAAATTAATTTAGAAACTGATACTATTTATCCCTCAAAACAACAAAAATAAAAAACATATGTGTGATTATATTTTTTTATTATTAATTTTTTTTTCACGACATTTTATTTTATGGCAACATTGTATAAATAATGAGCGTCAAATTAATAACTTGATAATACCATTTTTTTCGTTTTTTTTTCTGAAAAATACATTTGTGTAATCAGTTTATCAAAATTTAGTCAATAAAGTACTTCTTCAATGACAATTGAAAAAAATGTAGTTTACAAAGTAAAAATTACCGATTTCTCAATTTTTTTTTTATTTTTAAGGGTGTTTTTACAAGACGACCATACAATGTTTTTATATTTTCAAAAAGTAGAGTTCAAGAAGAAAAGAATGAGCTCTATCTGAAAATTGAACGATTTTTTTTAAATGTGAACGTCCACTTGTAGTTGGAGGTGATTTTCAGCATCTCGAGACCATAAAACATATTTTTCTCGGAAATGGCTAAATATTTTAATTTCATTTTTTTAATTTATTATATGTATTTCGAAGATTACATTTCCTTAGTTTTATGGAAATCAAAAGATTATTCTAGAAATTAAAAAACCAAGAAAAAAAACCGAGTTTTTTGCAAATATCTCGAAAACTTTGAGGTTATTGTAAAAAGTGTTATTAATAAAAGTTGTAGATTTTTGTTAAACCTACAACTTTTTTGGAATACATTTTTCGATAGAACATCACAGTAAGCCGGAAATTGAAAAAAACTATTTTTCAACGCTTTGCGTCCTCCCATTTCTCGGGGGTAGCTAGGCAGTGGGGGCATTTTACGAATTTCTATACCTTATATACCTACTAACATTTTCAAATCATAAAACTTCAGGTTTTCAATATTTTGTTCCCAAACCGGATTCCGATTGGACTATAAGGAAATCTTAAAAATTTTACTCTCATAATTTTTTTCAAACGTCCCAAAAGAAGTATAACTTCAAAAAGAATTTGAGGTTAAGCTGTAAAAATAATTTGTATGCGGACTATAATATTTTATGGTATTATGATGTATAATGGGATATGTAGCCGTTTTTCACTTACTTTTGAGTATTCCCGATATTTCGGCAATGTTACATATGCCATACTATAACACTATAACTATAGATACCCAATCAGATATTTTCTAAGCCGACAATGCTTTAAGATATGAATTTCTAATAGGCATATATGACAAGATATGGACTTTAATTATAGTTATTTTATAAAAACATTTTGAAATGTTTTTATATATGTATATATCTATACTAATATTATAAAGAGGTAAAGTTTGTGAGTTTGTGACGTTGTAGGGGGTAATCTCTGGATCTACAGAACCGATTTCGATGAAATTTGATAAGAAGATAGTTTGAGACCCTGGAAAGGACAAAAGATACTTTTTATCTCAGAAATCATCCCTGAAAATGGGAATGACAGTTTGTATGGGGAATCAAGCCAGGGACGAACCTGAGCGAAGCGAGGGTGAATCGCTAGTATTGAAATAAATTGGCATTGCTTTGTAATCGTACTACATAAATAGTGTACTTGATTATTCACAATTCAGTTTTGATAAAAACAATGTTTATTTCTATCTACTTAACCGAATATTACTAACATCTTGTGTTTAATATAGCTTTAATACACCAACTCGTATGGAGGGAGGGCTCTTGCCCAGTAACGTGGGAGGGTAAAAAAAGGGCTCAATAGTTTATAACTTTAGCCTTACGTTTCTATGAAGTATTTTAAATAAAAACAGTTTATTACATAGATTATATACTCCATATGTAACACATTCTCCACAATGGTCATTCTAAGCTTGCGAGAGAGAATATTTTGTTCGAACAACCCCATTTATCTAGTCGAAGTATTGCCAATTGTAGATACTAACGCTTTCTTCGTCAAATATATTACTTTGCGAATGGGTTACATATCTTTAGAGGCCAGGAAAGTAATGTACTTACTCGTCTTATTTTCACTTTAAAGTAAAATGGATTTCTGCTATTAGTTTTCGGTTTTAAGCTTTCTTATGACAAGTTCTTTTTAAGTTTAACCTATTTTTAGTCGTACACTAGCATTGCCCGCGGCTCCGCCCGCGTTCAGATGAACAAAGACAAAATCTTAGGTTTTACATATTAGTATATTCTTACAATGCAGTTTTTGTACTTTTTCTCAGAAATGAGATATTTTCTAGCAGTAAAAAGTATCCTATATGTCGACCCGGATAACCAGCTATCATCATACCAAATTTCATCAAAATCTGTCCAGTGGTTTTTTCGTTATGCGGTAACAGACAGACAGACAGACAGACAAAAATTCTAAAAACTATAGATTCGGTCTCTATATCGATAATAATGTCTCTTTCAATTAGATTTTCCAAAAAATATTTAATGTACAGATTCGACTTAGCTACAATTTTATTATATGTATAGATGTTGAAAGCTAAAGGAAATTATTATTTACTTTAAATGACTTAAAGAAGATTAAAAGTGAAAAAATAATGATTTTTCTACTATTTTACCTTAAGAAAAAAAATGAATTTATTTTATATACGTACGTTGTATCCGAAATATGGTAAAGAAAAATATTCTCACCATCGTATATGACGTCTTTAATCAAAGTTCAATACTATATATTTTTACAGTAAATAGATTTTTTGCATACAAAATAAATGCATTAAGTAGTATAAACTATAAAGCAAAGCATTAAAAATTCTGCTGTGAAGCTTTCGAAATGTCGGGAATCAAAAATCAAAATAAAACCGCGAAAAAATCCGAATATATTATGTCATTCAAAATGTCAAAATCTTAGCGTAAATGTTAAATACGTCGCGTATATAATATGTACAGATTGCTGTCTGTACATGGAAAATATTTGAGAAGAATTTATATTGGGGGACATCATTGACGCAGTAGAATCAAATACAATGATTTTTATAATTAGTCTTTGTTTGTCTGTGCCTTTGTGCATGCAAATTTCAGGAACTGCTTAACCAATTTAGGTGAGGTTTTCACTAATATATTTCGGTAAGTTTCACTTAACATTTAGTATTTGTTTTATTTCAATCGGTTCATAAATAAAACAGTTATGTCAATTTAAAGAATCACCTAGGGACGAACCCGAGTGCAGCGTGAGTGAGCCGCTAGTACATAATAGATATGTAAAGTATATTCCATAAATTAACCAAAAACTTACATACAAGTTTGGTCTGTTGAGTTCGAGTTGCAATTTAAATCACAATAGTAATCACATATGAGAAGTATTAAAAATAATTATTATTAATTATTGATCGTTATTATAGAATACTAGCATTGCCCGCGGCTCCGCCCACGTTCAGATGACCAAAAACCAAATTCTTAGGGTTTACATATTAGTGTACTCTTACATTGCAGTTTTTGTATTTTTCTCAGAAATGAGATATTTTCCCGCGGTAAAAAGTATCTTATATGTTGACCCGGATAACCAGCTATCACCATACTAAATTTCATTAAAATCCCTCTAGTGGTTTTTCTGTGATGTGGTAACAGACAGACAGACAAAAAATTCTAAAAACTATAGATTTGGCCTCTGTATCAATAATAAGGTTTATTTCAATAAGATTTTTCAAAAAATATTTAATGCAGATTCGGCTTACTTACAATTTCATTATATGTATATAGATGGGAAAGATTTATAACATAATGTTTAAAAAATTAACAAACAGTGGAAGACATTATACGGAAGGGGACACCCGGATTTGAACCGGGGACCTATCGATCTGCAGTCGATTGCTCTACCACTGAGCTATATCCCCATGGTAGCATGTGTCGTAAATTACATTCTATTCAAACGGGAATTGTACATTTAATAAGCCAAGAAAAATCTAACTTAGGGCTGATTTATTGATTACCAAGTAAGAGATGTTAGATAGGATAGTAAAGTGTGATTTAGTCTTGGCAGTTATGCGAATCAAAAACTCAATTTATTTCACTTTTAATATAATAAACTGGGTATAATAAATAAAAAATAATAAGTAATAATAAATACCTTCTGCCGTTTTATTACTGGGTAGTTCAGGCTAAGTCTACCATGAGTTTTAATTTCAGGATCCTACATCTTTGGAAATCTAATTAACCTCTTAGATAAGCCGATTTCATTACAATGTTTTTCTTTGCCGTATTTGTAAGTGGTAATCATGTTGAAAATTATTCGCAGATAATTTTAGTGGTGCAAGACTCGGGGTTGGAACCCACTTACCTTAGTTTTCCAAGTGAGGGCGTTACCAATACTATGAGTATATTATTTATATTAATGAGCGACTTTAAATTTATTTTGTAGAATTACTCCGCTCTCGAAGAATATAAAAGGAAAGTAAGGATTGTAATACTTGTTTATCTTTAAAAAAAGTACTCGATTTTTGGCATTTTATTTTTTGAATAAATAATAAATGTTAGGACATTAACACAGCGCTATCTAGTTCCATGGTACTAGATTTGTGTTATGGTTACCAGATAGATGATACACTACACATATATAACTTTAAATAAATACATATTATAAATATAAACACCCGTGACTGGAGTACAAACATTCGTGGTCATCACACAAATGAATGCGCTCAGCGGGACTCGAACCCGCGATCGCTGGCACAACAAGTAGGGTCACTACTAACTGAGCCAAACGTGTCATCAAATATAATATATCTCGCGATATATTCGGTTTTTACGAGATATTTTTTTTATTAAATAGGCACAAATGGTCTCATAATGTACCTACATAAACGTCCTGTATCAGAAATAATTACTTTCAAATTAGCCTTTAGTTATTTTGAATTCAACATATTTCAACATAAAAGAAAAATTATATGCGTGTGTATATATATATTCTATGTTGTTTTTTATTACGTGCGAAAAAATCTGTCTGTTTGTCAAAATTGCATCTCGTGAACGACGATAATTTCCATATTTTTGTTTTATTTAAGATAACAAAAAAGTTCCATAATAAACCTCATTTTTACACCCAAGTTAAGTTTTTCGATCCTTTAAAATAAATATTACCATAGATTGTCAATCGGATATACTGAAGAATATATATAAAATTCATATCATAAATCACACGCTAAAATAAATTAAAAGTTGTAATAATAATATTATATACTAGTGCTTCACCCTCGTTTCGCTCGGGTTCGTCTCTAGACAAGTTCTTTTTGCGGAATGTTAATTCTTTTTCTTAAAATAAAAGTAGCCTAAGTTACTGCTTATTACATCAGCTAACTGCCAGTGAAAGACCATCAAAATCGGTCCAGGTTATTAGCTGGTACAAACAGACAGACAGACAGAGAGGCAAAAATGGTAAATTGTGTTTTTCTTAAAAGTACCGTTTATTATAATTTTATATGCATTTAGTAAAAAGTTATATTGATATTATAACAAACAGACACTTCAATTACATTTATGTTTCAATATTGAAGCTATAGAAATACAGAAAGTACCTACCTAGTATTAAAATCTCTATACCATATGGTTCCACGAAGTATTTTCGTTGACTGCCAACCAACCGTCTTTATGAAGTTCAGAGTTGTGAACTTCCATTTAGGATTAATAACATTTAAGTTTAATGTAAAAGCCAAAATTAAAACGCCTACGTCGGATAAACTGCTCCATATATATTATGCCAAAAACCAAATTCTTAGGTTTTACATATTAGTATACTCTTACGTTACGGTTTTTGTATTTTTTCTCAGAAATGAGATATTTTCCTGCGGTTAAAAGTATTCTATGTTTACACGGATTACCAGCTATTACCATACCAAATTTCATCAAAATCCCTCCAGTGGTTTTTCTGTGATACGGTAACAGACAGACAGACAAAAATTCTAAAAACTATAGATTCGGCCTCTGTATCGATAATAATGTTTATCCCAATAAGATTTTCCAAAAAATATTTAATGTACAGATTCGGCTTAGTTACAATTTTATTATATGTATAGAGTATAGATGAGGTCAAATGTCATGAATAGGATTGTAATATTGTATTGAGCCAGTTTTAAAGTCCCACTGCTGGGCACGGGCCTTCAATATTCAAGTTCACGGAATTGACATATCTTTCGAAAACTCTCTCTGGGATGCAGGTTCCCTCACAATATTTTCTTTTACCGTAAGACGAATGATAATCATATTGGAAATGATTCGCATATCAAAGGTACGAGATCTGGAATTTGAACCTGGTATATTCGGATTCCCAAGCGAGCGCCTCAACGCTGGACTATCACTGACTTAAGTTACGTACATGCTAACCACTAAAGCTAGATTAACGAATCAGTCTGTATGATATGTACATAGAGAACATGTCAAAGTTTGGAAATCTAAAATCAGTTACTCACTTATAAAACATGATATCTTTAGTAACATATCTGGTTTCTTTGTCATATACAATTTTTTTTTCAATGATGGCTTCACAAAATGGCCTGATATATTCAATAAAAGCCCTGCGTAAGAGGATTCAGTCAATCTGCAACGTATGGTAAACAAAACATCGCGTCCATGCCTTGATACATCAGTGAAATATTCAACTAAGGCTACTTTCATACGAGTATATGCGCTATTTTCAATAAATTCGTATGTATGTATATGTATATAAGATTGAAAATTGTCTCTCCCGTGACCACGATTGGTGTAAAGCATTCGAAACGTCAGATACCAAAAGTCAGAATAAAACTGCGATAAAAACCGACTTCAAACAAAAACACTAAAAAGTAAAAAATAATGATTGGTAGTTTTCATTTACTATACATACCTAATCAAATATTTTCGAAGTCGGTGTGTTCTAAAAACTGTAGTTCAGTATATATATATATATATATATATATATATATATATATATATAGACGCCGAAACTATAGTTTTTAGAATTTTTGTCTGTCTGTCTGGGAACGCATGACATAAAAACCATTAGACAGATTTTGATGAAGTTTTGTGTGATGATAGCTAGTTATCCGGGTTAACATATAGGATACTTTTTACTATAGGAAAATATCTCATTTCTGAGATATCTATACTAAACCTAAATATAATATTATAAAAATCAAACACTAATAATAAATCGTGGCACGATTAATAAAGACATTTCGTTAGCTTAAAGTAAGCCTTATTTCTACAGTTTAGAGAGTAACTCAGTCCCCTTTGCGTTCCAACGTCACGTTTTTTAAATCATCGCTGCCGGAGCCCGCATACAAATTGTCCCTCATCGTACAGTCAGTAACGAGGAGGATTAATATACATAAAATACGCTAGAAAATTTGCTTTACTTTAGGTCTGGTGTAATTTATCGCTTGGTTTGCCATGTTCTTGCTATGTGGTATGATTTTTATTTGAAATATGTAAATAGCTTTTATGTAAGTATAAGGTCTAAAAACCTTACTAATATTAAAACATTAAAATGTGTTCGAGGTTACAATATTTTAAACGCTTTTGTTGGTTTTTAATTCATAATCAGTGAAACTTTAACACTTATATCATCATGACATCATCACTTATGTATTATTAATAATTCAATCATATTTGGTGGTTGTTTGGTGTTTGGATTTGAATGCTTTCATTATACTTTTCTTAACTTCATTTGTAACTATGTAAGTAATCAAAACTTGGACATCAATTTTAACTTTATAATTTGTTCTAATCGATTTAATTTTTTGTGAATATAAAGAGACCATGCGGGCAAGACTCAATTTTCATTCATTCGGGAGTTCGAGTCCCGCTGGGGGCATTCATTTGTGCGATGAGCACGAATGTTTGTACTCCAGTCATGGGTGTTTATATTTATAATATGTATGTATTTAAAGTTATATACGTGTAGTGTGTCAATTATCTGGTATCCATAACAAAAGCCTCGTAGCTTACAATGGAACTAGATGGTGATTTTAATGTCCCAACATAATAATAATTATTATTATTCATGAACCAGGGAAAATCTCATGGAAATATATCTGTAAATCACTAGCGACTTAGGGTGGGTCTTTGCTATCTCTAAGACTCCTGGCTTGGGTGTGTTCTTAGGTGCTCAGCAGCCAATGTGTTATTCTAAGTTATATTCATTCTGGCTACACTAAGGCGCCATATATATGGCCTTTTAGTATATATACACATATGTACATATATGGATACTTTTCATCGAAATACGTCAGGTCGTTTCAGCATCAACGTACATACAAACTTTTACATTTATAATTATAGTAATCCGTTAAAAATGATACAGGCATTTTAAGCAAGCGAATTTTCAAGCATCTACCACTGCTTATATATACATTTTACAATGAGTAATATTTGAAGTATATAATTTAAAATTTAAAGTAATCTTCTTTACATATTATAAAACTTAGTCGCCGTCTGCGTCTGTCTGTTTCTCAATTTACTTCATCTAAGCCACGCAACGAATTTTGATACTGTTTTAACTAATAGAAAGAACGCTAAGCCAGAAAGGTTTGTGTATATAATTTCTAAATATTTTATAACAAATGACTTTAGACGGTGTTTTGCCAAAAAAGTATTTTTGTACGATTACATGGCTAACGATGGCTAAACTTTAGAGATACATAAAAACAATGTACTAGAAAATATATGTAATATAAAATAGGGATTTTGATGAAATTTGGTATGGTGATAGCTGGATTTCCGGGATATTTCAATATATAGGATACTTTTTACCGCCGGAAAATATCTCATTTCTGAGAAAAAATACAAAAACTGCCATATAAGAGTGTACTAATATGTATGTACCTAAGAATTTGGTTTTGGGTTATATGAACGCGGGTGAAGCTGCGGGCAATGCTAGTCATTTCATAAATTTAAACTTTATATAAAGATTTAATTATACTTATCTATTGTACATATGTGTTGCCTTAGAATAAGACACTAAGCCCTCAATCAGCATTCCAAGAATGACGTCAAGTCTAGCCAAGATGTAGAGTCAAATTTAATATTTTCGACGCTGCTCTATAATGTCGTCTAGATACGGCCTTAAGAATAAAACGAATATAAAATAATAATTAAATTAATTCGAAAGATTTTATTTCGTTAGTTTCCATTGCTTTTAACGATACGTGTGGCTCATTTTGTAGCCACCCTACTGACTGTGCCAGCGGTCGCGGGTTCGAGTCCCGCTGGGGGCATTCATTTGTGTGATGAGCACGGATGCCAGCCGATGCAAATCTAATATATTTTGATACGTAAAATACATATTTACCTATAAGATATTCATATCTTAAAATATTGTAGGCTGGCACCGACTTCGAAAATATCTGATTAGGTGTCTATTCTAAATGAAAACCTCCGAGTAGTTATTTTTTATATTTTAGTGCCTGGAAGTCGGTTTATATTTTTTGGCAAAAGTTTTTATTTTTCCATTTTTAGTATAGACGTAATAAGCGGGTAATTTGTAAGAAGAAAGTTTTTTAATAACATATTCGATTAAACAATTTATTTAAAAAATATACTTATTGTTGATTTTTTTTAAAAACCGCTCGACCGATTTCGATAAAATTTAAATGGAACCACCTGGGAAGCCTTATACCCTTTAAAACGAAAAAAAATCCAAATCGGTTCAGGCGTCTTCGAGTAATCAGTGAACATACATAAAAAAAAGATTCCGACGAATTGAAAACCTCCTCTTTTTGGAACTGGAAGTCGGTTAAAAATTGTTAACGACTTCCATATAAAATAAGTCTTTGACACCGTTTAAAAACAATGAAAATTTGAATCTTCTTTCCATTAACCCTTATTTCCAATACATAAAACTCAAAATGCTTAAATATATTTCATTATTTATATACTTATAAGATTTCTGAAGCCGGCAAGCTCTGAAATTGTACTGTTAAATGTAAGCGTACCGTATATTATGTATGTCGCTCTTAGCATTTTGTTTTACATATTGAGATGAGATTGTGGATAGTGACGGTTTTTGCAATACTTGATGTATAATATTGTCGGGACGAGAGAATTTCATAAATTTTATAATGTTTTAATATAAGAGTGCCATTTTGTTATGAGAGCGTTGGCTTCGATAAGATTTAATGAATGTTTAATCGCATTTTTGAAGTTATATTTCTTTTGGCATGTTTTAAAAAAAATTATGAGAGCAAAATTTTTACGATGCGCGCGCACACCGACAGCTAAAAAGCGACATGATAAAGTTAGCTGCATTCCTTTTACAAACAGAGAGTTGTGACATACGGGATGAAATCTTTAGCTATTTTTGTTTTGTTACGCCAAAGAAAAATAGCTTCTTACGTGCGTACATAAGTACATACACACATTTTTTTTCATATTTCATTTTTGATGTGTCTTTATAAGATCAGGATAATTGTACTATCATTTTGAGGCTCTACAATGAAAAGCTAGTACAAAGCGAAGCAAGTAAAAAGTAAATAAATAAGTTTTTAATTTTAGTGCGCGGAACCCTAATTCTTTCTTTTTCTAAAATAAAATTAGCATAAGTTATCCATGATAACATCAGCTATCTTCCAGTAAAACTTCCGTCAAAATTGGTCCAGCCGTTTCGGAGCTTAGCCGGAACAAACAGACACACGGACACAAAATTGAAAAAAATGCTTTCTTCGTATAAGTACCGTATTTCTTAGTAAAAAGCTATTATTTTGTCATTATATAAACAGACACTACAATTTTATTTGTTTGTATATACGTATAGTATAGATATTAAATCAAATCAAAGACAAGTGAATGTGACAAGCACATTTCCACCTCTCGATATAAAATATTGGTTTAGTCATTTAGAACTTTCGCCGGAAAAGTTATAAGGGAGTTTCAAGCTGTCTCATGTATGTAGGAAAATATTTTTTTGCCAATATTGGAGTGAGGAGTGCCTTGTCGCATTCGCTGTAACTATTCATTTATTTATAAATAACGACTGACTCTCGTTTTTGTTCGTAATTTAACGGATTTTGTTCGTAATTTCATGGGTTTTTAAGTTTTTTGCGCGGAACCCGAATCCTTTTTCTAAAGTAAAAGTAGCCCAAGCTACTCTTTATAATATTATCTATCCGTCAGTGAAAGTTCCGTCAAAATCGGTACAGCTGTTTCGGAGATTAACCGAAACAAACAGACAGAAAGGTACAAATTTTTAAAATAGCTTTTTATTATAAGTATATACTTTCATATTATGTATTTAGTAAAAAGCTGTTACTTTGACATAACAAACAGACACTTCAACAATTTATGTATAGATAAAAATCTTGTCTATCTGGAAGCGCGTCACTAGACAAGTACTGGACAGGTTTTGATGAAATTTCGTTTGATTATGCTGGTCAAATAAAAATATAGGATACTTTTTACGGCGGGAAAATATTTCATCTCTGAAAAATCTGTATAGATTACTACACGTTAAAACGTACGTAACCTTTGACAAATACTTTTATAATAATGAACAGTATTAATAATGCAAAGTTAAAATATATACACCCTACTAAGGGGATTCCCTGAGAAGTTATACCATAAATTTCAAGCAGCAAAATATATGAAATATATTTTAAGACATCAGGCCGTCCAGCTCTGGATATTAGGAACAATAAAATTTATGTAAATGTGAAATTATAGTACAAAGTGTTGGCAGCTAGCCGGATGCACAAAGTGAACTTCACAACAATTTTAAGCAAATAAGTAAACAAGATGAAACCGTATACACCGCGGGTTACAAAGAACAGTCTAATTAGTTTGTACGGCCTCAATATTTTGCCAAATTGTTTCGACAGTTAAAAATTGTTATTTTTTATAATATGAATTTATGTTTTAAATTTATCTTGGCAACTAGCGATTAACTTGATTCCGCGTACAAACTTTCATCCCCATTTTCACCAACTTAAGGGATGATTTCCGGAATAAAAAGTTCTCTATGTCCTTCCCAGAACATCAAACTATCTTCTTACCAAATTTCATCTAAATAGTAGTAGTCTCAGTAGATCCAGAGATTACCCCCTCCAACGTCACAGACTTACAAACTTTACCTCTTTATAATATTAGTATAACTATACATTTTTGAATAGTTAATATTACATTTAGTAATAAAAAACATTTTAACAAAAAAATAAAAACCGACTTCAGACAAAAGCACTAAAAAGTAAAAAATAACTGATTGGTATTTTTCATTTACTATACATACCTAATCAAATATTTTCGAAGTCGGTGTGCTTTGCTTTGTATGGGCTGGCACCGATTTCGAAAATATTTGATTAGGTATGTATTTAATACGTAGGCTTTAATTACTTAGCCAAAGCACACCGACTTCGAAAATATTTGATTAGGTATGTATAGTAAAGGAAAACTACCAATCAGTTATTTTTTACTTTTTAGTGCTTTTGTTTGAAGTCGTTTTTTATTTTTTTGTTAAAAAGTTTTTATTTTTCCCTTTTTAGTGTAGACAGTAGTAGCAAAGTAAGAATTCTAAAGTGTTAGGCTTGTCAAATGAAACAAAATAAGCCCAAACTCAAAGTATCTACTATTAGCCGTTGAAGAGTTCCACCTATCCACCTTCTGGCCTTACCATCAGATCAGGTCAACAATACCGAACCACTGTACTATCAACGGAAATAGAAACACTTGCAAAGTTTCAAGTCAATATGACAATTAGAAGTAGGTTAAATTCATCATTAGCTATTTTTCCACCCTTAGGGGTGGTTTTTTTTTTGAAATTTAAATGGGACCAATCTGGAAGTATACACTTTCAAACAACACAAAAATTGTCCAAATCGGTTAATAAATGACGGAGTTCTGAGGTAACAAACATAAAAAAAAATACAGACGAATTGAGAACCTCCTCCTTTTTGAAGTCGGTTGAAAATCGACAAAATTTCTTCAAAATCTGTTTTAAATATACTTAATGCAAAGGATTTTTATTTTTTATGCAAGACTTTGTTATCGATAGTTAAATATATAACAAATATAACAAATCATATTAGTTTATTATACTCTAAATTTAATTTAAACTTTAGAATTGCGAATTATTATACTGTATGACGTTATATCCCTTGCATGACAGAGCAAGCTCTAACACCACATAGCGTATTTGGTTTTAATTAGTGCGTTAATTTGAAGTTAAAGTTTCATGGTTTGACCACAATTTATTTCGCAAGCGATAATTGAACCCATAATCTTTAAGCTAGTTGAAATACTACTCAAAAACATGTCATATTGTACCATACAATAAACATGCACTCCTGACCAATTTGTGGCCACGGCAGCCAAGCTCATTCAGATTAGACATCGGCGTAAGAGATATTATAGTGCAACGTATGTACTCAGACTCAACTACCTCCTCTCCTCATGTCACCTCATACTCCGGTGGGACGAGAGTTCAGTGAGAGATCAGGTGCAGGACTGACAGCTTGATGCAAGGGGGTATAACACTACCAACTTTTTAAGTCCGGGCTATTACTTAGAATTTCTTGCCAGAAAAACTCAATAATATAACAATAATAAACAAAAATTAAACTGGGCTCGATCCGGGACTCGAACCAATGACCTCCGGATGAGCTAGCCTCTAAACCAACGTGTGAATTAAACCCTTTTAACTATACAATGCTATTTTATGCAATACATATATAAATAAGAGTAAAATATGTACATATTATACATAATATTATAAATCGGTAAACTAAATTTTGTTCAAAACTATTAAACAAGTTAGTAACGATGAACAATTAATTACGTTTTGTTATAATAATCAAAAGTAATATGTCCCAAAAGAGGCTAACTTTCAGTGGCATTTAGGTTATAACGTAACTTAATATACTTTAAGCCTATTCCTCTAGTAAAGTACGTGATATTAAAGTGTTACAGTGTGTAATATCCACAAAATGCAATATAACATTTTCTACACTGTGTACTTCATATAATCGTTAAAAATAGAGCAGTTTAGGCTCAGTGTTCAAAAAAAAATTGAGTTGGGCGAGTGATTATTGTCATTATACAACAAATATGTGACAACACGTTTGGCTCAGTTTGTAGTGACCCTACTTGCTGTGCCAGCGATCGTGGGTTCGAGTCCCGCTGGGGCATTCATTTGTGAAATGAGCACGAATGTTTGTGCTCCAGTCATGGGTGTTTATATTTATAATATGTATGTATTTAAGGTTATATATGTGTCGTGTATCAACTATATGGTAACCATATACAGGCCTCGTAGCTTACCATGGAACTAGACGATGCTGTGTGTTAATGTCCCAACATATTTATTATATATTATTATTATTATATATCAAAATGTTGACTCTATTGTCTATGCAAGTAGAAAAAAGGTATCGCACGTGGAAAACTTTGGGAATCATTAATTATAATTGAAAAGGCATATAAAGTGTAAATATGTAATTTCAATATTTGATTTAAGTTTTAGTTATGTTTATTAAAATCTAAAAAAAATGTGCAAGGATTTTTTTTTGTATATTTTCTCATTTTATACTGAACTAAAACATATTTTGATAGTATGTAGTCGAATTTCGACCACTTGTCGAACACTAGTGACACAACATGAGGCTGAAAATTAACGCACGGCCTATTCAAATATTTGTTTCGAAGGAAAGCAAAAAAACAAAGGAAGGAAGAAAAAGTTTGTAAAAATGCTCATTCATATACCATCTATACATATAATAAAATTGTAACTGAGCCGAATCTGTACATAAAATATTTTTTTGAAAATCTTATTGAAATAAACATTATTACCCTAGTTCCTTTTTTAAATATAAGAAGTCTAAATTACTCCTTATAACATCAGCCATCTGTTAGTGAAGGTTTCGTCTAAATCAGTCCAGCCGTTTTTGAGATTAGCCAGAACAAGCAGACTTACAAAATTGAAAAAAAAGTGTTTTTCTTATAAGTACCATAAATAATTTCATATGCATTCAGTAAAGAGCTGTTATTTTGACATTACAAACATACACTTAAATTTTATTTATATGTATAGATAGTAACTATCTAGGTAGTCTGTCTAACAAGTACAGCTTTTCCGGAGGTATTCAGTAGTTATTGTGGTTTTATGTAAAGAAATTCTCAATAACATCCCAGAGTTGGGAAGTTGGCGACGTTTTACCATCGTTCCGAGGCACAGCACATAAAGCTGTCGGTCCTGCGCCTGAGCTCATCGTTCCACTGGAGTTTGAGAGTTACAGGAATAGGGAGCGTACTTGTATTTGCGCGCATAGCGCCAGTTCTTCTCAGGTCTGAGGCTTCTTCTTTCCGAACTGGTAGTAGACTCATGACGTTCAGTAAAAAATTGTAATAATTTAATGCTCAATAACATATTTTGAATTTGAACATACTTGTGCACCTCAATGTCCATCTCTTTGAGATTAGCCGCTGAAATCAATCAGGATATTATTATATTATAAACTAAGTATTTTATTACAGACACTCCTATATGGTAAAAGAAATAAAACCTTTTTGCTGCAAGTTTAATTTCCAACATTTTTATTCAATATTGAATTTTAACGTTTTATATAATATATTTTATATAAAAATTTGAATATTCAATATAAATTTTATTCTAACATTTTTAAAAATATTCGGCTTATTCACTGTATATGTGCACTTTTAGAAATGCATACTCCGTCGCAACAAAATTTTACATACTCCCCGGGGGAATATTGAATCTAAAATTAACCTAGTTGCCTAATTTTTTTACTCACTACAGTATTTCAGAGGGAATTTGGGAAATCATTTGATTGTGATTTGGTCGATGGAATGAATTTTAAAATCAAAAAAGCAAATTTATGTAATAAAGGTGTTTAAATAAAACTATCTCTTCGGATTGTTTCGCGGATTTATTTTGATTTTTAGTTCCCAAAATAACCAAACCAAAAATCAAAATAAATAAGCGAAATAATCCGAAGAGATAGTTTTATTTAAAACTAGCATTGCCCGCGGCTTCGCGAGCGTTCAGATGACCAAAAACCAAATTTTTAGATTTTACATATTAGTATATTCTTACAATACAGTTTTTGTATTTTTTCTCAGAAATGAGATATTTTCCCGCGGTAAAAAGTATCCTATATGTTGACCCGGATAACCAGCTATCACCATACCAAATTTCAATACTGAAATATTCTATCTTAATCTATAGAAAAAACTTTTTTCGATTTTTTTTTACTGAGAACACTAAAGCTCGTCAATAGCTAGTAAACGAAAACAAAAGAAAATCGGTTGACAAACAGTTGAACTATTTAATTTTTACCTATTTATATACAGACTAGCGACTCAGCCTTTCTTCGCTCGGGTTCGTCCATACCTTGATTAATCATACAAATTTTCATCCCCATTTTCTCCCCCTTAAGGGATGGTTTTCTAGATAAAAAGTATCCTATGTCCTTTCCATGGTCTCAAACTATCTTCTTACTAAATTTCATCTAAATCGGTTTTGTTGTTCCAGAGATTACCCCCTACAACGTCACAAATTCCCAAACTCATAAACTTTACCTCTTTATAATATTAGTATAGATTCTTGGTAGCGTATGGCTTACCAATGCAATTTTATTGTATAAGCAAAACTGGTCAGCTTTAACACTAAATCCGTATATACGAGTACATACGACCATCATAAGAAGTAGGGTTACTTACTACAGTGGATATTACAGATATTAAATCTGCAAGGTAACATCAAGCTATATTATATAAATATGAAAGATGCTTTATCTAACATATATACATACACATATACATACGTGTATGTATGTTATATTGTTTGAATGTATATATTTTGTATTATCTCAGCAATGGTAATTTTTAGGCCTTGCCAGGAAACCTATTTACAGATCGGTTCTAAAGCTTAAAGCACCTGAAAAGAGCAAAGAAAATTAGACATTGTATTGTACAATAATGTTCCAAGAAGTACCCAAAAAAAAACTGATAGAATTTTAATTACATTAGAGAAACCCGTGTCACGAAACGTAGCTGCTCACATAACAAAAATATAAGTATTGAAAGGCAAAGAGCAATAATCCTAATGAAACATCACTCCTCTACTCAGTGAGATGGCGCAAAATAATAAGCTGTATGTTTGGGAAATTGAGCTACATAACGTTTGTTGTGAAGGTATTTTCAGGAAAATAGCGAATATGAGATGATATTAAAATTGGTGAAAATTGAGCACATTGTTCTTAATGAAAGAATATATACTCGTATGTATGAATATTATCATAAATTGATTGGAAACATGTGAAATTCATTAAAAAAGCTAGTTAATTATAATAACTCTAGCGACTAACCCTTGCTTCACACGAGTTCGTCCCCAGGTACGTTTTAACTGTTAGTATGGAATAAATAGATATTTATACATAAATACGTATTTGGTTTTACATATTAGTATACTCTTACATTGCAATTTTTGTATTTTTTCTCAGAAATGAAACATTTTCCCGCGGTAAAAAGTATCCTATATGTTGACCCGGATAACCAGCTATCATCATACCAAATTTTATCAAAATCCCTCCAGTGGTTTTTCTGTGATGGGGTAACAGAGAGACAGACAGACAAAAATTCTAAAAACTGTATACTCGGCCTCTGTGTCGATAATAATGTTTATTTCAATAATACTTTCCAAAAAATATTTAATGTAGAGATTCGGCATAGTCACAATTTTATTATAGGTATGTATAGATAGCTGAGTAGTTTTTGAGATCTGAGATATTTTAAAAAGTAATTTTATTTTTGCAATCAACAAAAAGAAAGTTGTAGATGAGTAAATATTTTATTTTGCTTTGAATGTGTATAAAAAATTTTAATATTAAAAAAAAAAGAATGCTACAGAACCCCCGTGTGCTATATTGCATGTACTATATGTATTGCACTTGTGCCTCTTTTTTCCTTCAATTATATCCTTTAAATGAAAGAGCAAATTTGGTGATATGAGCCTATGATGTTTTTGCTGTACGTGTGATTTGCATACAAATGAGCACACAAGATGTTACATTCTTATCAGATTATTAGAATATGTCGCCAAAATCTCATTTTCTACCAAACTTTTATTTTGTCTTCACCATAGCAGTTATTTGTGCGTACTTTTTTGTGTATCTGCTCTGCCCATGTGAATATGAAAAATAATTTTATTTTGAACTCACCCTCTGCCTGCCTTCCCTCGGATTCGTTCCTAGGAACATTGTAACTGTTCGCGACGCCTACCGACGGCTGCCGACGACTACCGATAGTTCACATCTTCGTGCGCGTCGATATAGTTCGATTATAGTATTTTTACGCGACGCTAACCGACGAATGTCGACAACTGCCGAACCGGTCGCATCTACGTGCACGTCGTTATGTTTCAATTGTGGTATTCAATTGTTTGGTATGTTCGCTTTCGTCTAATTTTATAATTATTATTTTATAATTAATTAATCAATATTTCGTTCGTTTTAATACTTACATTTCTGTTAAAGTACTTATAGTAATAGTTTTGCAATAAGGAGTATTCTTATAGAATTTGTAATTTTTATATGTTTTTATAACTTTCGTATTTAATAATAGTTTTAGTAAATTTCTTATTGTAAAAGTTTATATAGATATATAAAAGCATGATATAATACTTACGTTATCTTAATAAGAAATTACGATTCCGTTTCTTACAGTTTCGATAGGAATTAATATATTATATTAATTCTATAGATATATTAATTTTCGTGTTTTGCTTATATTTTATTGTTTATATAACTTTTAAAATGTAAATTGTTTTCTAATACATAATCATATAATTTCGTAATATTTTATAAATATTCTAATATATATACACAAGTTTCGATACTTCATAGTAAGAAAATGAATGTTAAATATTTTCACTGTTTTGTTTAATATTGTCAATATTATTAATTTATATTGTTTTTCGTTATAGTTTAAAATAGATAAATAAGTTTTAAAATTAATATAACTTAGTTATAGTAAAATAATACCGTCAAGTTATTATCTTTATAGGCCGATCTTTGTATTTTACGCATATTTTGCTATATTTCGTAAAGTTATTCTGTAATATAAGTATTGTAATTAACATAGTTAAATAGATAATTTCTCAAGCTTTATTTTGATATATAATACATAGTTATAGGTAAAATAGTATTAGAGATAATCAAAGAATAATGTAAATAGTATAGTGAAAATTATTGTTAAATAAAGTCAAAACGGCTCGGTGGCTTGCGGCTCTCTGTATGGTATTGCTCGGAGGTAGTTAAGCTCACTAGGCAATGCATGCATATTCAGGTAAGAGCTCGATTCGACGAGCTCAGAGGTCACTCGTGGGACAGACTCCTCGAGGGGCTCGAGCCATCGTCCCAGGCATACTGGGCGCTGTCTCGAGCCTTTCGGAAGGACACTGTCGTCACCATGCCCCCGCTAGTTAGAGCAGATAACACAATCGCGTCCGATGACGTAGATAAAGCTGAGTGCCTTGCAGATAGTTTAGAAGCGCAATGTTCGCCCAGCACCCAACCTTATGACCCGGGTCACGTCTCTAAGATCGACTCCGAGGTCGCCGTATGGGCAGCCATGCCCCCATCGGGCGAACCGCTTCGCCCGACGTCGATGGACGAAATCAAGTCGGTCATAAAAGGGCTTAACCCTAAGAAGGCCCCGGGGCCGGATCGCATCACCAATAAAATAATCAAAACACTCCCGAGACAGTTCTTATCCCTGCTAGTCATGATTTTTAACGCCCTATTATTATGCTGCTCCTTTCCCGACGAGTGGAAAGAAGCCGTTGTAATAGGTATCCGAAAGCCGGGCAAACCTAGCAACTCGCCCTCTAGCTACAGGCCCATTAGTCTCATAAGCTCGCTAGGTAAAGTTTATGAAAAGCTCATTTTAATCAGATTACAGGACGTAGTGATGACTAAGTCCCTACTCCCCAACGAACAGTTCGGTTTTAGAGCCCAACATTCTAGCGTTCATCAAGTGCACCGCTTAACGGAGTACTTGTTATCCCATAAAAAACCGTTCCTACCGCAGATGTAGCTCCGCGGCTATCTTCCTCGATTATAGCGAAGGCGTTCGATAAAGTTTGGCACAACGGCTTATTATATAAGCTTCGTAACGCAGGAGTGCCAGACAGACTCGTACACATCTTACGGGACTACCTGTCGAATCGCTCGTTCCGCTTTAGAGTGGAGGGAACTCTGTCCTCCTCCCGCCCGGTCCGCGCGGGCGTCCCTCAGGGCTCTCTGCTCTCGCCCTTACTATACGCGCTTTACACAAGCGATATGCCATCCACGTCGAAAGTAGAACTCGCGCTGTACGCCGACGACACCGCGATATTCACCTCCTCCAAAATAATGGATACGATACACTCGCGCCTCCAGCACGCGGCGGACGCCATCGGCGAATGGTTTCGCCTCTGGAGGATCGAAGTGAATCCCGAAAAGAGCGCAGCCATTCTTTTCCCTATAAGAAAGACCCAATCGGTAGGAACCATCCGCCTCTTAGGCAAATCTATCCCCTGGACCACCCGGGTTAAATATCTAGGCGTCACCTTCGACAGTAATCTGTCATTCAAGCCGCATCTACGCGAAGCCCGTAGAAAGGCTCTCTTCGTTTTGAGCAGGCTATATCCGCTTTTATGCAGGAAGAGTAAACTGTCGCTTAGAAATAAGTTGACTCTTTACAAAGCCTGCATACGTCCTATTCTGACTCACGCCAGTGTGGTGTTCGCACACACTAAGCTCGACAGCCTACAGATAGTCCAAAATAAATTTCTACGTACCGCATCGGGTTGTCCGTGGTACGTGAGAAACACAGACCTCCATAGGGATTTCGAACTAGTCTCTATAGTGAAATTCATAAAAGACTCCGCGATAAAATACTTCGAAGGCGCCGCGAAGCACCCGAATCCGTTAGTGGTGCGCGCCTGCTCTTACACACCGCGTCAGAACGATCCGCGTTCAAGACATCCGCGTAACATAATTACCGACCCCGATGACCCTATAACGATAGCGAACGCCGCGTTCAATACACGAACTCGGCTGCGCCGCCGCCGGCGACGACGCAGGCCGCCTAGATTCGTGATACCTCGACCGCGTCCGGGCGCGGTCGGGACTCACCGTAGATGACCGTACGGACACGGTCTCGCCACACGTAATTTACAATTACACTCCATACACATACATTACTCACTCCACTTCGGGTAAAGTATAATTTTAAATTTCATTTGATTAATTTCTTTTAGAGTTAAGTTCATTTAAAGTTCATGTTCGGCGACGCTCCTGCGTCACCACTCTCTTTCCGAGCCGTCACTTAGGCTCTAAGTATTTGAGTTCGGACTCACTAGTCCGTCTCCCCCCCCCCCCCCCCCCCCCCCCCCGGTGACGCTGTAAAGGCCCCTAGGGCTAACAGCATATTAATCCATTTGATTACAGGTACAGGTAGGCATGCATATTGAGTTCGAAGTTCGAATTCGGGATTCATCGGAACAAACTCGTAGAAGCAAATAGAAGACTAATAGGAAAATAGTAATAGAAGAGTTGCAAGCCACCTACCTAGACATGGGTAACTCAATGAATTTTTATGAGCTGCAGGTCAGCTCATGAGTCATATGCTTGAACCGGAGCTGTGAACCGGCTCACAGTTCAGTTCAATTGATGTTGTATGGGTACTTATAACTATAGATTTACAGCTAATTTATGACTCTGTTCAAACAAATGACATGTATGATGTACCTAAATTAAATTTGTAATAAAGTAGCATTTCGAAAAAGTTATTATAGTCATATTTTTTCGTTCTTACACAATTATAGGGGAATGCTAATTTTATGCAATTATATCTTTACGTCGCGATGAAATGTCATACCGTCCGTCGCAAAGAGTATAATAATATAGATTATAATAGACTATAGTACAGGTCCGTCGGCTCGGGTCCATCGAAATAGCTGACGTTAGGTAGCGCTGAAGTGATGCACGGAGCCATATTAAGTAATATTGAGCTGTGAACCGATTATCTAGCAACTGAGCTGCAGCTCAACGGCTCTAGCTACTGTGAACTGAATATTTGAACCGGCTCTGAGCTGAGTTACACATAGTGACACCTACCGCTTCGTATAGGACAACGATTGCTATTTTATTTCGACGGCGCCGGCACCCTAAGATCCGAACCTATAGTGTACAGGGCGTCAGCGGCTCGCTGGGCAATTTCGATTCGGACTAACGTCGCCGATATAGTTATACATTGCCCTCGAGCTCCGCCCGTCCGGTACAGTAACAGTTACTATAAATTTTTCAGAGATGAGATATTTTCTCGCAGTAAAGTATATGTTGACCCGGATAACCAGCTATCATCATACCAAATTTCATCTGTCCAGTGGTTTTCTCGTGATGACGTCACAGACAGACAGAAGAAAATTCTAAAAGCTATAGATTTAGCCTATGTATCGATAATAATGACTATTTCAATAAGATTTAAAAAAAAAGAAATGTGCAATTCACACATCGTAGAAGTGAAATTTCAGAAAATTTTCAGAAAATTTGAGTTTGCTAGCTAATAGATATGGATTCAATGCTTATGAAAAAAGAAGAATTTATTTATATTACTAGCATTACCCGCGGCTCCGCCCGCGTTCAGATGACCAAAAATCAAATTCTTAGGTTTTACATATTAGTATACTTATACATTGTAGTTTTTGTATTTTTTTTCAGAAATGAGACATTTTCCCGCGGTTAAAACTATCCTATATGTTGACCCGGCTAACCAGCTATCACCATACCAAATTTCATCATAATCCCTCCAGTCGTTTTTCCGTTATGCGGTAACAGACAGACAGACGGACAGACAGACAGACAAATATTCTAAAAACTATTGATTCGGCCTCTGTATCGATAATAATGTCTATTGCAACAAGATTTTCCAAAAAATATTTAATGTACAGATTCGACTTAGTTAGAATTTTATTATATGTATAGATAAGATATTTATTTGTAATAGAACTTTATAATATAATATATTTTCGAACGCACAGTGAAATAGTAACGTAACCTTAATCCCGCAACGACCGCGGACACGCCGGCGTTACAGTGAACAATAGATTTCTTAGAAATTTACCTGGAGGTGTTACAACTTATTAATCAAATAGTCATATAATTGATATTTTGACACAATTAAGAAATCTTAATATCACATTATTTAGTAATAATCGTTTTTAATGCCTAATTTTGCGGTTAACCTAAAATTAATCTGCATGTTTCACTTGTTAGCACCCATATAATATTATATGGTGCTGTTTGTACACCGACACAATATAGATATCAGCACTTCACGCCACACTTGCTCTGATCTTTTGTTTGAACTTTTCCAAACGCTACAACTACAGTTTTTCTATCTTGTATTGCAGTCACGCTCAGTTGACTTAGTATGGAATATGAATGAAAAATAATGGATGAAAGATTTTTAGAAAAGTCTAGCGACTTACCGTCACTTCGCTGGGGTGTGTTCTTAAGCTTAAATGGTTTACGAACGCATAAAAAACAAATGTCGTGAGATAATTCTTTGTTTTTGCGCCAGGAACCTTCGTAGGCATATAAAGTATAACATCCAGAGTTTCATCATAATCGGATAAATGGTTTAGGAATGCATAAAGACAAACATGCGAACATTTCTTTTAATTTATATATTTACATACTAGCGGCTCACACTCGCTTTGCTCACGTTTGTCTCCAGAAAAACGAAAATTTATCTATCCCACGGGAACCATACATTTTTCCGGGATAAAAAGTAACCTATGTGCTATTCCAGACTATAATCTATTTTCGTGCCAATTTGTGATTGAGTAATAAATTTTCACGTTCATAGTATTAGTAAGAGTAAAATATACAATAAGATAGATGATTATTAATAATAATTTTTAATAGAAAATTGTGTAATATTAGAGATATTTACTTTTCTCAAGTGTCCACTACATCCCATACGTTTCTTAGGAATTATATGCTAACACAGTGTACAGAAATATCGTGAGGAAACCTGCGTTTCCGAGGGAACCTATTTAGTTTTCAAATGTGATCACAAACGTACGTAGTCCACCAACTTGCCTTTGAATAGCGTAGTGGGCTATGTCCTGATTCTGATCATACTAGAGCTCTCATGTACACTTTAATGAAAGTCTCTACAATAGTTTTTGCGTAAAAAAGTAACAGACATCCAACCACCAGTAAAGATTGAAATTATTTAATATGGCAGTGCTTAATACTTTCTTAGATTTACGCAAATATTTGACACTTTAAATAAAACTATCTTCTCGGATTTTATCGCGGATTTATTTGGATTTTTGGTTCCCGACGTCCAAAAATCCAAATATATCCACGAAAAAATCCGAAAGGATAGTTTTATTTTATTTAAAATGGCAGTGCTTTTAAAAGCGATACTAAATCTAAATAGTGAATAACACAACCAATGGAAAGAAATATTAAGAATAGCAAAAAGATAATAATGAAAATACTTAGAAAAGCTTTCTAAATCGGTGAGGAGCTTAGCTTTAAAAATAAAGCACAATAGCACGATTGCTGAAATACCACATAACATTGTTAGCAATGAAAAATTATTTCTTTAAAACTAGACAGATTTTAGAAATTTCCCTGAATACGGAGTTATATCTTCCTTTTCAGGAGTACAGTTTTAATGCAAAATGAGTCTTATTTTAATTATATTAAGATCTATGAAATGTTGGCAAATATTTAAAATTTTGCATAGCAATTCTTACTGCCTGGACGAGTTTATTCTTATAAGCGTAAGGTTCTTTAGTGAGTCAGTTATAGATTTAAACCACTTACTTGAAAAATTACGAGTTAGAGAGCTTGGTAATTCATATTTAGTAAATATAAATTTTATTTTAGCACAGATTGTAATATACTAACGACTTCAGATAGGTCTTTAGATACCTAACAGCTGTAGCCTCTGTGTTGTCAGGTCATAGACTATCTCACCACCTTGCTTGTTGTGGTCTGCCTCAGCAGGTCAACCATCAGGTCGTCGTGGTTGAGTGCGTAAGTGACCCTACGTCGTTCCATTAAGACGAGGAAGTTTCAATTTGATTTTAGTGGGTAGTACCTACTGGCTTTTCTAGCTCGTGAGTCCCATATAACCATTTGTATATATTTTATGTTGATAGAATAGGATATACATATAAAAAAAGAAGAGGCTATCTGTGTATAAAATTCAAACTTCCATACAAACCTCTATCTGCTATTTAACCCCATTTTGTAATGTTTTATATTTATCCTCTGTGCGTTTATACACTATTCATTCGATTGTGATGGAACTTTAGTCAGTTGTTATACGTACGCCCGCATAAGTTCCGAGCTAAAGAGAAAAGAATTTTCCTCTGTATATTTTTCATTTTGTGCGTTCCTAAACCTCACCTCTATAGATGCACCTGAATTGAGGATAAGTTAATCTATCTATACTAATATTATAAAGAGGTAAAGTTTGTGATCTTGTGAGTTTATGAGTTTGTGAGTTTGTGACGTTGTAGGGGGTACTCTCTGGAGCTACTGAACCGATTTTCAAAATTCTTTTGCCAATAGAAAGCCACGTTCTTTCTGAGTGTCATAGGCTATATATTAACCCGAAAAATGAAAAGGCTTTTTCGTGGTAGTCGGATTTGCAAAGTAAGTCGGAGAAAAAACGGTCGAACGAAAACGTTTCTTACGAACGCTGCCTTAACGATGAGAGATATATAATTATGTTCTAAAGAAAAGTTGTAGAGCTTAATAATGCCTACAAAAAAATCAGCGACAGCATATGTCTAACTTTTATATTTAAGTCACAAAAAGTAGTTCTTTATATTAAAAAAATCATTTAAATCGGTAGGTCATGTTTATTGGTCATATTATCAACAATCATGAATTCTTATCAAAATAAGTAAATTTATCGTCTAAAATGTTTAAAATAAAAGACTTTTCCCTTTTACTGCATATAATTTGGACAAATTGTTAAAGAGATAATACAACATATTCGTAGGTATGGACGAACCCGAGCGAGCTGTTTGTCTGTTTTTCTCTTTGTACGGGCTAATCTCCGGATCTATTGGACCTATTTAAATGAAATTTTGCATGGTGGTACCTTATATCCCGGGGCAACATCTTAGATACTTTTCATCCCGGAAAATTAAAGAGTTCCCGTGGGATAGTTAAAAGACCATAACAACTTATACAGCTTAGTACACAAAAACTACTGATTGGATTTTAATGAAACTTTACAATAATATAGTTCATACATGACTAAAACAAATCAGCTACTTTTCATCCCGAAAAATTAAAGAGTTTCCGTGGGATAGTCAAAAAACTATAGTAACTTATACAGCTTAGTACACAAAAACCACTGATTGGATTTTTAAGGAAACTTTACAATAATATAGTTCATACATCAGAATAACAAATAGGTAACTGTGTATTCCGGAAAAATGTACTTTTCCCGTGGGATAGATATTTTTGTTTATTTGTAACGTATTATGTACACAACATAGACCCAAAAACAATAGTTATTAAAAAAATTGCCTGTTTGTCTGTTTTTGTGTGTGCGTTTCACGTGAAAAGTAATGTACCAATTTCAACGAAATTTGGTGAAGTGATAACTTATTACTCGAGTCAACATTTAGGGTACCTTTTGTATGTATGTATGTATGTATGTATGTATGTATGTATGTATGTATGTATGTATGTATGTATGTATGTATGTATGTATGTATGTATGTATGTTGTATTTAGCCCTTTTTAACACATGCACGGGCCTCTCTTCAGTACGAGGTGGATCAGGCCATAGTCCACCACGCTGGCCAAGTACGGGTTGGTGGACTTCACATATCTTTCGAAAACTTGCTAGGTTCTGTCAGACATGCAGGTTTTCCTTCACCGTTAAGACAAGTGGTAACTGTGTTAGAAATGATTCGCACATGAAAATATCAGAGGTGCGAGACCCGGGATTTGAACTTGCTTCACTCGGTTTCCCAAGCGAGCGCGTTACCACTGGGATACCACTGCCTAGATACCTTTTACTTAAAGAAAATCTTTCTTTCCCATGGGAAAATACAATAACTGGTTTTATCGAGTCTTCCCTAGAAACCTTCCTCTGGCTAAGCCTTAAGACATACATCAAAACAATATACTAAAAAATTGTAGGTCTTGAGAAGTCCTACAGAAAAGTTATGAATAGTATATGTCTATCTTCTAAGTTACACTTGCAATATTTATTCTTATCTATACCTATAATAAAACTTAGTCGAATTGATGTGCGCGTTTCACGCAAAAAGTACTCAACCGATTTTAACTTAATTTTGTATAGTGATAAAACTTAGTGCTCGGGTCAACATTAGAATACTTTTTACGACAGGCAAATTATTCATTCCCACGGGAAAATACAATAACTGGTTCTATCGAATTGTCCTTAAAAATTAATATGGCTAACGTTGGCTCAACCTTAAGAGATTGTACAAGAAAATTGTAAGTCTTAAAAAGATCTATAGAAAAGTTCTACATAGTATATCTCTATCTCCTAAGGTACACTCGCTATAACTATTTTCATTATTATATATTTCTGTTTTATTATACGTTATTTATTCTATCTGAATATAGGTACATATATGAATAATAAAACTGTAGAGGTCGAATGTACATAGATGGTAGAAAAAATTGCTAAAAAACGAGTCATTTCTCTTCTTAAATCACGTAAGGAGAGAAATAGAACAAATCCAGATTTTTTTAAATTTTTTGTTTCTCTGTCTGTTTGTCTGTTCGTACGGGCTAATCTCCGATACTATTGAACCTATTTAAATGAAATTTGATACTTTTCATTCCGGAAAATTAAAGAGTTCCCGTGGGATAGTTAAAAAATTATAGTAACTTATACAGCTCAGTACACAACAACTTATGCACGTAATTTACTAAAATTTGGCATGCTGATACCTTATATTGCAGGTCAAACAACAGGTTACTTATTTTATTTTATTTATTTTATTTTTATCCCGGAAAAATTAACGGTTCCCGTGGGATAGATCTGTTTGTGCTTTTCTAGAGGTGAACCCGAGCGAAGCGAGGGTGAGCCGCTAGTACATATAATAAAATTGTAACTAAGTCGAATCTGTACATTAAATACTTTTTGGAAAATCTTACTGAAAATGACATTATTATGGATACAGAGGCCGAATCTATAGTTTTTAGAAATTTGGTCTACCTGTCTGTCTGTCTGTTACCGCATCTCAGAAAAACCACTGGAAGGATTTTGATGAAATTTGACATGGTGATAGTTGGTTATCCGGGTCAACATACAGGATACTTTTTACGGCAGGAAAATATCTCATTTCTGAGGAAAAATACAAAAACAAATGTTAGAGTATACTAATATGTAAAACCTAAGAATTTGGTTTTTGGTCATCTGAACGCGGGCGGAGCCGCGGGCAATGCTAGTAGTTAAATATAACTTATTATTTTAGTTTATGACTCTACACGACTTTTTCTGTATAATGGATAAAAATAACCAACAAAATACACCATTTGATTTATGTATCCACAAATAAGAACTCACCGCAAATATCCAATTATAAAATATATTATAGGGTTATCGTAACCTATTATTTTTATTATTTATTACTTAACTGAATTTTCACCACAATTTTAATTCAAGCTTAATCATTTTAAAAGTAGTGCTATTTTTACTTATTCAAAAACGGCTCGAACTTGCTCGAACGACTTGTCATGATATTTGTGAGAAATAAGTTCAAATTTTAGTTTATACCTATGTTCTATCTGGGTATACAAATAAAAATGAATGTTGGTAAGCAAAACTCGAGAACGGCTGGACCGATTCAGCTATATATTTTTTTCGTATATTCCTTAAGGTACACGGAAAGTGTTAGTAAAGAGAAAAAATATAAAATAAGGTAAATATATAATATATAAAAAAATCCTGTTAGTTACACCATTTATAACTCAAGGACGGCTGGACAAATTTTTATGATATTTGATTTTTTGGTTTCTCTTAGTCTGGAATAGGATAATAAGTATAAAAACATCAAAAAAATTAGCTTTTCGGTTCGCCCACGTTGAAACTACAAAAAAAAAACAAATTTTGGCTTTATGTTATAAGTAATTAATACAGAAACCATCAGTAGTGGGACGTTGAAAAGGACACATACATACATACATACATATTGAGAAGTTTATACTTGTTAATTTGAAACTATTCATTTTATTTTATTTATGTTAGAGATTTTGACACTATACATAATTTGATTATTTAAGAATAGCAGCAGCTTTTTTTATGCAGCAATTTATTTAATAAAATTTTCTTGTTGGTGTTCCAAAACTAAAATAAATAAATAAATAATTTAAAACTTCACCGCGAGAAAGATTCACGCTTAGCCACTTTTATTATTGCTTCCTTTAACTTATCTATTATCCACCAGGATTTACATTAACTGTGTACTTTGGCTTATAAACGAAGACGTATCCAGAAGCTAGTGCATGAAAACTAAGTAAAATATCTTATGAAAAAGCTCTTTTTTATTAAAAATGTTCAATTTAGTACAAGATCAGTTAGTTCGAAATAATATTCTTCTCAAGGTTTAAGCCAGCCCTTAAGCTTAAGGACTTATAGCACTACATAGTAAATTTTAATTTAGAATTTTTCAAGAATAAAATGTTTAGTTTGTTCTGAGATAGTATTTTTTTTAAGATAATGTAATAAATTTTTTAATCAACTTCAAAAAGAAGGTACTCGATTTAGTTGCATATTTTTTCTCTATGTATGTAATGAAATATCTGCAATTAAAATAAAATAATTAATTATTTTCACATAAGAGGCAGTGGTAGCCCAGTGGTAACGCGCTCGCTTGGGAAACCAAATGAAGCGGGTTCAAATCCCGGGTCTCGCACCTCTGATATGCACTATCGCACCACTCTTATGCAGCTAAACCCCATGAGATTGGTACGTACGTGTGTGTGTGTGTGTATTTTGTTGCTTCTTCGCGCTGAGATGGCTGGATGGATTTAGATAAAATTTAGCATACAGTTAGACTATGACCTGGAGTACCACATAGGCTACTTACTGAGATATACCTATTAACGCACCCGAGCGAAAACAATCTTTAGAAAAAAATACCTAGACGTATAGATGTATCGTGAGCAAAATGCCGTATTTTAGGACACGACTTGAAAAATTGCTTTATTATGAGATCCCAGCGGTACTAAGCAACGAGTGATTTGGGTCTAAAAATGGCCATATACTTGAGAGGCTGCTGAGAAGCTCGTGATGCCATAGTGTTGTTAATAAAGAAAATAATTACTTAGGTGTCATTTGAGTATTTCTTAAAATCACTGTGTAATTTTGTGAGTAGGCATTGTCTGTAACAACAATATAATGGCCTCTGAGTCGTCTAAAAGCTTAGAATCTCCCGAGACTTTGATTGTTCTAAAGCATTCAAAATATCGGGAAAAAAACTACACATACTCGTAGGGACACACCCGAGCAAAGCGAGAATAAGTCTCTAGTAAAATATGTTTTTGTATTAAACTTCATGTACATGTCATTTAATAATTGTATAATCTATAAATTATAGATTGTATGTAAGCAAACCCGCAGTATATGTAATATGTATTTTTTAAGAACTCTTTTAGAATCAACATTATAAAAGACAATTGCGGTATTATAATATCAAGTTATGTCCAAGTTTCACATTCGTTATTCAAGCTGCATATGATCGATATATTTCCACAGTAGCAGGAGATGTGCTACAAAATTAAATGGAAGAAAAATTGAAGCAGAACGTCCGGTTCCATGAAACAATTCCTTAGTGACTCGAGCGTTGTAGAACATTAAAAACGTTTTTAGATCTTTTCCAAGAAGTTAGTTTTTACATTCTAGTATTTTTTTCTGATTAACAGCTCACGTAGGTTTCTGTTTGGAAATGAAATTATTTTCAATGTATTAATGACTAGCTTTGCCCTGCGGTTTCACCCGCGTTATATTTGTTTGATTATAAACATCAGTTTTACGATAATATATGGAAGTTTGCCCGATTTGTTGACATTTATGATTACTGCTCGGCTCCCTTGTGTAGTAGCGTGATGATATATAACTTATAGCCTTCCTCAATAAACGGCCTATCTAATACAAAAACAGTTTTTCAAAACGATTTAGTAGTTCCCGAGATTAGCGCGTCTAAACAATCAAACAAAAAAACTCTACTTTTTTAAAATTTTAGTACAGATTAAAATAGATATTATGTTATATTCTCATACAATTTGACTTCAATGAAACAAATCTCTCGGGAATCTCTCTCTCTCTTTCTCTCTCGTTGTTGAACATTTAAAGCGTTTTTATGTATATTGTACGAGTTAGTTCTTTTCTTTTTTTAATAAATTTGCAATAGTTGTTATTATTTCAGAAAATATTGAATTGTTAAATATAATAGAAATGTTACATTATCTATACAGATAAATAAAATAAAAATGTCAGTTTGTAATGTGAAAATAACAGCTTTTTTACTAAATGCATATGAAATAATTTAGGTTTTTTTTTAATTTATAAAGGTATTTATAAGAAAAACACAAAAAAAATATGTCTGTCTGTTTGTTCTGGCTAATCTTAGAAACGGCTGGATTGATTTTGATGGGATTTTCTCTGGTAGATAGCTGATGTTATAAAGAGTAATTTAGGCTACTTTAACGTTAGAAAAGAATTAGCGTTCAGCTAAAAAAATTGCGAGCGAAGCGAGGGTAAGTCGCTAGTTTTAAGAAATGTCAATGAGTTACAAAGTTATAAGAATCGAATCAATCGAATCTAAATCGACGGTACGTTTGGCACCGTTTGTAGTGACCCTACTAGCTGTGCCAGCGGTCGCGGGTTCGAGTCCTGCTGGGGACATTCATTTGTATGATGAGCACGAATGCTTGTTCTCCAGTCATGGGTGTTTATATTTAAAATATGTATGTATTTAAACTTTAAAGTTATAAATGTGTAGTGTGTCAACTACCTGGTATCCATAACACAGGCCTCGTAGCTTACCATGGAACTAAATGGCGCAGTGTGTTAATGTCCTAACATATAAATATATATATATATATATTCGTTCGTAGCTTACTGCTTAAATCCCGGATTTCTCTAGATCCGTAAGCCAGACATCTCGCATAGTTGTTTTTTCATCTTCACGTAGGTACTATCTTTCTTTTCTAATCATTTGGCTCTGTAAAGAAAGGTCACATAGAAAATAATTTCAAGATCTTAGTATTCTTTATATATGGTTTAATTTGCTTTATTTTAGAATTTTTACCTCAATAGGTTTGAAATTACATATTATTTGTGTCCAAAATATAGTTTTTGGAAATGTTGAAGATGTTATTTCTTACGTATTTTTGTTTTTGGAGGTTTTTTACGAAGTATTTATAATATTTGTCGGTTTTTCTTGATTGTTTGCTACTATTTTATCTTACTGATATTATAAATGTGAATGTTTAGATGGATGTTTGGATGTTTGTTACTCAATCACGCCAGAACGCCTGAACGAATCTAGATGATATTTGGTACAGAGATACATCTGGAATAGCACATAGGCTACTTTTTATTCAGGAAAAATGTACGGTTTTTAGGAAAGATCTGCTTTCTGTTTTAGAGATGAATCCGAGTGAAGCAAGGGTGAGCTGCTAGTATATCTACTTATAAAATAAAACAATATATTTTAAGGTTTAGGAATTTCTATGTATAAAAAAAATAACTTTAACTATTCTAGTTAAAAATAAAAATTTTAATTTAGATTCCAACCTACTGAGTTTTAAAGATTTTAATTTCATATTTTTTCATTTGAAAAATAAATCAAAGCGTCATAAGCAATGGAGCTAAAACTGGAATTTGCGTAGATACCTTAGACCATAAAATATTAGAAACTCTATCTTTTTTTTTTCAAGTACCAAGCGAATGAATAGTTCATTCATCAGTACATGTATCTAACTAAAGTGGGTTACTAGCATGCTTATATAGGCGATACTTTAGTTAGAAATTCGAATATCTGACCACTACATTATTGAGGCAATTACTTAATATAAAAATCTAGCACTAACTGCAGCTCGGCCCGCGTTTAAATCTGTTTTTCCGAGTGCGTATAACCTGAATCTATTTAAGGTGCGTGTTAACAGGCTTCTCCTGGGCAAACTCGCTAGATCGTAGACCTTATCTGTGCCTTCGAGATAAGATGAAGGTCGAGAGTGAGCCCATTTCTAATAAAAAAATGCCTAAAAACCAAATTCTTAGGTTTTACATATTATTATACTCTTACAATGCAGTTTTTGTATTTTTTCTCAGAAATAAGATATTTTCCCGCGGTAAAAAGTATTCTATATGTTGACCCGGATAACCAGTTACCACCATACCAAATTTCATCAAAATCCCTCAAGTGGTTATTCCGTGATGCGATAACAGACAGACAGACAAAAATTTTAAAAACTATAGATTCGGCCTCTGTATCGATAATAATGTCTATTTCAATAAGATTTTCCAAAATATATTTAATGTACAGATTCGGCTTAGTTACAATTTTATTGTATGTATAGATTACGCTAAAACCTAAAGTTCAACATATAGGATACTTTTTACCGCGGAAAAATATCTCATCTCTGAGAAATCTATACTAAACGTTAAAACGTATCTAGGACGTAACCCGAACTGAGCGAGGGTGAGTCGCTAGTACCTAGTATATATAATATGTGTGATACATCTATACTTAATATTATAAAGAGGTAAAGTTTGTGAGCTTGTGACGTTGTAGGGGATAATCTCTGGATCTACTGAACCGATTTAAATGAAATTTGGTATATGATAGTTTGAAACCCTGGAAATACTTTTTATCCCGGAAATCATTCCTTAATAGAGTGAAAATGGGGATGAAAGTTTGTATGGGGAATCAAGCTAGTGACAAAACCGAGCGAAGCGAGGGTGAGTCGCTAGTTTAAAATAGATTTAAAAGATTTATTATTCGCATTGCAGTATGACTATCTTGGAAGAAGAACAACACAAATGTTCCAGGTATTGATATAAGCCAACATATTAAAAATTTACATAAGAATGGGCGCTATTTGCTCTTGCATGCCCTACTTTCCTCATCTCAAAGAGCTTATTTATACTATGAAAGCCGTTACATTTGACTTGACCCTTTGATTTAAACATCGTGTTTGCTTTTAATATTCGTTATTCCCTGAGCGGAAGCTTAAAACCAGAATGTTTACTCTAATTACTTAAGTACATTTATTTATAGAGATGGATATATTTAAAGGAAAGCTCACTTAAAAGCTTCTAATTATGAATATAAATTTCATATCAAATTAAAATTTAACTACATTTGGTGTATGTTGATAAACCAATCATGTAGAATGTTTTTTTTTTCAAATATTGTTGTTATTATTTTTTTAATTTAATGATCTGATGATGAACGAGAATCAAACCTGTAGCCTTTAGCGTATAAGAAAATATTTCACCACTTCGTTGGTTGGTTGTTACTATAAGGAAGATAAATGAAATCAGTTCCGAGGGCACTGTTGTTTCTCGCTGGCTTGTCTCAGCAAACCGCATTACGAGCGCGTAGTAGCTTCTTTATGGACTGAATACACTGAAATCTCTTATATTTATAATTAACTAGCGACTTAGTCTCATTTCGCTTGGGTTTATCTGTTGCTGCTTTTTGTATTTATAATATTATATAGACTCAGCGCCATCTTTCGGCAAACTTTATTACTAACAGTAACCAATATGGAGTAACAAACATACATACAAACTTTTGCATTTATGAAAGTAGTATAAGAAATGTGGGGTTTTGGCGGACATCACATGTCTTTCGAATACTTGCTAGGTTCTCTCAGACATGCAGATTACCTCACGATGTTTTCCTTCACCGTTAGATAAGTGGTAATCTTGTTGGAAATGATTCGTACATGTAAATATTAGAGGTGCGAGACCCGGGATTCGAATCCGCATCACTCGGTTTCCCAAGCGAGCGCGTTACTATTGGGCTACCACTGTCTTACTTGGCCAGCGTGGTGGACTATAGCCCGATCACCCCTTTATTTCGCCCGTGCCCAGTAGTGGTTAAAAAGGGCTGAATACAGATAAGAAATGAAGTAATTGTAAAAGTTCTTGACTACAGTATATTTTGAATCTGAGTTGATCTATTGAACGATATTCTAAGCCTTGAATATCTAACTAGTTTTAAGTGTACTGAGATATCAACCCACGTTGTGTATATTTCAAATTAAGTATAATTGTTCTATTGTGCTTGTAACAATACGTGATTTGAATATCGGTTTTGGATAGTTATAGCATTAATAATTAGTCTTCATTCATTTATATATAATTAAATAAAACCTATAAATTTCGGATTTTCTCTATATATTTTAACTAGTGTTTGCCCAGTGGATTAATGATAAAACTTAAAAGCTTATCAATAGCTACTAAACAGAGAAAAAAATATCGGATAACAAACAGGAAGTAAAGATTCTAAACAGTTTGTCTTCCCCAATATTTTTTTTAAATGTAACTGTTTCGAATTTTTTTTCTTGATAACATTTAATGTTATCTTGTCAAAAGCTAAAAAAAAAAAGAAAATCGTTTAACAAACAGGGGAGAAAAAGGTCTTTGTTTATTTATATACTAGCGATTCACCCTCGCTTCGCTGGGGTTCGTCCCTAGGTTGACTTCCTATACAAATTTAATCCCCATTTACAACCCCTCAAGCGATGATTTTCGGGATAAAAATTATCCTATGTCCTTTCCAGGGTCTCAAACTATCTTTTTACCAAATTTCATCTTAATAGGTTCAGTAGGTCCAGAGATAACCCCTATAACGTCACAAACTCACAATTCACAAACTTTACCTTTTTATAATATATTTATTTGTATATAGACGATTGATTTCAAAAAAGGATTAAGTAGCTATTCTGGTTGTATGTTTTTGTATTACGCGATATCTTCGCCAATTATCTGTTTTCTTGATTTGTTTCTAATCAGTAGGTTCTCCCTTAAGGGTGGTCCATATACATTTTAATCTCCCAGCATCCCTTCAAGTAGAATGATTACTCTTAAAATGATTTTAAAAATAATGCTTTTTCAGCTTTAGAGTAAGAGGCTTAAATTAAGTTTAGAGACAGTGTCATATTTATTTAAACAGCCAAAAAAGTTTTTGTATTTAAAATTTTCATCAAACCTTGTTTATATCTTATTGTTATTATTTCTCAAAGACAAATTTCTGCATGAATGACATTGTGACGAAGGTACTGCCATATAGATAAGGTGCTTTTAGCCCTTTTTAATTTTGTAAGCCACTTTACGTTCCTACGCGAGAAAACCTTTGTCAGACCATTTAAAGAGGTAAAGTTTGTTCGTTTGTAGTGGATAATCTGTGGAACTACTGAACTAATGCTTAAAATGTTAAATTAAAATGCTTAAATGTACACATCATTGGTATTTAAAGTTGTAATAGTGTTTTTAGCGCTATATTATTATTATGTTAATTTTATATATTAAGATGTGTTGGTTTTATATACAAATAATTTTTTGAATATTCCTTTTAGTTTGCATTGTAACAAGCACTTTTTAATTGCATGCAACAATTGTAAGTGAAATGCTGTATACACCTGTAAAGACTATTCGTACCGCATTACATATACATACATATATGTACATATGTATTGAATAATTGTGATGCGGAGGAATGAGCAAAGTGTGGTTAAAAGAGTTTTATGTATGGAAGTAGACGGAGACAAGAGAAGAGGACAACCAAAGAAAAGATGGGTGGACTGTATTGAAGACGACGACACGTTTGGCTCAGTTTGTAGTGACCCTACTTGCTGCGCCAGCGGTCGCGGGTTCGAGTCCCGCTGGGGTCCTTCATTTGTGTGAAGAGCACAAATGTTTGTACTCCAGTCATGGATGTTTATATTTATAATACTCGTATATATGTATTTAAAGTTTTATATGTGTATTGTATCAACTATCCGGTATCCATAACACAAGCCTCGTAGCTTACCATGGAACTAGATGGTGTTGTGTTAATGTCCTGACATATTTATTTTATTTATTGAAGAGGATATGGCTAAAATGGGAGTAAACAGAGAAACGACGAATGATAGAGTAGAATGGAAGAATAAAACATATTGCGCCGACCCCAAATAAAATTGGGAGAAGGAAGATGATGATGTATCGTTGAATAATTATAGTGTGTGACTACGAGTAGTACAGTAATAACTAAGTGTACATATTTTGTTTTGTGTATTTTGTATATAATTAAGTATTTTTTTTAATTTTTTTGTTTATTGTAAGTAATATTGTATTTTTCGATTTAACAACAATAAAAAAAATTATAAAAAAAGTAAAAATAAAAGATTTACAAAAAAAAAGTTACAGTGTTATTATGTTATGTCGATGGTGCATATTTCCAATAAAATAATAAAAAGTAAGTTCAAAAACTAAAACTCGATTACTGAAAATTCACACTCAAAAACGCACGCACGCACAAAAGTATGAAATCAGAAAATATTCTCGTCTGAATTGTTATGTACAAACTATTGAATATTTATCGTCTATTAAATAACAACATATACGTAATATACATATTTTAATGTATCTAATACATATTCATAATGATGTTTAGAGGATAGCCGTGGTATGACGTACCGGTCAAAATCATAACCCTCCTTTTGCTTCACCATAGTAACAATACAAAATTTGATTTTCAACGAGCGAGTGAAACGGCAGACGAGAATTAGTAAAAAAAATAACTTAGCTAGGAAGCAGCAACAAATCGTTTTAGAAGTATACTTAAGATATGAGGGCAAATTACATGGAATAAATTAGGTTGGTGCTAACCGTGGCATGAAATCTGTACTTATAGGATGACCATCCTGAAACAATTGCTAGTCCGTATTTAGATTATGTAATACAATTAAATTATATACAAGTTACGTAACAGGTGTGCTCTTTATTCTTATCACCACTGCCTCGGTGGCCTAGTGATTAGCTTGTACGTCTGCTGGTCTGGAGATTTTTCCTATTTATAATACCGATATGGTAATAATTAATCCATAAGAGAAGATGTCTTACGGTGAAGGAAAACATCGTGAGGAAACCTGCATGTTTGAGAGAACCTAGCAAGTTTTTGGAACACTTGAAGCCTTGAACACTTGAACACTCGGCCAGCGTGATGAAATATGGCCTGATCCTTCGGTATTGAATGGAGGCCCGTGCCAGCAATGGTACCTTAAAGAGGGCTAAATACATACATATAATCCAGCTAGTATTATTCAACCATACCTAAACGTAAAAATTATGAATAGTTTCACTACAAAATCTAAAAATACAACTTTTTTAAAATATATTCTTTTAAAATATCTTTTAAATTCAAAATATCTATACATTATAATAAAATTCTAACATGAAATATTTTTTGGAAAATCTTATTAAAACAAACATTTTTATCGATACAGAGGCAATTTTTACAATTTTTGTCTGTCTGTCTGTTACCGCATCACGGAAAAACCACTGGACGGATTTTTATGAAATTTGGTATCATGATAGCTGGTTATCCGGGACAAAATTAAGAATTTTTATTGCGGGAAAATGTCTCATTTCTAAGAAATTATAATGAACGTTAAAACGTAAGTAAGTAGGAACGAACGCAAGCGGAGCGAGGGTGAGTCGCTAGTTAATATATAAGAGTTAACTCTACATTTTCATTTATATACCAACAGTTTGGACTAAATCCTCAATCTGAATGGTCACACTATTGATCGAAGATAGCGAAGCTTAAGTTTTAATTGAAAACCGCTTGGATGCGACTATGAAATTTTATAGTCCATTATGTTCAACGTTATCGGGAGCAAAGCGTTACAGGATCCGACTGGCCAGGTATTATTTGTTTTATTGTATGCAGGCGTGCATTCTAAGCATTGGTAACTTGTGAGAGAGGTCACTTGAAATAGACTCAGATTTCGGTTTATTGCTTAAATATCCTATGTATGTATGTACATAAATTCGTTGGATTACTATTACAAGGTTCTATGTTAATTTTAATGAAGCTTAGTAATTTTTACATAGAACTTCGTTATTTTGTTATCGTAAAAAAACGACATAGAACTACTATTATAAAATTGAATATTTTGTAGTTAAAGTGCCGCTATCTAGTGGTTTGTTTTTGCAAAACTGTAGCTAATGACACATAGAACCTTGTAGCATTAATAACAAAATAAGTACTAAAATTGTAACATAGAACCTTGTAATAGTGAGCCAACGATATATAGTTCCTATTGGCTAGCTCGTTTATATAGCCAACGGTGAAGCTTAAATGGAGGAAGTTAGATCTGAATTTGGTTTTTGATTGAATTTATAAATTTATTTATATATGGAAATTTATGCTTTGTAAACTAAGTTGGAACCGGATAAAAGATGTGGAAAACAAAACATTTTATAACCTTTGCACATGTCTGCCATCTATGAATATCATAATAATTATTTAAAAAACTCATTTCATCTTCTATACAGTCATGTTGCAACTAAATGAATATGCTTTTTAATTTGAAAACTAAAAAATATTTAATGTACAGATTTGAATAACTTAGAATTTTATTATTATTATGTATAGATTAATCAGGAAGGCACAAAGTAAATTAATTGAGGCAAAGAGCGATAATTAAAAGAAAACACTTAGATGCAGCCATAGTCATTAAAATAAAATATTTGTATTTATTCTTATTTTGATAATTATACTAGCGACTCACTCTCATTTCGCTCAGGTTCGTACCTTGGTACGTTTTAACGATTAGTATGGAATAGATAGACTATATATTATATATATGTATAGTGTATACATACTACATAGGTATGATGAGTTTTTATTGGTATTATAACATGTATTCCCATGGGAATGAGATAATCTCCCGCGGTAAAAAGTACCCTATGTCACTCTCTAACCCTCTATCTCCACACAAAAAATCACGTGAATCCGTCACTCTGTTTTGACAAGAAAGTAGGACAAACAAACAAACACACTTTCACATTTATAATATTAGAATGAATTATGTACGCATGATAAATATACTTAACGGTAGCATGAGTTGTCTGGATCCTCATACATTAAGTATACAGAAGCATGTTAGAAAAACAATCATATCATTATGACAAAGCACATAATAGATGCAGAACAATTTACAGAACGAGTGCAACACTACATTAAATATATAAGTGCAAAGTACTTTTCATGATTATACCTATAAACTTAAAAGCTGAAACTTGCATCCACACAAAAGCTAAATTCTGTAATTCAACGTACTCAGGTAACAAGAGTCGCATCGTACGTGTTCCATACATAAAGGCTTTTAATAGATGTAGCCATACCACGAGAGCACTTCTAGATATAAGATTTCCTCTATCTGCCAACATTTTATAATACGTCTGGATGAAAATAGTTTACTTTCATGCCTTTTCTATGTATATATGCGGCTTTTTACATTTAATGTATAATGGGAAGTAAAATAATTTGAAGTTTCGTGTTTTACTTAAATTTGTGAGCTGTACGTGGTTAAATATGAGGAAATAATAATATCTATACATATGATAAAATTCTAATTGAGTTGAATTTGAACATTAAATATTTTTTGGAAAATCTTATTGAAATATGCATTATTATCGATACAATACGTCTGCTTGTTATGACCGTATCATGAGAAACCCACTGAACAAATTTTGATGTGGTATAATGATAGATGATTATCCGGGCCAACATATAGGATATTTTTTATTGCGGGAAAATATCCCGTCTCTGAGAAATCTATACTAAACGTAACTAGGGACAAACCTGAGAGGAGCGAGCATGAGTCGCTTATGGCTATAATTTTGTGTTATAAATCATGTCACGGATATCTTCATACCTCCATCATCATCATCATCATCGTCATCTCAGACCCAAGACATCCACTTATTCTATCACAAAGATTTCAAGTTATTGGAGGCCCTAGTTCACGATCACCAATTGGTAACCGATTTAACTTCAACAGTGTTCCTCACGAGTATATATTATTAGTATCTGATCGGCGTTATTTTTTTTTTGTTTTCTTTGTTTTTTAAATAAAATATTATATCTAAATTACATTATTACATATAATAGGTACGTTTATTATAACTTTTTAATGAAAAAGTATTTTTTTTAGGAATAGCTATACTTAATTCTATGGTTTTTTCTATTCTACTTGTCAGTTAAATTAAAACGTGATCCACATTCATTTATATTTTCCACTTAAATATAAGATTTTTTAAATGTTCTATGAAAAGTTAAATAAACTAAATATCAAAGTGTCTCTTCATTTAATATTTTAAACAAACATAAATAAACGACTTACTGTGTATATAAAAATATTTTTTCTTTGCGCTCATAGCATAAAGCTAGTAAAGTTATAAAGTCGACAGGCGTCGTGTTATTTGGCTTCATGAAATCTCTCTTGGAAGTAAAGGTAGACTTTTTATAGCACTGGTTTCTTATAAAAATCCTGATTTAGTATTGGAAAAAAATAAATCTTTGGGAAATGTTAGGGCTAAATTACTTTGTGGTAAACACTTTTACACCTACGCTCTTGTATATATGAAATATATCAATATTTTCCTTGTCTACTTAATTTACTTGATTTTTATCAACTTAGGTTAAAAATACGATAATGTTGAATTTCAAATTTAATAAATAATAATAATAAATATGTTGGGACATTAACACACAACATCATCTAGTTCCATGTTGATACACTACACATATATGTATATATAAATTTAAATACAAACACCCATAACTGGAGTACAAACATTCGTGCTTATCACACAATCATTTGTGCCCTCAGCGGGATTTGAACCCACGACCGCTGGTAGAGCAAGTAGAGTGACACTACAAACTGAGCCAAACGTGTCGTCAAATCTATTATAGTACCTACTTTGTGGTCTAAATATTTTTTAACCCCTGACGATAAAAGGGGGTAGTTAGTTGAACGTGTGTATCTGTCTGTGGTATTATAGCACGTAAACGGATGATCAGATTTTAATTTAGTTTGTTTTTGTTTGAAAGATGACTTGATCGACAGTGTTTTTAGCTTTAAATCAAGAAAATCCATTCAGCTGTTTGTAAGCTAAAAGCTCTTACTAGACTGTAAAAGGCTATGAGCAGCTTCCACAGATTTAATCGATTTGAAACTTATGTAATAAGTTACTTAGTACTGTAGAGATATCGTGTTTATATTCATTGAAATGGCTTCAATGAAAAGGATATTGAGTTGAGGACTCCTTAAGTTTTTAATTTAAAAGCAAACCACAATATTTACATATTGTGGTTTGCTCTATTTGTTCGTATTTCAAGCTATTGTCACATTTTTAATTAAAAAGAGTAAATCTAACCTTCTAGTATTTTAAAATGTATGTGTGTATGTATATGTATTTAGTAATTTTAACGTCCCACTACTGGACACAGGCTTTTTCTTGAAGTTATATATTGAGGTATTAAATCAGTTTGTCTCTTATTATATACTAGCAACTCATCGTCGTCGCTTCGTTCGGGTTCGTCTCTAGGTACGTTTTAGCGGTTAGTATGGAGTAGATGGACTATTATATATATATGACGCGTTATCCATATACTACGAACATCATCTTTGGTGGTTACTCATCTTGTGGGCGTTATCAGGGCTCAAATAATAAAGTATTCAGTGCTCAATACACAATTTAATCAGGGAAGTCACAATGTTATAAACTTGAAACGGTAATTCTAATGATTTAGAGCTAGCGGGTTCACAGTCACCGATCATCGACTTCCAACTACAATATCAAATATAACTCTCTATGATCAACCAACGTTACTAAGCCACGTATCTCCAAAGAATGTCGTGATGGCGTCTCGACCCCGCTCGAGACTAAATCTCTGCTCTAAATTCAAAATTAAAGCAATAAAAATTAAATTAATGAACATAGTGACTTTAAAGAATAATAAGGTTTCATAGCAGAAAATGGTAACTAAATCCTCCTCCGTCATATATATATATATATATATATATATATATATATATATATATATATATATAATTGAATTATTCATCTAATATTTATTGTAATATAATAATTGTTTATATAATATTTATAGAATTTTCTCTAATATAATATGCATGTACTATACATATAAGCCTTCCGGAAGAAATTATCTAAATGATAATGTAAACTATATCAAAATCCGTTGCGTGGCTTGGAACAAGTTCGCGGAGAAACAAACAGACAAAAACAGCGACTTTGCTTTATATTATGTACATACTAGAATCTTGCCTGTCGCTTCACATAGTAGAAAGTGAACTAATAACCTTTATACGATTCCGCTTATAAAATATCTTCATTTCAAATTCCACTCAAATTAATTGAACAATTAAAGCGTTTAGTTTTTCTAAAAACAAACACACACTCAAAACTCGCTGTTAGATAAGGCCGCATTTGTACGTACTATATTTACTTAATATGTAAATAAGAATATTTAAATACCAAAAATTCTTTTATATTGTTTAAGCATCAGTACTCTTTCCTTTGAAAGAAAGTCAGCATAACATTAGCCTATTGATTTTTCTCTATTATAATTTAATCCGTCATTTATATATATAGTAAATCAATATTTATTTAATTATCACAGTAATGAGTTATTATTTCTATTAACATATATTTGTATATCATATAGGCTGTCTGTAACAACTATACCTTTGAGACATGAATGCTGTAAAGCATTCGAAACGTCGGGAATCAAAATCCGAAAAGATAGTTTTATTTAAAATACATTTAGATATTTCATAAACTTTAATAACGTTAAAAGAGCCATTACTAAAGTTCTTTAAGGCCTTTATATATAAGAGATGTTGTAGTTATTTCTGAAAGTATGTTACATTAATTAAATTCCGCTTTCCATCTTTGACCTTATTGTATTTGTCGGGCTGGCTATTATAAGATGGCCGTTCGCACTTTACATTCAGTATTAACTTTAAACTCGTGGAGAGTTGTTGAATAGGAGTCAGGGGTCATGAACTGTGGTCGCTTGGTTTGCTTTAAAAATATAAAAGTGTTTTTCCTCTAACAAGGCGTCTTTACAGTTTGCGTTAGTTGCGATGGTTTAGTTCGAACAAAACTCGCTATAAAGACGGATAAAAATATTGAATACGGTTATAATTTATAATTCTATCTACTTTTGAAATTTTTTTGTAAGATGTTATTGTGGACTTTGACCTAGATCTCCTTAGTAAAAACTTAGTTAAAATGAGAGTATTATTCATAAGTGAAATTTCACCACGGTTTGCCATTTTTTTCTTAAACTTTGCAATGAAAATGTTAAAAATCAACCAGATTAAATACGAAAGATAGTAAACTTTTTATTTTAAGCTTGCGATTATTGTAAGCTCTGCCGTAATACTAATTTAGCTTTTAAGCATTTAATGATATTTTGGAGATTTTTATGTTACAAGATAAAATAGTATTACAAATTATTTCATTTTAAATAAAACTATCTTTAAACTATGTTTTGTGGGTAGGCTGTCTGCAAAAATTATATAATGCCTTTGAGACATATAAACCGTAGTCTCTCCCGTGACCATGATTGCTGTAAAGCATTCGAAACGTCGGGAATCAAAAATCAAAATAAATCCGCGAAAATAATCCGAAAAGATAGTTTTATTTAAAGTGTCAAATATTTGCGTAAATCTAAGAAAGTATTATATTTCATTATAATTAATTATCTCATTAAACGTGTGTGTGTGTGTGTATTTTTTAATTAATAGTAGAGCTTTTTTAATATCCTGTTACTAATTGCCACTTATTTTTTTTTAAATCAATCAAAAGTATAACTGTATGTTTGGAAATCTAATTAAATGGTTAAGCGTCCAACATTCTACTTTAGCCTTCATTCATCGATTTAATTCAAATAACAAAAACATAATTATCTTTTAGTATAATTACTACTATATTTAAGTACAATATTATACAAGTAAGTTATATATTATTCTATACTTTTACATATTGTTACAATATATAATATTATTTATATGTATATTTACTTATGTAGTTTATTTATGTATGTTATTTAGATACAATTAAATACTATTTTAACAGGTTTACAATATTTATGATTTATTATAGTTGGTTTACATTTACATATATATCAATACTAATTATTTATTATTGTTACTATACTTATATATTATAATAAGGTTTTTTACAGGTGGAGCACAGGTAAGTATGCTACAGTTCTCCCCCCCAGAGACCATCCTAGGATGGGCGATAATAGTCAGGGAATTGTACCTTCCTCCCAGATCGTGTTCTAGTGCAGGTAAGTTTAACACTCTCTTCTAAACTTTCAGGTGCTGCTGTTACCGATCCTTCAGGTAGTTCGACATCAGAGGTGAGTTGGTATGCTGGTTTTAGGCGTTCAATTGTAATGGTCTGCTCTTTACCTTTTATGCATAATTTATATACTCTGTCTCCTCTTTGTAGAACTTTGTACGGGCCTGAATAAGCCGGTTGTAATGGTCCCTTTACGCTGTCATCTCTGACGTAAACATGGGTTGCTGAAGGTAAGTCCTTGAAAACGAAGGTGCCTCTGTTGCAATGTCGAGATGCAGGTTGGGGACGAAGGGAACTCATCCTAGAGCGCAGACACGCTGTGAAGTCCGTCATGTCTGTAGTGGGCTGATGTATGCTGGGCTCAAGAAACTCTCCAGGCAATCTGAGTGTCTCGCCATAGAGAAGCTCGGCGGGTGAAGCTTGAATGTCAGGTTTGAAGGCTGTTCTCATACCGAGTAGTACCAGTGGTAAAGTCTCAGTCCAATTCTGACTTCCGTGACATTTTATTGCCGTCTTCAGTTGCCTGTGCATCCTCTCAACCATGCCGTTACTTGTAGGATAGTATGCGGTGGTTCTGTTCCGAACGAATCCAGTGAGTTCTGCAAGCTGTTTCATCAGCGCCGATTCAAACTACTTTCCGCGATCTGTCACTACCTCTGTTGGGGTTCCATATCGGGCGATCCAGTTGCTGACAAAGGCTTTAGCAACAGTCTCGGCTGTAATGTCGATTATGGGTATTGCCTCAGGCCATCTGGTATATCGATCGACTGCGGTGAGGCAATATTTAAAACCATCTGATGGAGGAAGTGGGCCCACCAAGTCAATGTGAATGTACTGGAATCTTTCACGAGGAAGCTTGAAGGATCCCAAGGACGGTGTGACATGCCGTGTCACTTTGACGAGCTGGCAGGCGTGACATGATTTCGCCCACTCACGGCAGTCTTTATTTATGCCTGGCCAAACGTAGCGGTCTGTGACCAATTTCACCGTAGCTTTAACTCCTGGGTGGCTGAGCGAGTGTAGGCTACTAAAAACTTGCTTTCTCTGCTCAGTTGGTACATACGGGCGAGGTGTCTGCGTAGAGTTGTCGCAGAATAACTCCGTCCGTGTTCCAGGTATGGCTATCTTGACCAGTTTGAGTGAAGTGCCGTCTTCTAAAATCTGTCTTAGCTCACTGTCGGTAGTCTGTGACTGGGCTAAGTTTTCCGGGTTGACGGGTTGCACCAGTTCCTCTATTCTTGAGAGGGCATCTGCCACAACATTGTTCTTGCCGGATATGTGTTGTAGGTCCGTTGTAAATTGGGATATGAAATCCAAGTGGCGAAATTGGCGTGGCGAGCACTTGTCCTTTCGTTGGTGGAAGGCGAAGCAAATCGGTTTGTGTTCAGTGAAAACCGTGAAATGGCGCGCCTCGACGAAATGACGGAAGTGCTTTATTGCTTCATATATCGCCAGCAGCTCGCGGTCATAAGGGGAATATTTACGCTGAGCTGGATTAAGCTTGCGACTGAAAAATGCAAGCGGCCGCCACTCTTCGCCGACACGTTGCTGAAGGACACCGCCGATTGTAGTGTCAGAGGCGTCAGTAACCAGCGCCAGCCTCGCGTTCATGTCTGGATGTGCCAGCAATGTAGCGTCGCATAAACTTTGCTTGCAGTCCTCAAAGGCCTTCAGTGTGTCGCCGGTCAGTGTCACAGGGTGAGAGCCTTTTACTGTGCCAGTAAGCAAATTGTGAAGCAAAGCTTGTGATTTCGCAGCGTCTTTGAGGAAACGACGGTAGAAATTGATCATTCCCAGAAATCGTCTAAGTTCCTTCACATTCTTCGGGATGGGAAACTGCTTGATAGCTTCTACTTTGCTTTCCATGGGTTTGATGCCAGCCGCCGACACCACGCATCCCAGAAAGGTAACCTCTTTTTCGCCGAAAACACATTTTGAAGGGTTGATCACCATACCAAATTCCTTCAGCCGTGTGAATAAAAGCTTCAGGTGCTGGTGATGGCTTTCCAGGTCTCGCGAGAATATCAGAAAGTCGTCCAGATAGCAGTAACAAAATTCCAGGTCTCTGGTCATCTCGTCAACGAATCTTTGGAATGTCTGTCCCGCGTTCCGAAGACCGAAAGTCATATAAGGGAATTCGTACATTCCAAACGGAGTTGTAATGGCCGTCTTTGGTATGTCCTCAGGGTTGACTGGGATCTGGTTGTAGGCCTTGACGAGATCAATTTTTGAGAAAACCTTACAGCCTGAAATATTCTGGGTGAAATCCTGAATGTGCCGGATGGGATATCTATCTGGTATTGTGCGGTCGTTCAAGGCACGGTAATCGCCGCACGGTCGCCAGCCTTCATCCTTCTTTGGAACCAGGTGCAGGGGAGACGACCATGGGCTCTCAGATGGTCTAGCAGTGCCAGCTTTCAGCACCTCATCAAACTCGTGCTTGGCTATTTTGAGCTTCTCTGGAGCTAGTCGTCTGGGCGTACAGTGTACGGGTGGACCGGGCGAAGTCCGGATATAGTGTACCGTGTTGTGGCTGATAACCCGATGAGTACCAGGTGGTCGAGTGATCTCTGGGAAGTCCCTAAGGAGTTCAATGTACTTCGACTCACCGACGAGAGTTTTGACGGAGGATATGGTGTCCGTCGAAGGTGCTGGCGCTGCAGATGTCGACAACCAAGTGTGATTGTCGATGAGGCGCCGGTTCCGACAGTCGACGATCAAGCCGTAATGTGACAAGAAGTCAGCACCTATGATGGCCTTGCTTACGTCAGCCACGACGAAATGCCATGTGAAGACGCGGCGGAGACCGAGGTCAAGTTCCAGTTGAGTGGACCCATAGGTAGTGATCGACGAACCATTAGCCGCGAAGAGTTCATAAGAAGATCTCGGTCGTCTGGTTTTCGAAGCCGTGCGAGGGAAGACACAGAGGTCGCTACCAGTGTCGACCAGGAACTGCATCTTCGTTTTTCGGTCCGATACGAATAGGCGACCTGAAGAACTAGGGCAATCGCTTGTCGCCATTAACGACCGCCGTTGGCTTTTCCCTGCTGGTAATCGCAAGGCTTGACACAGGTTCGCGCGTTGTCGCCATACTTATTGTGGTAGAAGCAGTTTGGGTACTTACGGTAGCTTGACTTTGAACGAGTACGACTTTTGTTGCGCTGACTGCCTCCCTGTCTTGAGCGCGACCTTCTTGAATCATTCGTGGAGAGGGATTTAACTTGTCGGCTGAGTTCTGCGACCTCCTTGGTGAGCTTTTCCAGCAGTGATACTGGAGCAGCGTCCGCGCATGCAACCTGAGGCGTCGAGGGCACCAGGTCGTGCACTTTGTCAGCGAGGTCTGCGAGCGCTTCCAATGTAGACTCGGGCTGCGATGCGATGACTGTCTGCAAGCTAGTTGGCAGACGACTGGTCCATATAGTTCGGATGAAATCGTCCGGGATATTTTTGCCAGCTAAGTGACGCAGGTGACGTAGAAATTGAGACGGTCGCTTGTCTCCAAGCTCTTCGTGCATTAGGAGTTGAGTGACTTCTTTCTCCCTAGATGCTGATAGTCGCTTAATAAGCTCGGTTTTTAATGTTTCGTACTTTCCGGTGGCCGGTGAATTGACAAGAATATCTTTGACTTCAGCTGCGTATCGATGTTCCAATTGGCCGCTGACGTAATAATATTTTGTTTCATCGTCTCTAATCTTTGATAGGGCAAAGCTGCCTTCGACCTGAGCAAACCACACGGCAGGTTCTTCGGGCCAAAACGGGGGCATACGGACTCCGACACGACAAATGTCGTGAGGTGTAAATGTCTTTCCGCCATCTTCGGTTCTATGACTCGACGTAGTTTGTTGGGCTTGTTCGGCCATTATAAGATATTATGTGCCGTACCTTTCTTCCAGATATTCCAGGTGTTGATAGCGGGTCACCAAATGTGGGGTGAGTGAGATGTATGTGCGGATGATTAGGCAACAAATGATCACGCCACTTTAAATGTTCACTACACAGTTTATTTAGCGAAACAGGTTACAGTCAGAAGGCACGGAAGAAAGTCACAGAAGAAATAGTCATAGGTAAGCACAAGCAGTTTAGTATACACAGATGATAAGATGGAAGTACGAAAGTGAAAGTTAAATTAACTACGATAGCAAGATTAAGTACGGAGCTGATACAGAGCGACATGCGTTCACTTTGAGTGGCTGTTGTGGACTGTGGCGTGAGGCGGTCAGCCGGCCGGTGCATGATTGCGTCGCCGATGCCTATTGTTCTCGTACCGGTTGAGGATTATTGCAACATTTATAAAATGCGCAACGACGCGGCCACGACCGCCTTCCGACATGCAGTTCTACTACATAATGTTTAATCATTTATTAAATGTTTTAATTATTTTACATCTAATTTGATCATAAGATATTTAGTATAATTACTACTATATTTAAGTACAATATTATACAAGTAAGTTATATATTATTCTATACTTTTACATATTGTTACAATATATAATATTATTTATATGTATATTTACTTATGTAGTTTATTTATGTATGTTATTTAGATACAATTAAATACTATTTTAACAGGTTTACAATATTTATGATTTATTATAGTTGGTTTACATTTACATATATATCAATACTAATTATTTATTATTGTTACTATACTTATATATTATAATAAGGTTTTTTACAGGTGGACCACAGGTAAGTATGCTACAATCTCATTAAAATTCATTTAACTATAGTTACATTTTTAAAATACAAATGTCGTTTACGTTAACTGTTATTTTATAAACATAGCTTTACAGTGGCGAAGGGTGAAATTTTAGCAGAGGCAAGCCGTTCCAAAAATATACAATTTTTTCGGCAAATATTACACTTACGCGGGGGTACGTTTTAGTAGCTTCCTAGCTCACCCGCCCCTCCCGTCTCTGTGTTCCGCGAGCCGCGGCGTCGATCACACGTGCTGTACGGAGGTGCTTCGGGTCCAACGGACCCCGCGCGACTAATAGTGTAGTACAATTTTGGTAACTATAATGATGAACAATTTATTATTTTGTTCCACAATTTTATGCAAACTTGTGTTTCATAATTATTTGTTAAATTTTATAGGTAAATAAACACAATGGCAAGCCATCACATGAATATAGAGCAAATATCAAATCTACTAAATGAAGATGAAGAGGAGCCATTTGATGAAAGTGACTATGAGTTGGGCTTTGGAGAACATTTAGCTGAACAACAAAATCATAATTCTGACTCTAAGCAGAGTGGAACCAACTCAGAAGATGAAGCAGAGTCATGTTCATTTTCTCTTTGGACCATTTGGTTTGCTTGTTCTTGGTTGTTGGTTTCACTCTTCTCAGAGTGAAACCAACAACCAAGAACAAGCAAACCAAATGGTCCAAAAATTCTTCAAGCCAATGAATAAGACAAAGAGCTCACAAGAGTTTTTTGCATTCGCGAGGTCTAATGATAGGAAAATAAAAACCAAATGTGGTAAATGTAACAAATTCATGTGTAATGAGCACCTTACAAAAGTTTGAGGTTCATGTACCTAATAATTTAAGATAGTGTTAGATTTTAACGTGATGTGTAAACAAACGGAATAGATATTTCAAGTTTTGTTTTATTATTTAGATGTATTCTACAATTTATATATGTATTTTAGTTTTAGTTATACTAACTGTTTTAACAATACGGTACGTGTAATGGAGATTTTCTACATGCGATATCGCTGATAGAATACTGGAAAATGCGAACAAAATCACCTGATCTGGACATAAAATACTCAGGTATACTTTTCCATATATGTATACCCTTCTAAGTCAGCTTGTTCGTAGTGATAAAGCATTACACCTACTAATTTTATAAACGCGAAAGTTTGTAAGAATGTATGTATGGATGTATGTTTGTTACTCTTTCACGCCAGAACGGATGAAATAACACAAAGACTACTTTTTATCCCGAAAAAATATACAATTCCCAAGGGATTATTTTTGTTTTTGTCTCCTAGAGGCAAACCCGTGCGAAGCGAGTGTGATCCGCTAGTACTCTACATTCTAGTTATATCGTAAGTTTATCGTCACTAAATATAGAAAGGATGGGAAAATCGAAGTGAAACTACCATGTTTAAATAAAACTATTAAAAAACGATGTAGATACAATGTATTTAATAAATAAACATATATTTTTTTAAATAACTTAACGGCGCAATCGCGCCTCGAATACCCGGTGCTAAATACAACGTAAATAAACGCTTGGATATTTTCTCAGAACTTAAAGCGATTGCCGTTTTCAGCCTTTGAATTATTGCCGATTGGGATGCGTCCTGGAAAATATAAGCGGATTGTTTTTGTGAAATGCTTAAGAGTTACCATTTGGAGGTCGTTTACATTGTAATAAAGAAATATATTTGTACTATTATCTAATACATAAATATCTCGTGTCACGGTGTTTGTGGTCGCACTCTTCCAAAACGGTTCGACCGATTTTAATGATTTTTTTTGTATATTTGGTAGGTATGAAAATAGGTCGTAAAGTATTTTTCATACTCCTACCCCACCTCGAATTTTTAAATTTTTGTATGAACAATTAATACATATAACAAAATTGTAACTAAACCGAATCTGTACTTTAAATAGTTTTTGGAAAATCTTATTGAAATACACATTATTATAGATACAGAGGCCGAATCTATAGTTTTCAAAATGTTTGTCTGCCTGTCTGTTACCGCATCACAGAAATACCACTGGAGGGATTTTGATGAAATTTGATATGGTGATAGTTCGTTATCCGGGTCAATATATAGAATACTTTTTACCGCAGGAAAATATCTTATTTCTGAGAAAAAATGCAAAAACTGTAATGTAAGAGTATACTAATCTGCAAAACCTAAAAATTCTAGTATTATATAAATACATAGATACTGTATAACATAAAGCCAAAGAGTTTTTTTTGTAGATTGAAAGCAGGTGTAGCCGCGGGTTCTGCTTATGTATATAATATAATCTTTAGTATATCATACTAATAATATTAAATGTGAATGTTTGTATGTGTGAGAATGTTACTCCTTCACGATAAAATGGCTGTAAGGATTTAAATTAAGTTTATTACAAAGATAGACTACGACATCTTGGTAACACATTGGTTGCTGTTAGTAATAAAAGTTGCCAAAAGGTGGCGCTGCCTATAAATATAATATTATAACATATATAAAACGCACTTAGGGATTTAAGCAAAGCAAGGGTGAGTCGCTAGCAAATTATAAAAACTGTACCATGTATATGATACAGTACATAAATATGATATATTCATGTTTAATGATTTGTTGTTTTGTATGTTAGTACTTTTATGTGCCAATACAAAAAAGGCTTCTTTGTACATATTTCAGTAAATTGAGTTTTTCTGTAAGTACATATAAATTTAGGTTGTTTCAAATAGTTACATATAGTTGGAAAATATTAATAAAATTATTATATTTTTTATACTAAATTTAAACCAGTTTACAAATAAAAGTTCGTTTATTCTTCTTGTAACGATACGATAAAATGTAAACAAGCTCTATGGCATTATCTGAATTGGTGCTACAAAATTGTTCAAATTATTATTTAGAGCTTAACAATAAGGTGAGGCTTTAGAAAAAAATATTTACATTTTAACTATAATTAAAATAATTTTAAATATTTAAATGTAATTAAAAGTTTAAAAGGATTCATTTTGAATTAAATTTCTAATTTGGTAGTTAGTAAATATGCACAAATTTAACATAATACCTCTGTGGTAAAGGGGCAGTGGTTAGTATATGGCTGCACATCGAACGGTCCTGAGTTCGAATCCCGGGTCGGGTCATGTTTACTTATTAAGTCTTTTATGTTATTAAAGATTCAGTAATAAATACCCCGGAGTTGGGAAATTAGCGGTGTTTCAACCTCGTGCTTCCAAAAGCACATAAACGCGTCGGTTTGTGCCTGATATCTCACCGGTCGTGTCGAATTATCATCCCATGGAAATTTGTAGTGATATAAATAGAAAGTGCACTGGAGCCTGCGCGTACACTTGTGCACTATAAATCTCCTGCGCAGTGAGCTGAGTGAGAGAGCCTGATGATAAATTCATTTGCTTGTATTTTTTCAGTAATGCTCACAAAAACTTAGTTAAAATATGAGTACGTTGCACCCAGGATGGCTTAGAAATACATTATGCTATACACAGACAGACAATCAAATGATTAAAATTTAACCACGTATAATTAAAAATTTAACCACTTCCAAAAAGGAGGAGGTTCTCAATAGTTGGTATCTTTTTTTTTCTTTATTTTATGTATGTTCACCGATTACTCTAAGACATCTGAACCGATATGGAAAGTTTTTTTTTGTTTCCAAGGGTATACTTCCCAGGGTAAGTAGGTAATGGTATACAGTCCCATATACATTTTATCGAAATTGGTCGAGCGGTTTTTTTAAAAAATAACAATAAATTATTCATACTTATTCTAAATGATAAATGCTCAAATTAACAAATATTAATTCAAAAGTTAGAAAACATGCTCAGGTTTCGATAACTCTTTATTAGGTTCAGAAAATTAAACTTTAGTTTTAAGTATGCTATAAGCTTTCTTATGAAAGTTTGGAAGCTTCTGTTATGCTTCTAAAATAGATATTCGATTCGATCCCTTAAACCGATTTTCAAAGTCTTAAATATAAACTTTTTCAATGAATTTTACTTCCGGAAACATAATATTACTAAGGTTACTTGTTTAAAGATATTCAGTGAATTTTCAAAGGTTTTATTTATTGTCAGGATGAGTGATTTTTTGTATAACATCTGCCAATATCCAGTGATTTAAATACTTACACACTATACAATGTTTTCTTCACCGTAAGGTAAGTTGGTAATTACGAGTATGTTGAAAATGATTCGCACACGAGATTTTCAGAAGTGCGAGACCCGGGATTTGAACATGCTTTACTTGGTTTCTAAAGCGTCGCCTTTGGACTACACTACCTAAATAAGAAGAACTATTTCTAACCATAATAATTCCAGGATAAATATTGTTTTATTAATGAATTATAATTTTTGTTTTAAAATATATCTATATCTATACGTATAATAAAAGTGTAACTGGTCGCTGTCTGTACATGGAAGATATTTGAGAAAAACTATTATTGGGGGTCTTTATTACAGCAATAGAACCCAAAATAATGATTTTTAGAATTTTTGTTTTTTTGTCTGTGCGTTTGTGCGTGCTAATCTCAAAACAGCTTAACCGATTTGTTTTATTTCAATGGGTTCGTAAATAAAAAAGCTATGACAATGTAAAAACCATAGTAGTTTTATGAATACACTTCAATTTTTTATGTTAAACTTAAAGGGGCAGTTTAGTTTTTCGCTATTTCTACAACTGTAACACTAAAACTAATAAAATTCATATAATAATACGAAAAAGACAGAGACGTCTGCTGAAAATTTTAACATTAGGTATGAAAAAAGTTTAGTATGACTTGATGTAACTTGATAATTAATACTAGAGTCGAAAAAGTAAGTCATAGACAAAAGTAGCTGTAAAGCATTCATTCGAATCTTCAGAAACTAAAAATTAAAATAAATCTGTAAAAATATCCAAAAAAGATAGTTTTATTTAAAACTAGCAACTTGCCCTCGGTCCGCTCGAGTGCTACTCTAGTGGATGTGGTGATACGCGGATTTTATTTGCAATTTCATGGGCTTCTATTTTCTTATAACATCAGCTATCTGCCAGTGAAAGTCCCGTCAAAATAGGTCCAAGCGCTTCAAAGTTTATGTGAAACAAGCAGACATTTTTTTTAAATTGTTTTTTTATTAGAAGTACCGTATATATTTTCATACGCATTTAGTAAAAAGCTGTTATTTTGACATTACAAACAGATACTTCAATTTTATTTATCTGTACAGCAACAAATATTCGCGTAAATGTTATTAGACAAAAGTTGGTATAAAAATAACTTCGCCTGTTCTGACATTGGCGATAATTTACGTATATTATCTATATCGACCCAAATACTTCTATATTATATTATTATTAAAAGGAAATATTTATTTGTTTGTTTGTAATCGATAATGAAACTACTGGTCCGATTTTAATAATTCTATCACCATTAGAAACCTCAATCTAATAGAAAAATAAGCTTCATTTTTTTCAGTAATAATAAACTTTTGCTTAAAATATCACTTGGGGACTCTTGAAATTACTATTTAATATCTTTTTACGTGACTATGACACGGTCACGTGACAGAGACCACCGACGAAGTTTTAAGGTTTTGTGAGCATCTGATCTATATATAAATAGGTGAAAACTGAACAGTCTGTTCGTCAACAGATTTTTTGTTGTTTAGAAGTTATTGCCGAGCTTTAGTGTTATCAATGAAAAAAATTGGAAATAGTTTTTTTTTATATATTTAAATATTATAGATATAATACAAAAGTTCAGCACCCTTTTCTCCTCTGTTTGTCAAACGATTTTCTTTTTTTTATTTTGTAGCTATTGAGTTTTTATGTAATCAATACAAAATATGATTATATTATACTAGCAGAACCAGCGGCTTTGCTCGCGCTAAAACTACAAAAATCTCTAAAAAGGTAGTTTCATACAAACTTTCATCGCTTATTTATGGGATGAATTTCGAAAAATGCTAAAACACGTATTTATTTAATTTTATTCAAGACCATTAATACTTTTTTTCAAGTAATTCTGCTCGTAATTTTTTTTTGGATTGTATTATAAAGTGTTTTCCCGCGGGAATTAGGTAATCTCCCGCGGTAAAAAATAGCCTATGCCACTCTCCAGCCCTCCAACTTTCTCCACAAATCACGCCAATCTGTCACTCCGTTTCGACGTGAAAGAAGGACAAACAAACAAACGAACAAACGCACTATCACATTTATAGTATTAGTATGGATTATATTATCGACCACTGGACGAATACTAGCTAACTTTATCGTTCTACAGAACATTAAATATTATTTTGCTTATTTAATTAACACTTCAGGGTAGAGGGTTAATTTTCCACACGAATTATGCTTACTTATATGTAGGTAAAAATGCTCAGACAAATTATAAAAATATTTTTTTAGTATAGATGGTATAATAAGACTTTAAAAAATCGTCACCTAAGCTGAAACACGTTCACTGCTGGACATTGGCCTCGCCCAAAGATTTCCATGACTGCCCGGTCTTTTGCCATCCGTATCTAGTGGGTTCGAGCTGCTTTGACAACGTCTTCGGTCCACCTTGTAGGAGGTCTAGTTAGTGTCCATGCTTCGCCTTCCGGAAGCCAAAAAAATATGATTACTAATTTCTAATGAGTACAAGTACTTGCCTACTTAAAATATGATTTTAGTCCCAATAAGTAGAAAATAGTTAACTTCTAGATATTATTTTTCTACAAGATTTAAAAAAATACATATTTAATTTGAAGCTTTAATATGGATTGGAGTGAAATTAAAAATGTGTATTTGTGTATATTTTATTCACCTAATTACGTAACACAAGCTAATCTGTTTTCATTGGCTTATAAAACTCATTAGGGAGTCTTCTTCGGTCGATAGCGTACGTGTTGTGGTGTAAGTACAAATTATGTCAGTTTTACAATTACTTAATAAAATATATGGTTCAAAAGTAGCAAAAAAGTAAGAAAACACAAGGAACTATCCTCTAAACTTATAGATAAACTAGTTATGTACATGAAGATGTCCTGTCCAAAATTTATTTTTATTTTTAAATAAAACTATCTTTTCGGATTTTGTCGCGGATTTATTTGCATTTTTGTTTCCCGACGTTTCGAATGCTTTACAGCATCCATGGTCACGGGAGAGACTGAGGTGTTACATGTCTTGGAGGTATAGTTGTTTCAGACAGCCTACCCACAACTATACCTCCAAGACATGTAACACCTCAGTCTCTCCCGTGACCATGGATGCTGTAAAGCATTCGAAACGTCGGGAAACAAAAATGCAAATAAATCCGCGACAAAATCCGAAAAGATAGTTTTATTTAAAATGTCAAATATTCGCGTAAATCTAAGAAAGTATTATTTTTATTTGTGATCTTTTAAAAATCTCTGGAATACGAGAGCTACGCCACCCATCAGGTTCAGCTTTAGCAAAGAACCATTTAAATAGTGTCTCATTATTACACAAAAATCATCAAAATCGATCCAGCCGTTTAGAAGAAGTATTACGAACACACGCACACCAGTTAGTTAAGAAAACTTGCTAGGTTTTTTCAGACATGCAGGTTTCCTCACGATGTTTTCCTTCATCGTAAGGCAAGTGGTAATCATGTTAGAAATGAAATGAAAATATCAAAGGTGCGAGACCCGAGATTTAAACACACTTCACTCTATTTCCCAAGCGAGCGCGTTACCACTGGGCCACCACTGCCTTATTATATTTTAAAATATTGATGCGTTAAGGCATTAAAGTGAATGCTACGATACTTAAGTTTAAAAACCTTTCGGTGTATCTAAACAAAGATGTTTCGCTTGCGTTGTAACTTGGGTGAGGAAAAAAGTAGCAGGATGTAATCTATCTTCTTGTCAAATTTTATCGAAATCTGTTCAGCCTGAAAACGTAACAGACAGAGTTACATTCTCATTTATAATATTGGTATAAAAGTATGAATAATTAATATTAGTATTTGCCATTTACGAGAATCTAACCTGCGACTACCATATATTGATTACTAAATGCCATTTGTACATTATATTCCCCTGCCGTTTTCTAACTTTATATGTACAGTTTCGTATAACTTACTAAATTATATGAGCTACTTTGATATATTTGATTGTATACGCTATATTACTGCAAAGTTTCATTAAAATCCGTTTAGTAGTTTTTGCGAGAACGATTAACATACATCCATCCATTAGTAGGAAATCTTATTCTTAAATCGAAATGTCGTAGATATAACGAAAAATACTAATATGTAATTTTTAACTAATAAATAATAATCGATTTATAAGTTTATTTTTTTTCTAGAAATGTACATCGAATCATCTTTAATTTCTTAAAAAAAAAGATTATACACACAAAACAAAACCCCACATTTCTGAAGTCGATGTTAAAACAATGAATAACAAGTTATACAACAACATTCATTTTTAACGCTGACCTAAATGAACAATTAGCTTATCACTTGGACTACTTGCTGCGTTAATGGAGCAACTCGTTAGCCAAACTTGAAGATTATCAAGAAATCTTTAATATATTTACAACTTGTGTTTATCAATGTAACTTCCTTTTATGGTAAATAAATCTTTGTAGCGACTACTACGACTTGTTTGTTTTAGATCCATAATAATCGTGTTTATAAGTTAGATTAAGTCAATTTGTCAAGAGATTTGGTAAGTTATTGTTGTTTCTATTTAAGTAAGATAAGTTATTTTTATAAATCAATACATATAATAAAATTGTAACTAAGCCGAATCTGTACATTAAATATTTTTTGGGAAATCTTATTAAAATAGACATTATTTTCGATACAGAGGCCGAATCTATAGTTTTTAGAATTTTTGTCTGTCTGTCTTTTTACTTTTACTTACTTTTTACTGCGGGAAAATGTCTCATTTTTGAAAAAAAATACAAAAACTGCATTATAAGAGTATACTAATATGTAAAACCTCAGAATTTGGTTTTTGGTCATCTGAACGCGGGCGGAGCCGCGGGCAATGGTAGTGTCATATAAATTTCGGCATAAATGTTTGGTTTGTCTATATAAAAATGACCGTTGTAGAAATTAACTTGAAATAAAGTAAAAACCCTTAGTTTGTTGTTATTGAATGCTCTTCGAAATTTGTTCTAGTGGTACTTGATATGGAATAAAATCGAAAATAAATTTATTTAGAATTTTTATCGTCCAACCGTCGAAAGCAGCTGTTGTACTGGAAAATCGGATTTCATTGTTTTCTATTAGAGACGTGTAAGTGTTAAATAAAAGATTCATACATAAGAATAATATAGTAGGTTGCAATTCTTTTGTATGGACAATGTATATTGTATACGCTTTTACAACAGGATCACAGAATACGTTTAAGGCGATTAGTACCCTCAAAGAGATACTTTCTAAAGCGTACTTCTCGTTTATGGCTTGACCGAAATGCTTGAAAAAAATATATGTGACTCATCAACTCTTAAACAATATTTTCCCCATACACGTTTCATCCTTGCCGCGAGATGCACATACTCGTATGTATGTCTCCGACTGCATAATACTATATTCCTTCGTGAATTTGTTTTCATCTTTTCAGTTAGCTTTTATGCAGTCGGGTTTTTATTTTTATAGTACATATATTTATTTATTTATTCCATTATGTTTCTTCTGTCTTATTCACTCGATTCTTTCAAAGTCGATTTCTTTCATAGATAGAATTCTTGGGATTATAACTATCGATCTCAGTACTTTAAGAGACCTGTGTTAAATTGTTTATAGTAAATAAATACTGAAAAGGTCTTCAAATGTAAAAAGTTGTTATTATTTATATTTTAATCTAATATTCGCTTAAGTTATCTTTTATATCAACATATGTATATAAAGCAACTATTCTTAAGCTGAGCTATACCGTCAATAACGAGTCGAGTTACATGAAGGGTGTTATCGGCTCCAGTTTCCAATACGCTGATGTCGTAGTTAGAAACATTAAGTATTTGACAAAATAATATATGACTGGAAAAATATATTGTTATCATCTATATATAAATGGACAAAGATAATTCACTTTCCTTTACTTTTCCTTCCTACGTTTGTCATTCGATTTCAGTTTTTTCTCTCTTTAGTATTTAGAAGCGGTTTTGATTTATTTTTAAAGCCTTTATATTCGCATTTTTAGTGTAGACTTAGTAGTAACTTTGTAAGAATAAAGTACTTTCATTTTTTTTTCTTCGACCATTTAAGTTACTTTCATTTCAATTTTTATGTGAAGACTAAAAAATTTGCTTTCATTAGTTACATTAAAATCAGGCTCTAAAATCCAATTCTAACGTATTGAATTTATCAAATAATACCAAATAAGCTCAAATCAAAGCATTTACTAGTAGCCGTTGAAGAGTTCCACTGACTACCTTCTGGCCTCACCATCATATCAGCTCAAAGATACCATATTACTATTATAGAAAATACAAAAACTTGCAAAGTTTTAAGTTGATATGACAATTAGAAGTATGTAACAACGTCTTATTAAATCTGTCAACAATTATGTTCTTCGCAATTCATAGTTTTGCCTGATTATCTCGAAAACGGAAAATTCTATGTGAGAGAAAATTTTATGGGACCACCTCGGGACTTACCTTAATTGAATACAGTTTATGTAGCAAAATCGGTCAAGCCGTTTCCGAGAAATCGGAACATTCATAAAAAATATACATACAGATGAACATAGAACCTCCTCCATTTTGAAAGTGAATTCAAAAATCATTCACACATGAAAAAATCAGAGGTGTGTGGTTGAACCCACTTCAATTGTTTTTCTAAGCGAGCGCGTTACCACTGGGCTAGCACTGCCCAAAATTATGTTATAACCTATAAAATATAAGTATCTAAAGTAAAATCAAAAGCCGCATCAAACTTACAGCCACTTAATCTTTAGATTCAAGATCCACCGGTTATTGTAAGTTTCAAACTTTGACTGCAACATCGCCCCGAAGGTTAAGTTCGTTTCGGATGTAGGGTGTATTACCTCAAAAGCCTTTGAAATTCGTATCTGTGTAACTAGAGATAACCACTGGGGTTAATGCAGCACTATTATGTCCTTCATTGAAAGTAGATATTACTAATTCTTATTAAACTATCTATACATATAATAAAATTCGAACCGAGTCGAATCTGTACGTTCAATATTTTTTTGAAAAATCCTGTTGAAATAGTCATTATTATCGATAAAGATGCCGAATCTATAGATTTAAGAATTTTTGTCTGTCTGTCTGGGAACGTATCACGAGAAAACCACTGGACAGATTTTGATGAAATTTGGTATGATGATAACTGGTCATCCGGGTCAACATATAGGATACTTTTTGCTACGGGAAAATATTCATCTCTGATAAATCTATAATAAACGTTAAAATGTAACTAGAGAAGAACATAAGCGGAGCGAGAGTGAGTCGCTTGTATTAGTATAAAAAGGTTGACATACTTTCCTAAAACGTAAAATGATTACTAAATATCGAGGTCGATAGTATTTATGTTTTTAACTTCAAAAATGGCGAACTTTAATAAACTTTCGATGAACTTCGATATACAACTTTATCTATATTCATGATACCGGTGGTGGGAGGACTATGTCAAGCCTGAGGAGTCCGACTAGATGGGTATCACCCTCTTATCTATATCTGCCGCCAAACAAAAATGATTACATTGTTGTGTTCCGGTTTGAAGGATAAGGTAGCCAGCGCAATTACAGGCAAGAGGCATATCATCTTATTCCTTACAGTGACAACGCACCTGCGGTTCTGTATTTTTGTTACATAAAACCTAAGTGCATGAACCGTAGGTGTTATGGGCGACAGGTACCGCTTTCCATCAGGTGGGCTGTCTGCTCGTTTGTCACTGAATACCATAAAAAAATGATACAAGGAACGCAAAATGTGACGGTCTTTTTGATTTATTTCGAACACGTCTAGACTCTAATGTATACTCAACTTAATTACCACTATCTATTTGTTTAAATGGATAGGTAAGACCTCAAGGGTTACATATAAATTTTAAGATAATATTATTTTCATGTTTTTTTTACCAAAACACAATATATTCGTAAGACTTTCACTGTTGTGTATCTTTCATCTGTTTGTATATGAAAAATAAACTTTTTAACAAAAGTTTAAAAAAGTTTTTATTTTTCCATTTATAGTGTAGACGTAATAAGCAGGTAATTTGTAAGAAGAAAGTTTTTTAATAACATATTTGATTAAGCAATTTATTTAAAAAATATATTTATTGTTGATTTTTTAAAAAACCGATTTCGATAATATTTATATGGGACCACCTGGGAAGTATACCCTTTGAAACAAAAAAAAATTCCAAATCGGTTCAGGCGTCTTCGAGTAATCGGTGAACATACATAAAAAAAAAGAAAAAAAGATTCCGACGAACTGATAACCTCCTCCTTTTTGGAAGTCGGTTAAAAAAACATTATTTAATTCATTCGGCTATTTGGCTAAAAATCTAAAGAAATTAGGTATAATTATTATTACCAATTTCAATTGTACTTTATTCCCGGGAATTTTCCAAATTATTTTTCCTCTAAGCCTTATTATGCACTATCATAAACATTTTAACATATGTAAATTATTAACTAAATTGCTTCATCCATTCTTAAGTGATATAGATTAACTGATATTGCTGTAGAAACTCTTGACTTATAAAGTCGATCTTCTTAAAAGACATAACACCTGTATTACCGCTTTTACCCTTTGATGCTGGTAGTAAGAGAGAAGTTTTTCACCCAAAGAATCGGTATTACCATTCAACTGGAAAATGCGGCTAACATTCTTGCCTCATTTCCACGCGGACATGTCTTGTACAGTAATAATTAAGTATACATTTGTTGTATAAGTAATTAAGTATATTAATAAAAAATATCTCATATTTGATAAAAAGATTTACAAAGCTTTTCATGTTTAATGGCAAAAGCTTACAAGCGTTATTTGTTAATCTGTTCTTTTTGTTTTTATGTACGGAGATAACAAATTATGTTTATTACGAAATGTAGGGTGGAAAGAATGGAAGAATGAATGATTATTCCGTAACCTCTTTGCATCACACGTAGATGAATGTTTATGAATATGTTACACGTTGTTTTTATCATTCGCTCGTATTTTTGAGTAAAGTCGCCAGATTAAGGAGAAAGGCGTCGACGACTTGTATAGAAGCATTTTACAACCAATGTAATTTTACAGTTGTCATAAGAGTGGTAGTTTAATTTAAATATATTAATTTATGAAAACTAGCTTTTGATTTCGGTTTTGCTTGTATGTTTATTTATGTATAATATCTATGCTCTGAAGGTGTATAGCGCGATGTTAGTATTTAGTATTTTCAAATCTCACTAGCAATTCTAGATATTGGCACATTCCATTATGAAAACTTAAAAAAACTGACTTCATGGCACTAAAATGTAAAAAAATAACTAAACGGGGTTTTCATTTAGAATAGATACCGAATTAGATATTTTCGTAGTCGGTGCCAGCCGATGTAAAGCAACATAACTAACTACAAACTGAGCCAAACGTGTTGTCAATTGTATTATTTAAAAAGCTTAATTGGCTAAAGACCCGCTACAAACGGTACTAGTTATTAATAATAAAAAGCCATATGGCTGAAAATTTATCCCAAGAAATCAAATTACATCTCGTATTTTCCGGACAGTAACATAATTTTCTTTCAAGTTTGTTGCCTTTTTCAAGTGATGTCTTTGCTTTTCCGGTAAAAAAGGAGTCACGTCCATTCCCTGAATAGATGTGATGTTTGTGCCAATTTTGGAACTGATTAAGTGTTATTTTTGAATAAATTTTACATTTATAGCAAACTAAAGCTAATAATTGTGAGAAACTGTTTCTATCTACATACATTTTTTAACAGCGACTCACTCGTTTCGCTCGGTTTCGTCCCTAGATGCCTAACAATAAGCTATAAAGTATTAACGACCCTATTTTTCCCCTTCAATTAAAGTTCTTATGATTTCGAACAGTAAGCACATTTTTAACGGAATGAAAAATAGCCTATAGCACTCGGCGGTTCCTTTTAGTTAAGACATTTCAGAATCAAATCAGTGGTTACAGAGATTACGCCATATAAATTTACAAACACTCATCTTCTTTCTATACATATAAAAAATGTAAATAAGCCGAATCTGTACATTAAATATTTTTTGGAAAACCTTATTGAAATAAACATTATTATCGATACAGAGGCCGAATCTATAGTTTTTAGAATTTTTGTCTGTCTGTCTGTCTGTCTGTTACCGCATCACAGAAAAACCACTGGAGGGATTTTGATGAAATTTGGCATGGTGATAGCTGGTTATATATAATATAAGTATACATTTTTATATGGTCATCAAAATCTCTCCAGTGGTTTTTCTGTGATGTGGTAACAGACAGACAGACAAAAATTCAAAAAACTATAGATTTCGTCTCTGTATCGATAATAATGACTATTTCAATAAGATTTTCCAAAAAATATTTAATGTACAGATTCGGCTTAGTTACAATTTTATTATATGTTTTTATTATATTTGTTTTTAAAATAAATAAAGGTATTAAATAATTTGTAAGGAGAATTCTACGCAGAAGATATTATACTGTACCCGGAACTCGAACCATTCTACTGCTGCAAGGATTTGCAACCGTACATGCTAGATATATACCATCAAGACAGTCAAGTACCATGATCATGTTTATATATAAACTATATTACTATAAACTAAACTTATAAATCTGTTGGTCGTGTAGAATTTTTTTTATTTTATTTATTAGGAAGCCTACGCTATATACTAAGAATACATTTCTTAACTTAATATAGTTATACATAATAAAGTATTACAAAGTATATCGCAATTACAGGCTAACTTAAAATGTAAATAATAATTGTTGAAATAAGAACAAGGTTGTTGTTGTTGCTCACTTATGTTCAAGAAAAAAAAAAAGAAATGAATAACTCTAACATATTATAACAAAATATCTGTGTAAAAAAAATTTCTGCAAAAAATATAACTAAATTTTGACATTACATAAATATAAAAAAATAGAGTATAAGGCTGAGATGAGAAGCTGACGAATGGCTTTATCACTTTCAGCAGACATACAGAATTTCGAATATATTTGCTCCCCACATGTATATTTAAACTACATATAAAGTTATCACCTGTTTTGAATATACAGTTTTATTACTCTTCTAGAAAAAATATTGAATATTTTTTTTCTACGCGCATAAAATTCTCGTGGAGTTGGAATTTTTATTGACGTATAAAAGAGACCTCAGTGTGCAATTCACTGAATAAATGAGACGAGCACGCCAGCAGATGACATCCCGGTTAGTTAAAAATCTCCATTGGATTATACATACTTTGCATAGCTTTGCTTTCTATCTGTCTGAGAGTAATTTTAACTATGTAAGTAGCTTCACTCGCAGTTCTTTCTGCGTATTTGGTGTATTCTATACTAATATTATAAAGAGGCAGACTTTGTTTGTTTGTCTGTCTGTTTGTTTGTTTGTTTGTTTGGTTGAACTTACTAATCTCAAGAACTACTAATCCGATTTAATTAGATAGCTCGTTTATTGAGAAAGGTTATAAGCTATATATAATATAATAAAAGCATTTGCAAAAATCTAAATAAAACAAATTAAGATAGACTTAATTAATATCAAACAAAAGTAAATAATATTTATTTTATTTTGTTGCATAAAATCCCTTTTACAACTGTTAATACTAAACGAATAAATCAAAAGTGCCCGTTTTTTGCAAAGGAGTTTATATAGTCTATCTATTCCATATAAACGGTTAAACGTACCTAGGGATGAACCCAAGCGAACCGATGGTGAGTCGCTAGTATCTTATAACATTAAATTAGCAATTTTTGTATATATGCTTATAAATTTATTTCATAAACGGCTCTAACGATTTGTATTTAGATAAGGTTTTGCTTTATAAGTATAAATTTCTATATAGGTGTAGGTATATATATAGGTGTCTTTTCAAAAAAAAAATTAATTTACAAAAAGTACGACAAAAATAACGCCGAGCGAAACTAGGTCGCCCATCTGCTTATGAGTATGTATAATAATAATATAATAACCATCATATTCACCTTAATTTGTATGTACGTCTTCACATAATAATATAATAAACTAATGTTTGCAATAGAGTCATCGGTCGTGTAACTTCGATTTTATATAACAATCGCTTCGCTCGTGCATCTCTAGTACCTCACAGTAATCTGTATACTGAATTTCATCAAAATCTGTCCTGCTATTTCATCGTCAAGGAGACAAGGAACAAACTTACAAACTTTCGTTTTTACAATAATAGTATTCCGATCAATTTAATTTCTTCTTTTGTGTAATATTGTTAATTTTCTTTATGATGTTTTTTTAATAGTTATGATTTAAATCATTTTCTAGCAAATTCCAACATAATTTTTAAAGAAACTGCTGATTGCAATAGAAAATATTCTTTCGACGTTGTTCTTGCTTGGCCTGTGTGGAATAAGTAATTTACAGCGCACTCGGCTAGAAGCTTATTGACTGGGGAAATAAATTAAATTGTATACTAATTTATAGCAAAGTAAAAAATATATTGCTCTGAGAACAAACTTTGAACGCAGTTTCTCTTAACACACGTTCGTTTAAAAAGTAAAGTCCACCAAGTCGATTTTAATAGCTCATCTAATTAACTCTAGTAAGTATGTAGTTATTAGTTTTTTTCTCCCCTTTTGTTACTTTTTTCTTTTTCTTCTTTTACTACTTTTTTCTCAAAAGAATAATAAATGTAAATACACACATACACACACACACGCACGCACACACACGCACGCACACACACGCACGCACACACACACACACATTCATACATACACACGCACACACGCACGCCTACACGCACACTAACATTTATTACAGTATTATAATTTCAGCCTTAATATCACGCAAATAAACAATATGGTAACTCACTTTAAAATCAAAGACAAACATCTACACTTTATGTATAAGTATACATGTAGCTTTCATTAATTATATTATTTGATATTTCAAAATATCTTTGTTCTTGACTGTGAAGTACACTCTGTTACTTGTAAGAACAGTTCAAGCCTTGTTTTAAGGAAATCTACGTATTATTCTTAGACGTACATAATTACGTAATATAATTACGTATATTCTGTAGCAAGGCCTATAGAATTATAAGATGCAAATTCAATCCATAGAAATATATTATTACGTTAAAACCTCCAGGTAAATTTCTAAGAAATGAATTAAATTTCTAAGAAATCTATTGTTAACTTTAACGCCGGCGTGTCCGCGGTCGTGGAGGGATTTAGCTGTTACTTTAGCCTAAGATCATTTGTACGTGTTTTATACACAGATCTTTTAGTTGTTACAGATAGCCTACCCACATATAACAAAATGAATTTAAAAATTTAAAATTTGCACCAAAGTAGCTTACAATATTTTTTAACTTTAAGCATTTTTATAATTTTAATTAGTTTTATAATATGTCTCATTATATAAATAGCACGCGACGGTTATGACACGTTCAATGATTACGAAATATTTTGTGAAATGAAAATTAATTAATAAATGCTTCCCAAGATGGTGAAATTAAAATTTCACGCACAGTTCCGATCACTATTTAATTAATAAAATTTTCGACCTCAAAAATATATAGAGCATACTACGATAACTCTACAAGTAAATATCGACTTTAGAGTTTTGTAATGAGTCAATCAATGAGAATTATGTGTTAAAAGATTACTATCATTGCATTGTAGAATTTAGCTTTACATTCATAAGTATATAATAATAATGTATGTATGTATAAGCACGCTTCACCCCTAATATAGGGTTCTGTGGCAAAAAAGCAAAATCGGTACCCGTATAATTTTGTCAAGTTGACTGTCCGTTTGTCTATCACAGTTAATTGCTTACATATTATATTGCTGAAACTTTTTAACAAACATTAAAAACTAGTAAAGAGTAATTAATATACGGAACCGGTTCGACAATTGAACTCGCACTTGACCATTGGCATGTTATTGGTAAACTTTTTCATTCTTACTATCCCTGACTGAAAAAGGAGAATGTAATAAACAGTAATAAACAATATTGGTAAGAAAATTATTATTACTTTTCTATACTAGTTATAACAAGGGATTTCCAAATAAATAGATATACGACTGTTTTTAATAATCTAGCTTTATGATATTGAGTTTGTTCAAAAGCTTCTTTATATTAAACGGTTCTTAAAGATAAAGCTTTGGGAAGGTCAAGTCCTTTCTATGCGAAGTATATTATTTTATTTTCGTGAATTGTTCTTGATGGACTTATGAAGCAATCATGACTTTGTAAAATTGCTTTAAAATACAAATTAATTTTACCTAGCTCTATTTGCGTCTGTATAAAGTAGTAATCAATTTTAATAGGAGTTTTTTTTTAAATATGGGACATTAACACACACACAGTACCATCTAGTTCCATGGTAAGCCACAAGGCTTGTGTTATGAATACCAGATAGTTGATACAATACACTTATATAACTTTAAATACACTTAATGGTAATTTAAACACAATCTGCCTTTGATTTGCAAAGGTACCCCAAAGATGTTGCTTCGAAATAAAAAAATAATCTTCTTATTCTAAATTGATGACACGTTTGGCTCAGTTTGTAGTGACTTGCTGTGCCAGCGGTCGCGGGTTCGAGTCCCGCTGGGGCAATTCATTTGTATGATGAGCACGAATATTTGTACTTCAGTCATGGGTGTTTATATTTATAATATGTATGTATTTAAAGTTATATATTATGTGTAGTGTATCAACTATCTGGTATCCATAACACAAGCCTCGTAGCTTACCATGGAACTAGATGGTGCTGTGTGATAATGTCCCAACATATATATTCATTTATAAAGTTTAATTTACATAGATACATAATACGTTAACTTTGTCTTTAAAATAGAGGAATAAACTCTACTGTAAAATACAACAAGTATTGGTCGTTTGAACAAATAAGCACTAAAGCAACGAAATAATGCTTAATTTACATAAAAATATAAAGTTTTAAAGAATATATTATCCAGATAAAAGCGATCCTACGTAGAATCGTTGGTAACTGTCGTGGGTCCCTTGACAGGGAGTCGCGTCGCAATTTGTTGCTAAGCATTTTGACAGACACATAGGTTTTTATTCGAAAAATAGTATAATGAAGTTAAATTATTTTATCTTATGTATGTATTTTAGGAATATAAAATAATAATTTTCTAATATAATCTAAGTCGTATTCAGCCCTTTTTAACGTCCCACTCCTAGGCATGGGCCTCCCTTCAGTACGAGGGGCCATAGTCCACCACGCTGGCCAAGTGCGGGTTGGCGGATTTTACATGACCTTTGAAAACTTTCTAGGTTTTCTCAAACATGCAGGTTTCCTCACGATGTTTTGCTTCACCATTAAGAAAAGTGGTAATCATGTTGGAAATGATTCGCACATGAAACTATCAGAGGTGCGAAACCCGGGATTTGAACCCGCTTCACTCGGTTTACCAAGCGAGCGCGTTACCACTGGGCTATCACTGTCTATTATTGCCTATTATTAAAAGATGTAAATTTGGGAAACATTCAATGTGTAATAGGAGCCAAACGTAAAACTGTGAGAAAATTTATCTGTTTATTTCATTGCACATATGTATGTCTAAAATTGTCTGGCGAAACAATGAATATAGCTAGGAAATTATAAATCTAACTAATTCTTATATCAATCAGTCAAATTAATATAAATAATGTGCTAAATACTAAAAAAAACACTTTATTGTGGGATTGGAATTTTTCGGAGCCGTAAAGACGGATCATATGAGCCCAAACTCTAGGGGTTTACTAGTAGCCTCTGAAGAATTCCAATATTAACCTCCTGGCTGCATCATCAGATCAGCTTCAAGATACCAAATTATAGCACTGTCATATTCTAAACTACATATTATACATACATACGAATTGACTTCTAAGATCTTATTACATTGTTTTTTAGTTACTTAGTCACAAATGAAGCTAATAAAAGAATGTTAAAAATAAATGAATATATATTATCCTGAATAAACATGCGTATTACTAAGCTTTACCAATCATCTAAGTTATGTATACGTGTTAAGTTTTTGGCGAAGTGCCCTCAAAGTATGAAGGTGGCTCGTGGGACGTGTCGATTATGTCGATAATTTGTGATTTCTTAGCCTGAGTATAAAAACAGTAAGCTGTACATTTATATACCTACTAGCATTGCCCGCGGCTCCGCCCGCGTTTAGATGACCAAAAACCAAATTCTTAGGTTTTACATATTAGTATACTCTTACAACGCAGTTTTTGTATTTTTTCTCAGAAATGAGATATTTTCCCGCAGTAAAAAATATCCTTTATGTTAACCCGGATAACCAGCTATCACCATACCAAATTTCATCAAAATCCCTCCGGTGGTTTTTCTGTCATGCGTTAACAGACAGACAGATAGACAAAAATTTTAAAAACTTTGGATTCGGACTCTGTATCGATAATAATGACTATTTTAATAAGATTTTCCGAAAAATATTTAATATACAGTTAGTTAGTTACTTACAGTTACTTAGTTACAATTTTATTATATATATATATAGATAAACATATGTTTATAATATTTACACGTACATATCCGTGCCACTAACTAGCTATTGGAACCTACCGTTTCAATCAATCATCGTTTTATGCTATTTTCAAAATGTCTCCATACTGATGAAAAGTGGAACATTAGGTATGATATTGCTATAATGTAGATAATATGGGAGTGAAGAATTTATAAAGTTAATTTTTTCGTATGATTTTGTGCTTTTTCTAAGTTTTTTTTTATGAAACTGTTAAATTAATATTAATATATCAACCGTTATACTAAAGTTTGTGTAAAGCCATTTTACTTTCTGCAAAATTCTTGTTTTAAATCTACAATGTTACAAAAATTTAAACTCAATAAGTATAGTACTTAGAACCCAAGTATAAAAATATTTTACATAAAGTAAATTATATTCTTTGTGATTCAATTTTATCATAAATGGGTTTGATAAAGGCTTTTACCTAAAAATGGAGCATAAAATATAATCGTTTTATGGAACTCGTTTTACCGTATCACACCGTTAAAGTTTCTAAATGATCCACAGAATGCCTGCGTTTGTAAACTTCCTTATTGTAATAAATAGTTTGCAATGAAGACTTTAGGCCAACTTTGGCATAGTTGTGCTAGCTGAAAATATGTCGTAAGATGTCATGGGTTCCAACCTCGCTTATAGATATTAGCCATATGCAGACCGATTTTTGGTCGTGGTGGCCAATCTCACTAAGAATAGTCCACAGTCCAGAAAGTAATATATTATATACGCAAGTATATATGAATTTTTTTGCATTCTTTCACTTTAAGGGTCTGATGATGAGACGAGGACACGACCGGTGCGATATCCTAGGGACGGCTTTACGTGCTCTTTGAGGCACAAGGGTGTAACACCAACAACATCTCAACTCCGAGCGCTATAGGGACAGAAATTTGACATAATTGGTATAAAACCATTCGTTGAGTAGAGGTCCTTTAGTGATACATTTGTTGCGCCAACTATAGCTAATAATTTCTTCGATAGAAAACTCTAATAATATATATAATATATATAACATTGTTCCTAATAGCATAAACCGTACTTTGTCCCACGTAGTATTCAAGTCATGAATCTGTGGATCAGCCGTTCAAGTTAAGCAATGAAGTTTAGTCCGACGAATCAGTTGACAGAACGAGTACGTAGATAGGTTACTTTGAAGGTAACTGGTTCGATGTTTCCTGGCGTTACTCTTCATCTCTGTGTATTCAGCCCTTTTTGACGTCCCACTGCTGGGCACGGGCCTCCCTTCAATACAAGTACCGACGTCGCCGTAAGACGAGTGGTAATCATGTTGGAAATGATTCGCACATGAAAATATCAGAGGTGCGAGACCCGGGATTTGAACTAGCTTCACTCGGTTTCCCAAGCGAGTGCGTTACCACTGGGCTACCACTGCCTAGTGTGCATCTCTGTGTATTTTGGTATTATTAGTTTATAAGTCTAATAAAGAATATTTATACATGAAATTACTAGTATTATAGAGTAGTATTATACTACCTACAGCTAGACTCGCTTATATTTTTCCATATCAAAGTATATAATATAAGTAACATAATAAGTTCATAAAACATAAAAATAGCATGTCCTTAGATGTAAATCGATATTTTATATTTTATGCACGGAAAGGATTCCGCGAGATATGAGATGACCGTTCTGATTAGACCCTTTATTGGAAAAATATTATGTAAGTTAAGGAAAAGGGTCAAATGTATTTACCGGAAATCACCATAAATATCACGGTTTTTATAATAAAACTAGCGACTCACCCTCGCTTCGCTCGGGTTCGTCCCTAGCTTGATTCCCCATGCAAACTTTCATCCCCATTTTCACATCCTTGAGGGATGATTTCCGGGATAAAAAGTATTCTATATCCTTCCCAGGGTCTCAAACTATCTTTTTACCAAATTTTATCTAAATCGGTTCAGTAGATCCAGTGATTACCCCCTACAACGTCACAAACTCACTTTACCTCTTTATAATATTAGTATAGACTAGCATTACCAGCGGCTTCGCCCGCGTTCAAACATCCGATATCATACGTCATACATCAGTTTTACAATAATGTACGGAAGTATGCCCGATTTATTAACATTAATTATGATTTCTTCGCTCTCTTGAGTAGTAGCATGATGATATATACAGGAAGCCACGCTTACTCATTTATACTTGGCTAGATGCTAGAAGTTTAAAGTTTAGAAGGTGCAATAACAATATTTTTATTTTTGTAAAATTTAAGATATATTATTTTTTTTCTTACAGATGTTGTTGTTATGTTGTAAATAATATATTCCCAAAAGGTTTTTAGTAAATTAAAAATGATCCTGTATAGCCTATAGCCTTCCTCACCTCAAAACGAGCTATCTAATGCAAAAAAAATGTTTCAAATTGGATTAATAGTTCCTGTGATGAACAAACTGTCTATTTATAATATTAGTATAGATATAGATTATATACGTTCTAGCTATAAATATTTACAGATATACTTGTGCTGTTGTTGAAGTATCATTTTAACAGGAAACAGCGTTTACCTTTGTACTCATTATTAATAACCTATTAAAGCTTTGATCTTCGTTGTGGATATGAGATGCCGTCACAAGCTTTCAAGTACTTTGATGTCATAATTGCGGTGCCTTTTATCTATGTTTAGCTTAAACGAGACTTAAAAAGATTATAAAGTTATATTATCTGTAGAGTTACTTTTATACATCAAATATCTTATTTTTTGTATTAAGAATAAATAAATAAATATGTTGGGATATGAACTCGCGACTGGCACAGCAAATAGGGTCATTACAAACTGGATACCAGATAGTTGATACACTACACATATATAACTTTAAATACATACATTTTATAAATATAAATACCCAGTTATGGGTATATATGGGTAATACAAACATTCGTGCTCATCACATAAATGAATGGCCCAGCGAGATTCGAACCCGCGACCGCTGGCACAGTAGGGTTACTACAAACTGAGCCAAATGTTATGTGGGATATGAACCCGCTTCACTCAGTTTTCCGAAGTAAGTGCGTCACTGGGCTACCACTGCCTGTGTGATAGTAGTGAAAGCTTAATAACACTCAATTAAAAAAAAAAGATTCCGACGAATTGAGAACCTCCTGCTTTTTGGAAGTCGGTTAAAAAAGATTAATAAATATTATACTTTTGAATTAAAAATCGTATCATAATATTGAAGGGTATCTCTTAGGATTTATTACTTTTACTAGATTAGGTTTGGTGTGACTGACGGATATTACATATTTTTATTACTACTAAAACTACGGCTAGTATTTTAATGGCATTTTCTGAAGAAAACCAATAGTGTGGTTGCTCAAAGGTTAAAGTAATAATTTCTAGTTCAATGATATTTGCCTTTAAAAAAACAATTTTTGTATCACTCTGTAAAATAATGTTAATTTTCATGTTTTTGGCAATTTTTTAACCAAACATAATTTTATTTATTATTATTTTTTTATTGTTTCCGCACTTAAACTTGCATCCCCATTCTCACCCTCTTAAGGGATGGTTTACGGGATAAAAACTATTTTACTCACTCACTTTTCATATCATGAGATTCAAAAATAATCTTATTTTAGTAAAATATTTTTTCTTTTATTTTCTTCTACATAAAGCTTGTCCAGACAATAACAATCACAAAAAAAATAATGATTTGGTGCAGTCGATCGGAAGTTCTGCGCGTACATATATTTCGGTGATTCATTTTTATTTATATAGATAATATAGGATATTTATTTTATTAATATAGATAATTTAGATATATTTTTATTTATATAGATAAATAATATAGAATATTTTCCACTTTTTACAGATAAAATATTCAATGTTCAATACATAATATGGCTTATATACAACAACTTCTACTCAAGCATTCAATATCTTATGTCAAAGACTCTCGACATTTCATCGATATCACGCAATTTATTAAGCTCCAAGGAGACGATATAATGATCAATTTCGATGTTGAAACACTTTTCACAAATGTGCCAGACAAGTTGCATGGCAGTGATTAAATAAAATTACATTCTGATCGAATATATTTAATTAGCACACCATTATTTGCTGACGAAAGTTACTTATTTCACAACTATCCTCGTCTCTTGATATTGCTTCTTTTGTATTTATAACATTACTAGCGACTCACCCTCGCTTCGCTCGGGTTCATCCCTAGGTTGATCCCCCATACAAACTTACATCCCCATTTTTATCCCTTTGAGGAATGATTTCCGGAATAAAAAATATTCTATATCCTTCCTAGGGTCTTAAACTATCTTCGTACCAAATTTCATCTAAATCTGCCCAGTAGTTTTTGAGTTTATTCGTTACAAACATACAAAAATACAAATCTTTCTTCTATTAGTGTAGATTTACCGGTAGGTACCTTTCCTTAATCGGTCCAGCCGTTTCAGCTTGAAGGATGAAACTTAGTACTCAGATAGATATGTCCTGGAGTTACACATAGGCTACTATTAGCCATCTAGGTATACAAATTGAATCTAAAGTGTATTTTATATTTAAACAAAATAAAATAATAGATTTTATAGGTGCAGGAGGGTTTCTGTGCAAAAATAGAAAAATAACCTCAGCCTACTGAGCAAAAAATTTAGTTTTTCAGATCTCAACCTATCGAGTTTTAAAGATATGTATGTGTAAAAAAAGAAAAGCGCCATAACCTACGGAACTAGTTTTTTTTATAAGTCCTAAACTGAATGGTCTTGTGTATTCGGAACATAATATTTTAACTTTTTAATTTTTTATTCTTTATTTAAAAAAATGTCATAAACATTTTAAAATGTGCCTAATATTGAAAATAGATATTATTATTTATGATTACTCTTAAAAGTTGTAAAATAAATTAATCAGTATTTAAGAAAATATCATTATTTCTTTGCGATCCAAACTGATTGAAGGGAATGAGTAAAGGCTGTGATAGTTTTCGAGAGTGTGTGTGTGTGTGTGTGAGAAGTTAATACCATTTATAATACCGTTTATAACTTGGTTGGTTTTATAAAAAGAATTAGGGACTATTTACTGCGGGAAAATATCTCATCTCTGAGAAATCTATACTAACCGTTAAAACGTATATAAGGACGAACCCGAGCGAAGCGAGGGTGAGTCGTTAGTATTTATTTAAGATACATTTACAGTTATATGTTGACAAATACAGAAACACTTCAATTTTTTTTTATACTTATAACAGTTTATTACTAAAATGTTTCAAACAGTTTCTTTTTAGTTTTATCAAAGCAATATGATGGTAATTGTAGGGCGGAATTTACTCATGCGAATTATAGTTGCCGGACTTCGGATGGCCGACACGCCCGAAAAAGCCGAAAAAGAGACGCCCTTGAAATAAAAAAATAAAAATAAAATAAAAAATCTGTATTGGAACATGAAGGAGCATTTACAGCTTAAGTTATTTACGATAGTGACTACTGTCTTTAATAAAATCTGTGTTGGTACTTTAGTAAAAGCCGCTAACGCCCACCACCCAGCCCAGAATTTACATAATATTTTAGTTCCAAAATTTTTTTTAATTACAACTAGTATACATAACATTTACTTATAATTTTGAGTGCGTTTATGTGTAAGTTTTTTTATGTCTGAACATTGCGTGTTTGTGTGCGTGTGTGTGTGTGTGTGTGAGAGAGAGAGAGAGAGATTTAGAGTGTAAGTGTGATATGCATGTAATAAAATTTTATAAAAAAGAACGTGAGAGATACTTATTCTGAAGTATCTGCAGTCATACATTGGATAGTCATATATGCTAACACCCAAACCGACGAAGCGATTATCTATAAAAAAATATATAGAGACTTTGAACGAACACTCGTCCATCAAATTTCAAACAATGAGCACGTCTAATTAAACACGAAAGGTGCATACACTTTACCAATTACAAGAGCATGTCTCTTTTGCAAGGCAATAGTGACGTACAGGTATACACATATTCATGTATTTTATATGCACAAACAATAGTATGCCTTATTGTGATATCATAAGTGCTAAATTTCTTTGATAATTTTAAGTAAATATTGTCAGCATGCAGTATACCGCAGGTATTTTGGTCAGCTATTTGAGATGTGCAAAGCATTAATCAATTAAGTTTACCCTGTAATATAGTGCTTATAAGGCAATTTATTAAAGCAATAACCACACTATGTGAAAGTTGAATGACTGACGTTCAGTAAAAATGTGATTATTATAAACAAAGAAAAAATTGTAATTGAACGAACAAATTGTATTTCAAGGTCATATAAACTCAATTTTTAAACACAAATTCTATCGATAAAAACGAAATAATTATTTTTATTCGGAATATGAAGTCGATGTGTGGTATTTTTGATTTTAAAAGAATATTGATTGACGTGGGAAAGAAGGTTCTTTCAATATGGGAAAATAGCTTAGTTTGTTAGAATACTTATTTTAAAGGCTACATTTTGATGTGTATTTTTTCCATGTCATCCCATGAAATAAACTAACAAATAAAATTAACAGTCATCTACATTAATAAAATGGTGAATAAAAACCCAATTAAAGGATGCAGCCGATGCAAAGCAAATCCATATTTACCTATTAGATATTCATATCTTAAAATATTTTAGGCTGGCACCAACTTCGAAAATATCCGACTAGGTATCTATTCTAAATGACGACCTCCGTTTAGTTATTTTTTACATTTTAGAGCCTGGAAGTCGGTTTTTAGCAGGTAATTTGTAAGAAGAAAGTTTTTTAATAACATATTCGATTATAGAATTTAATAAAAAAATGTATATATTGTTGATTTTTGAAAACCCCGCTCGACCAATTTCGATAAAATTTATATGGGACCACCTGGCAAGAATACCGTTTGAAACAAAAAAAAATTCAAATCGGTTCATGCCTCTTTGAGTAATCGGTGAACATACATAAAAAAGATTCCGACGAATTGAGAACCTCCTCCTTTTTGGATGTCGCTTAAAAAGAAATAGAATTATTTAAGAGTATTATAAATAGTTTTATTATCATATATTAATCCTATAATTATGCCTTCATACCATCAAAATATTTGGTAAGCGTTTTGTTATGGAACATCAAGTAAGACTTGTCGCTGGAAACCTTTACGATACCAATACAAATCGGATCAAAGCTGAGTGAAGGGTGGCAATGATTTCAAAATAGTAAAAATGTTCCTTTAAATAAAATTAAATGAATTAAATTAAATTATAAATAATACTTTCTTAAGTTTACGCCAATATTAATTGACATCCATACTTTAATATTATAAATATGAAAGTATGTTTGTTTGTTTGTCCTTCTTTCACGTCGAAGCAGAGTGACAGATTGGCGTGATTATTTGTGTGGAATTAGTTGGCGGGCTGGAGAGTGACATAGACTACTTTTTACCACGGTGGATTCTCATTCCCACGGGAAAATACATAACGTTATAATACAACCCACAACAACTCATCATACCTTTGTATAAATTATAATATATAGTATTTCTATTCCATACTAACCGTTAAATAAAACTATCTTTTCGGATTCTTTTCGCAAATTTATTTTAATTTTTGGTTTCCGACGTTTCAAATGCTTTACAGCAATCATGGTCACGGGAGATACTTTCCCGTGACTAAAATCAATAATTTAATACGATAAATAATTTACAGTTCTTGTTAGTAATTAAATACATATACCTATGTATTTCTTATCTTACAATAATATAAAGATATAAAGCGAAGTCGGAGAATATTCCCTAAAGTTCTAATCCTAAACATACAGTAAAAGCTCTGTCACTAATAGGAGGTTAAACCACGCGAGTTGAGTATTAAGTAAAAGCTATATAATAAACTAGCATTGCCCGCGGCTCCGCCCGCGTTCAAATGACCAGAAACCAAATTCTTAGGTTTTACATATTAGTATATTCTTACATAGTAGTTTGTGTATTTTTTCCGAAATGAGATATTTTCCCGCGGTAAAAAGTATTCGCTCCAGTGGTTTTTCCGTGATGCGGTAACAGACAGATAGATAAACAGACAGCCAGACAGACAAAAATTTTAAAAACTATAGAATCGGACTCTGTATTGATAATAATGTCTATTTCAATTAGATTTTCCAAAAAATATTTAGTGTACAGATTCGACTAAGTTACAATTATTATATGTATAGATTTTTAGTACATGAATATAATGAAAAATGAATATTTTTGTTATCGTATTTTATTCGGCAAATCTAAGTATGATACTTCTATTAAAGAAGTGGTGGTGTAAATAATTTTCTTTTTGGGGTGTCCAGAGTGCCATATTGAAGTTAGAATAGCGTCATTGTGCATTGTAACAAAAAATAAACGTGTGCGCAAAATTTCAACTTAGTCCGTTCTGTTCGCATGATTTTTCTTAGCTATGCACTGATATACAAGTTAAGGCAAATAATAAATTTTGTAATATTGACACAATACACACAGCAGGTTAAAAGTTAGAAGAATATGTATAATTATTGCTTATTCTAGACTTTTAAGCATTTTTTGTTTTGAATTAATTTACATTTTTTAAGTGTCTGACCAGAAACTTCCTAAAAATTAGTCTAAATTTGACCTTATTATTCTTACTTGACATGATTTTAATGAAACTGACGAAGATATGAAATAAATACATGAAATTTTTCGCCTCGTCAAATTACATTTGTTTTGAAAACTAATGCAACTAGTAGGATGTACAGTGAAATTTTAAAATTTAGTCTCGCTACGACGAAATAACAGGTTAAGCTTTTTAATATTCACACAATATTTTCCCCTGGCACACGCGTCGCATATTTTATGATGCTTCAAATATCACGACTCACTGACTGCTCAACGTACAAATATAAAACTCGAGCAAAATCCCCTCTTATTAAAGTTACCTTTAAAACTGTACTAGCTGTCGAATAGTTTGTTTTAATTATCAACGCGTTCGATACTTCTGTTTATATCATAAATAAAGGTAATCTAAACAGAGTATAGTAAAGAAATGGAGAAGTTATATATTATACATTTTTGTAGCAATATTTTTCAAGTAAATTTAACAATATTTTTGAATTTGCACTAAAATAATAAGTAAGATATTTTGTCTCTATTTGTTTTTATAAATATATAATTATATATAGCATACAACCAAACAAATAAATAAATATATATATGTAGGGTTTGTCAAACTTTTACAGATTTACTTTTTTATTATTTTTTGTTTGTCTCTGCTTTTGGTTGATTTCTATTTTTAATTCACTTTTAGATTTATTAAGTATTTAAGAAATATTAATTATGTAAAATCGCTGATAGACCCAATAAATAAATAAATAAAAAAATAACATATGTGAGATGTACATTGTACATATAATACTATTATGTATAGTATAATACCTGAGTATAAAAATATTATAAATATCATTTTTATAATATGTGAATTTTATTGTGTCTTTATCAGGCTATAACACATCGGAGTGAAACTAAGAAATTGAAAATCTAACATCCTAGATTAAAATGTGGGCATATTTTTGTCGATATATTCTACGCGAGCAGAGCCGCGTACAAGAACTAGTACCATAAAAATTGTAGGTGATTTTATTTATATAATAACTATACGAGCGAGCGTAGGAAACGTAATATGAAAGAAGTACAATCTATCGACATTCTAACGAGCTCACAATAACGCTAGCGACAATAGTATTCTAACGTAACTATATAAGCTATAGAGTAAAACTTAAAAGGCATTGTTTTCTAAAGCACATTATTTACACATACTTTGCGGTACACGACTGGATAGTTGTTTACTTCTACTGTTTGTCAACGTTGTAGGGAAATTCTCTGTAGTACAAAAACAAACTTAATGTGAATCTGAAGTTACAAAAGTTACGATACAAAGTTTTAAGCGCAGTAAAGAGCTCATGTGCTTAAATTGACTTTTGTCTATTTTAGTTTAGGGCAGACATTAAATAAGGTTTTTTTGGAGGAAATAATTTAAAACATTCAAATTTCCGACTGATTCTTTTATATTTTTTGTATGTATGTAATGCGATTTGCCATAATATTTTATGATTCTTTATAAAGAAGGGTAGGGAAGGTAGTTCACGTAATACTTTCTAAGATTTACGCGAATATTAGACATATTAAATGAAACTATCCTTTTGGCGTATTATATCGTGATCGTGTTTGCTGTAAAGCATTTGAAACGTTTGGAACAAAAATATAAAATAAAAACACGACAAAATCCAAAAAGATAGTTTCATTTAAAATGTCGAGCATAGTTATTGTATTTTTATATATGTATGTTTGTACAAAAAAACCGTCGAAACATACTGCATGATCTATTCCAGCATAAATTAGAACAAACTACCAAACTGATAAATTAAAGCTATGTAAAACACTCTTATTTACACTTTTACTCTCACTTACACTCACTAATATTTGAAATATTAGTGAGTGTGAGTGAGTGATAATGGTTTGTAATGACTACAGTTCCCCCAGTGGTTGAAATTTGACTGTAATTATTTTTAATTGACAACACTAATGTCGTCAAAAACTACTAAACAAAAACTTTTTAACAAAAAAATAAAAACCGACTTCAAACAAAAGCACTAAAAAGTAAAAAATAACTGATTGGTAGTTTTCATTTACTATACATACCTAATCAAATATTTTCGAAGTCGGTGTGCTTTGTTTTGTATGGGCTGGCACCGATTTCGAAAATATTTGATTAGGTATGTATTTAATAGGTAGGCTTTAATTACTTAGCCAAAGCATACCGACTTCGAAAATATTTGATTAGGTATGTATAGTAAATGAAAACTGCCAATCAGTTATTTTTTACTTTTTAGTGCTTTTCTTTGAAGTCGGTTTTTATTTTTTTGTTAAAAAGTTTTTATTTTTCCTTTTTTAGTGTAGACAGTAGTAGCAAAGAAAGGGTTCTAACGTGTTAGTCTTGTCAAATCAAACAAAATAAGCCCAAACTCAAAGTATCTACTATTAGCCGTTGAAGAGTTCCACCTATCCACCTTCTGGCCTTGCCATCAGATCAGGTCAACAATACCGAACCACTGTACTATCAACGGAAATAGAAATACTTGCAAAGTTTCAAGTCAATATGACAATTAGAAGTAGGTTAAATTCATCATTAGTTGTTTTTCCACCCTTAGGGGTGGTATTTTTTTTTTGAAATATAAATGGGACCAATCTGGAAGTATACCCTTTCAAACAAAACAAAAATTGTCCAAATCGGTTAATAAATGACGGAGTTCTGAGGTAACAAACATAAAAAAAACATACAGTCAAATTGAGAACCTCCTCCTTTTTGAAGTCGGTTGAAAAAAAAAACATCAGTTTATATACGTTTGTGTCAAAGCAGTAATATGCAAGAAATAGCTATAACACAAATTATGCGATTTCATTACGTAAAAATTATGCGATTTATTCCACAATAGAAGACAATAGGGTGATGTTGAAGTCGTCTATACATAAAATAAAATTATAACTAAGCTGAATCTGTACATTTGATATTTTTTAGAAAATCTTAATAAAATAAACATTATTATCGATACAGAGGCCGAATCTATAGTTTTTAGAATTTTTGTCTTTCTGTTACCTGTTTTCTGTGTCTGTCTGTTACCGCATTACAGAAAAACTACTCGAGGGATTTTGATGAAATTTGGTATGGTGATAGCTGGTTATCCGGGTCAACATATAGGATACTTTTTACTGCGGGAAACTATCTCATTTCTGAGAAAAAATACAAAAGCTGCATTGTCAGAATATACTAATATGTAAAACCTAAGAATTTGGTTTTTGGTCATCTGAACGCGGGCGGAGCCGCACACAATGCTAGTCAAATCTATTTCACTGAATGTGAAATGCGGTTGCACGTCAAGCCACTAATCTATCCGGTGTTTCATGTGTTTTGGTCTCCCTACACAAATCGCTGAGTAGGTAAATCGATGAGGATAATCCCGTAAAAGCATTCATGACTAATGATTAGATTTAATGTCGCGATCGATTTGTCGTGTCCCCGTAATGGGTATATTGTCGAATAAAAATGCACGTGCTATATCTATATGTACGAGTACATCTACACTACTATTATAAAGAGGGAGTATTGTATCATTGTATGTTTGTAACGAATATACTCAAAAACTACCGGACCGATTTAGATAAAATTTGGTAAGAAGATAGTTTGAGAACCTAAAAAGGGCATAGAATATTTTTTATTCCGAAAATCATCCCTTAAGGTGGTGAAAATGGGGATGAAAATTTGTATGGGGATTCAACCTAAGGACGAACCCCGAGCGGAGCGAGGCTGAGTCGCTAGTTTAAAATAAGCCTCAGGCAAAACCCTCAATTTTACGTTATTAATATCCATTTAAAAAAGGATTTTTATTATTTAGTGTAAATTAAATAATTTGGCATGGTTTGAGATCCAGATCGTGTTTTATTCATCTGTTTACAGTACCTATATACATATCATTTATATTTTGAATTCACGCAAATATTTATCGAGACTTTGTAATATAATATTAATAAAGTGAAAACACCTGTAAAAACAACCTTACCGAATGCTAAAACCAATAGCTACATTAAAAAAGGCATATCTTACCATATATAAATAAGCAAAGCTCGTTAAAGAGGCAAAATATAGGTAAAGAAATGTTATTTGTAAGTAAAAAATCAAACGTTGTCGTGTTTGGACACTTTTTGTCGACCATGTTCAAAGATTTTGTTCCCAAATGGGATAATTGAGAAAAAAACTACCTTGACGGTCTAGTACATGTGTAGCTTGTACGAGTACATATCCGGAGGTCCTAGATTCGAGTTCCGAGTCGGATTAAGTTCAGTTACTGAATTTTTCTTTTAAGAAAATCTCATTCATTAGTGTATAATATATTAGCATTCGTAAAAATTAAAGAAATTATTGAAAAGACATAGAAAGTGTCCTAAAAGGAGTAAGGCTTAATCGCTAGTATATTTGCTACATTGTAGTCTTCAAATTCTAAATAATGCAGTTAGATATTACATTCGATACTAACGCACAGTTGCAATAACAGGTATTTTATAATTAACTTAGAAATGATTTATTATTGAATAGTAATTTTAATTCTCATTAGCATTTGTAACTGAAAATTTGTGATAATAAATTAATGAACTCAATTCATTATGATATATCATATATTTGGATATCTGTTTCAAACAGTTAGGACAATATAACCGCGCATCATTGGTCCTGTGGTTAGTACTTAAATTACTTTGATGGTGGTCATGAGTTTTATTCCCGCTTGTAGAGCACATCATTCTAAATATCTGTTCCGGTACTAAGACATAGATAGTGTAGCGTTGGAAACAACCATATAAACAAATTTTTATTACTATGTCATTATTATTAGTGAAAAATAGTATTTTAATAAATAATAATGTTTTTCTTTTTGTTAGTTAAAAATTATGTAGACTTCAAAATTACCTTAAAAGTCATTATTCCAGATTAAGAATATAAGATTTTTTTGTAACTTACGTCTTATGGGAATAAATTAAACTAGATACAATTTCTTATCTTGCCTTTGTTTTGTAGGATGAATAGTATTAGTTAACCCTAAAATAAAAATTTGGGGGTTGTTGAGTGACGAGAACGCACAAATAAAAGATTACGTCACTAATAAAATTATAATGAAAAAGTCAACACACACTTAAAACAGTACAGAAGGAAAGTTTAGGAAAATACACAATGACACAAAGAGTTACAGTACAAACATATAAAGTCCACATACAATATCTCACGAAAACGATTAAATTATATAAAACAAGTAATTAGCATCGAACGGCAAAGCATAGACTGTTTGTTGAAGAAAAAGTTACAAGTGGCCGGTAGGTGTAAAGCAAAGTCCGATCTTCCGCATACTACGGGTTTCGCGCGGCTATACATGTGAATTTAATAAATATGAATAAATATTTAATAAATTCACTTTTGACTGCGAACAAAAACACACGTGAGAATCGCCCCAAAAGTGTAAAAAAATTATATTCAACATATTGAAAAATTGAGAAATGTACGAGCTAAATCCATTCAAAGCTGTAGCAAACTGACAAAACTAAATCAATTAAATATAGTTATTTCAATGAAGGAAAAAAATACAGAGTATGAAAAACTGTAACTGACTATCATTACAACTCCAAAGATCTTAGGTTCGATTTTAGCTTAAGGTAAATAAATATACATATTTTTTATTTGTACTGGTCATATAATTGTTTCTCCCGATCAAGTTTAAGAAACAGTGCATTGTTAGTTTATCCTTAATACTTAGTAACTTAACTTTCCTACTGTGGCCGATGTCTAAACATATTCCACTAATAGGATGCTAAATTATTTTTCTCTCAGTCATTGAATTAAGCTTATACTGTGCGTATATCGCGAGTGTGCCTGAACTGCTAAAACTGACTTTCCTGAACGTAAGACGAACAAAACATTTATAGTGCATGTAAATTGCTTTAATTTCCGATCCCAGAACTCTCACTCGTAACATTGTTATGTAAAAAGTAAGTTAAGAACGCGCAAAATATTTGCATCTCAATAGTGTTACATTTTCTCCATATTTTTTTTTTGTAAAATTTAAAGCTAAATCAGCAGATGGCACACATAACTAGCACTGAAGTCGAGGTGGATCAGGCATGTCTTCAAACGCACAGATGGTCAACGGAACCGACACATGTTAGAGTGAAGACCACAGTTAGGGCTAGAGCTAAGTAATATACTAGCACTATACTAAAACAAAATATAAATTTTAACAAAAAGTAAAATATTAACTAAAATATGTAACAATGTATGCTAAATAAAGAAACAAAATGCGGTCAATTGTCCTACAAGTCGCCAGAGAGCGCGTGCTATACATCATGCGGTCAGGCTCGCGTCAGCCGATGGTCGAATAAATCCTGCTTTAGCACCCCTTAACGATCAAGCATTTGTTTGTTTTCGACAAAATTTCTACATTTACACTGAAATTTATGATAGTATGAATTAAGTCGCTAAGCCGTTTAAATGTTTGAAGTTATATGTGAAACAATTGTGTTTTTGTTACTGTAATTCGCATTGTTTTATTTGAATATAATAATATTGATGCCCCATACAAACTTTCATCCCTATTTTCACCCCTTCAAGATGTGATACCGGAATAAAATCTATCCTATGTCCTCCCCAGGATATCAAGCTATCTTCAAACCAAATTTCTAATCTGAATCGGTTCAGTAGTTGTCCTCTACAAACTACTTCCTACAAACAAACTCACAAAATTACAAACTTTACCTCTTTGTAGTATGACAATGCTCATTATATAATTTTGTGATAAATACTTTATCCTGTTTGATAAAGTAATTTGAGCGAAATAACCCGTTTAAATAACCATAATTTAAACCATAATCTTAGCTTATATAATACAATATGGATAGGTACATGTGTAAGTACCTACTAAAAAGTCACTTAAGTTTTTTTTGAGTTAAAATTTTGTCAGGCTTTCATAGGCTGGCCAGGAAATCTCGTCAAGGCCTATTGAGTTCATGATATATAATCATTTGTTCCATATCACAACCAAATGAATTATTAAAAAAATGTCTATCAATCTGTTTGTACCCTTCTACGAGAGTAATTCATTCATTTTAATGGCAATTTAAAGCAAAAGTTTTTTTTTATACCGGGAAAGAATTTTCTATGAAATAAAGCAGATGAAAATGGTTAAACCGATTTTAATGTGATGAAAGTGTTATAGGTAGTTTAATGATTGTAATACGGGTGTAAAGCCGCGTGCGAAAACAAACTATTAAAATAAGCTAAACTTTAGAAACAATGAGAACATATGAATAAAATATTATTTGGCCAAACAGCTCCCAAGTTTAGGGGAAAACGCGGCGAGTCCCTAATAATTTACATGTAGAATAGCAAATAACGTTTACCATCGACTTGTATTGTGCGTTAATTAGCTTTTGTGTACACAACATTAAAAACATTTTTAGTAAAGACTAGCCTTTGTCATATAATTAACTAGCGGCTCACCCTCGCTTCGCTCGGGTTCGTCCCTATAATTGATTACCTAGGTAATTCTCGCGTCCGTAATTTTTTTGCGATTTCCCCTAAGATGTTGAAAGCTCCCAGATGGCTTATTTTTTTCCGACACCTCCAACAAATATCGTTATATTTTTGCCAATGTATACAAAAACTAAACAAATTATATACTAAAACCTTTCTCGAGAACCATTCTATTTAGTGGTGAAAACAGCATGAACATTGGTGCAGTCGTTTTTGAGTTTATCGTGAACAGACAGACAAACAGACAGACAGACGCAGCGCAGGACTTTGATTTACAATATGTTGTGATTAATAGTAATAGCTTATTATATGCCAACTAGGAGTTAGATTTAAATGTATTTTTTTCAGTTATAACAATTATTAAGAGGTTCGTGTAGTCCAGGTATTGTTTTTTTCAATACGAGGGGGATCAGGCCATAGTCCACCACGCTGGCCAAGTGCGGGCCGGACTTCACAATATGTCTTTCGGAAACTTGCTAGGTTCTCTCAGACATGCAGGTTTCCTCACGATGTTTTCCTTCACCGCAAGACAAGTGGTATCATGTTCGAAATTATTCTAGATATAAAAGAAAAAAATCAATTTTTTATCGATACACATCCTTAATACCAATGCTAATTGTTACTTTTATAATTTTTAATATTATATTACTTTTTATACGGAGTTCAGAAGTGAAAGGCTACAAAAAGTTGGCTAAGTATAATATAGGTCTTAATATTGGATTTGGATTTATGTATACATATTTTATTAGATAATGATATAGCCTTTTTTTACTAGTAAGCGAAATTGTTCTTACTAATAACCGCCAAGTGGCTGAAATTCGACCATATACATTGTTGATTTAAAAGAAACATACACACATATATATTACATGAATAGTATTTACCTATATATATAAAAAAAAATCTGTTTCCACTTTTTTTTATTGATACCACTAAAGCTCATCAATAGCTACTAAACAAAAAATAAAAACTTTTTAACAAAAAAATAAAAACCGACTTCAAACAATAGCACTAAAAAGTAAAAAATAACTGATTGGAAGTTTTCATTTACTATACATACCTAATCAAATATTTTCGAAGTCGGTGTGCTTTGCTTTGTATAGGCTGGCACCGATTTCGAAAATGTTTGATTAGGTATGTATTTAATAGGTAGGCTTTAATTACTTAGCCAAATAGTATATATAATAACAAAGTTTCTAAGCGCTTAGATTTTAGTTAGGGCTTAAGTGGAGAAAGGATGGGATTGTAGTCTATACATATAATAAAATCGAAACTAAGCCGAATCTATTTATAAGAAGAAATAGAAATTATTATCGATACAGAGGCCGAATATATATTTTTTAGAATTTTTGTCTGTCTGTCTGTTACCGCATCACAGAAAAACCACTGGAGGGATTTCGATGAAATTTGGTATGGTGATAGCTGGTTATCCGGGTCAACATATAGGATATTTTTTACCGCTGAAAAATGTTTTATTTCTGAGAAAAATACAAAAACTGCAATGTAAAAGAGTATACTGATATCTATGTAAAACCTAAGAATTTGGTTTTTAGTCACCTGAACGCGGGCGGAGCCGCGGGCAATGCGAGTATTAAATAAAATTAATTATTTAATAAGCTATATTTAATTTTAAATATTATAATTTTATGCCAAACGTGTTTGCTTACTGGATTATGATAATGAAAATAATTAATTAAAGCGTGAAATATAATGACCAAAATTGGGATGACTCTTCATTGAAGGATATTTGAGTGGTCCCATAGAATTAAATTAAATCACGTGAATGATATTGAGTTTTATAATTATTTTCTGAAAACAGTGAGTGCTTCATTTGACGCAAGCAGACCTATTTCATATCTGCGAAAGGTGAATAAAAATTTAGATTTTAGGCTATTTTGTAGGTTAGCTATGGTTTTTTTTGGAAATTTATATGGGAAATATACTATTATAATATTTTGATGTATGGTCTCCTCCTAGACCATTCATTAAATAAAAAGTAAAAAATAACTGATTGGTAGTTTTCATTTACTGTACATACCTAATCAAATATTTTCGAAGTCGGTGTGCTTTGGCTAAGTAATTAAAGCCTACCTATTAAATACATACCTAATCAAATATTTTTGAAATCGGAGTCAGACCATACAAAGCAAACCACACCGATTTCGAAAATATTTGATTAGGTATGTATAGTAAATGAAAACTACCAATCAGTTATTTTTTACTTTTTAGTGTTTTTGTTTGAAGTCGGTTTTTACTTTTTTGTTAAAAAGTTTTTATTTTTCCCTTTTTAGTGTAGACAATAGTAGCAAAGTAAGAACTCTAAAGTGTTAGGCTTGTCAAACCAAACGAAATAAGCCCAAACTCAAAGTATCTACTATTAGTCGTTGAAGAGTTCCACCTATCCACCTTCTGGCCTTACCATCAGATCAGGTCAACAATACCGAACCACTGTACTATCAACGGAAATAGAAACACTTGCAAAGTTTCAAGTCAATATGACAATTAGAAGTAGGTTAAATTCATTATTAGCTATTTTTCCACCTTTACAAGTGGTATTTTTTTTGAAATTTAAATGGGACCAATCTGGAAGTATACCCTTTCAAACAAAACAAAAATTGTCCAAATCAGTTAATAAATGACGAAGTTCTGAGGTAACAAACATAAAAAAAAATACAGTCGAATTGAGAACCTCCTCCTTTTTGAAGTCGGTTGAAAAGAAAAATGAGACTTTGTTTACAATTGGCGTAGATGTCGTATTAAAGACACACACGAAAGAAATATTCAACGAATTAAGTATTTTCATTTTTTGAAATCGGTAAAACTTAGTTTAGTCATTTTAAAAGTTTTAAAGTATAATGTATACATATAATAAAATTGTAACGAAGCCGAATCTGTACATTAAATATTTTATGAAAAATCTAATTGAAATAGACATTATTATCGATACAGAGGCTGAATCTATAGTTTTTAGAATTTTGTCTGTCTGTCTGTCTGTCTGTCTGTTACCGCATCACGAGAAAACCACTGAACACATTTTGATAAAATTTGGTATGATGATAGCTGGTTATATGGGTAAAGATATAGGATACTTTTAAGAAATTAATACTAAACGTTAAAACGCAACTAGGGACGAACCCAAGCGAAGCGAGGGTGAGTCGCTAGTATATCATAATGGCTATATCTTAATGTATTTTTGTATAATTTGAAATATTTCTTTAAATGAAGTTTTTTTAATGACTTTGTTTCTAAAGTATCGTAAAGTAAGAGTGTTAGCCCATTAGTGTTCCAGAGAGTCTTCTCGTAATGAGGGGGTCGTTAGGAAAAGAGGCTTTTTAAGTGCAGCTTATGTCTTTTACAAAAACTTGCCTTATATTTACATCTTTATATACAGTGATAAAGCTTCTTCCAAATGCTATTTTGAATCAGATAGAAATGGGTTTTATGTTTAACATAATGAAACTTACTTTGAAATGTAAATATTATTGTATTTTTAAACGTATTTTTAATTTTTCTTCTTACTTTTAAATGTTAGTAGGTATCCTTTTTATTAAATTATAATTGTACTATACGATATTTTAACAAGTTTTTTTTCATTGTTACTTTTTATTAAGTATGTAGTATTGTTAGCCGAATTAAAAAAATAAATAGAAATATATCAATTTAAATGGCACATCCATTTTTGTGTTTACACTAAGCGTTTGCATGTTTTTGTAGTGCATTATTACTGATATTTGTATATATTTAAGAGTGCACGGGCTCAACGGTCCTTTGAAATGCTTATGTACAAATTTGTTTATTGTGACGCATCAATCGGAATCAACCTCTGAATAATCCATGGGGAATTTCCCAAATAGGACGACGGACAATTCGTAGGACTATGGAAAATATGGAAAATTAAAGAGAGTTCTGGGATGGATTCTGGATATTCTAAATAAATGGGCTATACACGAGATTACTGGACGCCCGTAAAGTTGACTTGCCTCCCGGAGGTGGTGCAAGATCAGCGTGGTCGGTTCATGGTGTCAAGAAGGGTGCCTGGTTTCACCATCGCGAGAGTGCTCGTGAGCGGGTATCCCTATCATTATGCTGATTGAGTAATTCTCGAGGAACAAAATGTTGTTTCTCCCTGGGGATTTCAGATTTATAGTGTAGCTACTCACCAACAACACGCCACAAGCTGCCAAACGGGCCAATTTTTTATTTATATTACTATCGACTCACCCTCGCTTCGCTCTGGTTCGTTCCTAGATGATTTTTTTTAAATTGACATAACTTTTTTATGTATGAACTGATTAAAAAAGAAAACTAAATATTTAGTAAAGCTTATCCACAATACATTAGTGAAAACCGTACCCAAATCGGTTAAGGTTTTTCTGAGATTATTCGTATATTATTTAAAATCATTTTCAGTTACAACATTATTATATGTAGATATGTATGTATATAGATGTAGAGATTACGCATATTACTAATGTTCCTTTTGCTTTTAATTTTTTTGCTCAGATATTCTTATGTTAGGTAATTAGTACAGATATATTAGGTAAGTATTATCAGTACTACGATTTATTTATATATATATATATATATTTTTAAATTTTGTCTGTTATTTATTTATTAATGGAATCGAATCCACTAGACTACAATAGAGCTAGCAACTTTTAACTAGGAGGTTCGATTTAACACAATGTTGTAAGCTACTTCTGTCAAAGTTTGGTTTTGCAACTAATAAATCTTTTATAAGTATCCAGCGGTCAACGTCTCCTTTGTTTGTTGTTTTGTAGCGAAACTTTCTTTTTATGTAGATGCTATTGTTTTTGTTAGCGAGATCATAATTTATATCTATATTGTATACATTTTTTTTCTATACCTAGTTACTGTTGTCAACAAAAGTATGTAATATTTTCAGATATTTCTTCATTTTCTCGTGTTCCCGATTGTGGAGGACACGTCTTCATTTTACATCTATATTGGGGCAATATGATGCCATGGCATGGTGAAGTCAAAACAGGTATAGAAGTTTTCTTTTGTGGGATTTTAAGCTTTTACTATATCAGAGGTGAAATAAGATTATATAAAGACATCGATCCTGTATCTGACAATATTTACTCCATATAGGAGTCAAACCCGTTAAACGTGACATAGAAAATCATATCAGTCATTTAAATTCAAGCCATATTATACTATTGTAGCGAAGTCCATTTTATACTGTAATAAATATTAGAAATCTTATTACTTACATGTAACTATAAAGTTTATATCTCTCTTTAAATGTTTCTTGAGAACAAAGCCAAAATAAATTACCCTTATTTGCGTTATGAAAATAACCTATTATACTGTACATTTCACTAAAAATAAGACCAAATTATAAATCTTCGCAACAATGTTATCCAAACCCAACCGTTTTCTAAGACCTAGTCTGGAAACCACTCCACGTTTTCATCATAGATCTTAGCTATACTGGAAATCCTTTTACGGCGCACACCTACGTATAATTCATCCACTTTAAAACGAGATACTAAAAGGTGTGTCATATATAAATCTAACTCTATACCAGAAGCGCAAAATTTTCACAAATTTTCCTTTATACTTGAAAATTAATAAGATGAATATTTGGTTTTTTTAGACTATGTTTCTAAATGTTTTTACATATACGAGTATATTTTTATGAATCGAGCTAGTCCTCGTATGTGAATCCGGTTTAAGCAAACTCTTGGAAAGCTTATTCTGTGGGAGATAAAAATGGGGTATTTTATACGTGTACCGTGAACGTAATGTTGTTCACGATAAATGGGTTTTTAGACCCAACGTTATGTGTCTTAATATTTAAAATTTACGGTCGAAAATAGAAAGTCAACCAACTCATAACTAAGCTCAGGGAAGTAAGAATATTTTTTATATTCGAACTTGTTACATTTTCCAGTCTTGAATTTTTAATATTTTAATATATAGCATAGGAACGGCAAGCTCGTAGGTGTGTCATAATTATTTTTTGTTTTGACACGTATATCATATGTCAGTTCTATTTCTACGAGACTTTTATTTGTATCAAACTACTCGTAAGAATTCTCGCTAATTAGAAGACTGTTGGTCTATTTTCTACTTTAATATAGTAGCTTTGGTATTTTGTACCTTGGATATTATAATTAATATTTTATCTTTACCTGACCTAAGTTGAAAGAAAATGAAATTAGGTCATTCCTCAGAGTAATTATTATTTAGGCGTTTTATTTATATTAAAATATAATTTCAGTAATATAGGTTACATATAAAAGCTTTCATTTGTAAAATATGTTGCTCTTTAAATGAGATCACGGGCTTTCGGTTTTACAAAAAAAAATCAACTAAGCCTGAGAGTATGGAAGCGTGTGACATTTGATTGTAAAAGTATGTACTGTTTAAAAAAAATATATTTTACTACTATTCTATAGAATATTCCAAATGCACGAAAATTTTAAAAATATTTTCGCAAGCATTTACAGGGATAAAGTTTTAAAATTTCTAAAGTAGCGTCAGGAATCCACGTCGTTTAAAACACCGTTCACGTTGTGTGTACCAATCAGGTGTGCGATAGCTGATAAGGTTCTTATCCACTGACATCAATACTGTAAAATTAAGTATATTTACTAATAACATATATAATTTTAATATTTATCATTACCTAATAAATTGTGTTAGAAAATCAAAAGTTGTTATATATTATTTTAAATCAACAATCTACTTGTTTCAAATATTTTCATTCCTGCCACATAACTATGAAACATTTATAATATACATATAAATATATACTGAAAATATTTTTAATATAATATAATAAAATATGTAAATTTTTTCTTAGAATATATGTAATATAATTTGGCGACACGTTTGGCTCAGTTTGTAGTGACCCTACTAGTATGCCATGCCAGCGGTCGCGGGTTCGAGTCCCGCTGGGGGCATTTTAATGTTTGTACTCCAGTCATGGGTGTTTATATTTATAACATGTATTTATTTAAAGTTATATATGTATAGTGTATCAACTATCTGGTATCCATGACTCAAGCCTCGTAGCTTACCATGGAATTAGATGGTGCTCTGTTTAATGTCTGAACATATTTATTTATTTATCTGCTCATACAATCCTCTAGTGTAATTTCATATATGCATAATGTATATATAAAACTTTATTTAATGTGAACCATTTAAGAGCTTGACTAGCCCACAGCTAGTTTAAAAATAATTCAAAAAGTCTTCAAATTTATTCAACAACAAAATATCCAAATCTGGTCTTCTACTTAGCAACAAATAAAAATTTAAAAAATTATAATTGTATAAATGAAAAAGTGAGATTTTTAGATTTTTGAAGATTGGGGTAAATTTTAATTACTAATAAATATATACTCGTAAGATATTTAAATCTTAAACTTTTTATAGCATAGCTGCATATGTGAGACGTATCTAATAGAGTGAGCAAAGCGCATATATCTAGTTAGTAGGCGGTTCGTGTATAGAGACGACAAGCAGGTGCTTTTTGTTTATATTGACATTTAACTTAACATTAGTTTTTTTTAACTGGCACACATTCTTACTCTGTTGATGCAGATAGTGAAATAATCTTCAAAAATCATTTACAATAATTAAATTATACTTCGAAGTACTAAAAATATACTTTTTAATAACTGTTTTGTGACAACTAATAAAATAATTTTAAATTCGTTGAAGACTCTACCATCCTCCTATGTATATATCATCAGTTAGCTCAATGGACTTAAAATATTGTATTTCAATCCAGCTATCACAGATATATATTATACATATTTTATATTCATCGGTAAAATTGTGAATACGAGTATATCTGGCTCTGTACTCTTCTAGGGACGGCTGTGAAACTCGTTTCCTTATAAACTACAGGATCGATGTTTATATTTTTTTTATTAGATTCATCTATAGATATTATAATTATGAATACAGTGTCGGTTATATTTATTATTAAAAAGCTATTTTATTTGCAATATATTTTTAACTTGCAAAACCCGCGGCTTCGCTCGCGCTAAAACTACAAAAAAAACTCTAAAATGTTAGGTTTCATACAAATTTTCATCCGCTATTTTATCCCCTTATGGGATGAATTTCGAAAAATGTTAATACATGTATGTAATTGATTGTTTTGAAGAGCATTTATACCAAATTTCAAGTAATTCTGATTATAAATATTTATTTAGATTGTATTATAACGTGTTTTCCAGCGGGAAAGAGATAATCTCCCGCGGTAAAAAGTATCCTATGTTACTCTCCAGACCTCCAACTATCTCCACACAAAAAATCACACCAATTCGTTTAGCAGTTTCGACGTGAAAGACAAACACGTGACGTGACGTGAAACAAACAAACACACTTTCACATTTATAATATTAGTATGGAACTATGGATTATTTTACTGTCATCGTTATTTTTAACGGATACAATAATTCAGTAATAATCGATAACAGATTTAGTATCAGAAAAATGTCACATGGTTTGCAATACCTGAATAGTCAATACCAAATACGAGTACTTACGGCGAAAATTGTTCCAAACGCCGTAAAGCTGTCAATGATGCTTGGTATTGGAATCCTGTATATTAGTGAAGACTAGTGACTTTGCGAATAAAGGGATATCTAGCCTTATGTAATAGATACAATTACTGATATATTTTTATTTATTTCGAAACAAAAGATAATGTTATATGAATAAATATTGTAGGATCAAAGTTTTACTTCGAATATTATTAAAAATGTTGTAAAATAAATAAAAAATGTTAACGGATTTTATGATTTCGTTTGGACATACGTACAGACAATATTATTATTATTATTATTTTGTTGGGTGTGGTGCTAAGGTCGGCCCCAGCTACGTCGACCAGTTTTGGTCCATTGTAGCTCCCTTTATAATGAGTTCAAAGTTCTCCGCTTAGTCCTGTTGACTCCAGGAACTTCCAGATTTTCTGAGCGGGGAGCATCTGTATCTCTTCCGGTTGCATAATATGCTGCCCTAGATAGATACTTCTGCGGTGCATGAGTGGACCGCACGAGCAGAGGATGTGCATAGCAGTTTCCTCTGTCTCATGGCATAGTCTGCACATTGCGGTCTGACTGAGGCCGAGGGTAAACATATGTTTATTGAGTTTGCAGTGACCAGTAAGTATTCTGGTTACTGCACTGGTTTTATACTTGTTGAGTTGAAGCAACTCTTTTGTAAACGTTTTGCGATATCCCTTAATTAGCGCTTTAGAGTGTGTTTGTCCAGAAGTGGATTGCAGTGAATTTTGAGAATTGAATAGGCATGTTGTTTGCAATACCACGAAATGGTTCTGGGCCACATTCTGGGGTTTCAGCGCCCCTTCTTGCCAATGCATCAGCCTTTTCATTCCCATCTATGCCTGAGTGACCCGGGACCCATCTGAGGGTAACTCTGTTGGATGTGCCCAGGACATTCAGATTATCTACAGACTATAACTACTACTGACGAAATAAATAAAAGATACATAAAAGTGGGAAAGTAATGTCTTAGTCTTATAAATACTGGCATTGCCCGCGGCTCTGCCCGCGTTCAGGTGACCAAAAACCAAATTCTTAGGTTTTACATATTAGTATCTTACATTGCAGTTTTTGTATTTTTTCTCAGAAATGAGATATTTTCCCGCTGTCGAATGTATCATATATATCTCTCCGATAACACACAACTGTAACCATACCAAATTTCATCAAAATCCCTTCAGTGGTTTTACTGTGATGCGGTAACAAACAGAGAGACAGACAGACAAAAATTCTAAAAACTATAAATTCGGTCTCCATATCGATAATAATGTTTATTTCAATAAGATTTTCTAAAAAATATTTAATGTACAGATTCGGCTTAGTTACAATTTTATTATATGTATAGATAACTGTCTATATGACTTATTTGCCAAGTTACTGGTAACTCTAATTTTTCTCTCTCACGTATTCATCCCACTTTAATGTCTTATTGCAGGTTATGGGATTCTTCGAATTAAAGAATGTGAAGAATAAGGGTTGGACCCAGGCCATAGTCCACGACGTTGTTAAATGCATTTTGATAAAGTTCATATATTTTTCTAAGCATAAATACGTTCTCCCAAACACAACAGCAGGTATACGATGTTATTTTCCTCTACCGTAAAGCGTGTGGTTTTCATGTTAAAAATGATGCGTATATGGAAATATTAGAGGGATACACTAATAAAGGAAAAGATACCTTTCATTTTTGTTTCAAATTATCTGTGGATTGGAAAGTAAAATAGGTTAACTTTATTCATAAACCAATTAATTCTTTTAGGATATGCTTACAAAATTACTGACAACTACTTGGGCATGGCTTGAACAATATGGAGATCGGTCACTATTTCATAAAAGTGCACTATTGCAATGACGACACCATGAGAAGCTTTGAACCCCCACTAATACAGAAACTGTAAGACAAATACTTCAATTTTCAAATAATCTAACAAAACCAAATTTTAATGAAATTCTTCATTGAACGTCAAGTTAGAAATAAATATTTAGTATTCAGACCCCTCTCATATCCATTTACGTCTCATAACTTCACCGCAAAAGGTAACTGTGAGCAAATGACTCAGAAAAGAGTCAGCTATATATGGAGAAACAAGGAAAGTGTAATTTACATAAGAGCGACGCGCGACGTAAAGATGAATCGTGATCTGGAACTAAAGCAACACCTGATGAAATTTCAAATCAGGCAGCCCTTTACTGTTACGAATGTGGATTTTACTAGAATCTATTAAATTTTTATTTTTAACCGACTTCTAATAAGAGGTACTCGATTCAGGTGTATGCTTTTGTGTATGTTACGCGATTACTCCGACAATAATGAATTAATTTTAATGTTCTTTCAATGAATGCATTGTATCTCAAAGGTGGAATTAAAATACTATTAATGATGAAATAATTACTTTTAAATTAATTTTAAAGTCAAACTAGGATACCAAATTTAAATTCTTAATAAAAACTATTTTTTATCTGTAGCTTCGCCCATATATATGCACATGGCAGATTCAAGATTCTTCCTAAATTCCTTGCCAGATTATATCGAAATCTGTCCAGCAGTTAAAGCGTGCAAATGTAACAGATAGTTACATTCACGCTTATGATATTAGTATAGATGGTTAAGTTAAATATGGGCTATTATTGAACTACTATTTTAAGAAGCACGACATCTTATAAAATATTAGCATCTATCCATATCTGAGATAAATAAACAAAATTTTGTAAGCAAACTTGCCTGAAAATGATTACTAAAACAATATTACCATTATTATCGGGATCGCATTTTAGAGTCAGTATTCTTCGTTTATATACACCAGACGCTTTCATCAGTAACAGAAAAGTTCTTACTTCCCGCAAATAAAATGACAAGCCATTATTCTTTGCCTCGTACAAAAGCTAACATGGCTATATATTTTTTATTTATTCATGCATACTAATGTTATAAATGCGAAAGTAACTGTCTATCTGATACCTTTTCACGCTTAATCCACTAAAACTATTTTGACAAAAATTGGTATGAAGATAGTTTGAGACCCTTGAAAGGATTTTTATACCGAAAATCATTCCTTACGGTGGCGATAAGGTGGGTGGAAGTTTGTATGGGGAGTCAATCATTTCTCAAGTAAAGGTGATAAAACTCATCATACCTATGTATATAGTCTATCTTTTCCATACTAAGCGTCAAAATGTACCTAGAGGCGAACCCGAACAAAGCAAGGGTAAGAAGCTTGCGCTTTATAAGTGTGGTAATAAAACATATTTGTAATAAAGTATTCAAAATTAGTAAATTACTGTGTACAATAGTGGAACAATCATAGAACATTTATTTTTAGCCCTCAAAGTTTCGAGAAAATTACGAGCTTCCATAATATACTTTTTGTAGAAGTCGACTAGCACTACTATATTTATAACTAGCGACTCACCCTCGCGCCGCTCGGGTTCGTCTCTACTTACGTTTCAACGTTAAGCATAGATTTCTCAAAGATGGTATATTTTCTCGCAGAAAAAGTATCATATATGTTGACTCGGATAACCAGCTATCATCATACCAAATTTCATCAAAATCCTTCCAGTGGTTTTACGGTGATGCGGTAACAGACAGACCGGCAGACAGACAGACAAAAATTCTAACAACTATTGATTCGGCATCTGTATCGATAATAATTTATTTCTATTTCAATAAGATTTTCCAAAAAGTATTTAATGTACAGATTCGGCTTAGTTACAATTTTATTATATGAATGAATTTGCTAAGTAACATTCTACTTAGTAACATTTATTTTGTTTGATAAGATTTATTGTGATATATTCAAGCCAATAGATTTGACAAATTCTTACAGTGAAGTTCATACAATGCAGCTATTGGACGGATTCTAGTTTCAGAATGCAAAGTAGGATTCGATCATAACATGTCGTACTGAGGGTTGATCCTTTCTATAGAACATCATTTTGTATTGAACGGTTTTTGTTTGTTTATACTTAAATTACTATGTGATTTTGTGGTAATGACGTCTGGATACCTTTTTCTGTATCGTAGGTTCAATAGAATTTACCGAGCCGCTGGTATATTCCTCACGGATTTACAATTTTAATATTACTGAATTTTGATTTAAATGTAAAATTGGCAATTCAAAAGTGCTTGTAAAAGTCTAATTGAATAAAGAAGAAAACGAGTTATAATTCGCTTAGGTTTCTTATTAGAAAATAAAGAAACGCGAGTGTTAATTTTTTTTCTCAAAATTCGTAAATGGAAAGGTTGGGTGGTGACTTTTTTTTAAAACTATTTCATGAAATAAATAGATAAATAAGCAAACGGAGCCGCGGCTAAAAACTAGTGTGCATATAAGCATGTGAAACCGAAGGCTAGAATCTAGCATATCTAATAAATTCAGACTATATGAAGTGTGCAGGGAATGGAAATTGACTATTCATGGAGTTACCTTAGTTCGATATTGCGTAATCAACAAATTCTCAAAGCTCTAGTTATTTGGGGTATTTGTGATTTATGAACGACTTAAAATATAGTACAGTGGAGGTACGTTTGTGATTGGAATATTTTATTTTGAGAAAATGTGATAAATAATTCTAAAACATAAGTAAAAAGTAGGTTTTTGTCGAGATGTTTGTTATATTACATCATAACATAAACTAATAAGTCTCTTTTCTTTTGTAATAAAGAGCCAAAAGTCATTTGAACGCGTATCTATACTTCCATGCTAATATTATAAATGTGAAAGTGTGTTTGTTTGTTTATTTGTTTGTTTGCTTATCCTTCTTTCTCGTCGAGACAGAGTATTGCCAACGGATTGGCGTGATTTTTTGTGAGCTAGTTGCAGGGCTGGAGAGTGACATAGGCTACTTTTTACCGCGGGAGATTATCTCATTCCCAAAATTTAAAAGATAAAAAGAAGAAAAAAGAAAAAACTTGGTTATTTAAATTTTTCACATAAATTTTGAGGTCATGTGAAAAAAATGTAAATACAAAAGTTGTAGATCTTTTTATTACCTACAACTTTGCTATTTAACTTTTTTCCATAGCACTTGTAGTTTCTTTGTCGGAAATCGAGATAAACCGGTTTTTACCTTTAATTACTCACCCCCCTCCACTTCCCGACCTCAGATCGCCGTAAATTATTTTTCTTTTTATTTTTGTTATATTCTCCTCCTTTTCCAATGAGTTTCGTCCTACTTTTATTATTTTTTCACTTTTTAGTACCATTTTCAAAGGCTTCATTCAGCCCTGGTCTAATTTATACTGTTTCTGAGCATAAAGTATACAAATATTTTTAAAGAAGAAAGAATTACTTTGTTTTGCGTTGTTAATTCTCTTTGCCTTATAGCTCACAATACGTTATATCTAAGGCAATTTTCATTATATTTTTCATATGCTAAAAACATCACTATACGACATTTTATCTGCGACTCAACACAAATTATTTTCATTCGACGCAGAGCCACAGGGGTTAAAACTTGAAATTTTGGCAGTTACTGCATTTTGTAAACATCTACTAATTAAGGATTATTGAAAATTCCACCCCTACAGTTGTAAAATAAGGGATTAAATTTGTATGAAAGTATGTCATTTTTAATGTGAAATGAACGAAAAAGTTAATGGCATTAACACTATTCAATACAATTAAATAAAAATGTGTTTGAGAGTTTTTTTAAATTTATCCATTAAGGGGGTAAAATAGGGGATGAAAGTTTGTATGAAACTCTGTAATTTTTTTAATGTTATATACGGAAATATAACATACTTATATACTAAAAGGGGGGTGGTGATGTTTTTATAAAATCCATATAAGCCAGTTTCATAATTCTAACGTCGTAGACATTGTATGCGAGTTCTATCATTGTACTGTCCTCCTACGAGTAGCTTTGGAAAGATGGATTAAAAAATATTTAAAAAATAGCGGTAATGGCTTGCTAAATAATTTTATAGAAAAATTATAATTTACAGAATATATTTATGTACGTAAAATTTTTTGCCACAATATTTGTAATAAATAATGTGAAACACGAACTTATTTTTGCAAATAATAAAGTATTGCGAAATCGAAAAAAGTTATTTATGTGTCTAAAATTGTTACGTTACATCATGATATTCGGTGGTATGGAACCTCGATATACGAGTCAAAATTATATTAATTATAATTACACATTTGAAAATGGTTACATTCATAAAATTTGAGTTATAATATTATAAAGCCAAAGTGCTGTTTTTTTTTTGTAGTTAGAAAGCAGGCGAAGCCGCGGGTTCTGCTAGTCTATACAGATAAATAAAATTGAAGTGTCTGTTTGTAATGTCAAAATAACACCGTTTTACCAAATGCATATGAAATTATAACGGTACTTATAAGATTACCACAATTATTTAAATTTTTATCTGTAGGTCTGTCTGTTTGTTCCGGATAATCTCTGAAACGGCTGGATGATTTTGACGGGACTTTCACTGGACCCACCTAGGGACGAACCCGAGCGAAGCGAGGGTGAGTCGTTAGTACAAAATATAAGTTATATAATCACTCACAAGACTTAATATTTATGTGAATAGTGTGAGATTTTATTTAATAGTAGATAAGGTCTTCAGGTCATAAATTTCCTTCCCTTAAAACCGCCCACAATAGTTCACTTTCCAAAGTTTATCACCGACTTTTTTATTGTTATTGAACAAGGCATTTCATCTCCGTTCACGAAATAAAATAAGCGATTTACAACCTATGAAAATAAAATACATTCATTCTTATCTATGCCCATAACTAGCTGTTTTAAAACTTTTTTGATTGAAAAACTTAAATATTACTAACTGTTTTGGTTTAAGTTTCGTAGTATGTCAAAATTATGTCTATCTTTTGGTTTGCTCAATACTTGAAAACGACTGGACAATCTATAGTAATATTATAAACAGACAGAGTTTGTTTGTTTGTTGTTTGTTTGTTTGAATGCACTAATCTCAGGAACTACTAATTGCATTAGATAGGCTATATATCATCATGCTACTACCCAAGGCAGCGGAGCAGTAATAATAAATGTCAACAAATCGGGCACACAACCATACATTATTGTAAAAATATTTATTATTATATTGCCTAGTTCCTCCTTGTCTAGATTTGATAACTCTTACGGTGTATTATACATATGTATATGCAAATTATAATCATCTATACATATACATACAAAAAAAACTGTAGAGGTCAAATGTTTAATGGTTGTACATAGCAAAAAAATGCTAAAAACCGAGTCAGGGGGATATAAGAGGAGAAATAGAACAAATCCAGATATTTTTTAAGTGTTTTGTTTCTCTGTTTGTCTGTTTCTCCGAAATTGTTGGACCGATTTAAATAAAATTTTGCATGGCGGTACCTTATATCCCCGGTCAACATTTTAGATACTTTTTATCTCGGTTAAGATACAGCTTAGTACACAACAACTTATGCACCTAATTTAGTAAAATTTTGCATGCACTTTAATTGCCGGTCAAACAACAGGTTACTTTTATTCCCGGAAATATGAAAGGTTCCTGTGGGATAGATCTGTTTGTACATTTCTAGAGGCGAACCCGAGCGAAGCAAGGATGAGCCGCTAGTATAAAATAAAAATATAAATTTATGACTGTCACATTAAGAAAATGTACATCCCTAAAATATTGTAATTCAGCGTCCTAACAATAAAAGATCAGGGGAGGGAATATAATAAATTTCTTACAACACCTGTGATCGAGCCTCGTTAAAACCATTGTAACTGCAAAATGAGGCAAGTAAACGTGTCGAATGGTATTGAATGCTACAATTACTTTGAATCTGTATTATTTTTTTATTCATTTTCAAATTATATTTTTTTTTATGGGGAACAGCTGATTTATTTGTTAATAACTGCTCATTTATTTATTATCATGTACTAAACTTAAGTACTTAACGAATATGGCGTCCCATATTGCTATAGGAAAATGAGAAATTATTTACAAACCTATTTGTAACCAGAAGAAATATGTAGTGATGTATTACATATATATAATTTACTATAGAAAAAAACTTTCCACGCAGTGTATTAGTAAGGGCTCAATCTTCTATAATATAAAAATGAATCACTGAATGTGTTGGTAAGCGCAAATCTCGAGAGCAGCTGAACCGATTTTGCTAATTCTTTTTTTAGAATATTCCTTGATCTACGAGGATGGTTCTTACGGAAAGAAAAATTTAAAAAATTGCCTGAAAAAGTCTAAAAACAACACTTTTCTATACTCCCATACAAAAGATTCGTAATAAATACTTAAAAGTCAATTTGAACTTTAATACCATATCATAAAGTTTAAGTGTTGGTGGAGAGGTTCCGGGAAGGCAAAACAATGAGTGACGTTAATATCGTATAAATATTAATGTCAATATTTGTCAATATTATTAACAAAAAAAATTAAAATTTATATGGTTAACGCTGGCTAATAACTATTTATATCTATTCAGAACGTACCTAGCGACGAACCCGAGCGAAGCGAGGCACCATCTAGTTCCATGGTAAGCTACGAGGCCTGTGTTATGGATACCAGATAGTTGATACACTACACATATATAACTTTAAATACATACATATTATAAATATAAACACCCATGACTGGAGTACAAATATTCGTGCTCATCAAAAAAAGGAATGCCTAGGGCACTACAAACTGAGCCAAGCGTGTCGTCATCAATGAACACAATGTAGCGATATTTCACTTACATACATATAAATATATAAGTATATAGAAAATACTCCCTATACTGGTATAGTGTATTAGTGAGGGGCCAATGAGTACATACAATACTGGCTAGCACATAGTATAACTGCTTCTAATATGTTCATAAATCCAACTTAATTACATTCGGCTTTAACCAAATTGCGCTGTTCACACTTGTCGGCTTGGACGCGAAACACATTGCGCGGTCACTGTTTTACGTATTTTGGAATCTATTCATATAATAAAATGTGAACAACATATTATATAAAACACTGAATATATTATTTAGACTAGTGACTCACTCTCGCTTCGCTCGGGTTCGTCCCTAGGGTATGTATACAATTTCCCTATTTGAATATTATTAAATTTTTCATTAGTTTTAATTTCTTTTCGTGGAACCCTATTATTTTTCTAAAATAAAAGTTGCCTAAGTTACTCCTTATTACATCAGCTATCTGCCAGTGAAAGTCCGGTCAAAATCGGTCCAGCCATTTCAGAGATTAGTCGGAACAAACAGACAGACAAACAAAAATTGTAAAAAATGTTGTCTTGGCACTTATACCGTGTATACATCCATATGCATTTAGTAAAAAGCTGTTATTTTGACATTACAAACACACTTCAATTTTGTTTATCTATATATACGTTTACCCAATTGTGGTGAAGCCCAAAAAGAGAGTAATGTGTTTGACTTCGAATCATTTATACATATTATGTGTGTACATAATTTCGATGCTATGTTCCCTCGTATTTACTAAACAGCTTAACCGGTGGTTTGTGAATTTGTCCTGATAGGCCAAATGTCATATTATGAGAAATGTCATCATACCGAATAATTATTTTCGCCAAATGCTCAAAAAATATAGCCTATAACCTGGAAAATCCTTTTTCTATTGATGAAAACCATTGTAGTTTTTGAAATAAGCCCGAATAACAACAAGCTCAATGTAGAAGACTTCAATTTATAATATGTATTAATTATATCTAAGACTGGTAAAGTAGGTTTATTAGAAGACCATTCGATTAGTTTATATTGACACGCTTTCAGGCTTTAACCGTACTTACCTATTAAATTGAGCTTCTTTTTCCCCTTTTAAACTTTAAAGTAGAAAACAATCCGTTAAAGTAATGTCGCAAAAGATCTTCGTAAACTAGAAGTTGAGCTTGTTACGAGTTTTGAAGGGTAAGTAAGACATGCAACCATATATAAGGTACTAAATCTAGACATAAAATAAAATTCTAACTTAGTCGAATCTATATATTAAATATTTTTTGGAAAATCTTATTGGAATACTCATTATTATCGATACAGAAACTGAATCTATAGTTTTTAGGATTCTTCAGTCTCTTCAGTCTGTCTGTCTGTTAGTATGTTTGTCTGTCTCGCTGTCTGTCTATCTGTCTGTCTGGGAACGCACCACGAGAAAACCACTGGACAGATTTTAATGAAATTTGGTATACTGATAGCTGGTTATCCGGGTCAACATATACGATACTTTTTACTACGGGAAAATATCTAATCTTTTAGAAATCTATACTAATCGTCAAAACGTACCATGGGAACGAACCCGAGCGGAATGAGGGTGAGTTGCTAGTTCTGATTATAAAACCATATCTATCACGGTTTTGGGATGACAAAAGTTGAGGACAATCTCTCATCGTTCCAAATATCGCACACCAGAAACATAACGTTAATCCAGTTTGACGTTTTTATCTATACCTATTATAAAAACAATATGACCTGTCTCTATGTATGCTATTTTTAATATCGACTTCAAAAAAGGAGGTGATACTCAATTCGGTTGCTTTTTTGATGTCACGTGATATCTGCCGAACCGAGTTATATGATTGTTTTTGGCAATGAATAAAAAATAAAGGTTGTTTCATATAAATTCGAAGAAGAGATGCGCCTTCAAGGGTATAAAACTACTAATACGTACATATATTATAATATTAAATCTATAATTATATCACTCACCGCTGCACACTCCCACTACTATCACTGTATCTGCCACGTTCTGCCGCGTTGCCGGTACGAAATTCTCTTTTCTTTTCTCCTCTCCACTCCTCTCCTCCCCTCTAATTGTACATTATGTACCTCTGGCACATAATGTTCAGGTTATGATTACTATATTTATTGCTTGTTACATTACATAAGATTTCTGATTAGGTATCTATTCTAAATGAAAACCCCCGCTTAGTTTTTTTTACATTTTATTGCCAGAAAGTCGGTTTTTTGTTTTAAAGTTTTTATTTTTCCATTTTTAGTGTAGACGTAATAAGCAGGTAATTTATAAGAAGAAAGTTTTTTAATAACATATTCGATTATACAATTTATTTTAAAAAATTATTCATTTTTGATTTTTTTAAAAACCGCTCGACCGATTCTGATAAAATTTAGATGGGACTTGAGAAGTATACCCTATGAAACAAAAAAAAATCCAAATCGGTTCAGGCGTCTTCGAGTAACCGGTGAGCATACATAAAAAAAAAATCCGACGAATTGAGAACCTCCTACTTTTTAGAAGTCGGTTAAATAGTGATCAACCATTAACCCGGGTCTATTTCATCCAAGTTATTAAATTGTAAATTTTGAAAACTGTCATCCATATCTAATATTAAAACTATTGTAACACTGATACAAATAAAAACTTAAGTTAAAAACGTGATTGTGGTCGAAGATGCGGAATATTCGATAGCAAAGTAATGAATAAGTGTACTATGAGCACGCTGCGTTGTAAAATGACGTCACGCGAGCATAGCGCGCTCGCACGAAATATTTCAAAAGGACGGAAACTAAAATTGTCGTAACTTCAACACTAGTTGCTTGATTTAAATGAAACAATCTACATGGTAACTACATGGTCATATAGTGTCAAGTTATTTATCAGAACCATTGATATTCAACAAACTTTTAAAAATTGTATTGAATTGAGAAAAATGATTATGTCATAAAATCACCATAATAATTATAATTTTGCATATAATATTTAATATTTCTATACTAAGCTTAGGCCCTGACGTTTCCAAGACATTGCATATTAGTAAATACACCTCTTTTTACGAAGTCGGTCATTTAAAAAAAATATCTATAAGAATCTATTAGTACAAATAACAACGAAAATACTTTAGAATGCAGCAATTTTATTGAATTTATACTTTAAGCATAAAATATTAACTCCTCATACTTTCGGTTATCTTTGAAAAGTTATAATAAGTTTAGGCTTACACTTCTTAAACGATAATCAGTTTTGACGTCGCTGTTACTGGAATTGTCTTGTTTAGTTGTCTTGTGGGTAAAGTCTATTTGAAAAGATATATAACATAATACTGTGACATTTTTATTCTTTGATAAATTATATAAGTAAATAAGTAATTTGTTACTAGCGACTACTCTCACTCAAGTACGTCCCCAGGCGCCTTTTGTACTTAAATAATGTACAAGCAGCAGCACGTTTTGGCAATTTTTTAGACCACAATATCTTATGTGTTTATTACTCAAGGTCATGGTCTATCTGTGTACTAAATTTAATCCAAATCAATTTAGCTGTTTTTTAAAGGAGTAACAAACATACACAACGTTTCTGAAACGAACCGCCAAAGTTTGGAACACCCTTCCAGCATCCGTGTTTCCTGCCACCTATAATATTCAAGGCAAGAGTGAATAGGCATCTTCTAGGCAAGCGCGCTCCAACCTAGACGTCATCAGTGCTTTCCAGCGTTGATTATCGTCAAGCGCAAGCTTATCCAGTAATAAAAAAGCACTTACAAAGTTTCGGATTTAAAATAGTACTGTGATTTAGGTTATAGAATAATGAATGTACTTGTTGACCTAAAAATTCAGTTCGCGTGCATATTTTTTGTATAGAATGCTTCAAGAACCTTATACAAACAATAAAAATCCTATTCCTATTAATAGTATCTAGACGATCGAGCTTTACTCGCCGGTTTCTTGTAATTTTTTTTCGAAAAATCGCGTTTTTTTATATATAGATAAACTTAAAAAGCAAAACCTTATCTAAATATAAAATTTGATTCAAATCGTTATATCCGTTTCCGAGATGCACAACATAAATTTGTAAATATACAAGAATGTCTAATCTATACTATAATATAATAAAGAGGTAAAGTTTGTGAGTTTGTGATATTGTGAGTTTCTGAGTTTGTGACGTTGTAGGGGTTTTTTTTTGGATCTACTGAAACGATTTAAGCCAAATTCTTAGGTTTTATATATTAGTATACTCGTATTAGTATATTAGTTGATCTGGATAACCAGCTATTACCATACCAAATTTCTTTAAAATCCCTCCAGTGATTTTTCTGTGATGCGGTCACGGACAGACAGACAGACAAAAATTCTTAAGACTATAGGTTCGGCCTCTGTTAGCGATAATAATGTGTATTTCAATAAAATTCTTAAAAAAATATTAAAAGCACAGATACTGCTTCATTAAATTTCAATGTATCTATAGATATAACTAATTTATAAAGCCGAAAAGATTGTTTTTTGATAATTTAAACACGGGCGGGGCCGCGGGTAATTTAGAAGTAATTCTAATAAAATCATAGAAACGTCGAATTTGTACATTCATTTTTTTGGAATTAAAACTACGTATTTGAAAGACATATGGCGAGATCTATTGACAAATATCTAAATAATACAAAAATAAATATTCATTAAAATAATTTTTTAAATGAATAAAATAGTGCTATTGATATACTTTTTCAAGATTACCTATTTTTAATAGTTTTTGACACATTTAGTAAGTTAACTTGCTAAAATCTATATAGTATCATAGTTTCTTTATTCTAACCAGTTTTTGTATTTTTTCTCAGAAATGAGATATTTTTCTGCGGTAAAAAGTATCCTATATGTTGACCCGGATAATCAGCTATGACCATACCAAATTTCTTCAAAATCCGTGCAGTAGTTTTTCTGTGATGCGGTAACAGACAGACAAAAATTCTAAAAACTATAGTTTCGGTCTCTGTATCGATAATAATTTCTATTTCTATAAGATTTTCTAAAAATTATTTAATGTACAGATTTGACTTAGAATTTTATTATATGTATAGATTGAAAAAAAAGAACTTACTTGATTTTCGATCATCTCCATGTAAATATGTATAATTCAACTATTTAACATTAGGGTAGTCCCCATAATTTACTAATATTATAAAATATATGAAATTGTGTTTGTGTATCGCTTTTCCACGTTGAAATGGTGCGGCCAATTGAGACTCTTTGTACGATTAAGTTGGAAGCTTGGAGAGTGACATAAGCTAAATTTTAAGCACGTTAGAAATTCATACACAAAGTATAATACGAGTATAACTGGTTAAACATTTATGGGAGCATAATATTTGTATATTTATACTCGATGATATTTCTATATTTTTTTCTATAAATAACATTTTGATTCCATGATATTTTCATTATATAAATAGTTACAATAATAGCTTAAACAAAGCTTTAGCTACTGTTCTAGATCTAATATAACTTATACTGCTTTTAGTATATTATTTCGCTCCATCACAAAGCGACAGCTTGTGATAGATGGCCCTTCTAAAAATGACTGTGACAACTAAGAAACGAAATGTACGCTATTATCTGATATCTAGAAATGTAATCTTATTTGATGTCTGGACTTATTTTGATCTCGCTTAATTTAGCTGAGCATTTCTAAGCATTTCTAAAGGTTATTTGAAGGAGTAGCATTTCTCTTGAGTTAAGAGTCGGAATTCGTGGGTTCGAATTCGAGCGAAGGGAGGTTCAGTTGCTAGTAGTATAAATATAAATTATTTTGCTAACTTTGTTACGGATTCTATTTAATATTCAGGTTAATATGTGTTTTTCAAAATTATTCTCATATTTCATTAGGGAAGGAAAACAAAATTTTCATTAATTTTGAGAAGTGACATTTTCCTTGATCCACATGTATGTGGAAATTTGCTTTTGTTCCCTTATTATGGAGTTTGTTTAATATTAAATTTAAATAAATTAAATTGTAAAAAGTTTTTCACGTCACGACATGTTATGAATTTTACTTATATTAATTTTAAAATGAGTTTAACTGATTATTTCTTAATTCACATACAAAAACAGTGATAAACAAAAATTAGTCTGCTTCCTTCATCCTTTAAAAGACATGTAGGTAATCGTTTAGCGGAAAATCATTTTAAACAAACAAAGAAATATTTTATAAAGTTAAATTTCTAAGAATAACAATAGGTGTATCGTGTTTCTAAACTGAAAATCATAGAAAGTATTCGTATTTTCTCTGCCCAGTTCAAAGAGAAGTGTGGAAAGATGAAAAAAGAAAAATACATATACCTAAGTCATAGGTACTTTCATAACCTAATCACATTAATTTTCGTCCTCCAGGACCCGAAATATTTACGAGTGTGAACAGCCCCGTAATAGGTCCTCGTATTTCAGCTGGGCATATAAATTTGTAATGACTCGGTTTAACTCGCAAGTCGCGATATATGAATTTTTCGTGTTTTTTTTAGAAATTTTTTATGTTTTGTGTAAATATTAACACAAAACAATTTCATGTGGCTAACTACTTTCAAATGACTTCCACTGTTTTCATAGATTTCATAGATTCTTTTCCAAGGCTTGCGTATTAAATTACTAATATCTCAATCCTGCATTCTAAGGTTACTCCGGTAAATTTTGATATTAATAAATCTTATTTATTCCATTTGATCCAGCCACTATTGTAGAGGAAGAAAATGTTTTTGTTTGTTTGTATGTATTTGACAATCTCTAAAACTTTAATAGGAATAGAGAACAGAATCGAAATGCTTAACTGACACGCGAGAGAAGCTGCAGGTCCAAGCTAATTTTATATATAGGACTAGCATCGCCCGCGGCTCCGCCTGCGTTAACATGACCAAAAGCCAAATTCTTAGGTTTTACATATTAGTATACTTTTTACATTGCAGTTTTTGTATTTTTTCTCAGAAATGAGATATTTTCTCGCGGTAAAAAGTACCCTATATGTTGACCCGGATAACCAGCTATCATCATACCAAATTTCGTCAAAATCCCTTCAGTGGTTTTTCCGTGATGCGGTAACAGACAGACAGACAGACAAAAATTTTAAAAACTGTAGATTCGGCCTCTGTATCGATAATAATGTCTATTTCAATAAGATTTTCCAAAAAATATTTAATGTACAGATTTGGCTCAGTTACAATTTTATTATATGTATAGATAATAAGTATATAGAATATTACTAACGAGGCCTTTCATATTTAATTAGTTATCGAATTTTCAATTAAATAATACAAACATTATTTTGAGGGACAGTTATACGTCGGGAGTATAATTTAATTATTAATAAACTTTTTAATGTCACTAGTGTTCTCCCAGTGGTCCAAATTCGACCATATTCATTATTGAAAATTTTAAAAAAACATACATATATGAATAGATTTTATTCTATCTATATAAAAAAAAACTATTTCAATTTTTTTTATTGATGACACTAAACCTTGTCAAAAGCTCCTAAATAAAGAATAAAAGAAAATCAGTTGACAAACAGAGGAGAAAAAGTTACTTAACTGTTTTGTATTTGCCTATTTATACATACTGTCTCGGTGGTGTAGTGGCTAGCATGTACGGCTGCACACCCGGAGGTCCTGGGTTCAAGTCCTGGGTCGGGCCAAGTTTAGTTATTGAGTCTTTCTGTATAGTAAGTCTCAGTAACGGCCCGGAGTTGGAAAGTTGGCGGTGTTAAACCCCCGTGCCTCGGAGAGCACGTAAAGCCGTCGGTTCTGCGCCTTAACTCTCACTGGTCGTGTCGAGTGGTCGTCCCACCAGAGTATAAGAGTGACAGGAATAGAGAGTGCACGTTGTGTCTGCGCGTACACTTGTGCACTATAATATCTTCTGCGCAGTTGGCTAGTCTCAATGAGATTGGCCGTCGTGGCCGGAATCGGTCAGGAGAAAATCATTTATACGTACATACATTAATTTACTCTCATCGATAAAATATATGTCATGTTCTAAAATTTTCCTCGATCCAAAATTACCTCTAACTTTTAATTAAAATTAGCGAAAATAGCTTGTTTAACGCTCAAAGTTCGTATAAAACCCAAATAAACATAAAATCATTAAAATTTACACAATAACCGTTAACTATGTAGTTCGTAATGTAGTTTTAAAGTTAATTCATACCGCAAATTGTAGTTGGCAGGTGTCACTTTTGGCTTCATGCTCATTTTGTGCATTGTGTTTGACCAATCACGACTGAATTGGGGCGGTATGCCACTGGTCAAACTTTGACCATCTCATAATACTTTCTTAGATTTACGCGAATACTTGACATTTTAAATAAAACTATCTTTTCGGATTTTTTCGGGGATTTATTTTGAATTTTGGTTTCCGACGTTTCGAATGCTTTACAGCAATCATTGATAAAATTAATGATATTGATTGATTGAATTAATATAATCATAAAATTATAAAAATGTTTTAAGTTATAAAATATTGTAAGGTACTTGGTGCAATTTTTCTTTTTGTTATTTGTGGGTAGGCTGTCTGTAACAACTATACCTTCGAGACATCTAACACCTCAGTCTCTCCCGTGACCATGATAGCTGTAAAGCATTCGAAACGTCGGGAACCAAAAATAAATAAAATAAAATAAAATAAAAATAAAAATAAAATAAAATAAAATAAAATAAAAATAAAAATAAAAATCTTTTATTTGCGAGCAACATAGGCTCATAGTTGGTTAGTACAATAATTACTTAAGAACTATGTTAGTAAAACAAAATACAAATAAAATAAATAAACAGCTACCATAGGGAGATTGATCCAGTTACATTTTGTACATGTAACTTGATAAACCTCCCCATGGTGGGCCCATCCAGTCTTTCCGCAAATACCTTCAGGATGCTGTTGGTGCTTGCCCTCACCCTTTGTATCACAGACGCCACCTTCTTACGCATTATCGCGAAATAATCGTCAGTGTGTGCATCTGCAAACATGCCTGACGCACTACAATAATAAGGGAGCCTCAACAGCGCCCTGAAGGCATTATTATATTGAACTCGCAGGACGTGTGCCGCTCTTCGAGTACAGCTAGCCCAAAGGCTGCTGGTGTAAAATGCTTGGCAGTAAGCCTTAAACAGTGTAATTTTAACAGGTACTGAACAACCAGCAAACCTTCGGGCCAGCATATTGGCCCTTACAGCCAACGCCCTACGTTCTCTTTCCATGTCTTTGTCGTCTTTTAAATTTTCAGTAAAAATGTGTCCCAGATATTTAAATTCAGTTACTCTCTGTAAAAGTGTACCACCAAGCTGAACAGGAGGGACAAATGTTGGACTTTTATTTTTCCCTATAAAGACTAACAACTCACTTTTCTTAGGATTATATCTTAGGCCATGCTGCTCAGCATATCTTTCACAGATTGTAAGTAAGTTTCTAATTCCACATATTGAGGGACTCAGCAGCACCATGTCATCTGCATAATTTAAGTTATTTACACATACACCATCTATATGGCATCCGACATGTGTGTTGCTGAGACCAACAAGTAATTCATTAATATATATATTAAAAAGCCTCGGGGAAGTGAGTCCCCCTTGCCTTACCCCACACTCAAGTTTGTATGGTTCAGACAATGCACTTGACCATTTTACAAAATTTCTTTGTTTGTCATACCAGATGGACAATATAGATATTAATGACGCAGGAACGCCGCTTCCCCGAAGCTTTTCCCACAGGATATTATAGGAAACTAGGTCGAAGGCTTTTGACAGGTCTAGGAAACAAGCATACACTGGTGTTTTCCTATCTGTATAATATTTGACAGCATGCTTCAGTGCAAAAATGGCACTCTCAGTTGACAACCCAGAACGAAAACCAAACTGTGAATCGTGTATCTGTGTGTATCCACCGAGGCGCGAATCGAGCACGCTGTCAAAAACTTTGGCTATCACAGTTGCCAGTGAAATAGGCCGATAGTTACCTTTGTCCGCTATGTCCCCTGTCCTGTTTTTTACAATAGGTACAACTATTGTGTCCAACATCTCCTGTGGTAGGTAAGAATGTCCTATACAGAGATTGAAAAACATTGTCAACACTCCTGGCAAATGTATACCAGCATTTTGAAGGTGCTCGATGCTGAGTCCATCGTGTCCTGGAGATTTACCTCTCTTCAATATCTTTAATTGCATCTTTTATTTCTTTACAAGTGAACTTTATGGGGGATTCTGATTGACAAAACTCAGCATCGTTCACCCTCGGTTGACATTCGAGAGGTGAAATCACTTTAAAATACTCTTTGAACGTATTCGCTATCTCAGCATAGTCACTCTTACCCTCCACGCTAACTGGAAGGCTTGGACTATTGTTTAATTTTCTAGTCCCCTTCCAAAATGATGAAAATTTCTTTTTTGTATATAAGGAAGCTAATATATCCATTTCTATTTGGTCTTGGTTCTTAATGCACCATTTTAATTTTGATTTAAATACCTTACGACTTAATCTCATTTCTTCAAATATACGCCCACTAGTGGGTTGCCCATACGACATCCATATTTGAAACTTAGCTCTGGCTTGCGCGTGAAATTCTTTTACATGCTTGTTTCACCCTTTTATACCCTTATAATTTCCTATAATGCCCCTTAACGTTCTACTATTACACGCAGCATCACCTAATATACAAACAATATTTTTATATAATTTATCCAACAAAATTTTATGTTCTAGGCTATTACAGAATATGTCCGCACAGCGTTCAAATTGCTTAGGAAATTCTACATTTTTTAACTTATTATTACACAATTGTGAGTAACTTGCAATGTCCTCAATCAAAATAAATCCGCGAAATAATCCGAAAAGATAGTTTTAGTTAAAATGTCAAATATTTGCGTAAATCTAAGAAAGTATAATGTTTATTTCAATAAGATTTTCAAAAAAATATTTAATGTACAGTTCGGCTTAGTTACAATTTTATTATATGATAGATAGATGTAGTCATTTCACCTTAAGCTGAAATCCTTATGGGGTAATGTAAGAGCTTATAGGGTAAAGCGCTACAATCTATCTCTTGATTTTTCTATGGTCATCATTGCTTGCACATTACTAGTTAAGTTTTTCACGTTACAACGTTTTCCCGCGGCTCCGCCCGCGTGGTTCAATTATGTATCAATATACTTATATCTTTGTAAATTATAATCTAGATGTTACTTTAATGTGTATATATTGTGAAGTTTCATAACAACTCGCTTAGTGGTTTTTCGTTAAAGAGTGACAAACATACATCCATCCACCTGCCCTCATGAACTTTGGCTTTTATTATATTCGTATTTTTATCAAGGTCTTATTGCACCAAAATAATCATGTTGTGATTCGTCAATTAAATACATCAATAAATAGTACAAAATAAAGTCGCTATTTACATTTGTCTGTTTGTGCGCTTAATTATTTTAATGGACTAGAACGATTTTGATACAGTTTTCTCTATCATTTACAGATTTTTTTCCCAGAAGGTGTATATGTTTTATAGATAAATACATATATACAAAGTAGAGAAAAGTCGACGTTTTGTAATCGAGTCATGCGAAGTGAGTGCGAACCTTAATATTATAAATGCACCTAGGGACGTACCCGAACAAAACGAGGTAAATCACTAGTGATTTCTAAGTAAAAAGGCGCTGTTAAAATTTGTTCTCAAGTAACAGAGTAACTGAGAATATTTTCTTTAAAAACCTGTTATGCACTTGTTGAGAAAAGTAATTTTCCTTTAAAGCGTAAGCTCCTATACCGTAACCAATCAGTCGTCACTAACGCTGCTCTGATGACTGCTAAATTGAAAAGACTCAGGAGGATGGGATAAGCTACAGTCTTTTATTTTTATGTGAGGAACCGCGAATGTTCATTTACAGAGTATATCTAGAGTACATACATATACCTATACTAGCGATTTACACTCGCTCTCTCGAGTTCATCCCTAGTTACGTTTTATAGTTTAGTATAGATTTCTCAGAGATAAGATATTTTCTGCAGTAAATTTGAATCTTATATGTTGATCCGGATAAGCAGGTATTGCCGTGCAAAATTTCATTAAAATCTGTCCAGTGGTTTTCTCGTGATGCTTTCTCAGGCTGACAGACAGACCGACAATCAAAAATTCTAAAAACTATAAATTCGGCCTCTGTATCGATAATAATGATTATTTCAATAAGATTTTCAAAAAAGTATTTAATGTACAGATTCAAATCAGTAAAAATTTTATTATATGTATAAATAATAGTATCTTAAATGCTAAATAGTATTGAATATGGAAGCTAACAGTGCGCAAAGTACAAGTGCACTCTCTACTCCTTTATTCTCATAGTCCGATAGGATGATAATTCGACACGACCGTCGAAATATTAGGCTGAATCAACAGCTCTACATGCTCTCTAAAGTCCGAGAGCGTAACACTACCAACTTGCTTACCGATCATAATCTACAACAGAACAATGTCAGATCTTCAATAATACATTATTTTGTGTACGTATAGGAGTATAAATATAGCTAATTGAGGTAGTGCCGTAGTACTAGTAGCCGTGTAGTAGCCTAGTGGTAACGCGCTCGCTTGGAAAACCATATGAAGCAGGTTCAAATGCCGGATCCCGCACCTCTAATATTTTCTGAGGGAGATTTTTGCCCAGCAGTAGACCTGGACGTAAAAATAGGGTGGTTTTAAATACATAATCAGTACATTTCGATTTTTTTTTCGATTTTCTTTTAAATGAAAAGTTGCATTCAAAAATACTAACAATCAAACAGTCCAAACGATCAGTTAAACATATTTCTGTGTCAGAAAATAAAACGTTCCGTAACAACCGCGTTTGACAATCGCGTTAACAAGTTAAAAAATGTTTTGCTCATAGTTGACATTTCATAACTGGTTTAGATTCAGAAATATTTTAAAAGTTATTTTTAACTGGGTTTACAGCTTGTGTGGTTATGTAAATTTTTTTACAAATTGCAAGCATTAAATGCATGTAATATTTACCGTTTTAAACTGCCTCGTTAGTGTAATCGCTTGGCTCTAGCTTATAGGGTTGTTGTACCTAGGTCTAGAATATTTATTTTTTTAGGTTGAAATATTTATAATATACTAGATTTTACCCGTGGCTTTGCCGTGAAAACGTGATGATGTGTTAACCTAGGCCATGGAAGACCAGTTTTTAACTTAGAGTCTCGTTAGTGTAAGGCAATTTAGTTTAACATGAAAGAAATAGACGCACTTGGAAGATATTCTTAACGGATCGCCGTGGGTTGCTCCTGATACTTCACTAATAAAACAGAAAAGATTGTGGGAGCAAAAGGCTTTTCTGGCCGGCTAATATGCAGGTTATATACCTTGCACTTTGCATGTCGAAGAAAATGGACTCTTCGTCTGTTAAATTTTTCCAAAATCCATCAAAATGTTAAAATTAATTAAAAAAATTAAGTAAAATTAGAACTAATTCTTCCAACTTCGCATGTGTCGGCTATACAGGCCCGGATCTAGGGGGGAGGGGGGGGGGGAGGCAAGCCGGGGCCCAAGCCCCGGGCGGCAACTTCAGGGGGCGGCAAATTCATACTTGACAGACGAATACACAACTCATTATTAACGCAACTTTGACCACTGAGACGTCCAGTACTTTAAGTACAATAATAATAATTTTTCGCGGAGCCAAAAAGAACTTCTCTATACATATAATAAAATTGTAACTAAGCCGAATCTGTACATTAAATATTTTCTGGAAAATCTTATACATTATTATCGATACAGAGGCCGAATCTATAGTTTTTAGAAGAGAAAAATACAAAAACCTAAAAATTTGGTTTTTGGTCATCTGAACGCGGGCGGAGCAACAGGCAATGCTAGTTTTATATAAATTCAATTTTTCGCCTGGCGTGTGGGCATAGACATAGGAGTTGCATTCTGCAGCCTTTTGTTTATCAGCGAGCGGCTGAAAATGCTCGCTTCAGCACTTTTCTACCTTCAATATTTTTTTCTCAGCATCTATTAGTGATAGAAACTTCCGGTTTGCTTCAGTTTGTTCACTATTGTTTTCCCAACGCACACATGCCAAATAATTTGTCTTGATAACTTCTCAATAGTTTTCGAGATATTTTAATTAACATCTCATTTTTTTGTAAAAAAAATAGCGGCCTATCAAAATATTTTTTTTTATTTTTAGTCTTCTGAACTCAAATATAAATATATATATAAAATTTTCCATTTCCGCCAATAGTATAGTTCAAGTTCTGTTGTAAAGTTTCATAAAAATCCAATTAGTAGTTTTTGTGTACTAAGCTGTATAAGTTACTATATTTTTTTTTAACTATCCCACGGGAACTCTTTAATTTTCCGGGATGAAAAGTATCTAAGATGTTGCCCGGGGATATAAGGTACCACCATGCAAAATTTAATTTAAATTGGTCGTATAGATTCGGAGATTAGCCCGTAAAATAAACAGACAGAAAAACAAAAAAAATGAAAAAATCTGGATTTGCTCTATTTCTCCTCTTACACCCCCCTGAATCAGTTTTTAGCATTTTTTTTCTATGTACAGACATTCGACCTCTACAGTTTTATCATAGTTTGCCTGTATGTCTGTTTGTCTTTTTGTACGGGCTGATCTCCAACACTGTTGGACCGATTTAAATGAAATTTTGCATGGTGGTACTTTATGTCCCAGGTAAACGTTTTGATACGCCTTTTTATCCCGAAAAATTAAACTGTTCCCGTGGGCTAGGTAAAAAATTATCGTAACTTATACAGCTTAGTACACAAAAACTACTGATTGCATTTTAAAGAAACTTTACAAATTACAATAATATAAGTTTATACATCAGAATAACAAATAGGCTACTTTTTATCCCGGAAAATCAAAATGTACGATTTTCGGGGGATAGATTTTTTTATTGCTTGTAACGTATTATGTACATAATATAGACCCCAAAACAATAGTTATTAAATTTTTTGTTTGTTTGTCTAATTGCCTGTATGTCTGTTGGTCTGTTTTTGTGTGCGCGTTTCTCGCAAAAAGTAATGAACCGATTTCAACGCAATTTGGTGAAGTGATAACTTATTACTCGAGTCATCATTTAGGATACCTTTTACTTCAAGAAAATCTTTGTTTCTCACAGGAAAATAAAGTAACTGGTTTTTCGAGTCCTCCCTAGAAACCTTCCGCTGGCTAAATATTACTTTTGATAACTTGTGTGTGCCATAGATTTGTTTGCAGAACAAAAGGCTCGAAGAGTTTATTTATAATTTCAATTTTCAATACAGTAATATACTAAATTGATTTTTATTTTTAATCTTACGTTTTATTTCAGACCCTATCCTATACTATCCTAAATAATAAATATATCCTACACGTCCATGTACGTACGTACTTTTGTAAACTACCAAAACCCGCGGCTTCATCCACGTTCAAAATACAAAAAATATTCTTCTTTCCCTTCCCTTTACAATAATATATGAAAGTCTGCCCTGTCCGGTTTGTTGACATTTATGATTACTGCTCCGCTGCCTTGGGTAGTAGAATGATTATATATAGCCTATTAGACTTTCTCAATGAACGGGCTATCTAATGCAAAAGAAGTTATCAAATCGGATTAGTAGTTCCTGAGATTAGCGCGTCCAAACTAACTAACAAACTCTGCCTCTTTAGAATATCAGTAGGTACAGATAAATAGGCTTAACACAGAAAGAGCAACGCTAGATAGGTTCTTATGGCGTTCTTTTCGGGAAGCCTATGTCCATTAGTGGGCGTCTGATGGCTGAAATGACGATGATAATAAAGGTAAAAATATAGGCGGGCGGGGCCGGCATTTTTCAGTTTTTGCCCCGCCTCGAAAAAATTGAAGATCCGGGGCTGCGGCTATATTATTAATAATTAATGTATTTAATGCCTTTTTTAAAAAACTGTTCAGCACTTTGTAATCTAGTCAGCAAGTATAAGCGCAGCGAGAGTAGATCACAGGTGTACAATAAAATTTGTATTTGAAAAACCAAACGAAAGCAAAAATTTACATAGCATTTGTTAAAGGAAACTGCAAGGACTTTAATTTCTTTTGCTATCATAGCTATTGGACTATTACCACATTAAGCTAGCATCAGGGAAAATCTTGATACACCTTCTTTTTCAAATAAATAGAAATGATACCATTCTAGTTTTCTACTTGAAAATTTTACTGCGACGTAGTTTTCAAAGTACTCAAGTAGCGAACAAACAGTTGCTTTACATATAAATTGAAAAAACTAGCATTGAATACTTGGAGTAAAATCTGTGTATACAGACAAATATATATAAATATAGATATATATATATATATATATATATATATATATATATATATATATCTTTAAATGTTGGTATTTAGTTTAAACGTCTCTATCATACTAATATTATATATGCAAAAGTTTGTGTGGATGTATGGATGTCTGGATGTATAGATGTATGGATGTTTGTTACTCTTTCACGCAAAAAGTACTGAGTAGATTTTAATGAAACTTTTACAATAATATAGTTCATACTTGAAAATAACACATAGACTACTATTTATCCTGGAAAAATGTACGCCTCCCGTGAGATAGATTTGTTTTTTTTTCTTAATTACATGTACGTTTTTAATAAGCGACCCGTTCTGATGCTTTTTTACCAGACTGCAGCGAAAACCACAGGAGTGTATTTGTTTAACCTGTAAAAAAAAAGTATGTATGTATGTACGTATGTGTGTGTGTGTATGTATGTGTGTGTGTGTGTGTGTGTGTGTGTATGTATGTATGTATGTATGTATGTATGTATGTATGTATGTATTTATGTATGTATGTATATATGTATGTATATATGTATGTGTATCTTTGTAATTACTAAACGCCTTAATTGATTATGAATATTCATACATTTTTAGATTCTTCTTTATAACAATAGTGCCAGAGAGTATATAGGCAGCTTTATGGCGCCAATTGATTTTTCTTTATAAAAAAAAATTCTAAGCCTTTCAAGTGCGATATCAAAATGTAGATTTTTAAGAGGTGATCACAAAAATATAATTAATATTTAATTTTTAAATAAATCCCCAAATATCTAACTGGTCAAAACTAAAAAGCTTTAAATAAAAAAATATGTAAGCTAATATTAACTTGCAGGAATTAAAAAACATGTGCTTTTGTCAACTTGTTCCTGTCTGTTTAGTTGGCATTTTATGCAGTCGAGATTTTTATGTTCATAATTTAATTATTTCTCGTATGAATAACTTTAGATTTTGCTCATAAGCTTTTAACAATATTTTTTACACGGAAATATATATATAATATATATATATATAACTTATAATATATATATATATATATATATATATATATATATATATATATATATTAACTGCCTCGGTGGTGTAGTGGCTAGCATGTACGGCTGCACACCCTGAGGTCCTGGGTTCGAGTCCCGGGTCGGGCCAAGTTTAGTTATTGAGTCTTCCTGTATAGTAAGTCTCAGTAACAGCCCGGAGTTGGGAAGTTGGCGGTGTTTCACCCCCGTGCCTCGGAGAGCACGTAAAGCCGTCGGTCCTGCGCCTTAACTCTCACCGGTCGTGTCGAGCAGTCTTCCCACCGGAGTATGAGAGTGATAGGAATAGAGAGTGCACTTGTGTCTGCGCGTACACTTGAGCACTATAATATCTCCTGCGCAGTTGGCTAATCTCATTGAGATTGGCCGCCGTGGCCGGAATCGGCTGAGGAGAACATCATCATCATATATATATATATATATATATATATATATATATAATATATATATATATATTAACTGCCTCGGTGGTGTAGTGGCTAGCATGTACGGCTGCACACCCGCAGGTCCTGGGTTCGAGTCCCGGGTCGGGCCTAGTTTAGTTATTGAGTCTTCCTGTATAGTAAGTCTCAGTAACAGCCCAGAGTTGGGAAGTTGGCGGTGTTTCACCCCCGTGCCTCGGAGAGCACGTAAAGCCGTTGGTCCTGCCTGCGCCTTAACTCTCACCGGTCGTGTCGAGTGGTCGTCCCACCGGAGTATGACAGTGATAGGAATAGAGAGTACACTTGTGTCTGCGCGTACACTTGAGCACTATAATATCTCCTGCGCAGTTGGCTAATCTCATTGAGATTGGCCGCCGTGGCCGAAATCGGCTAGGAGAACATCATATATATATATATATATATATATATATATATATATATATATATATCCGCTAAAAGTGACTATGTTAAATAATGCCATCTTTAGCTATCTAATATATGGATTATTTTCAATATATTATTATATTAATTCTAATTAAATTGATTAACTGGATTACCTTAAAACGAAAATAGCAATACAAAACAAGTAGATAACTAGATATAGATAAATAGAGTTACGCATTTATAATATAATAATTAGTATTAGAATTAGAACGTTCGTGTGCTAAAGGCTATTATACAATAAATGATTTTATAGAAGATGGCACACCTTGGGAATGAAATGATCGCCTCCAGGCTACTTCAACTTGATAGAAACATTGTAAATTATAATTTAACTTTATAAAAAAAAGATAATGAAATAATATTAGTCCCGCTGAGTTTTTTCGCCAGTTCTTCTCAGGTCTGAGGCTTCTTCTTTCCGAACTGGTAGTAGACTCATGACGTTCAGTAAAAAATTGTAATAATTTAATGCTGAACAAAATATTTTGAATTTTTGAATTAAATGTAATAATAATATACTTTATTAAAAACTAAAAGAAAAAAAAATTAAAACACAATACACAAAGAAAAGATGCACAATCGGCGCCTTTATCGCTAGAAGCGACCTCTTACAGGCAACCTTAAGGTGAAGGAGTAAGTTTTTTAAAAACGGTAGGCGGCGTTGTGTAGAGTATGTTGACTGCCTCGTTAGTATGTTAGCTAGTATGTATAGTTGCTAATCCAGAGGTCCTAGATTCGAGTCCTGGATCGTGTCAAGTACAGTTGTTCGGTTTTTCTGTTTAGATTTTTTTAGGACAGTTACGATGTTAGTAGTGTTACGCTCTCGGACTTTAGGGAGTACTTTGCGCACTGTTGGCTACCATATTCAATACTATTTAGCATTTAAGATACAATTATCTATACGTATAATAAAATAATAAAATTTTATATGAGATGAATCTGTACATTAAATATTTTTTGGAAAATCTTATTGAAATAGTCATTATTATCGATACAGAGGGTGAATCTTTAGTTTTTGGAATTATTGTCTGTATGTCTGTTTGTCTGGGAACGCATCGCGAGAAAACCACTGGACAGATTTTCCGGGACAACAAATTGGATACTTTTTACTGCGGGAAGAAATATCATCTCTGAGAGATCTATACTAAACGTTAAGACGTGACTAGGAATGAACCCGAGTAGAACGAAGGTGAGTCGTTAGTTAATTATCTATATTCACGTATACAATTTATAAGTAAACTCTTTGATAATTGATCTTTGAAAAGTAATATGAATTACTCTTTTCAGTTATATGATTTGTATAATAAGGATTGATAAAATTATAATCATCTGTTAAATTACAATTTCAGAGCTAGTAATTTTAGAGAGTAAAAGATTTCTTTGTGCTTATAGTGCAAATAATTAATTTTCCTAACTAGGTTAAGTACGTATAAAATGCTCCTTTACTTGCCTGTACTTTATTATATTGGACTTTATAGTTATAAGAATCATTAAATATTCCACCAATTTTACTATAAACACGAAATTTTGTGAGGATGTATGGATGTATGTTTGTTATGGATGTATCTTTGATGCAAAAACTACTTAACGGATTTTAATGAAACTTTACAATAATATAAGTTATACACCAGAATGACACATAGGCTATAATTTATAAAGACACAATTATAATTCTGTAATTTTGTTTTTATATAATTATCTTTATTGGTTTTCGCTGCGCGCACCAGTGAAGCTCCCAGTTGGTATTATTTTTCTGACTTCTTCAACAATCATTGTCTTATTTTAGACAATTTATATAAAATCTTAATGTATTTTACTTCTTTACTATGCTTCGTCTATTGGTGAAAACCGTATGAAGAGCCGTCTTGTAGTTTTTAAGCTTATTGTGTTCAGACAGACAAGCAAATCGGGGAGTGGGAGGAGGGTGGAGGGAGGGGGGAGGGTGGAGGGAGGGGGAGGGGAAGGAAGGGGAATAGGGAGGGAGGGGGGACTTCACTTTATGATATGTAGTAATAGCAATATATAATTGAACTACGTGAGCGAAGTCGAAAGAAAATGGTAGTTTATTTATATTTTACAGTAAAAGATGTTTTTATATACACTTTTAATATGAGGACGAAATATATTTTCTTTGATATCCATTAAATTATATATTTTGTTAAAATAACATAATATACGAGTATTTATCTACGTAATAAAGAGTCCCTATTGTTTGGATAACGATATAAATATTGAATATTTGAATCTGAACGTATATGAAATTGTTTAGATATTAGTTATTTGATCACATTAATATTTCAATCACGTTTTGCGCTAGTATAAAGGATTCGTATTATTCCAATAATGAATTATTAAGACAGTGGTAGCACAGTGGTAACGCAATTGACAGACCAAGTGAAGCGGGTTTAAATCCCGGGTCTTGCTCAAACCTCTGATATTTTCATGCATAAACAAACACACACACGGACGCTCATGCGGCCGCACACATATACATATATAACATATATAAACTTTCAGATATATAACAGTAGTCTGAATGGCTGACTTAAAATATTAAGTTATAAGATATAAATATCTTTTCTACTTAATAATACAATTATCTTAGCCATATTAAGTAAAATCTATTTCATTTGTTATCCATGCTATTATATTATAAATGTGAAAGTTTGTGATGATAGATAGATTGACGACACGTTTGGCTCAGTTTGTAGTAAACCTACTTGCTATGCCAGCGGTCGCGGGTTCGAGTGCCGCTGGGGGCATTCATTTGTGTGATGAGCACGAATGTTTGTACTCCAGTCAAGGGTGTTTATATTTATAATATGTATGTATTTAAAGTTATATATGTGTAGTGTATCAACTATCCGGTATCCATAACACAGGCCTCGTAGCTTACTATGGAACTAGATAGTGCTGTGTGATAATGTCCCAACATATTTATTATTTATTTATAGATGGATATTTGTTACTCTTTCACGCCAGAACGGCTGAACGGATCTGGATGAAATTTGACGCAGAGATAGATTATAGTCTGAAGTAGCACAAAGTTTACTTTTCATCCCAAAAAAATGTACGGTTCCTGTGGAATAGATTTATTTTTGTTTAGGGAAGAAGCGAAGCGAGGCAGAGTACGTGGAGTAGTACTTCCATACTATTAATATTATGAATGTGAAAGTGTGTTTGTTTGTCTCTCTTTCACGTCGAAATGGAGTGACGAATTGACGTGATTTTTTGTGTGAAGATAGTTGGAGGGCTGGAGAGTGACATAGGCTACTTCTTACCAAGGGAAATTACTTTATTCTCACGGGAAAATTCGTCATGATACAACCCAAAAATTATTTATGATCAGAATTACTTGAAACTTGTTGTTAATGCTCTTCAATAAAATCAAAATAAATATATATTTTAGCATTTCTCGAAATTCATCCCATGGGTTATTAAAGTTTTTTTTTTATAATTTTACTGCGAGCAAAGCCACGGGTTCTGCTAGTATTATATATAATATATAATCTAACTCCTTATGCATTACAGAAGTCTCATTGAATATATTATGAGTTTTAGAACGTGTCCAATTTGATTGAGGCCTTGTTTGTTGTTGTACCTTCATTAATTTCAAATTAGATTATTATATATTTATAACTAGCGGCTCACCCTTGCTTTGCTCGGGTTCGTCGCTAGGTACGTTTTAAATAGATATAAATGGTTATTAGCCAGCGTTAGCCATATAATTTCTTTTTTTTTTGTTAATAATATTGACAAAATATATTGACATTAATATTTATACGATACTAGCATCACTCAATTGTTTTGCCTCCCCGGAACCTCTCCACTAACACTTTAACTTTATGGTATGGTATGGTATTAAAGTTCAAATTGACGTTTAAGTATTATTTCGAATCTTTTGTATGGGAGTATAGAAAAGTGTTGTTTTTGGACTTTTTCAGGCAATTTTTTAAATTTTTCTCTACGTAAAAACCATCTTCGTACTTCAAGGAATATTCTAAAAAAAGAATTAGCGAAATCGGTCCAGCTACTCTCGAGATTTACGCTTAGCAACACATTCAGTGATTCATTTTTATATTATAGAGATATACGTGACTTTTATATAGATGTGTAAGAACGAGAAAGTTTTACCAAAATAGATTCTACAGAGTTAGAGTAGTGTAAAGTATTTATTTAAAAGAAATTTATTTCACTCATTAAATAGAACGATGTCATGTAAAAAAGTACCAGCAGTTTTGCTTTTGTGAAAAAATGTTTTTCTTCCATCGCTTTTTCAGGTCTGCGATATTTTCTATCTAAACAGCTTTGTTTCAGTAATTCACTAAAGTAATTAAAATTTTATGCAGATTATTTCTTAAGATTTATTATTTTTAGACTACCCTATTTTTTTAGGTAATTTATTTTTACCAGATTTAAATGTTGATTATACTAATAATTACAAAAATAAGTTTTATAATATATTTATATCTATTTTATGTAATAATAAATCATAGATATAATATATTATAATATACATAATATTTATAATAAATTATATATTTTATAATATATCTGTATAATTGTTTAGCTTGTGAATAATAGCAACTAAGCCGTACTATATGTATGTTCCAATCCAAAAGTCTCAAATGCTAAAGTGACTCTGTTGGTTTGTTTGTTAACTTTTTACGGTTAAACGGCTGAACCGATTTAGATGAAATTTGGTATGACGACAGTTAATAATATTATATTATTCATATACAAAATAATCCTTTCGATTGTTATTTATTAAAAATCTATTATTTTCAGGTATTGTTTTCTTTTCTACAAATTAGACATACATAATTAACCACCTATTTTTCATATAATTTTTTAAGCATTACATTCATTTAACATCCAAAAATATTATCGTAAGCGTATAATTATCAAAATATTATATCTCACAATGTTTTCATAAAACTATGTTAAGTAAAACTCGCTCGGAATAAAAGAGTCCGCCATTTCATACAAACGCAATGACCTGAAAAGGCTCATGGCGGCCGCGAAGTTTTTTCAACAGTGTACGGATATTACGTTTGATTCAATGCGTGCCAAAGAGTCCAAGCAAATTGATGAATATATACCATATAGATAATTAAGTTTTGTTTTCAATTACATAGAAACAGTTATATATCTATACTAATATTATAAATGTTCATACTAATATTATAAATGTGAAAGTGTGATTGTTTGTCCTTTTTCCACGTGGAAAAGGAATGACGTATTGGCGTGATTTTTTGTGTGAGTATAGTAGGAAGGCTGGAGAGTGACATAGGCTACTTTTTACCGTGGAAGATTATCTCATTCCCACGGGAAAACACGTTTTATACAACCCAGAATATTATTTATAATCAGAATTACTTGAAAATTGATATTAATGCTCTTCAATACAATTAAATAAATACATGTTTTAGCATTTTCGAAATTCATCCCATAAGAGGATAAAATAGTACATGAAAGTTGGTATGAAATATCTTTTTAGATTTTGTAGTTTTAGCGCGAGCGAAGCCGCGGGTTCTGCTAGTCTTCTATATATTAATATGTGAAAGGAAACTTTGTACTCATTCTTAAGTATTGCGTGTACCGAGGTATGTGAGCTTTGGCATAGTTAAAGTTTGAATGGAGAAGATCGCAGAAAGATCAGATTTATTGATGTGTTATTAATTATCCGCTTCTGTAGTTGCAAATTAAACAAAAAATAGATAAAAAAAGAAAAATATACATTAAAATAAAGATTCACAGTAGACGGCTTTATCGATAAACGTGATTTCTTCCAGACAACCTCAGGGTGGAGGAATTAGTAAACGAAAAGTAATCGATGTACTTGATAAATAATTATATAATGCAAAAAAATCCTACATACATACATACATACATAGAATATACTATATAATTAATTTTATACTAATGTAAAAGCTGAAGAGCTTGTTTGTGTATATGTGCTAATCTTTGAACTAAAGATGCGATTTAAAAATCCTTTTATTATAATCTATTCATTGAGAAAATTGCTTTGATGAAATATCATAAATAATGTTCCAACTTAATGAATTATGGTTGATTTTCGACCACAGGATGAATAAGAATGTGATTGTTCGTTCGTGCAAAATGGCAAATCTCTGATCCTTCTCCATGGATTGATTTGGAATTTTGATATACTCGTAGTATATTTTTTATATCTAGGTACGTATTTTCATGCAATTCATTTGGTTATAACTTGGGTTGTTTATGTTACTCATTTTGTTGTACATTATCACGCCATGCAACTATAGAAACTTTTAACGATTAAGTACTATAAGTATGAATATTGGTAAAACTATGTTGATGGCTATTTGATATTGGAAAATATTTCTCGTTACCCATTTGTTTCTTCTCCATTTAACTAAATTGAGCAAGACATAGCCAAGTGCAACTAGTAGTATAAGAAATGTATAGCGTTTATATACTTACTTATTATATTCTGCTATTTTTTTACTACTTAATTATTAAGTAAACCAGCGACTCACTCTCGCTTCGCTCGGGTTCGTCCCTAGGCACGTTTTAACGCTTTTGCTATATATGTACTGATATTTCAATAAATAAATAAAAAATAAATAAATACGGTTAGTATAGATAGACTTTACAATATACATATGTCCACGTATAGGTATAGAAACGTAAGTACTTTATAAAATAAAAAAATTACCCTTACTTGAGAAATTGTTGATTGCCCATACAAATTTTCACCCTCCCTTTTCATCCCTTTTAGTGATGATTTCCGGGGTAAAAACTATCCTTAGTTCTTTCTGGAGTCGCAAACTTTTTCATACCAAATTTCATCTAAATCGGTTCTGCTATTTAGTTGTGAAAATGTAAGAAACTAACAGACAAACATACTTTCGCATTTATAATATTACTATGGATTAATATTAAAATCATATTGAATTTGAACATACACATACACACATATTGGCTTTTTGTTAATATTCGCAAGCTAAAAGGGATGTATGACAAATTTTTACTCTTTATTTTGTGTTGACGGTTCGACAGGGCTATGCCAATGGCTAGCTTCAGTTTATGATGTCGCTTTTGATGTCACCTCACTAGTTTTCACTAAAAAATAGAAAAATGATTTATAGAAGACTAATGATTTCCACATGCGTTGCTCAAGCCCATAGACTTAATAAACTCCAAAATTCTTTATTTAATATTAAGTTTTAGTAATATATTAAAATGTTTGTCATATATATACCAAGAGTAGATTATTTATTTAATATTTATTACGAAAGTAAAGGCCCAATTTACATAACAAATATTTATAATATAACATACAGAGCCCAATCGGAATCCGTTTATTTTTAAGTGAATTTTTTTTATTGAAAACCTGAAGTTTTATGATTTTAAAATGTCAGGTATATAAGGAATAGAAATTCATAAAATGCCCCACATGCCCAGCTACTCCCGAGAACTGGGGGGCGCAAGGCGTTGAAAATTAGTTTTTTTCAATTTCCGGTTTACTATGACGTTCTATTGAAAAATTATTCGTACAAAAGTTGTAGGTCTAGTAAAAATCTACAACTTTTATAAATTACACTTTTTAGAATAACCCTAAGTTTTCGAGATATTTGCAAAAAACTCGGTTTTTAACTCTTTCTTTGTTTTTTATTTTTAATATCTAGAATAATCTTTTGATTTTCATGAAACTAAGGGAATATAATTTCGAAATAGATTTAATAAATAGAAAAAAGTTGAAATTGATATGTTTAGTCATTTCCGAGAGAATTATGTTTTATTGTCTCAAGAGGCTGAAAATCACTCCCAACTTTAAGTTGACGTTTACATTTAAAAAAAATTCGTTCAATTTTTAGATAGGCCTCATTCTTTTTCGCCTGGTCTCTACTTTTTGAAAAAAATAAAAACATTGTATGGTATGTAACATATGTATCGTCCTGTAAAAACAACCTTAAAAATTTTAAAAATTGAAGAAATCGATAATTTTCACTTTGTAAACTACAGTTTTTTCAATAATCATTGAAGAAGTGTACTTTATTGACCAAATTTTTATAAACTGATGACACCAATGTATTTTTCGGGCAAAAACGAAAAAAACGGTGTCCATAAGCTTTTAATATGACGCTTATTATTTATACAATGTCGCCGTAAACATTCCAACTTTTCAATTTGATGAGTCGTGAAAAAATTATAAAAGTTGGCATTCACGTAAAGTACACCGTTGTTTTTGTATTATTTGCCGTAGAATCTATTATCCAACGTGGCAAGGATTTCGTTGCTAAAAACTCGCAAATAATTCCAAAATGAAGCGATTTGTGATGTAATTATCGCGAAAAAATTAGTAAGTAGCTCAAGCCTAATAAGCCTCAATATCTTGCACTATTATAATATCCTACGGAAACCACGATAAAAAGCAGCGGATCAAATCATATTCACTCTGCCATCAAAATTTTTATAAGGTACCTTAAATTAATTATTTATTGTTTGAAGCTCTAATTAAAATAAAATGTATTTTATTCTGATGTTTCTATAATAATAATTAGCAGAATGGAGTTAGCAAGTAGATAAACGTCATTTATTTATTATACTTTATCCGGTAATAACCAAGATGGCCGACCTCCACCCGGTCTGTATAGGACCAAAAAAATAGATCTAGCTTCTAAGAATAAAAATAAAACATTATTCCGTCTTCTGCGAATTTTACTCCAGACTTGTTACCATTCGATTGTTAGTTATAGACTATAGTACTTATTATGAGGCTGTAAACTTGGTTACCTAAAAGAAAAGCACAAATATTAAATAAATATAAAGAACCAAACGTGTCGTCAAATATTTGAGTCTGAGTTTAGCTTGATAGAATAAAATATAAGAGGTAATAAGTCTAGTGTAATTTGTATTCCTCTGTACCAGTTTCCTGCACGCCACTTACAGACGCACATTAAATCACGTTGCAGCATAACCACACGAGCTTCACAGCTCGTAAGCCATTCCCTAGTAATATTCTGTTTGTTGCCAAATTGTGCTGTAAATATTCTCAGCTAGCACTCAGTTTTAGCAATTAGACGGTTCTTTAAATTTTTATTGGTGTTGACAGTTATATATAAGTGCTGATACAAGGCATTGGCGTAGAAAACTTGCTTAGCTCATGCCATATGAATTGAAACAGTACTGGGACAACACAGGTCGTGAACAGAATTTTTATCAAATATTTGCTTTCCATCGTTAAAACAGAAGATTTAGCTACCAAAAAAAATTGTAAGAGTCCGCGAGTTACTATTTTGGTATTTGTATTGTCATTATTTTGTATCTCTCACTATAAAAATGTGTATTTTGTATAATTTTTATTTGTTCACGTTTGTGCTGATTTTATTTATGTTTTCAAAATGCTGTTTTATTTTTTCAAATATAATAATAATTATGTATATATTGTTTGTTCCTTCGAGCTAAGGATGGCTGGAGCGATTTTGGGTGAATTTTAGTATATGGATAGGCTGTGACTATATCAGGCACATAGGAACGCACTCGAACAAAGTGAGGGTAAGTTGCTAGTTTTTAAAGAATAATAATTTTTTTCAGTTATGCACTCCATTTATAGATTATACGATGACACATTTGGCTCAGATTGTAGTGGCCCTACTTGCTGTGCCAGCGGTCGCGGTTCGATTCCCGCTGGGTTCACTTGTGTGATGAGCATGAATGTTTGTACTCCAGTCATGGGTATTTATATTTATAATACGTATATATTTAAAGTTATTTACGTCTAGTGTATTAACTATCTGGTATCCATGACACAAGCCTGGTAGCTTACCATGGAACTAGATGGTGCTGTGTGTTAATATCCCAACATATTATTTATTATTAGGTATTATAATATATAATTTTTAGCTTTTATATCTCTCCATTATATTATACATTTTTAACTTTAACCCATTGGCTGTTATTAATGTTACACTAATGACTGTTAAATGAAAAAAAAAACAGCGTTGCCATTAGTTACGGGCTCTTGTTTTTATCTGAGTTGAAATATGACTTTCAGTACTTCTTTCAATGAAAGAGTTTTGTGAAACATTTTTAAACATATTTTAACTTGTAAATGAGATTTTATACAGAAATTTCTTAAAAAGTTAATGTAGATAGGTACTGAAATATTATTTTGGATATTAATAAAATACTAATACTTGCCCGCGAATCCACTCGCGTGATAAGCGGGATGGGAATAAAAGGTAGCCTATCCGTCTCCATAATGCAATCCTTTATAAATTTCATAGTAATCTCTTCAATGGTTTAAGCGTATAAAGTAACATATAGCTTTGTTTCCACATTTAGAATATTAAAATGGTTTTAGTGAAAGAAATGTCGATCAAAAAGGTCAGGTCAGACAAGTCAGACGGACAAAACTTTAAATAATGTATATTTAAAGTTTAGTGTCGATGAAAATTACTTCATGAATAAAGCAATTATTTCATATTTATACATAGGCATAGTATAATTGAGGCGATTGTTACATTCCACTTAATAACTTTAACTCAATAACTAAACTTAACCGGGCCCAGGACTCGAACCCAGGATCTCCAGATGTGCAGCCGCACATACTAGCCACTAAATACACCACTAAGGCATTTAAAAGGCAGAGATATATGTATATGTTGGGACATATGTTGGGATATTAACACACAACACCATCTTGTTCCATGATAATCTACGAGGCCTGTGTTATGGATACCAGATAGTTGATACACTACACATATATAACTTTAAATACATACATATTATAAATATAAACACCCATGACTGGATACAAACATTCGTGCTCATCACACAAACGAATGCCCCCAGCGGGACTCGAACTCGCGACCGCTGGCACAGCAAGTAGGGTCATTACACACTGAGCCAAACGTGTCGTCATAATATATGTATGTATTCACTGATAGTGTAATGCGGTAGCAATTTGACACAATAAGAAAAAGTTATTAGACGTGTGAATAGTTTAATGTTATTTTTATTTCTGGTCTTACATTAACATATGGTATGAACAGGCTATTGCTAATGAGTACAAGTTGCTATATATTATTGAAAATAGCCCCAACCCTTGCATCTGACATCATTTTTATTAAAATCAATGGTCAATCGCCTACTAAATGAATTTCTATACTGTGCTTTTATGAAAAGGTCGATCATAACGTCATGTCTCGGTACTTTCAAAAGAAAATTTAATAACTACAACCGTACTATATATTCTAAGAAAGCGTAATAATAAGTAAAAGATATAGCGTAATAATAAGTAAAAGGTGAAAAAATATATTTAAATTGAATTGTTTCTATTTTATTACTTCATTTTAAAACAGCTTAATTTACAAGTCGTAAAGATAGAGTAGAGTTCTTATCTATACAGATACATAAATAAAATTGAAGTGTCTGTTCGTAATGCTAAAATAATAACAAGAAAAAGACAACCAAAAACATATTTTTTTATTTTTGTCTGTCTGTCTATTTGTTTGTTTCGATTAATCTCCAAAACGGCTAGACCGAATTTGATGGGACTTTTACTGGCAGATAGCTGATGCTATAACAAATAACTAAGGCTAGTTTTATTTAAGAAAAAGAATCAGAGTTTCGTGCAAAAAATTAAAACCCATGAAATTGTGAACAAAGCCTGCATACCTAAGGATGCACCCGAGCAAATCTAGAGTAATTCGCTAGTATATAATAATATTTATGTATTTTCCATTTACATGAAATAATATTTTATATATTACCTATCAAACTCACATGTGTTAATAATACCTATGACTATTTCTATTAATTATTGTCGGACTAGTATTAAAAATGCGAAAGGCTGTAAGTACGTATTTCTTACTAGCAGCTCACCCTGGCCTCGCTCAGGTTCGCCTCTAGTAAAACAAAAATAAATCTATCCCACGGGAACCGTACATTTTTCCGGGATATAAAGTAGTCTATGTGTTATTCTGATGTATAAGCTATATTATTGTAAAGTTTTATCAATATCCATTCAGTAGTTTTTTCGTGAAAGGGAACATACATGCATCCATACATACATTCTTACAAACTTTCGTGTTTATAGTATTAGTAGGATTCCTTAATGCTAAAACACAACTGGCTGGATTTGTATGAATTTTAGTACGCAGATAGACTATGACCTAGAGTAATACATCTAGGGACGTCTAGTCATATTGACTTAGTCATCATCATTATACATATATATATACACATAGATGGATTAACTTGCGAACAAAAATCGAAGAAGCCTTTTCAATCATTTAAAATTTAAAATAAATTTAAGCTATATAAAATGTACTTAAAATATAGAATAGACAAGATATGAAATCAATAGAGCCAATAAGAAATATCTCAATATGGAAATAACTATAGACTTTTATGTACGCCTTGATGGCCTACATTCAATATTGTTGAGACTAAACAAACTTCTCACGTCACAAAACCAACTCTACTTCCTCTTGCAAAATTACTTTACACCTTATGTAGAGGTGGTAGAGAATACTTTTGATTAGAAATATGTCAAACATATGCCTTTTCTGTCGTAGAGTTTAAGCCGCAATATTTTTCGAAAGTTGTTTCAAACAAACATTGTACCGTTCGTAGTTTACAAGGCCCGACTATTAGTGATTTCAGCGCGTAAAAATTAAAAATGAAGCAAAAATTACGTTTGACTTGCTTCTCAAGTTTAAATTATTATTTTGCTTTAGTTATTTATATAGTATCTTATATGGAGTTATTTTAACCGTTAAGGTAAACAAAAATTTCTTAGTGACACCAATAATATATAATTATTTTAAAAAAATGCTACAATTTTTATAAGAGAATCATTTATCTTACCAGAAAAAAATCTGTTGTTATTTTGTAAAATCTACTATTTTCAACCGACTTCAAAAAGGAGGAGGTTCTCAATTCGATTGTATGTTTTTTTTATGTTTGTTACCTCAGAACTCCGTCATTTATTAAACGATTTGGACAATTTTTGTTTTTCACAAAAAGTGTTTATCAAATTCGATTATTGAATTATATTTTACTAGCAGAACTTCGCTCGCACTAAAACCACAAAAAACTTTATGCTATTAGTAATAATGTATGGAAGTCTGCCCGATTTGTTGACTGATGATTACTGCTCCGCTTCCTTAGGTAGTAGCGTAATGATATGTTATTTAAAACCTTCCTCAATAAACGGGCTATCTAATAGAAAAATAATTTTTCAAATCGGATTAATACTTTCTGAGTTTGGCGCGTTCAAACAAACAAACAACTCTGCTTCTTTATAATATTAGTATAGATTAGTGTGATATGATATCGATTTTATAACAGCATTAATAAATACAAGTAAAACAAACAGATATAAAGTAAAGGGTAAGATTTTTATTACGTTTAAAATAAAGTAACAAAAATTACCATCTCAATGCAGTTTACTCAACTTCTGTTAGGTCACAGAAGATGAAATGGTATAGAGAAAATCAATTCTTTTAAAGTTATAATTAATTTCCCATAGTGATATAGAACCTTCGTGTCGCGACATGCATTCTCGCGCTTAGCCAATTTTATTACAACATAAGTTTTCTCATTTTTTCAACCCTTTTTCTTTACAAGAAAGAAAATTATTAAATTTTCTTGTAGTTCATGCGCATACAAGCTAGGTAAAAGTTTGTTTATGAAATACTACCCGCTGCCCATAACTTTGCCTGAATGGAATTATACCTCTAAGTTTTCTAAAAATATTACCAGTATTTTAAAAATTTTTCGTACTATTTGTTATTTATTGTGGATTATAAGCTGTATTTAACACATTGGTGTTGTATATGTGTATATATCTCAAGTAAAGCAAAGGTAAGTAGATTTTTCGTTTGATCCAAGGCTTATTGTATTACTTTTATAGTATTTATTATCTATACTAATATAATAAAGAGGTAAATTTTGTTTGTACGTAGGGGTTAATCTCTGGAACGATTCCAAAAATTCTTCTACTAATAGATATCCTTGACGGAATAGGCTAAATTTTAATATGATTTAAAAAAAACTGTTATCAATATTTGCTAATTAATTCAAAGTAAAATGCGCTAAATAGCCGCTTTATCGGCCTGCGCTGGCCAAATCGTTGTCTGTATATGAAAATAGTGTTTATATTAACAAAAAAATAAAAACCGACTTCAAACAAAAGCATTAAAAAGTAAAAAATAACTGATTGGTAGTTTTCATTTACTATACATACCTAATCAAATATTTTCGAAGTCGGTGTGCTTTGCTTTGTATGGGCTGGCACCGATTTCGAAAATATTTGATTAGGTAGGTATTTAATAGGTAGGCTTTAATTACTTACAAACAAAACAAAAATTGTCCAAATCGGTTAATAAATGACGGAGTTCTGAGGTAACAAACATAAAAAAAAAAAATACAGTCGAATTGAGAACCTCCTCCTTTTTGAAGTCGGTTGAATATCACAATTATACAAATAAAGTGAATAAATAGAAAAATCAGTGGTTTTTAACAACTCCATATTGGATTCTTGGATTTAGGAATATATTTACTACACGATAAGTATTTGAAACCATAGTTACGAAATGTAAATTGTAGATTTAATATCTACAATTTACCAATATCACTTTAAAACCAAAATAAGCCATACACTCGATACCAATACCATTTTTGATATGTAAATATGTAAACATATAATAAAATTGTATCTAATTCAAATCTGTACATTAAATATTATTCGGAAAATCTAATTAAAATTGACATTATTATCGATACAGAGTCTGAATCTATAGTTTTTAGAATTTTTGTCTGTCTGTCTGTTACCGCATCACGAGAAAACCACTGGACAGATTTTGGTAAAATTTGGTATGATGATAGCTGGTTATCTGGGTCAACATATTATAGAATACTTTTTACTTTGGGAAAATATCTCATTTTTGAGAAAAAATACAAAAACTAGATTGTAACAGTATACTAATATGTAAAACCTAAGAATTTGGTTTTTGATCATCTGAACGCGAGCGGAGCCACGGGCAATGCTAGTTAAGATATAATTTAATGTTTTTGACATCAAAGCTTAACTTAATGCAATGCCTTTACACCAGCCAATTCATTTGAGCTAATTGAACTCGAAATTTTATTACGCTGTAAAAATGTAAACGGGCCTGACAATGACGTACCGTACGACGGGAACATTTGATTCATTCAGTTTTACGACCATACAAAATATAATTTCCTTTTAATTTTTATTCGAATACGTTTTTTGTTCGCTCGTGAAATGAGGGATGGTGATGAATGATTTCGTATTTCATTATCGAAATGGTCCAATGGAGCGTAGCGTTTATGCTACCTAGTCCTGTTTATTATATAAGATGTCACGGGTTTGCTTTTGGTTAATGTAAATGTTTCTTGATCATGTCAATTGAATGTTTAAGCAAAATGTGTTTCTTTTGCGAGTTTTCTTTTATTTTGATACTAGCGACTCATGCTCGTTTCGCTCGGGTTCGTCCCTAACAAACTTTCATCCCCATTTAAATAAAATAAAATAAAATAAAATAAAAAATATCCTATGTTCTTTGCAATGTCTCAAACTATCTTTTTACTAAATTTCATCTAAATTGGTTTAGTAGTTTCGGAGCTTATTCAGTACAAACAAACAAACAACCAAAAGATCTTTCTTTCTAATATTACTATAGATAAAGTCATGTTAAAATAAACAATAATAATAAACACATATGTATGTACATATTATTTACGATTGTGACACCATTATAATGTTTCATAATTTGTATTGATCTGAGGATGTAGGAAGATGTGAAAAACACAAGGATTGACGCTTCAAATAGCATTCTATTTATATGCTTAAATTCAAAACTCAAACGATTTTTTTCCGGAAGGTTTATATGTATAGTATATGTATATTATAGGATAGGATAGTAAGGAAAAGCCGAGAATTTCAAGAATTAGTAATGATATCGTAAGAAAACTGTCATACGATTACATAGCTAACGCTGGCTAAACCTTATAGAGATACATCAGGACAATGTATTAGAAAAGGTCTTTAAAAAAGCCTACAGAAGAGACCTAGACAGCATATATCTATCTATCTCCTAAGGTACGCTCTCAATTACTATTTTTAACTCCCGACGCAAAAAGAGGGGTGTTGTAAGTTTGACGTCAATGTCTGTCTCTGTGTGTGTGTCTGTCTATGTGTGGCTCTCAAACTGATGGACCGATTTTAATGCGTTTTTTTTCATTTGAAAGCCAGTTTCCTTGTGGTGGTTTGTAGGTTTAGTTGATATCGGTCCAGCAGGGTAAGAGTATCAGCTCTTTTCCAAAATTATGTAACGCATTTTAGCGTATGATTATTCGATTAAGTGCTTCACGTGTGCCAGTGTAATCGTTAAATGTCAATTAATTTGCATAGGGGGTTTTTTAAATTTTTAATTTACACTTATTATCTATTGAAAACGTACCTAGGAATGGTTAGTCCCTAGTTAACTATAATCAATTAGATTTTAAAATCAGATAGATGTTATGAAAATGATATAAATGATTAGTCTACCCATTGGTAACGCGCTCGTTTCTAAAACCAAAGAAGCGAGATTAATCATGAGTCTTGAATCTCCGATATTTTCAAGTATGATTCATTTTTTTGATATACTTACTGGGATAAAAACTAACTTAATCATATTCCAACTTAATAAAATAAATCAGAATCGAAAGAAAAATTAAGAATCTAACAAGCAAATACAAAAACTTTTCTTTAACTCTTTGTAATAATCCGTGAAGATCAAAAATTATTTAAGTAGATTACAATTCATAGCCAAACCAGCTTTTGGCCGTAGTTCGTAAACACTTTACCGTAGCAAGAGTCATCTCGCTTTACACAAGGCCGCAGAGTACGGGGACCTAAAGCTAATATGTATTCAATCGATTTTGATAAGTAACGGTTTCAAGGTACTAATTCCACATGATGCCCTTAATTAAAGCACAGAAAAAAAAAGTTTTTTGTATATAAACTGTTAGAAAAAGCATTCGATGAATAAACTTAATAACGATGTTTTCTTAATAGACATGGACGACACATTTGGTTCAGTTTGTAGTGAGTAACCCTACTTGCTGTAACAGCGGTCACGGGTTCAAGTCCCGCTGGGGTCACTCATTTATGTGATGAGCACGAATGTTTGTACTCCAGTCATGGGTGTTTATATTTATAATATGTATGTATTTAAAAGTTGTATATTATGTGTAGTGTAACTTACTGGTATCCATAACACAAGTCTCGTAGCTTACCATGGAACTAGATGGTACTGTGTGTAAATGTCCCAACATATTTAAAAAAAAAATCCTATGCTTTTCGAACATTAAGCAAGATTTATTACAAATATGCTCGAGCGATATAAAATTTGAAAATCTATGATTTATATAATATCCTTGTATTTTTAGTGGAATAATTATCAGTATCTTTATTGTTTTTTTCATTTATTTAATATGTTACATCTCATTATTCTTATTAAATTACAGTTACTATATAAACCAATAAATAAAGTAAAAAATAAATAAATAAAGTATTTTAAATTTTTATTTATATTATGATTTTATTCATAATTAGCGACTTTTCCTGGCTTCACTCGGTTGCGTCCTTAGGTACGTTTTAAACAAGTATAAATAGTTATTGCAAGTGTACCGAGGAGAATGACTGAATGCTATTGCAGATTTTTCTATAGGCGTTTTTTTAGACCTACAATTTTGTAGTATATTGTTTTGATATTTCTCAATGTTTAACCAGCATATAACGCATATAATAGCATATGTAAGACATGTAAATTTCTAAGGACGACTCGACAGAATCAGTTATGTTTTTCTAAGGAAATGAAGGATTTTCCTGTAGTAAAAGGTATCCTAAATGTTGACCCAAGTAATAAGTTATTTACAAAATTAGGTTTATCAGACCATATTAAAATTATAAATACAAAATATACGGATGTGTGTTTGTAACTCCTTTTCGATGAATGAAAAAAGGAATGCAGAAGATAATATAAGCTCTAGGCGTTTTATTTCAACTTTGATAAATTAGTCGAACATCTTAATGTATTTATCACTCTTATAAAGATTAATGTACTAGAAAAAATATTTGTATGTATTCCGCCCTTTTTAATGTCCTACTGGGCAAGTGCCTTCCGTCAATGCGAGGAGGATCAGGCCATAGTCCATCACGCTAGCCAAGTACGGCTTGGTGGACTTCACATGTCTTTCGAAAACTTACTAGATTCTTACAGGCATGCAGGTTTTCTCACGATTTTTTTCTACACCCTAACATAAGTGGTAATCACGTTTCAAATGATTCGCACATGAAAATATCAGAGGTGCGAGTCCCGGGATTTGAACTTGCTTTACTTGGTTTCCCAACCGAGCTCGATACCACTGGGCTACCACCACTATATTATATTAGAAATAAATATTTACTTTAGCCAATTTAAATCACGACTATTATAGTCATCACTCATGTCTAAAACAAATTTTGTTTTAAAATATCTACATATAAGGTTGATTTGGAGAAAAACCTTAAGAATTTGCATGGTCAAATATTTTGGCACAGATTGAGAATTGTTAGTGAACGCTTCACTTTTATTCTCATTTTATTATTCAAATTGTATAACGAAATAAGTTTTCAAACATTCTATGCTAAAATATGCTTTTTATTTCCATGTCTGATACACAAAGGGAATATATTAATATTACATTTACTTGAAAACTTTCGTTTATCGAGGCTTTTTTTATATAACATTGTGATACATTTTTTTGGAACTAGAATCGAACATAACCTGTTACGCCATAATTTGTTGGCTTGCTATTACAAGGTTCTATGTTAATTTTAATGAAGTTTACATAGAACTTCGTTATTTTGCTATCGTAAAAAAACAACATAGAACTATGTAAAATTGAATATCTTGTAGTTATAGTGCCGCTATCTAGTGGTTTGTTTTTGGAAAACTGTAGCTGACGACACATAGAACCTTGTAGCATTAATAACTAAATAACTACTAAAATTGTAACATAGAACTTTGTAATAGTGAGCAAACGATATTACGTCTCGATGTCATCCAATATTAAAAGAATTCCGAGATAATTAAGTCGAATGTTATCATTATTTGTAAGTTATTTAGTTGAACAGTTAATAATGATCTAATTAGTAAAGGCGTAAACTAATCCTATTAGAGTGGATTTATTCTCAACAAGCGACTCACTCTCGCTTCGCTCAGGTCCTTCCCTTGGTGATTCTTTAAATTGACATACTCGTAACTTTTTTTTATTTATGAACCGATTGAAATAAAACAAATACTAAATATTAAGTGAAGCTTACCACAATATATTAAAGAAAACCACACCCAAATAGGTTGAGCCGTTTTTGAGACTAGCGCGCACGAACGCACAGACAAACAGACAGACAAAAGCTCTACAAAGCATTGTTTTAGGTTCTATTGCGTTAATAAAGACCGCGAATAATAAAAAATCAAATACCTTCGATATACAGACAGCGATCAGTTACAATTTTATTATACAGATAAAGGATAGATCAATCCGTAAATGTAGACATAGTACTAAGCATAATGTTATAATTTAAAGCCTTGTTATGTTACACTTTAATTAAGAAATCTTAATTTAGAAAAGTTAATATTTAGTTACAATGATCAAAAGCAAATTTTTTATATTAAAATACATTGAGATTGAGGTTAATGAAAAGAAAACAAGAGATGAATAAGTTTTTATAGCAATTTTTACACATAAAATACTTTAAGTAATAAATATATTATAGGTACACGCCAGAATTTAAATCTATCTATCTATACATATAATAAAATTGTAACTAAGCCGAATCTTTACATTAAATATTTTTTGGAAAATATTATTGAAATAGTCACTTATGAATCTATAGTTTTTAAATTTTTTGTCTGTCTATCTATGAAAGAAGAAATAAAAATCAACAAATATTGTAAGGTGCTTTAATGCGGTTTTTGAATTTTTGAAATTGTTTTTGTTAAATAGTGGGTAGGGACTGTCTGTAACAAGTATGTGTTTGAAACCTCTATAACCTTAGTCTCTCCCGTGACTATGATTGCTGTAAAGCATTCGAAACGTCGGGAACCAAAAATCAAAATAAATCCGCGAAATAATCCGAAAAGATAGTTTTATTTAAAGTAATAATAGTATGATTAAATTAATAAACCTTTAATATTTTCATGCGGGAATCATTTTCAACATGATTACCACTTGTCTTACGGTGAAGGAAAACATCGTGAGGAAACCTGCATGTCTGTGAGAACCTAGCAAGTTCTCAAAAGACATGTTCAGTCCGCCTGCACTTGGATAGCCTGGTGGACTATGGTCTGATCCCCTTCGTGTCCAGCAGTGGTACTTTAAAAAGGTCTTATTACAAATAATACACCTTATTCAGTGTAAATTAAAATACTTGACTTATTGGTTAAGGTCAAGGACGAAGTTACCACTGCTAGTATTGATTATATTATCATCAGACTTAAAATTTATTATCAATATGAAATGCAAAATAATCCACATGAAATGATTATGTCATTTATCACGTTACCTCCCAGACCAATATATGTGATCCCATGAGAAATATTAGGATTGGTCAATAAAATATATTTTGGCAATATCTAATATATAAACTTTGGTAAGCTTTACATAAGCCTTTACGTCATATTTGTATTGTAAAAGTGAAAGTTTATGTGTGTGTTTGTGTGTATTAGGTATTTATTTACGCCATAATGACTAGATGGATTTTGATAAAACTTAGTACATAAGTACGTATATGGATTTGGATTAAAATATTCTTAGGTTAGTTTAGTGGGTTACTCTAGTTTAATATCACGATCACATTAGACGTGAAATGGTCGAAGTGATACTTTGTAGTCGCTATAAAGAAATATAAAAACGTAATATTATATTTACATATGTACTTATAGTAGTAAAATTCAATAAAATGTGGCGTGATCTTTGTATAATATTATAAATACAAAAGGTATTTAGAGAAACCGAGCGAATCGAGGATGACTCGCTGGCTATATAATAAAGCAAAGGTATTTTTATTTTGACTTTATTTCACGTAGCAACAGATGTACGTCATTTTTGCATAGAAATTTTATAGATGTGAGTACCGTAGAATACGTTTGTACTTCTCGACTCGTGTTTGTTGCATAAAATGATGTATGGGTGTTTTGCATAAAATAAAAAAATACTAAGTAACTGCTCACTTCTACTAACTTTTCACTCATAAACTGTTAAATAGGTTTCGACAAAAATTTGGAAAGGACTTAGATTGCATCCTGGGATCGAACATAAGCTATTCTTAATCCCTACTCTACTTGTCTTGCGGGCAAAGCTGCAGGCAAAAACTAGCAAGTGCATAATGTTTGGTCGGTGTATAGTGATGATATTTTTTTAAATAACAAGTTGTAGTACAAAGGGATAAATCGAACCTACTTCTCCAATTCAATAAGAAACTAAATAATAATTGACTCTATTATTAAATTAAAATTACTTAAATCAGTAGCTGACACCCACAAATAATATTCAATCCACCATCAAATTTAACAATTACTTAAACACCTCCAAGCCTGTAATTATAGTATTTAGGAACGAAATCATTGACTATCATGATACGCTCTGCCAAAAAATTTCATAGGCGTTATTAATAGAAGCTCAACTTCAAAACCACAGTTAGGGGCCAAGACAATAGATTCTCGTAGCAACTTAAAAAAATATCTGCCAAATAGAATACTCCAGTGCTAGTTCCATCTATACAAACCAGACTTTGGCGTTTCGCGTCCCAACTGTTATAAAATATGAAACACTGTGCAAAATTCGGCTCGACCCCCCGTGAAGTTCGTGAACGCTCGGCGAAACTCGGCTGACTTCGTAGCGCCGTAGCGGCAGTTACGTAGCAGTAGCCGCGTGGGGTCTACGCTGCTCTAATATCGTGTCTGTGTTTATTTTGATGTGGTTTTGAAAGAAGTGTTATACTTTTATATGTGAAGTACTAATATGTGCAGTGGCAGTGTTGAGGATATTCACCAGTTACCTGTTTGATGGTGGAAAATAATGGTAATGTTTATATTACAACGTTTATGATTGCCGATGGTTTTAATTTTTCATCTGTTATAATTTATACGTTTCTACATTTAAATGAGACTTTGGTATAATGAATTAAGCGTAGCTCTACGTTTTATAATTTCAAAGTATAAGATGTTAGCAGTTTGGCTTTAGAAATAAGTCATACTTATTTAATTTTATTCTTTTCAAGAATAAATAAATATTTTAAAACAAAATTTCGTTGATCTACAGACTGCAATGATATTAAGCGGTGTTTTTAATAATTTTTGTCCTCTTTTTAATTGAAATATTTGTTGTTTAATTAATTTTCTTCATAATATTTCTTTTAAAATGATAAACTAACTCAATTTTCACCTACGTGTATACTATATTTTTTTTTTATTTGCAATGAAGAATATATATTAGCCGTTCCTAAATTTTGAAATTACATATGAATAAAATAATATATTCCACAGATTTTACGATTTCATATACAGTAAAAGGAGTTAGAGACACCATGGTGACAGCACGTTTGGCTCAGATTGTAGTGACCCTGTGGGTTTGAGTCTTGGCAGTGGGCATTCATTTATGTGATGAATTGAGTTTGTACTCCAGTTATGGGTGTTTAATTTTATAATATGTATGTATTTAAAGTTATATATATGTAGCTTATCATGGAACTAGAGGGTGTTGTGTGTTAATGTCCCAATATATTTTTTCAACAACATATAATAAGAATGTTTTTAAGGGAATAAATCGTAATACATTGTTATAAAGACAGTTGCGAATAAATTATTGTGCTCCTCGGTTCATAAAACAGTAAATAAAAATAGGCAGAAGAAAGCTCGCCCGACGTACCTTTAAATGTTACACGCATTTTGTTTTAACGAAGAAGTGACGATGAATTTCTTTGTTATTTCGGATATAAACTATGATTACAAATATAACAAATTTTATTTACCTCACGTATAAAATAACATTAAATAATTTTAAAATACATTGTATATTTTTGTTATATAAAACTCTATTTTTTTTAATACTGCTACAAAATGCTGCTTTTAAATATCTAATTGGGTTGCTTAGATAAAGGATTCTTATTTTAAGATACTTACTAGTATTTGCCCACGATTCTTCCCCTTTTTCAATTATCTCTCTGAATAAAGTTATCATTTAACAAAACAATTTTTACGGTTTTTTCGTGTTTTAAAGCGACATTAATGCATGAATAAAAATTATTTTATCTTGATTTTAATCAAAATAAAACCGCAAAATAATCCATAAAACATAAACGTGTAAATCTAAGAAAATATTATTATACTTACATTTAACTTTAACATGTAATAATTTGGTGTCTGGTTAAAGAATGGCATTAGATACTGTAACCCGATACATATTATTACTATGCGCTCTACCTCTATGCTTCAAGATATATGAGAGTATAGGCATTTGATACTTCAATATATTATTTAACTAGCAGTGCCCGCGGCTCCGCCCGCGTTCAGATGACCAAAAACCAAATCCTTAGGTTTTACATATTAGTATACTCTTACATTGCAGTTTTTGTATTTTTTCTCAGAAATGAGATATTTTCCCGCGGTAAAAAGTATTCTATATGTTGACCCGGATAACCAGCTATCACTATACCAAATTTCATCAAAATCCCTTTAGTGGTTTTTCTGTGATAAGGTAACAAACATACAGACAGACAAAAATCCTAAAAACTATAGATTCGGCCTCTGTATGACTATTTCAATAAGATTTTCCAAAAATTGTTTAATTTTATTATATGCATAGATGAAAAGGACGAGGAATTTTCTATTGAATTTCTTTCAGCAATTCAAAAATGTAAATTATAAGTCATATTTTCTCTTGGGACATATAGAGTCAGTAAATGTAAGAGTCAGTAAATGATACATTTTCAGGCAGATTTTTAATACTAGTGACTTACCCCCACTTCACTATAGTGCATCTACACATATATATCTTTATGTATTCCGTTCTATTTAGGCAGCGCACGCCTATTAAGCATCCTAATGACCAGTCTTTTACCGACTTTTTACTAAATTAAAGATATTATGATTTGTGACAATAATCCCATTAGGCATTATCGGTTGAATAGTTTTTATTACTGGGGGATAATATAGCTTACTAATAACGAAAAATTTTTTAGAAGCCAATACGTAATTTTAGAGATTACTCTCTACATCCAAACTTACAAACTGTGTATCTTTATTATATTACATAGTTTAGATAAAGAATATAAAAGTACTCAAACATTTAGACTTGATTACACGATTTCTTTTAAAATTCATATAAAATTTTAATGTCGAAATAGTTTTAAACATAATTTTTGCAGATAAAAATTAGTTTAAATTGACTTTTAACGTATATACGAGTATGTACATATTTTCATGTCGAGATCGTCTGTAGGCTAGACGAGTCACGTAGTGCTTTATAATAAATTCTATATACTCTTTGGCCGAATTTAAGTTAGAAAGGTGCTGCTTTAGACGTCAAAGTAAACTGAAATTACAGCTACCTTGGACAGGAAAAAGTAATTTTGTTTGCCAACCCTTGGGGTTAACAATTTTAAAAGGGCGATATAATATTGCTTAGGCAACGTTGTTTTCAGGATAAATATTTGGGATGTTAATTTTAGTATATACTAGCGACTCACCCTTGCTTCGCTGGAGTGCGTCCCTAAGTACGTTTTAGATTTATAAAAATACTTATTGCGAATGTAGAAATAGAAAAAATAGAGATTATTACAACACAAAATTTGCTTAAAATCCATTTGGTAGTTTTCGCATGAAAAGTAAATAGAGTTTTCGGGTCTATATTCTGTACACAATACGTGACAATGATTGGTTATTAAGAAATATTTCATGTACGGATTTCGCTTTGTTACTATTTTTACTTCATGATGAAATATGGATATGGAGTAGGTTACATGTACTTTCTAGTGGAAAACTAGTAATTTAATAATAATAAATATGTTGGGACATTAACACACAGCACCATCTAGTTCCATGGTAAGTTACGAGGCTTGAGCTATGGATACCAGATAGTCGATACACTACACATATATGTATAACTTTATAAACATACATATTATAAATATAAACACCCATGACTTGAGTACCAACATTCGTGCTCATCACACAAATGAATGCCTCCAGCGGGACTCGAACCCGCGACCGCTGGCACAGAAAGTAGGGTCACTACAAACTGAGCCAAATGTGTCGTCATGATCATTTATATTATAAAAACATGAGAATTTGAGAAGCTACTTAATATGCTATTTATTTAATGGTTCAGAAAACACTTCATTGCTTATAATATTGCTTCCCATTAAAGTAAATTTACACAACCACCGTAATATTTCACATCACGTTTCGTATAATGTAAGCGGAAGTATTTTATTATTACCTTTTTATTGTTTTAGATCCATAGCGTGATAAAGTAAAAATCGTCTAACTACATATTGATTATTCTAGTCAAGGTATTCCCAATTTTAGTTTTAAATACCTGTTAAAAACTCATTGTATTAAAATAACAGCGGTCCTTAAATTCTTTAAGTTTATGAATATAACTAGCGACTCATCCTCGCTCGAAATTTAGATTTTTTTTAAATAATCTATACTAATATTATAAAGAGGTAGAGTTTGTGAGTTTTTGCGTTTGTGACGTTGTAGGGGTAATGTCTGGATCTACTGAACTGATTTAGATGGAATTTGGTAATGAGATAGTATGAGACTTTGGAAAGAACATAGGATACTTTTTATCCCAGAAATCAACCCTTAAAGGAGTGAAAATTTGTATGGGAATCAAGCTAGAAACGAACCAGAGCGAAGCGAGGGTGAGTCGCTGGTTATTATAATATAGAGGCGACACCTTTCGGCAAATTTTATTAATAACAGCTTCCTGTATGCTATTGCAGTACATATTTTATCTGTGTACTTTTCTGTAAGTAACTGTTTCAGGTATAAATCATATCGCAGTTAAGAGAGTTAATGTCAAGGAGATTCAATACTTATTGCGTTACGTTGACACCTAATAATCTAGATTTATGTTTCTCCTTACTAGATGTAAATTTGGCATAGCTTGTATGGATTTCATGTTAAATGCCTATCTCTAGTAGGAACCATAGGTATGCTATTGGAACATAACATTAAAAATAATCATTTATCAATGCCACCATTAATCAAATCATTTCGTATACTTTTACCGGTCAATGATATATTTTAATGTATTTTATAAAAACAATCAGTAAAATTTCTTGTTAAGTTTTAACCAACTTCAAGAAAAGAGGTTCAATTCGACATGTATGTATTATTACTGGAACTGTAATATATATTTTAAACAAATATACAAAATTTTAATGATGTATGTATACTGTATGTACATTTGTTTGTATATATGAAGAATTGTACACGCATTTCTCCGAAACTATTATTCAAATTGTGACCATTTTTTGGATTTTTATTGGCTTATATTTACTTCAATTTAGGGAACAGTGCACGTTTCATCAAAATCGATAGTTTTCAAAATATAGACTAATAAGTGTAAGTGTAACGGCCTGGCCTTAAAAAAATTGTAAGCCCTTAATCCCTCCACGACCGCGGACACACCGGCGTGTCATTTAACAATAGATTTCTTAGAAATTTAATTAATTTCTTAGAAATTTACCTGGAGCTGTTGTCTTTTTATTGAGGAAAATTATAGGTTATCTAACATAACGCTACGAATCTTAGAAGCAGAAAAAAAATACAGTAATAGACTACGCGAGTGAAGTCGCAGGCAAAGATTGATATTAATAATCAAATTTTTACTTCATATCCAACCCCAACTAACACCCTCATCTTATCTTGCTGTACATGTCTGATCTAATTTATTATACAAAGGAGATACATAGTGGGAGAATCTTTTTTATGCTTACATCTTTGCTTATTCATAAAGTTTTTACGTGACATAATGCCCTTGGATTTCGAGTTGAAGACTTCTAATATATTACTTCAGTACCGTCAGCTTCCTTTAGACTTTTTGAGTTATTTAAACGTAAGATGAATAAAAAAACGAAACACTTTTGAAATCGTTTCACTGTATTTTTTATATCAAAACATAAAATAATATTAAAAAAAGACTTAACTTATGAAAATATTATTACTTTATATAGAACATTATAAAAGTGTACTACAGAAGAATACATTAATTATTAATGCATTTTCACCATTTAGTCACTATTTAATGAAAGTTCTTTAATTTATCTCTGCTATATAAATTTGGGGGACTAAAATCGATTTTCACAACTTCATCGGCGTTGTAATTTTTCCTTATAAGCAATAAAAGTAAAGTAAAAGAGTTCATATGATTCCTACTTTCCGAGTTCTTTTTGAAATTGCGAATTCGACGTAAATAAAATTTATATCATCAGTGGCAGTGGTAGCCCAGTGGTAAGACGCTTGCTTGGGAATTCAAATAAAGGTTCGAATCTCGGCTCACCTCTGATAATTTTCAACATGATTATTACTCGTCTAATGGCGAAGGAAAATATCGTCTGAGAGAACCTATCAAATTTTCGAAAGACATGTGATATCCGCCAACCCGCATTTGGTCAGTGTGGTGGACTATGGGCTAATCCTTCTTGTATTGACGGTTCCGTGTCCATGAGGGGGACGTTAAAAAGGATGAATATAAAATTAGTATCGTATTATATAATATTTAATCCCTCTACGACTGCGGACACACCGGCGTTACAGTTAACAATAGATTTCTTAGAAATTTACCTGTAGGTGATATATCGATAAATGTGCTTCCACCATGGTTTTCAACCCATAATCATTGACTCCATCTACGCTTGGTCACGGTGGCTTATCTCAATAAGACTGTCCAGGGAATATTATAGTACTTAGACATGACCAGTGAGAGACGTACAGATTCGATAGCTTTCCAAGCTCTTCGAGGCATGCGAATGTTAAACTCATAAGCTACACATCTCAAAGGTTTCCCAAAAAACCCAAACGAGAGAGTTTTATTACTTTTTTGTCTGTCTGTTACCGCATCACAATAACCACTGGAGGGATTTTGTTGAAATTTGGTATGGTGATAGCTGGTTATCCGGGTCAACATATATATATATATATGTACCATATTATATACCATATTATATTCCATATAACTGTTAATTTTTGCGAAACAGAAGCATTTAACTTTTAATTGAGTGTGCTCACAATATCGTTATAAATATTATTTGAAATATATCATTGTTAATATAATATTAAAATTTAATGCAGGCTATTAACATTTTATATAAATATATGGTTTTTGTGGTTATATATTAGTGGTTTTATATTAAAGTGCGAATGGTTGTATAAAAGGTAACCACAAATATTAAATATGAATAGTATTTGCTTTGAACAGTTTTATTTTTTTTCTATATATATATATATATATATATATATATATATATATATATATATATATATAAACCACTTAGGTAAACATTATAAGGTTTTATTAATATAATAAGCTTGAAAGTTTCTAGCTTTATAATTTTATGTTCATATACAATGTACTATACACTAAAAAAACTGTATTTAAATTTGTCCAGTTGCTCTCAACCAGTAGGTAGTGACTATTTAAAACAAATATACAGGTCAAAATTAATTGAAAATTTATGAGAAAAACGTATTGAATTTGTTCTATTGCATCTCAAGCTTTTTAAAAATAGGTTTACAATTTTTTGATATGTATGTAATATGTATGTACATATGTAAGAATTTTACAATTAATTATAATATACTAGCTGACCCTACAGAAGTTGTGCTGTCCATATTTTAAATAAATTGATTAGTGAAATTCATATAAAAATCCTATATAAAGTAGTACTTTTAGTATTACCTCTACCCACCATCGCGCTATCCAAATCGATCCAACCATTTTCATGTGATGCAGACACATATTAGGTAAAGAAGTAATAAACATACACACACACACGTACACATGCACATGCACACATACGCACACACATGCACACACACTGTAATAAAATCGTATTTATAATTTCTGTGTGATTTAATAAGCCTGTTGCGGTGCTCAAGTTAGTAATTTGTTTTAAAACAGCTCGAAGTTTTATTTAATCTAATTTATTCATCCTATTATAGTTAAATATGGCTCAGTTTGGAATATTTTGTAACTTTTTATTACCAAGTCTCTACTTGCCATGTTACGAAAATTATAATGTGATTGGCTTTAATTATCTACTAGTTTAACAAATCTATTTTTATGGGATATCTATTTTTGAAAGTTATTTCATACTTCTTCTCCATGGCCATTTCCTAATCACGTGGGGTCACAACGAAGATGACACCTTCTGTACTGCTGATAGGATTTGGCAAAAGTTTTACGAACGGCCGCCTGCCTGACGTCAACCCTTCTTGGGAATGCTATTGTCTCTCTTTGTCTGAATGGTATCGCGGAAGTCTTGTAATTATTATGCACTTTCGGTTTTGTTGTCTTTTAAAACATTTTTATACTACTACTTAAATTTTTAATGTTATTTTCGGATATATTTTATAATAAATTTTGTTTTGACGTTGTTTTTTTTTGAAAGTTATTTCATACGAAATACTCAATAAGCCTATTTTTTATGTAGATTTATGCAGAAGGCGTTTAATTTTTTAATATTTTACCGCAATAAGATATTTTATGTAATATTTTGGCCAATTGTCAAACGAAATTTCGTGATTTTTTTTTAATAAACATAGTATGGATATGTAGAGTATTAGCTTTATAAAGAAACGACCTGTAAGCCTAAAAATAATTATTAAATTCGTAAAAAATAATTTAAATTCAGTGTAACTTTATAATTTAAAAAAAGTAATTATTTTGGAAACGACTGAAAAATATGGTGATAGGTTACGAACGGCCAATATTATTATGTTGGCAGTTTTGCCATACCATAAAATATTATTTCATTGGCCATAAAATATTATTTATTACTAGTTGCTGTCTGGGGTGTTTGTCGGTGTGTATATGTTTTAAATCCATAACGAAACATGACCCTTGCTTTGTAAGAAGCACATGGCACGGAAAGCTTAACTTATGTCTATATATATGGGATAGTAGCATTTCCCGCGGCTCCGCCCGCGTTCAGAAGACCAAAATCCAAATTCTTAGGTTTTACTTATTCACATATATATACATTTTTTCTCAGAAATGAGATATTTTCCCGCGGTAAAAAGTATCCTATATGTTGAAAATAAAAGTAGCCTAAGTTACTCCTTATAACATCAGCTATCTGCCAGTGAAAGTCCCGTCAAAATCAGTCCAGCCGTTTCGGAGATTAGCCGGAACAAACAGACAGATAGGCAGACAAAAATGTTAAATATGTTATATATGTATGTTGTACCACTAAACAAGTATACAGTATACAATTTCATATGCATTTAGTAATAGGCTATTATTTTGACATTACAAACAGACACTTCAATTTTATTTATCTGTATAGATATTTTGAAGATTTGAATGAATATAAATAACAGTCTAAACGCTTAACTCTACAATATATAAAATTTAATAAGTAAATAACTTTTAAAAAAAGATTTTTACATCTAAATTTTCGCTGAAGCATTATCGTGGTTATTAAATTTTATTCAACGCTCTTCACAGCTCGCGGTTGCGGTTGCTCTGCACAGCGATAGTTATCTAAAACTTAAAAATTCTTAGAAAAATTAATAAGAAATAACTTAGAAAGCTTGCTAATAGTTGTTGAATAACCAATTTATAATAACTTTTTCCAATTTTCGATGTTTGAAAGTTTAATAAATATTTTTGGTACATATGTATAAATATAAGTTAAGACAATATAGATTTACAGGAGAAGATTAGAGAATTTCTCGATTCAGTTTTATTTCGAGTAATGATCGACTTCTAAAAGTAAATAGTACTTAATTTGATTCTATATTATCGATTTCCTAACGAACTCCTTGCCATTTAAAAATCGATTTTGATAATTCCTTTTTTCAATGAATACAGTTGACCTATACTGTTTATACGTATATATTCTTTGTATGTATTGTATATACGTGAAGTATTTGTACAAAGTAGAAAGTAGTGTTGTGTAAGGAAAACATCAAGTGAAGCCATATAATAAATTAAATGCAAAAGATACATACGCGAAGGACGCACCCGAGCGAAGCGATGGTAAGAATAGACTAGTGTAGCGGAAAAATTATAGAACAATCGATGTTTTATGCTGGATAGGTAAAACATATAATGTATAATACAAAAAAAAAATATAATAAGCCATTATCTATTTTTTTACCAGTTTATGTCTGAAATTACTCACTGGTGGTAACTTCATGACCTCAGCACTCTTGAGATCAGAGAAAATATTTTCGGTAATGAAAAAAAATTTCCTTTCCAATTTCACTTACCTTGAGCCTACTTAAAGAAAGGAGAGAAAATAAATAATCAGATCAAATACCAGTTAATCTGATCTTCGCTCGTTATTAATTTGTCTCTAACTTAATTAAAAAACAGTAGATTTTTGAATGAAAATTGTCTTATACTTAACTAATGATTCAACCTGGCTACACTCAGGTACGTATGCACATACGTACATACATACAGTGTGAAGATAATACGTATAGTGCACAAGTGTACCCGCAAGCACAAGTGCACTCTCTGTTCTGGTGGGATGACAATTCAATATAACTGGTGAGAGATCAGGCCCATTACAGATGAATTTACGTTTTTTTTCCAATATACGGTGATGTAACACCATAAATGTCTCTGTATGGTTACGTGTATGTCCTGACACGGGATTCGCATCCAAGACCCTTGGATCTTTAAGTATACTTCTTTTACAACAGTTCCATATGACTATATGATGTATCATTAGACGTATGACTTACTAGTATTTGTGTATACATGGTCAAATCTTCGAATGCCTTTCGGAACTGTAGGTGACTTATATTATAATATATTTAATATATAAATATGATATGTCACCTACAGGAACAAATATTTTGAAACGCTGGTGTAGCAGCTATGATAAGAAGTAACCTACGTGTTAAACCAAGATTCAAGCTGTCATTGTAATATCCTATTGCATTGGTAATAGGATTAAGAGTCTTACAGTCCCCTGTCCGTTGACGGCAAGGAACCCATGATAGGCTTCCCTAGTGAGATCAAAAAGATTCCAGCTATCAAAATTGCAAGTTCCATTCAAATGTTAACGTGTTTCACATATTCGTATATTATATAGTAGAACATGTAACAAGAATCAATCAAACTCACTCACAAACTTTCATATTATAATATTAGTGTAATATACCTTAGTATTAGTTTGGATAAGGTACACAATATATGTTTTATATTTTACGGACCAATGATACAGGGCAACCTATTGGGGGGTAGTGTTATTATTTTAAATAAAACTAATTTTTCGGATTATTTCGCGGATTTGTTTTGATTATTCAATTTGAATTAAAAATTTTGTCTGGCAATTTGAATTTTGAATTTAAAAATCAAAATAAATCCGCGAAATAATCCAAAAAGATAGTTTTATTTGAAAATGTCAAATATTTGCGTATATCTAAGAAAGTATTATTTATTATTTACAAATTTTTGTCCCCGGTTTTGTGCGCTTTATAAATATATCGATAAAACTAGACTATAATAACAGACTCGTGCATACGTATGCATAGAACACAATGTTATCCAATAACTTACCGACGGCTTTACGTGCTCTCCGGGGGTGAAACACCGCCAACTTCCCAACTCCGGGCTGTTACTGAGACTTACTATACAGAAAGACTCAATAACTAAACTTGGCCCGACCCGGGACTCGAACCCAGGACCTCCGGGTGTGCAGCCGTACATGCTAGCCACTACACCACCGAGGCAGTTTCATCATTCCTTTTATGTACATTGGTTAGCAAGAAGTACTTCATTAAATTTTATTACATATTGAGATCAATTATTATAGAAATTCGCAAGTACAATAAAAGCTTGTAAAAGTGACGGTACAATATGAGTATCATAATATATGTTTTTATACTAGTACATAAGCATATATGTATAAAAAGAACTCTAAGCTTGTAAAAATCAAAAATAATATAACGAATTCTTCCACCGATTTTATTTCTAAGAACATACGCTACCTTTCACCCTCAACGGTTCAAAGCAAATAAAAAGGTATATTATATATAGTGAAGGATCCAATAAAAACCTAATTCCTTTCTCTTGGCCCACTTACCTGTGTACGTGTAGATATAGATTTATGTCTTTCATTTAATTACGTGATAATAGGTAAGGTATGGTTTTTCTTATGTTAGTATAGAAGAAAGTTATGTATTTATAAACTTTTAATAATATCCATACTAATATTATAAATGTGACTGTGCATTTGTTTGTTTCCTTGTCCATCTTTCACGTTGAAACGGATTGACGGATTGGCGTGATTTTTTTGTGTGGAGATAGTTAGAAGGTTGGAGAGTGACACACTCGTAGACTACTTCTAATCGCGGGAGATTATCTCATTTCCATGGGAAAATACGTTATAATACAACTCACAACTCTTTAAATCTATGTATATATATAATATATAGTCAATCTATATATTATATATCAACTGTCAAAACCAGAGCGACGTGAGGGTAAGTTGCTAGTTTATTGTATGCGTAAATTGTTGAACGGATTTTGATAAAACCTGGCCTAAAGCTAGAATTATCACTTGAATTTGAAAATCTATCTTGGTAAAACTTTCCTATGGGACAATAGTTTCAATTTATTGGAATCATGTCATCATCTATCAAAAAAAGCACTGCTCAAAAAGACTGAAAGAGAAAGACAATCCTACAGCATACACAACTGTGTTTTGTTCGTAGTAGCTTATTCTAGTTATTTTATTGTTAGACTTATTTTATTCTTGGAGTATTTTTGTTTTTGTGTCATAGCGATGGTGTGTTCCACAAAATAAAAGCTAAAGCGACTTGTTTTATATACACCCGGATATATTACTATACTGCCAATATTTTCAGTAACTTTTTAAACCATATAGCAACACAATCTTCCAAAAAAATTGGTTCCCATTGGGACCACTTGATTTATTGGGATATAAAGTAAGTAATTTCACTCATTCGTTTCTGTCAATTTGTTTCTATGGGATAATGTATATTTCATTACATCATGTTACTAATATACGATATCAATCATCGAAGGGAGAGATTCTGATGGAAGCGGCATTTTACTCTAGGGAAACCGTGATTGAAGGGTATTTTATGTTAACTAATTGGATACTGAACTGACGAAAAGTAGAACAAACCTGTCATCTGTATATAACTTTAAGTAATTATAATTCTGCTCATGCTATAGAAAAAATACGCCCATTCCACGTCCCAATGCTGGACACAGACTTCCTGGACCATGCTGGGCCTTATCTGCAACTGTATTGATCCGTTGTAGATAAGGCCCATCATGGTCCACCACACGAAGAAAATTCGAACTGATGTACTTTACACGTCTTTCGAAAATTTGTTATGTTCTCTCAGACTTTCAGGTTTCCTCATTGTATAAGCAATCACCTCCATCGTATAAGCAATTGAAATCGAGATCACGAATTGAACCAGCTTCTCAGGTTTCCCAAGTGAGCCCGCGCAATAAGCAAACGGCTTTTTATTTATTTAACCTTAAAAATAGAGTTTTGCAGGGCTCTACGTATTTTAGCTAGATATAATTAAAAAACATGATCTTATTATGAAAATGTAATAGATAAAACATAATAATTTATTTGACAAATAAATAAATATTGTATGATATAAATTTTATAGATCAGAATTTCTTCTCTATTAATATTTATAGAACAAATCAGCAGAATTTTAATAAAAAATAGATTTTTCTTGGAAATTATACCTCAAAATCTTAGAAAGTGTAATAAATTATTTTCTAAGCGGCAGTAACGTATCATAAATACATGTAGTACTAGTGCGAATCCAATAACACCCGGGTCGGTACGCCTCTTTCGAACGTGACGATTGATTTTACCCTCCATATACCATTTAATTTTATAGAAACCTTGTTATTTGATACAGAACTTTAGTTTACTGTAACCGTTTAAATTATCAAGTTATTGGTTGTTTTAAGTTCTAGCGTATAGTATAGATCTCTCAGAGATGAGATATTTTCACGCCGTAAAAGTATCCTACATGTTGACCCAGATAACCAGCTATCATCATACCAAATTTCATCAAATTCTGTTCAGTGGTTTTCTTGTGATGCGTTCCCGGAGAGACATACAGATAGTTAGACAGATAGACAAACAGATAAAAATACTAAAAACTATATATTTGGCCTCTGTATCAATAATAATGAATATTTCAATAAGATTTTTCAATATATATTATTGTTATATTTTCTTTATAAATGAATTTTCATGGTCTTTCAAATAAGTTAATTTCAATTTAAAAAAATTAAGTATGTTTATTAATTACTAATATATGATACTAAAATAGTAACTAAGAAACTGATTTTAATTTGTATTATTAGTATCTGCACGATAATTAAGTAACAGAGGCTAATTTTATCGAAATTCTATAAGTGAAACCATAGACGCTAGCGTAGTGATATGATGATGTTCTCCTGACCGATTCCGGCCACGGCGGCCAATCTCATTAAGACTAGCCAACTGCGCATAAGATATTATAGTGCACAAGTGTACGCGCAGACACATGTGCACTCTGTATTCCTGTCACTCTCATACTCTGGTGGGACGACTACTCGACACGACCAGTGAGAGTTAAGGCGCAGGATCGACGGCTTTACGTGCTCTCCGAGGCACGAGGGTGAAACAACGCCAACATCCCAACTCCGGGCTGTTACCGAGGTTTACTTTACAGAAAGACTCAATAACTCGAACCCGAACCCAGGACCTCCGAGTGTGCAGCCGTTTATTATGCTAGCCACTACACCACCGAGGCAGTTGCACGCTAGCTAGTAATATGCATAAGGATACGTAAAATTGTATTTTCTTAGAAAACTAGTATCTAATCATTCTATGCTCGACCATATCTTCTAACTACCTTCAACTAACCTACCAAAGTTCTACTGTATGCATTAAATTATAACTTTGTCTACGAAATCTATTTTGGATTAAATTAAGCAAAATATAATAGTTTGACAGTCTTTGCCCGCATGAGTAACATCTAGTTACTCGTACAACATAAATTTGCAAATATAGCGTAAACTATATCACGTATAAGCGAGTATGTAAATTAAAGGTCACATTTCAACAAGATTAAATATAGTATTTTGTATATGTTATTTTACATCATCGTGGTTTTATCTGAAGGCTAACACACCCTCTGAATACTTTAATGTTAATTAACTTCATTGCAAGTTTGATAATATTTTTTTAAATTTTGATTATTGTTGATATTATAAAATTTTGTTTGCAAATGATTTTATTCTAATGGTCATTGAAGATTTATTTCATTTTGTTGAATAAAGAGTGAAAATAAATTTCATTTAAGAATATTTTCAAAAAAAGGATCATTTGCAAAGAAAACTTAAAATAAATACTCAATAACAAAACATACTCCATTTAAAATTTTACTAACATTTTCAATTAATTGTAAATTTAAATTCAAAATAACTCGAAACGTTTTTCTATTATGAGAAAAAATAAATACTAAATATAATCTTTTTTAAAAACCTTGGGGCTTAAACAAGATGTTATTGTAAATGTTATAAAAATTCTATAAATCATTATTTTTCAACGATTGTAAAATAGCACCTTGATTAAGCCCTCATATTGGAAAAAATACTTTTATAACTTTTTAATTATTCATATGTTACTAGCGAGTCACTCTCGCTCCTCTCGGGTTCGTCCTTAGTTTTAACGTTTAGTATAGATTTCTCAGAGATGAAATATTTTCTCGCATTAAAAAGTATCCTATATATTGACCCGGATAAACAGTTATCGTCATATCAAATTTAATTAAAATCTGTCCAGTACTTTTTCTCGTGATGCGTTCCAGACGAACAGACAGATAGACAGACAAAAATTCTAAAAACTATAGATTCGGCCTCTGTATCAATAAAAATGAATATTTCAATAAGATTTTTCAAAAAAATATTAAATCTACAGATTCGGCTTAGTTACAATTTTATTATATGTATAGTTGTTTTTGTTAGGTATTCAAATAGCCCATATAAGTAAATACGTAACATCAAAGATGGGACGTGATGGCAGCTACAAAGCGTAGATGCATTCTAACCCTGTATAAACTCATTCTTAGCATTCTACGCTGCGCATTTCAAATTTTACACCTTTGCCTTGTCTCGAATAATATTCTACGAAATTTCTCAGTGTCTGCTTAGTTTCTTAAATGTTTTATAGTTTAGAAGAATGCTGAATGGGATGTTTTTAACGGTTTTATGTAGCTTGCCCCGTTTGTTTGGGTCAGAAGTAATTGAACTTTTACCCCTTTCCTGTTGACAGATTGATCTGATATTTGGTACACACCTTCATTTCTGATGACAATACAATTGAACATATTCAACATCATTGTAAATGTAAGATGGCCGCCGTCACAAAATGGTGGATTACATATTTTTTAATGACTCCCTCAATATTGGTATCAAATAATAGGACTTGACTAGTAAAATATAGTACACTATGAAAAAAAAAAACCAAATCAAAAATGGCCGCCAACAAAATGGCCCACTACATATTTTTTTACAACCCCCTTAATATTGGTATCAAATGAAAGAACTTTACAAGGAGAACACAGTTAATGGCTGATCAAAGAGATTGCTTAAAATAAAATAAAAAACTAAAAATTAGAAAATAAGATATAAGTTCTTACGTAAGTTCTTACGTAAGGACAGCTTCTTGTTTTATATAAAGCTCAAGTCCGGTGGAATACTGTAGTCACATTTGGGCTGGTGCTGCGAAGTGCCATCTGTCAGCCTTAGACTCAATTGAGAGGCGTGCTCTCAGGCTTATTGGTGACCCTACGCTGGTAAAAGCTAACTTACAAAGCCTCGATCACCGACGTAGGGTTGCCAGCCTTTGTGTATTCTATAGGTTACATTTCGGAGAGTGTGCGCAGGAACTACACGGCTTGATTCCTCCATCTCCTTTCTACCATCGGACAACCCGACGAACGGCTGGTCTCCATCCTTATGTCGTGGACATTCCACCCGTCCGGACGAAGCGTTTCGCTACGTCATTCATTATACGTGCGGCTAAGGATTGGAACAACCTGCCGGCGTCGGTGTTTCCGTCCGATTTCAACATGGGTGTCTTCAAGGCAAGATTGAATAGGTGGCTACTGAATTAGTGCGACTTACCATCTACGACTGCGTTACCACTTACCATCAGGTGGAACGTAGTCAAGCACTAATTCAGAATACTATAAAAAAAAAAGTAAAAATATTTTTTAAGTTAAAACGGTTTCATTGAAAAGGAAGGTAATAATGATGTAGATAATGTACTCAAAACTAAAAAAATAATTAGGTAGGTCTTAGGTACCGCTACGCTATACGATTTTATTTATAAGTCTGATCAGTGCTTTAGGATCCGCATTTTTTTATTTTTAATGCTATCTATATACCTATATATATATGACACTCGCGATATCAAGACGGCTCGAATGACGTATGAATCATCAAAGTCGCTTAAGCTGTTTTGTAAATAAGATGGAATATAGGATCGAATATACATATATGCACCCCTACAGGTCAACCCTCCTTTGAGCTTCGTCACAGTTGGGTAATAAAAATAGGTTCTCTCGACATACAGGTTTATATTCCTCACGTTTCCTTTATTTCGTCACTGTAGCAACTAATATTATTCAAAAACATCTAAAAGCAAAAATTCGTCAAATAATAGTCATCCAATATCTATCCAATAACTACACATATGTACATATATGAGTTATTTTTATTGACATAATTCTTGAGCGGACAAGTATAATAACTAATGTATTAAAAAAGTGGGGCGTTTAAACATAACACTTTTATTCTAGACATATATAGCTACTTAAATACAGTTCAGTTTCACTGAACTTCGGGCATAATTTCAATTTCATCGTAGGCATAAATCAAAATCATTGCGGAAGTGGTCAGAAAAAGTATTAAACTTTTTAAAATCAAAAAGATAATAAAATTCAATACAAACACTGATTAAAATCTGCTTTTAATTAATAAAATGCCTCTGAATAACCCTAATAAATGTTAAGATAATTGTGCGACAGCTAGAAACTAAGCTGCAATAAGACACCGAAGAAATTCAAAGTAAAAATAAATGAGCTTGGAAGCATTCCAATGACAATAGTGACTTGGTAAGGCGATATCAACGGCCAAAGGTTCCGAATAGCAATATTATGAGGGGTAAAAATAAAGTTTTATGTTAAGCAATAATAGTAATATTTTTTCTCACTCACAAAACCAAATAAAGTAACTAGGAACTTAATAGGACTTTCAAGACTTTTACTGTCAATGTCATACTTAATATAGTAATATAATAAAATAATGGTACATTCATAATTAAACTAGGGCTAAGCCTGGTGGCTTATTGTTAGGCAATTATTGTTTTATATATATATATTTATTTTAGATTCCCATTGTTCAATGATTTTAGAATAAGATTTTATTTTAAGTACGTGTATTATCTTATGCTTATCTTTCATAATGACATTATTTTTATTTAAACTCCTGTGCTGCTGTGTGAACAACAATATTTGAAAGTTTCAAATATAAATAATAATATATAGCATTAAATATATAGCATCGTTTGTCCTTTTAGTAAATTGAGCTAAATAATTTGTTATAAATAAGAAAGCTAGTACATGTTTTTGCAAATCAGAAAAAACTATAGAGAAGAACTAAGAAATACTGAGTGTAAGAAGTTGGTAAAATTCCAAAGGCACAGTTGGTAAAGCGATATCAAGGGCCCAAGTTTGAAAACTAAAGCAATACGAATTGAAGTGAAAGAATTGAGAGGGTTTAGCAGTTGATAGAAGAAGAAAATAATTTATAGTTGAGCACTCTCTGAAACATTTTGCCTTTTCCATACAATTCTAAATCGTTAAATAGTCTGAAGATTTATGATATTTTAATAAGCATTTATATAAAATAGAAATAAAACGAGTGACGCGCGCGGCTTCGCCCGCCTTTTATTTAAGTATAAATAGCTACGCGCCTACAGGTCGTAGTGTAATGCTAAATAGCCTATGACCAATACTAATTTCTTTTTTAATTAGGCGGAAAGTTCCATAGATTAGCACCTTCAAACAAACAAACATACTCTTCCTTTTTGTATATTAGTATATGTTACAAAGACATTATATACTTATAAAGATATGCTAATATATAAAATCACACATAGACACTCCTATGTTTCTGTGAAATTTTCAAAATAAACCCTCATATTGAGCGTACATTGTTTGTTTGTACTTACTTACTAAGTTCCAGACAGCTAGAACTTATTTAATGAGACTCACACTGACTGGTAGGCGAAAGTAGTGGTCTATTGCAAATGCTCATGCTTACTTTGAAACTAGAGTGAAGTCGATTCAAACTCCAGACTTCACAACTGGTTTTCACGTAGGAAACAAATTTTTAACAAGAACCATTTTTACTTAGCAAAAATCTTTACGCTTTATATAGCTACAAAAATAATTATCATTTTTACCAAAAATGTAGGAATATAATAAATTGTTATATATATATATATATATATATATATATATATATATATATATATATTTAACGAATTAATAAATAATTTCTTGTCTAAAAGAAGTTGAAATAAAATTACTCGTACATATATTACTAGTCAATTGTTACTACAATGTAATTGTAGATGGCCGGATTGACTTCTGCTTGGACGCAAATTTGTAAAATTTTTATAAAACAAAAATTTCATCACATTAATCAAAATTTTCACACACTTATTTTACTTAATTTTTTTCTTTTTGGTATCTTTAGTCGGTTCTTCTCAGAAGTGGAGCCTTTTCTTTCCGAACTGGTATTAGACTCATGATGTTTAGTAAAAAAATCGAATAATTTAATGCTGAAATACTTTTAATCTTGAATTTGAGTTCAATAACCTAAAATCAAGTATCTGGGAACAATGAAGTGTCTGGAAACGCATCATGAGAAACCCACTGGACAGATTTTCAGACCACTGGATAGCTGGTTATCCGGATCAACATGTAGGATACTTTTTACTGCGGGAAAATATCTCATCTCTGAGGAATCTATACGAAACGTTAAAACGTAACTAGTTTATAGTATAAAAATCACATAATAAAGAGTCATGTCTCTACATGAGAGTCATGTAGAGACATGACACTCTTTTATGTGGAGTTAATTGCTGCCGCCGGTAAATGTCTATGCTACAGACATTTTACCAGTCAGTTATCTAGATGTTACCGAATTTGATGGTAATAAGTAAGTTCATGTTGATGTAAATTAGTGTTTAGTGTTTACTTAATATCAATTAATATTATTAATCATCTAAAATAACAACGTAGAGACTTGCATAATATGCATAATACATTCATAAATTACATATAATAATAAGTATATATAAAAACATCGATGTATCCAGCGATACCAAAAGTTATGAAAATTTTTATTGACACATTTTCGGTATCCAACTAAATTGAACTAGTCGCAATATCTGGCTGAAATTCTCGCTGGTCTTGACAAGACAATATTGTGCCAAAAATTGTTAACTAAACTTTAAAAATACTAAGTTGTAGTAAATTTTGTTCACTTCACAAGGCATATTACGTTATATCATAATAGCGACTCACCCTCGCTTCGCTCGGGTTCGCCTCTAGAAAAATAAAAACGAGGCGTGATAGAGTAACAAACATACATCCATACATACATTCTTACAAACTTTCGCGTTTATAATATTAGTAGGATTTTATTATTTAAAAACCTTTTTGTTCTATTCCTCCATTCATTTTTCAGTAGTAAATCTTTAACTAGGGCGCATCACAACCTAACCTAAAAATAGAGGAAGCATCAAAAGGCAAACCGTCCTAATTTTTAATCTGAACACGTTACGACGATTTTTTCAGTATTCGACTTTACCTTTATAGTTCGTCCGCAACTGTCATCACAAGAACTATATTGTTCTGGCTTGTTAGCTACATTAAGTTTTTAACACACACTTAGTTTAGAGGCTAACATGTACGGCTGCAGATCCGGAAGTCCTGAGTTCGAGTCTCGGGTTTAACTTACTTCCCTTTTACTCATATAATAATATACTGCTTGAGCTGTGTTTGAGGAATAATTACTATAATGGTTTGCATTTATATTATAATATATATATACCAAAATTAAGTCGGTAAATATAAATAATACATACAATTTAGTATTAGTATATACTCATACATTTAATTTTAGTAACATATACAACAACTATAAATTTCAATTAAATATTCCCACTACATAATACATAATTCTGATAAAGTAATCTCGTTAGTTTTAGAAAGTGCTGTACAGCAAGTTGTAGTTGTAAACTCAATTATTAACTTGTTCTTGCTTCCACAGGAGTGACTAAGAGAATGTTTATTGGAAATGGCGTTAATCACAAAATAATTGGGCTTTGGATACAAATTTCGTACAAATTAAGAAGAAAAAATCTTCTTGTATCTTTTATTTTACATGAAGAAGTAATTGGCAATACTATGTTGAAAGTCGCTGGATAAATTCTCGTTATATAAGTTATATAGGTTACTGTGTTGGTCTAGATAAAACACTGTGGGATGTTAGAAACTGCATTTTTTTTTATGAAAAGATTTAGTTAGAAGATATTTGTATTATAAGAGTGCGAAATAAAAATGTTAGAGTGCTAGCTTCTCTGGCCTAGCCTGATTTATAGCGATGATATATGAAATTGCTTAGATACTGACTGGATTATGATAGATAATGCCAAACTCTTGGACCAAAAAGAATCAAATCTATACTAATATCATAAAGAGGTAAAGTTTGTGAGTTTGTGAGATTGTGAGCTTGTGACGTTGTAGAGGGTAATCTCTGGATCTACTGAACCGATTTAGATACTTTGAAGATAGTTTAAGACCCTGGGAAGAACATAAGATACTTTTTATCCAGGAAATCATCCCTTAAGGATGTGAAAATGGGGATGAAAGTTTGCATGGGGAATGAAGCTAGGGAAGGGAGAGTGAGTCGCTAGTATTTTATATTGAAACCTTTTTTTAACATTATATATAAGTTTTTTTTACTAAACAACAAAGACATGATTATGAGTATTTTTAAAACGTTTACTAAAGAATTTTGGTCACGCAACGTAATGTAACAACTTTATTTACTATCTTGATTCGACGTCAGTCTTACAAAACAAATCGAAGGACGTGACATGTTGGAGTAAACTATAGAAATATTCAAAAGAAATAAGTAATTTTCTTCATATTTATATTTATAGAATACTGAAGAGTAAAGAATAACAAAATGCTCAAACCTTATATTTTAATTTCAATAAAATATGTTTTTGTAAAGAAATTATAAATTAAATAATAAATATATTGGGACATTATCACACATCACCATCTAGTTCCATGGTAAGCAACGAGGCTTGTGTTATGGATACCAGATAGTTGATACACTACACATATATAACTTTAAATAAATATATATTATAAATATAAATACCCATGACTGGAGTACAAACATTTGTCCTCATCACACAAAATGTAATTATTAAATGCATATTACAAGTACATATATTACTATGTCTAGTAGATAATTGTAAGGAATATTATCAACTATGTTATTGTTTATTTTGCAAGTAAATGTTCACAAAATAGATAATAATAGGTACAACTACTGGTGGCGTTTTCAAAAAATTTTATGCACTTTAATTTATCTATACTAATTTCTAATATATAAAATTAAAGAGTTTGTTTGTTTGAACGCGCTAATCTCTGGACCTTTTGGTCCGATTTAAATTTATTTTCGTGTTTTTATCCTATTTATTAAGGAAGGAAGGCTTATCTTCACACTACCTACGAGAGTGGAGCAATTCTAGTAAATTACAAGACACTGGTGGAGGCGTGCGAAAGTAGCAACGTATATGCATAATCCATACATATAATAAAATTCTAACTAAGTCGAATCTGTACATTAAATATTTTTTGGAAAATCTTATTGAAATAAACATTATTATCGATACAGAGGCATGTAGGATACTTTTTATCCTGGGAAAATATCTCATTTCTGAGAAAAAATACAAAAACTGCAATGCAGTATATAAGAGTATACTAATATGTAAGTAAACCCTAAGAATTTGGTTTTTGGTCATCTGAACGCGGGTGGAGCCGCGGGCAATGCTAGTATATTAATAAATATAATTGGTTATTTAGGGACTCGTCAGAAACAGTTAGAATATTGAAATTGAGTAGTAACAACACCGTCTGTAATAAGCGCCATAGAGGTACAAACATGCAGTGATACCATATAGCTCCCACGATCTCACAGTACCTACTCTAGGTCACAAGAACAATGTTTAGTAGAGCCTTTTTGCTTTAAACACGAATGAGTTAGTAGAGCCTTTAAGCATGAATGGGTCAGTTCGATTGTGGTCTGTGGAAGTTAGAAGGTGGCATACCAACTAAAAGTAGCGCCTTACTGTTACGTTTCACTTGATGATCGAAAGACCTAAATGGTCTTTTCATCTTTATAATCATGCATCAGCTAAGATCGAGAGATTAGAAGTACTATTCTGTGCAAGAAATATATCTCGACAATTGAATTCTCGATCATACTTCAAGTATGTTTGCGGATTCAGCTCTTGAGTATCATAAAAATTAAAAAAAATATCATTGCAATTTCAATGGGATACTTTTTGTACAGGCAATAATTTAAATTGAAAACATGGCTTAGTTGCAATCCAATCAGTTGAATAGATCTAGTTTAAATATATCCATATCTAATAGCAACAAACATGCATATATTTGACGATACGTTTGGTTCAGTTTGTAGAGATCCTACTTGGTGTGCCAGCGGTCGCGGGTTCGAGTCCCGCTGGGGGCATTCATTTGTGCGATGAGCACGAATGCTTGTGCTCCAGTCATGGGTGTTTATATTTATAATATGTATGTATTTAAAGCTATATATGTGTAGTATATCAACTATCTGGTATCCATAACACAAGCCTCGTAGCTTACCATGGAACTAGTTGTCGCTGTATATTAATGTCCCAACATATTTATTTATTTACATGCGTATCTGTGGTATAGAATAGATAAATCAGTAGCTATACTAAACTAGCTGATAGCCATAGAAATCAATATACCTATTTAAAATCTCCACTTGTGCCACCTCAAATGCAAGTCCCACAAATTCTATTGTAAATTATGATGAATATTTATACCTTAGTACTTGTGCTATACCGCCTATCAACAGTAATATTAGAATAAATAATGCAAGAACTCGATCCTTAGTAATTAGTGCGTCAACGTAGGATTGTGTTTAGAGACTTGACCCGGTTTTGCTTAGGTTTTCATAGAAGTGATTAATGTTGATAGATTAATTTATTTATTTATTAAAGGACAACCAACAAAAGATACATTAAAAACGGCATTATACTCATGTGCTAACAATTTCATAAATTTTGTTTTAATTATAGGTTATCACAACATACATTTTTTTATATCACGTTAGTAACATTTAATTACAAGATGCAAGTTTAATTTTTAAAATAATAAAGTTAATAGATCGATTGCGGAGTTATAGAGGATGTGTACCATATTTTAATGGAATGTGCTCGAAGCGAACCCCTTTTATCACAATTAGCAGATAGATCAATTGGAATATGTAATATATATCTAGCAAATCCTACTTCAGAGTCAGCCAAAATTATGTATAATATAGGTAAACATAACATAAGTAAGCGAAACTAAATAATATTATAACTAATGTATAGATAAGAATATTTGTGTAACCTACCAGAGCAACATAGTCGCCCAAGTGACTCAGCTCTTTAAATGAGAATAAAAAAAAAAGTTAATAGATAAAATTGAAATTAATCTATAAAATAAAAAAATATGTCAATTGAAATATAAAAAATATATATTTAGAATAAATTAGATAATAATATTTAAATAGTCAATACAATAAAACAAAAAACGAATGATTAGAATTAATAGTAACGCACAAAACATCGTAATACAAAATAGTTTATCATAATTTATCGTAGTAACAATTAGCGATAAGTCGAATGGTTATACCTCTACTATATAGTCGAGAACTTTGCGCTTAAATTGAGGTAGTCTGTCATGGCATATGACATGGTAATCTTAGCACCTCCAGGTAAATTTCTAAGAAATTAATTAAATTTCTAAGAAATCTATTGTTAACTGTAACGCCGGCGTGTCCGCGCTCGTGGAGGGACTAATATTTAGTAGAAAAAATTCAGAGTTCAAACATAACTTTTAAATTTTGTTTCTGTGTTATGTTAAACCTGATTTTGAAAAAAACAACCAACATGTGTATTGCACAAAAGCAGCGCTTGCGTGAGTATCCTAGAATAAGCTCTAGTCATAAACCAAGTGAAACGGGTTCATGCCCCGGGTCTGGCATATTTAAGATTTTCACGTTCGAAACGTTTTCAACAATCCCATAGGGCTAAGATGGTGGACTATAACCTGAAGCCCTCGCATTCCGGTAAAACCGTGCCCAGCACTGGAGCGTGAAAACTGAATTATTATTACTATTTTCCATATACATATAGAAATCAATGTATGTTCTCAATGTAAGTTCCCCATTGACTCCAGAACGGCTGTAGCGATTTTGATGAAAATTTCAGGGAATCTTCAGATCAAGCCAGCGGGTGAACCCAAAAGTTAGAACGTGGACAAAGCCGCAGGTATTGCTAGTTAGATATAAACAAGAGGTGAGTGTGGACAATTAGGTACATGGAACGACACGAATAATCGATTTCACAGCTACGGTACCATAGTTATTGCGTAGTAAGCTTAAATATATTTTAGTTTAGTTGCATTTGCAATATCTGAGTTAGAAACGTTAATGTTCTCTTTAATGGCTTTAATAACATTTACATTTAGATATCAAAGGCGTTACTTTTTATTTCATGGTAAAATGACAACTTGAAGCCCATTGAGAAAACTTAAAATTGCATATGTTTTTCATATTTACTATAAAATATGACCTGCTCATCCAATTTTATATAAAAAATAGCAAATCCGATAGGCAGACGTTATCTTGACATATAAGTGCATAAAAATATGATCAAAATCGATCAATTCATTTTAAGATGAATTACGAACACATGCACATTTTATTTTAATATGTATGTATATAAAGATATGACTTAACTTTAAATCAGCATAAAATAAAATTGGGTACATTTTTTCTAAAAACAACATCAAAAATCGTCATGTCTAAGTACTACTTGTTAGAGCTACTTTTACAGACATAAGACAAATCGAAATACTAATTCATTAATCCCACCCGTAATCGTTTTATTCTACACAGCCCAGTCGATTGTTGACGTTGAAATATGCGATATTTAACAGACAGGTCAATTTTAAAAGCTTGTATATTTTGCCTGAAAAATATCGCTGCCAATATCCGATTGAATGTAGGGTAGGAATTTGTTACACGGACACTTCGCTATCAATCAGTACGCGTTTGCAAAATAAAGTAATATTATTTAAAAACATAATATTTTGTCATTCTATTCAAAATTTTATTTGCGAAAGGATGAATTAGCTCTCGATTTAAAATATATAGACACGTGTTAGCATGTTTGGGATGTATTCAACTATTTTTTTTTCAATGTCCCACTGCTGGGCACGGGCCTCACTTCAATACGAGGGAGATCAGGCCATAGTCCACCACGCTGGCCAAGTGCGGGTTGGCGGACTGCACAGGTCTTTCGAAATTTTCGATTTCGTCTTTCGTAAAAACGCTAGATTTCTTGAACTCACTATGTTTTCAACACAACACAATATTCGGTGGTACGAAACCCTCGATATGGTACTCTTACACAATCATTCACATTTGAAAGCCATTATAGCCATTAAATTATTACTAGTCGCCAATATAGCTAATATATCTAGCGCAATCAAAACCGCGGATTCTGCTTGTTACTATACAAATAATAAATTTTAACATTATAAATTGTAGATACCTACATAAGTGAAAATAATAAGTGCATGTAAACGTTTCGTACAGTTTTCCAATTCGCCCAACCTTAACCAAAATTTAGGTAAAAATTCGTAATGAGAATCGACAATTTTACTGCCTTCTCTAAATGTTAATTAATTTCAAATTAATATATGTAATATATAACGTAATTGAATAATTAATTTAATTGATTCACATTGTGAGTTTTGTGAAAAATGTTTTTGGAACTGAAAAAATTGTTAAAAATGTCGCATTTATGTGAAAAAGTATATATTTATTTACTTTTATCGAATAACTAGCGACTCACCCTCGCTTCGCTCAGGTTCGTCCCTAGGTACGTTTTGACGCCTAGTATGGAATAGATTTTTTACAATTTTTTTTCGTGATATTTTCTGATATTTTAATAGTTATTCTGCTATTATCTGCACGTGTTTTCTGAAAAAAAACTTATTTTTCTGTTTTATTCGAAAAAAAAAAACAATTTTACAGAACGTCAAGCGTAGCTGTGTCGCCTATAATTACTAGTTATTTAATGTCCAAAGACTAGATACTCTACTTCTCAATTTCTGAGTAAAGTCGCGATCTGTAGCTTTGTTTTATATGTTAATTAGTATGTCCTCATTTACTCAGCAGAAGGAAATAAAGACATAAAATAAACACACTTTTGCATTTAAATTAGTAATGATTTCGCTTCACTACATATAAATTAATATCTCTCGCAACGCTGAGTTCGTGTTACTGGTAGGACAATATTTGTGAATTAAATCGAAAAAAATCTTTCTTCTGAAAGCTTTCGAGGTGTTCGCCGCATATTAATAGTTAAATTAACACGAAAATAATAAGTCCACTTCATCGTCCATTGTCCACTAAGGATTATTATATATTTTTCTTTTTTTCCCTTATCGTTGAAAAATGTATTTACGCATGCCACCTGTATACGTACAGGTGGTTAAATGGGACTCACTGGCTAGTAAAGCTAGTACCACCCATCAAAACTCAACTGAAACTGCCAAGTCTTAATGCCCCAGGATCATTTACGCACTCAACCACGACGCAATGGGTTGCTCCGACGGTCCACTTTTCTACCGGAGAAGTACCAAGAGCAACCCACATGCACAGTCCCTAGTTTTTACATAAATCTATATAAATAAAAATGAACAACCGAAATGTATGTACACGTATAACTTCGAATCGACTGCACCAAATTGGATAATTCTTTTTTTTTTGTGTTTGTTATTGTTAGGAGGTATTGTATAGAAGAAAATTAAAAGAAAAGAATTTTTACTATAATAAGATTTTTTTAAATCTCATGATATAAAAAGTGAGTGAGTGAAATAGTTTTTATCCCGGAAATAATCCCTTAAGGGTGTGAAAATGGCGATGAAAGTCTGTATAGTTAAGCAAGCCAGGTACAAACCCGAGGGTGAGTCGCTAGTTCTTGATAATAACTATCAAATGCCTTCTGATAACATAAAAACTATTTAAATGATATTTATGCGACAATTTGAACTAATGAGGCATTAACTGCATGCAACAAAAACAATTCGAATAAGAGCTTTTAATAATATAATATTTTATAATAATAAGTCGCAAGGGAAGTAGGGGCAAAATGGACATTTTCATAATGTCAAATTAATTATCCAACACGACCTAACCTAACCCCTTTTATGTTTTACAGCTTAAGCTTCACAGGTATAAGCTGTCATATAAAATACATCATTTAAACAACTTACAACTTCATTTAAGTTTATGAAGCTTTGATTTACGTATTAATTTTTATATGGTGATTTCATTTTGAGATTACTTTTGTCATATAATTTATAATGTATTCCTACTTTGGTAAGTGAATGGAAGAAAATATAAAATATTGGGATTTCATCATTATGTGACTGCATTTAGGTTCTCGGTACGAGTCGGGAGAGAGTGAGAGAGATATTAGCCCCTTCCTGATTACCTTGCCCAATTATACTGTGTCATATTGAAGTAAAGACTAAGTTAAATAAAAAAATATTTTTGAAAATCGATGCTCTATTATTGTCAAAGGTATCGCTATAAGTATGAAAAAACCTATAACCCAATTAAGTACCCATCCTTTAGAAATCGGTAAAAAACAGATAGAGTATCTTTGTTCGTGCCTACATGCACTATAATAGATACATAGATAGCCTCAGTCCCTATGATCCAAACTTAGTCAATCATAAATTGTGAAAACTTTAGGTTATTTTACTTACAAAGAAGAGAACACTCACGCTCTACATTGATCAGTATATCAATGGATTTTAAATATGTATTATCAATTACAACTATAAACTATATATATAAACCGAATATTTGCCATCAAACTCACTAACTAAACTGACTGAAACTGGCTTAATCGACTCTATATTGTTATAAAGTAAAAAAAATAGACCAGCATAGATAGGAGCAAACACTTGTATATTATTATAATGTATGTAAAATTTTATAGTAGAGCCCTTGCATTTAATAATGCAGGAATATAAAGGATGGGGTGAAGACATTTTCATAACGTCAAATTAATTATACAACGACCTAACCTAACCCTTTTATGTTTTACAAGTTAAGCTTTGTGATAAATATGGAATGCCATATAAAATAAAATGTTTTATGGTGCCTTAAAAGCTTATTTAACTTTAGAAATTTTGGAGATTCGCTCATGTAGGTATATTAAGCTTAACAACTTTAATTTTTAAAGGTAAAAGCTCTTAGAGATTTCTTGAACGTTTTATTTTCCTTTAATATAACGCAAATATTTGCTTTATAAGAGTTTTAAAATTAACAATTTTTTTTGGGTTATCTTTTTGAATGCTTTACAGCAAACATGGTTATTGGAGAAAATGAGTATTTTTCTTCATTTCAAACTTTTAACTGTGTCAAACCACTAAAAATTATGTAGTGATTAAAAAAAACGGAAATGGCATTTAAGTACTACAATTTAAAGATTAAATGCTAATAAGCATAGATTTAAAATATTTTTCTTCACCTTTTGCATGAATCTTTTATTAAAACTATATATCATCTATTCAATACAAACCGTTACAGCGTAACTAGGGATGAACCCGAGCGAAGCGAGGGAGAGCCGCGGGCAATGCTAGTATCATATAAATTGATTTTATGAATGTATAAAATCAATTTATATGATACTAGTATTGCCTGCGGCTCCACCCGCGTTCAGATGACCAAAAACCAAATTCTTGGGTTTTACAGATTCGTATACTCTTAAATTGCAATTTTTGTATTTTTTCTCAGAAATTAGATGTTTTCCCGCGGTAAAAAGTATCCTACATGTTGACCCGGATAACCTGCTATCACCATGCCAAATTTCATCAAAATGCCTCCAGTGGTTTTTCTGTGATGCGGTAACAGACAGACAAAAAATCTAAAAACTATAGATTCGGCTTCTGTATCGATAATAACGTTTATTTCAATAAGATTTTCCAAAAAATATTTAATGTGCAGATTCGGCTCAGTTACATTTTTTTATAATATGAATAGATAGTGTTTGTTACGTAGCAAACAGTAATAATCGTATTTCTTACGATTATAATATCTATTGGTATATATATATATATATATATATATATATATATATATATATATATATATATATATATATAAATTCATTCATTCTTGCGTGCGTACATGAATTTTTGACATGCCATACATGATATAACAGCAGACAAAAAGTATATTTTTTACCCTGTTATGTTAAAGCATCATTTTTTCAACCGACTTCAAAAAGGAGGAGGTTCTCAATTCGACTGTATGTTTTTTTTTTTTTTATGTTTGTTACCTCAGAACTCCGTCATTTATTAACCGATTTGGACAATTTTTGTTTTGTTTGAAAGGGTATACTTCCAGATTGGTCCCATTTAAATTTCAAAAAAAAATACCACCCCTAAGGGTGGAAAAACAACTAATAATGAATTTAACCTACTTCTAATTGTCATATTGACTTGAAACTTTGCAAGTATTTCTATTTTCGTTGATAGTACAGTGGTTCGGTGTTGTTGACCTGATCTGATGGCAAGGCCAGAAGGTGGATAGGTGGAATTCTTCAACGGCTAATAGTAGATACTTTGAGTTTGGGCTTATTTTGTTTGATTTGACAAGCCTAACACGTTAGAATCCTTACTTTGCTACTACTGTCTACACTAAAAAGGGAAAAATAAAAACTTTTTAACAAAAAAATAAAAACCGACTTCAAACAAAAGCACTAAAAAGTGAAAAATAACTGATTGGTAGTTTTCATTTACTATACATACCTAATCAAATATTTTCGAAGTCGGTGTGCTTTGGCTAAGTAATTAAAGCCTACCTATTAAATACATACCTAATCAAATATTTTCGAAATCGGTGCCAGCCCATACAAAGCAAAGCACACTGACTTCGAAAATATTTGATTAGGTATGTATAGTAAATGAAAACTACCAATCAGTTATTTTTCACTTTTTAGTGCTTTTGTTTGAAGTCGGTTTTTATTTTTTTGTTAAAAAGTTTTTATTTAAAGAAACTAATGGATGGATATTGATACTTGGTAAGAACGAGTAGTAATGAAATTTGTAATATAATTTTTGTATTACTCTCCTTCTGTGTAAGTGAAATTGCTTTTGAGTATCAACTCGCTTGTTTTGATACTATATTAGAAACAGTAAGATATTTTAAATTGAAAAGTTTAAATTAGATGACATCAATTTTATGGCCAAGTTTTTGAATACAAGTTTTTCAAATTGGATGATTCCAATTTTATGACTATACTAGCGGCTCACCCTCGCTTCGCTCGGGTTTGCCTCTAGAAAAACACTAAGAGAGATCTATTAGTTCCCACGGGAATCGTTCATTTTTCCGGGATGAAAAGTAACCTGTTGTTTGACCGGCAATATAAGGTATCAGAATGTTAAATTTTACTAAATTAGGTGCATAAGTTGTATAAGTTATTATAGTTTTTTAACTATCCCACGGAAACTATTCAATTTTCTGGGATAAAAAGTATCTAAGATGTTGCCCACCACCATGCAAAATTTCTTTTAAATGGGTACAATAGATTCGGAGATTAGTCCGTACAAACAAACAGACAAACAGTCAGAGAAACAAAAAATTAAAAAAAAACTGGATCTGTTCTATTTGTCTTCTTACATCCCCCTGACTCGGTTTTTAGCATTTTTTTGCTATGTACAGACATTCGACCTTTACTGTTTTATTATAGTATATATATCTCAGATAGCCTAACTGGATTTTAAGAATATAAAGCCCACTAACCGACAATTGGTCAGCGTGGTGGACTATAGCCTGATCCCCAGGTCACCACCTCTCACATTGTCGAGAGGCCTATGCCCGGAAACAGTATATCAAAAAGGGCTTAATTAATATTATAATATTATTGCCCGAGTAGATTAGCGAGCTATTTTATCAACCGACTTCTTCAAAAAAGAGGAGGTTCTTAATTCGTCGGAATCTTTTTTTTTATGTATGTTCACCGATTACTCGAAAGTCTGGACTGACTAGGATTTTTTTTTGTTTCAAAGGGTATACTTCTCAGGTAGTCTCGTTTAAATTTTATCGAAATCGGTCGAGCGTTTTTAAAAAAAATGAACAATATAGTATTTTTTAAATAACCGCTTAATCGAATGTGTTCTTAAAAAACTTTCTTCTTACAAATTATCTGCTTATTATGTCTACACTAAAAAAGGAAAAATAAAAACTTAAAAAAAAACCGACTGCCAGGCACTAACAAGTAAAAATTATTAAACGAGGGATTTCATTTAGAATAGATACCTAATCAGATATTTTCGAAGTCGGTGCCAGCCGATACAAATTAAAGCACGCCGAATTGTCGAGAAAGGAAAAGTGACACAAAAAAACATAGATTTTACAACGTTTACAATATTTTCCAATTTATTATGCAAAGAGGTTCTATACTTACAGTATAAACTCAACAAGACATTGGCTATTAATTAAGAAAAGGGTTAATTAATAAAGCTTATTTTACTAAAATGAAACATTATTCTTAGTGACACGGCGGTCCCTTCAGCCGTAAGGTTTGATTTATTTCCCGCGTGTGTATAACGAAGTTTCTATAACGAAAGAGGTTTCTCTACGTTACGTGAGGGAATAAAAATAATTAACTATCGACTATATTTATTGAAAATGATCTATACAAGTAATAATATAACATAATTTTATTTTTAGTTCAGACTCTCATCAGTAAAACCATAAAGCTTCTGATAAATATCGGTATACAAAAAAGTTGGTGACATTTTAAAAATAATATCTCTCAGACTTTTAGGGCAAATGAAGTCATAAAATATAATATGTAATATATGCGAGGGTAAAAGATACATCATGAAGATAAAAACACTTGTTAATAATAGAATTAAAAAGTCTTTCCCAATATTTTAAGCAATTCAACAGTTGCGGTGGCGGAAATGAATGAATTGAACTGCTTATGATATCTTCGTTAACGACTAAATCTAATCTCATGCGACTTTGAACAGCCAAAAGTTCCGCCTGGAGGATTGAGATTTTCGTCGAATGAGGTTTTCTTCATACATAATTATACTGTATACGAAGACGTCGAGTGCTATTTAGATATATGTATGTATGTAGGAACATCGCTGCAAAAAGTGTGTAAACTCGGAGACTATGTGTGTGAGTGTGTGCGTGAGTGCGTGCGTACGTACGTGCGTGCGTGCGCGCGTATGTACGTGCGTGCGTGAATGCATGTGTGTGTATAATATACGATTTTTAAACCGTAACTTATAGTAATCAATTTAGTTTATAGTTTATTTTTTTGCCTGTACAAGATTTTCATAAATTATTTCTAAGTTCTATTAGAAGTTATGATTCTGTAACCTAATATAATCTTATTAATTCAGTACACTTAGTTACCCTATGACACACTTAGTTAATCAAATGGATATCTTGTTAGTGGTTATTTTATAAAACTAACTTTGTCTATAGCTGCATTCGCTTGGTATATATTCGCTTTATAAAACGTACTTTATATAACTCTCAAGCTTTCGAACTATATCCAAACATAAATCACACGAACCCTTCATTTCGACGTGATAGAAGAACAATTTTTTTACCTTTTTTTAATTAATTATAACTATACTAATATGGATTAGTGACGTATAATGTAATAGAAAGCATTAGTTAATTAGTTAAGCATTAGTTAAAGTTGCCTACTAATAAATCGCAGGTTCGATTCCGACTTAAAAAAATCCTTTCCAAAGAGACACAGGGTATAAAGATATAAACTTTTTATATGCAAATCCACTGTAGCATTCAAAAAATTAGCCCAATTTTGATATTAAAGAAAATTACTTATCTTGTTTCATAAACCTGTACAGTAACATTTCTTGTTTGTTTGGTTTTATCTTTAAAACTTTAGAAGTCGTTACAAACTTTGTGATTTGTTTAAAAATTACAAAGTTTATTTTATCTTTTACTGAGCTACTGAGCCTAACTATTGGTAAAAAATCTCAAAAAATCACGTTTTTTTATGGTATATATACATAGTATAAAACAAACTCGATTCCGCTGTTTGTACGCTTAGATCTTATAAACTACGCAACAGATTTTAATGCAGTTTTCAGCAATAGATGAAGTTAAAGTTTATGTGTATAATACATGCATATTATATACATACTAACTGTTAAAACGTATCTAAGGACGGACCCGAACGAAGCGAGGGTGAGTCGCTGGTTTTTATATATAAAAAAACCATTATATATATATATATATATATATATATATATATTATATAGTGACTTAATTATAGTCACTATTCACCACGGTCATGTGATCTCTAATGAAAAGAAAGAGAGAGGGGCCGAATTAAAATCAGTTAGGAAGACACTACATTATATTATACTAGCGACATACCACCGCTTCGCTTGAGTGCGTCCCTAGGTACATACATACATTTTAAATAGATATAAATAGTTATTAGCCAACGTTCGCCATGTCAATTTAAGTTTTTTTTCGTGATTTTTTCCGATGTTTTTAATAGTAATTCTGCTATTCGGAGCGGTGAAAAATCAAACAAATTAAAAATCATAAAAATCGGTCCAGCCGTTCATGAGTTATAAATGGTGTAACTAAAACAAGAAAACAAATATAAAACAAAGTCGGGTTTTATACGTATATATAAAGACTAGCTACTCACCCTCGTTCTTCTCGGGTTCGTCCCTAGTTACATTTTGAAGTTTAATATAGATTTCTCAGAGATGAGATATTTTCCCGCAGTAAAAAGTATACTATATATTGACGCGGATAATCAGCTATCATCATACCAAATTTCATCAAAATTGGTCCAGTGGCTTTCGGCATGCGCTCCCATACAAATAAACAGACAGACAGACAAGCAAAAATTCTAAAAACTATAAATTTGATAATAATGAGTATTTCAATAAAAAAATCCAAAATAAATAAAATGTACAGATTCGACTCAGTTAGAATCTTATTATATTATGTATAAATTGTAAGAAGATAGTAAAAACTATGTAATAACTTATTTCGTTTTCTGCTTTCTGAATATCAGGCATTTTAAATAGCAGCAGTCAGGCACAAAATAAATTGTGCATATTGGTCATCGTTAAGTAATCGTGTTAATGTGTCATGAAAATAAAAATTATGAACCTGCTTTACTTTGCGGGTGGTCGATATAAAACAGTAATTTCAGCTTCAAAATCTGTTTAATATTAGCTGGAATGGATTCATAAAGAAGTATTTTTTTCTATATAATAAATAATGGTAGATTGATTATACATTTGAAAATATAGTATGTATTCCGCCCTTTTTAACGTCCCTGTGCTGAGCACGGGCCTCCCTTCAATACGAAGGGGTTTGGCGGACTTCAATGTCTTTCGCAAACTTGTTAGGTTATCTCAGACATCATCAGCAGGTTTCCTCAGAATGTTTTCCTTCACTTTAAGACAAGTGGTAATCATCTTGATTCGCACATGAAAATATCAGAGGTGCAAGACCCGGTATATGAACCGACTTCACTCAGTTACCAAAACGAGCGCGTTACCACTGCACTACCACTGCCTTAGTATATAGTAAAGGGATTTAAACCCCCAATCTCCCACCTCTAACATTTCTATGTGTAAATCCAACAGCAAATGATGAAGAAAAACATCGCGAAGACAACCTGCAAGCTGGACTTAACAAATTTTCATATTTTTTTATTCTATTATTCGTTTCCATATGAAGCGTGTTGGGTAGTAACCTCTAACTGTTTTAACCTCAAGCTTAGCACTATTACATGAAATAATCAAACTTTTGCATTTACTGAGCTTTGAAAGAAATAACTGAGGCAGGTGTGCTTACAACTGCACGATAAATCATAGTGTATGATGCACGTGAATCACGCCACGATAGAGATTTACGTTTATACATATCTATGCAATAAACGATTTCGTAATGATAGTTTTACTACATGATATTTTATTAATTTAACCGATTTCATAAATGGGGAATGTATGTATACTCTACTCATTTAGCTACAAATATATTTTTTATTAAAGTTACTCAATCTTAGCCAATAGCAAACTAAATTTTATGATTGTTTATTTATTATTACAAAAAATGAGGAACATGTAATAAAAGAAAAGGTAACAGTTAAGGAGGATAAAATAAGCATAAAATTGTATAGGTACATTTATGTTATTAAAATTATAAAGGATATATATGTAAGTAACGTGTTTAGCATTTCTACGATAAATTCTATGAGCGGGACTCGAACTCAGGGTCTACGAAATTGCAGTTGCACATGCTAGCTACTAAGCCAATGAGGTAGTTAAACAAAAATAAGAAACATATTACATGAATTGAATATGTACACTGTAGTTTGTCACATTTTATCAATTTATATATCATTTAGGCCTTTTTTAACGTCCTACTGCTAGGTACGGGCGTCCCTACTATACGAGGGGGATGAGGCTATGGCCTTATCAACAACAAAATTTTTCAAAGACTAACTATACGAGCGATTCACGCTCGCTCCACTCGTTCCTAGTTGTTCTGCATTGTTGAAGAGCTAAGAAAACGGCTGTTCTTAAAATAATCTGAAATCCAAGTTTCATAACATTTTTTTTGTTTTTAAGGCATTTTAGTGGAAAAAAATCTCAAAAAACTATGAAAATTATATCGTTTTTCCTCTCGCATTTTTAAATTTATACCGATAATTGTTGTTTATAAATAACCAGTACGATATTGATAAATAACCAGTGTTTAATCGTTTTTATAAATCAGAAGAAAAAATGAGATTTAAATTACTTAATACTTTTTTTAAATAAATTTCTGCTGTTGCATTTTGAGTTATTTCGAAAAAAGCTAAAAAACGTCATAACTCAAAAATAGTTCACTTTTGCATAATGCTTATTCATTATCGCAAAAACTCACCCCTTGTACCTCCTAACGGGAATACGTCGAATTACCAATAAACCTGTATAGTCTATATATTCCATATTATAGTATAGACTATACAGTGTTAAAACGTCCCTAAATCAAAATAAACAAAAACTTTTCATTGAAAACTTGTCAATTTTAAGTAATAGAATAAAAAATAAAATAAGTATTTAGTGTACGCCCAATAATGTTATAAAGTATTTAAAGTGTCCTTCTAACTAAATTGCGCCATTAGCGGTCGGATGTAGTAGATATTAAATTATTATAATGGATTTATAAATAGCCTGTTTTAAATTAAAGGATCCTTGAGGAGGAATTCATTCAACACTTCAAAAACAGGCTTTTTAATGGGAGCAATCCTTTTAGCTGTCGTTTACATTCGTCTTACAGTGGTTTATGTTCACTGTTATTCTAATCAGATTAAGATATATAATTATATATATATATATATATATATTTTCTTATTAATATTTTTTATTGATCTTAGATTCAAATAAAATTATATTATTTCACCTTTAAGAGTACTACTGTTATATAAAATACTAGAGGCTCAGCCTCGCTGCGAACGGGCTCACTTTTGGAAAAACAGAAACAAATCTATCCCACGGGAACTGTACATTTTTCCGGGATAGAAAGTAGATATGTATGTATAATGTGCCAAACTATAATCTATCTTTGTGCCTAATTTTATCCAGATCCGCTTAACTGTTCTAGCGTGATTGAGTAACAAACATCCAAACATTCATCTAAAGATTTACATTTATAATATTAATAAGATTATACGAATCTGAATAAAAAATAATCACATATACGTATCATGTTATGTTAAAAGTAAAGTAAAATATTTACCGATTACATTCGCTACAGCTGCTTTGTTGGCGGTATAAAAAAGTTTATATTTATTTCATAATAATATCATGGGAGACAAATTTCATTTTATAGCTGAAACGTATATACCCAAGTAATTTTTTTCCGTGGAATATTACTTAGAAGCAAAAAGTTACAAAGGTCAGTCTTTTACATTATTAGATAAGAAAACCATCTATTTCAAGATAAAATGTCAAAATATTATGTAAAACTCATAATTATGGCCTCTGAATAATTAATCAAATGAAGATTGGCAAAAGCAAATCGTCGACAGTTAGAGAATGTAAAATAAAATTCTCATAGCTTGAGGCATATAATATAATGAAATATTACAGGAAAGTTCTCATTTTTCATAATTCGCCGCCCATGGCCGGACCCCATAATTTACTTTTGTTTCAATTGTAACAAGTTTAAGAACAAAAAGATTTATTCGACAGCCACCCAAAAGTTTTTTGTGAAAAAAATCTCGCCAAAAATTTGATGGGAATATTTCACGATTTACGTCATACTCATTAATTTATGACGCATGATCGAACTGTATTTTCATTAAAAACTTTGCTTCATAAATGCGCTTAATTGAAATGAGGACGATAATAAAATATAGAGCACTTATTATATATACTTATAAAATACTAGCTACTCACGTTCGCTTCGCTCAGGTTTGTCCCTAGGTTGATTCCCCATACAAACATTCAACCCTATTTTCACCTCCTTAAGGGATGATTTCCGGGATAAAAAGTATTCTTTGTCCTTCCCAGGGTCTCAAACTATCTTTTTACCAAATTTCATCTAAATCGGTTTAGGAGATCCAGAGATTACCCCCTACAAGGTCACAAGCTCACAAACTTTACCTCTTTAAATAAAAGCTTTTTTGTAATAAATGCTTACTAAAATCTAACTATATATAAATAGGCAAAGACAAAACAGTTAAGTACCTTTCTCTTCTTTGATTGTCAACCGATTGCTTTTGTTTATAAGCTTTAGTGTTATCAAAAAAAAATGAAATAGTTTTTTTTGTTTTTTTTTTAGGTATATTCTATTCTATATTTTTTTTCGATTTGAATTTCGATTACTGGGCGAACACTAGTTAGTATAAACTAGCGACTTACCTTAGCTTCGCTCGGGTGCGTCGCTAGGTACGTTTTAATTAGATAAAAAATATTTATCGTAGGTTTAATAGACAGTGTAACTTACTGGCAGTTAAATTAACTGAAAGTTAAACTTACTAACTATTAATAAAACTGACTGTTAGTCTTACTGACAGTTACATTATAGACAGTTAAACGAACTGACAGTTAAACAAACTGACAGTTAAACTTACTAACAGTCAAACTAACTAACTGATAATAAAACTGACAGTTAGTCTTACTGACAGTTACATTACAGACAGTTAAACAAACTGACAGGTAAACTTACTGACAGTAAAACTTACTGACAGTAAAACTAACTAATAGTTAAACTAACTAATAGTTAAATAAACTGATAGTTAAGTTACTGACAGTAAATCAAACTGTCAGTTAAACTAACTGATAGTTATACAAACTAACAGTTAAACTAACTGACAGTTAAACTAACTGACAGTTAAACTAACTGACAGTTAAACTAACTGACAGTTAAACAAACTGACAGTTAAACTTACTGACAGTAAAACTAACTAACAGTTAAACAAACTGATAATTAAGCTAACCGACAGTTAAATTAACTAACAATTAAACTAACTGACAATGAAATTAACTGACAGTTAATCTTACTAGCTGTTATTCAAACTGACAGTAAATCAAACTGACAGTTAAAGTTACCGATAGTTATACAAACTAACAGTTAAACAAACTGATAGTTAAACTAACTGACAGTTTTACTTACTGGCAGTTAAATTAACTAACAGTTAAACTTACTAACTGTTAAACAAACTGACAGTTAATCAAACGGACAGTTAAACTAACTGACAGTGAAGCTAACTGGCAGTTATAAGTTAACTGACAGTTAAGCAAATTCACAGTTAAACAGACAAACAAATAAATATAATAATATAAATGTTTGTTTGTTTTTTTTAAAGAGAAAAAGGGGAGAAGAGGAGAGGAGCGGATAGGAGATGTATGTACCTATTTAAAGTTATATAAGTGTAGTGTATCAGCTATTTGGTATTCATAACACACGCCTCGTAGCTTACCATGGAACTAGATGGTGCTGTGTGTTAATGTCCTAACATATTTATTTATTTATTTATTTATTATTTCACCTTTAAGATTACTATTGTTAAATTAAACATTTACGCAATATTACTTTGTAAATTCAATTCAATATATAATTAAAATTATAGCATGATAAATTCAACAGCTTATTTTAACAACAACAATTTTATTTATGTTATGAAAACGGGAGGACTCATAAACAAGTGTGGTTTCTGCCTAAAAAGCTTTATAAGGACCAAAATACAGAAAATTATATAAAGTTTATTAATTAAGAACTTATTCACAGTTTGGATGCATGTTATGTGTTAATTATAACTGTGTACAAACTTTAGTTTTTATATATGATAATCGTGAGGAAATCTGCATGTCAGAGAGAACCTAGCAAGTTTTATTTATTTATTAATATTCACCAGTGGTAATTACATTATAACAGTAAAATTATGCTACGTTACAAAGTTCTTATTGCCTTTTAAGGTGAATACCACATGCAAAAATATGCTTAAAATAGTTATTAATATAAAAACATCAATTCTACTTTCTTAGATTTACGCGAATATTTGACATTTTAAATAAAACTATCTTTTTGGATTTTGTCACGGATTTATTTGCATTTTTGTTTCATGAGAGGCGTCACAGACAAGATTGGCTACATTCTAAAGCGAGCTTCAATTAAAACTTACTTCAAGCCGCCAAAGAAAATTAGTCAGTTCTTACCACCTGTCAAGTGCCACATCCCTCTACAAGATGCAGGAGTTTACAAGCTTGATTGTGATTGTGGGCTCTCTTACATCGGACAAACAAAGCGATCCATTAGAACCCGGGTCAAAGAACACATAGCTGATGTGAAGCACCGTCGCAATACAACATCTGCTGTCTGCAAACATAGCCAGGACCGCCCAAGCCATTACATTCGCTTTGATAGACCTCAAATCCTGGCGAAAGAAAACCGATATCGCCCTAGAATGATTCGAGAAGCCATAGAAATTAAAAAACATCCAAATTTCAACAGGGAAGATGGCTGGGTACTACCATCGTCATGGGATCCTGTTATTAATATAATAAAATCAAATAATAAATATAAACATAACAGACAGGTAGATGTAGTAAGTTCTTACTGTGTAGATCAAAATGACAGCATATCAGATTAATATTTTTCATTTCTCATTTGTAAAAGTATATAGTAATAGTGTTGCTTAGTAAGTTGTTTTTAAATAATAGCAAACTAAATTAAAATAATTATCTAAGGATTAGATAAAATAATTATCTAAGATTAACTTTAACTTTTTAAATTACACATAACAATTATATGGCTTAAATAATTAACACTATATTTTATATTTTTCTTTATGGTTATAAATATAATAATGGCAACACTAAATATATATTACTAATTAATATTTTAAAATTGTAATAATTATAAAAATAAGAGCAAAAATTAAATAAATAATATTCCATATTCAATTATAATTAAAATTATAAAAATGTTTAAAGTTAAAAATATTGTAATGTAATTGGTGCAATTTTCATTTTGTTAATTGTGGGTAGGCTGTCTGTAACAACTATACCTCCAAGACGTGTAACACCTCAGTCTCTCCCGTGACCATGGATGCTGTAAAGCATTCGAAACGTCGGGAAATAAAAATGCAAATAAATCCGCGACAAAATCAGAAAAGATAGTTTTATTTAAAACATCAATTCTATGATGTAAAGAAATTAAACAAATAAAACAAATAAATTAAAGCAATTATAAACAAATCTACTAAACAAGTCGAGATATACTTAACAAATCAGTTTTCGAAAGACATGTGAAGTCCGCCAACACGTACTTGGCCAGCGTGGTGGAATATTGCCTGATCCGCCTCGTAGTGAAGGGAGGCCCGTGCCCAGCAGTGGGACGTTAAAAAGAGCTGTATACATACATACATACATATTAAAATAATTAATTACTATTATTTTTTAACTATCTGTAAACAGTAGATAGTTTTAATGATTTTTGGATCTGTTTGTCTAAAGGCCCGTAATGCCGATCAAAAATAAGGGCCTGGATGCGATTTTCGAGTGATCGTAAGTTAATAATTATAATTTATTTAAGCAATATAAACATGAAAGTTGTATATACGAGAATAGAACAATGGATACTCACAGTGGATTGAGCTATAAATTTTTTTTTAATTGTTATTTAAAATTCAAATACTGGAATATTTATTGTATATTTTTTTATTTGAGTTCAAAAGACAATGAATACAAATGAGATTTTACGAAACACGAGGCCTTTTATCGTCCCAGACTTTTTTTTTTAACGTTGGGAAATGCATTTACGCACGAGGTATGGGACTCACCGGCAAAGCCAGTACTAACCACTAAAACCCAACAAAGCCTTCCACCGTCTTAATGGGGCGACGCAGGATCGCTTACGCATTCAACTACGACGCCCCGACGGCAGGTCTGCCAAAGCAGACCACAACAACCACGGGGTTGCTCCAAGGTTCACTCTGCTATCAGAGAAGTACCAGGAGCAACCCGCATGGTACACCGCCCTCCGAAGAGGGCCACCTCCCACCGCCCACCGAAGTGGGCCACCTCCCTGTGCGTTTCTTGGCTTCGCGCCCGGTTGGGTTGCCGGGCACTACTGAGACCCCCCACCACGACAAGGTGAACGCACGTTGGGGGGGATCGTCCCAGACTTATAGAATTGAAATTTAGATTCGCTACCTTTGAAACGATTACTCTACAGAACATCTGGAATATTTATACAGAATTTACCTTAAAGGCTATAATATTTTCTCAGGCATGCTTTATCTTACATTATAAGCTAAGTTAGTACTTAAAATATGAGTCTTTTTAGATGATAAAAAGTTATGATTCACATTAAATGAAAGTATATATTATTTCAATTTGTTTTTAACAATTGTGCAGTTTCTTATTAAAAATAATACCATTGTTTTATGAACGGTTATATAAGTGTAAACCGATTTTACTGATATTTTTTTAATGAATAGATTGTAAACCGGTCTTCATTAATTTTAAAGAAAAAAGTTCACGTAATATGTCTAACTATCTGGTATCCATAACACGGGCCTTGTAGTTTTCCATGGAACTAGATGGTGTCTTAATTTCTAATTCCCAACATATTTATTTATTTATATTTATTTATTTTCATTTATTATACATATTAGATATCATCGCTTTTAATTTTATTATATGGATAAATTGAATGCGAGTTTTAAATACTGGAAAAATAGGTTTTGCGTAACATTTAAATGTTTACCTAATGAAAAGTGACAAAGGATATGAAATTGTTTCTATAGATACATAAATATAATTATAATAAACCTCTAAGTCGAATTTGTACATTAAATATTTTTTTTGAAAAATATTATTGAAATAGTCATTATTATTGATACAGAGACCGAATCTATAGTTTTTAGATTTTTTGTCTGACTGTCTGTCTGGAAACACATCACGAGAAAGCTACTGGACAGATCTTGATGGAATTTAGTATAATGATTGTTGGTTCTTCGGGTTAACTTATAGGATACTTTTTACTACGGGAAAATATCCCATCTCTAAGAAATCTATACTAATCGTTAAAGTGTACCCAGGGACTAACCCCAGTGTAGCCAGGGTGAGTGCAATAATACATTTTGATTTACATATTAACAAGGTTATACAATGAAAACATACGTTTAATTGTTTTCCGAGTAAATTAGAACAGTAAAATAATTACTTTCAAAAACATCGTTGAAATCGACTTCTCTGATTACTCTCAGAGAATACGTGTTTGTTTTTACTATGTGTAGCGTGGGGAATCTTTTTCATAAAATGTGAGTCGCGTGTTCAAATCCTGCGTTACGTAAATATTTTTACTAAGAAATCATCTTTTTATAGCAGAATAAACAATCGATTGTCATTATAGATATTACCGCGATTTCATTTTTTTAATTAGTATACAATTTATATTTTAATAAGCTTCAGTCTTCACGAGACTCAGGTTAGGAATAACGATGTTAGTTATAGTAAATTAATGTTTATATTATACCTCGGTGAACGAGCTTCGGATCAGCGTTATGTGGAAATTTTTTTTGGAAAAACTTTAAAAGCAAAACCTTATCTAAATACAAAATTTTGTCCAAAACGTTAGAGCCGTTTCCTAGATAGTCAAAATAAATGTATATACAAGAATTGCTCGTTTAATATTATAAGATACATATATTAAGTACTGTTGTGTGTATGTGTAAGTGTGTGTGTGTATTTTAAGATACATATACTAAGTATCTTACAGTAGCATAATGTTACTCCAGGTTATAGTCTATCGGAGTATTAAATTTTATATTAATCCGTTCAAGCATTTTAGCGTGAAGGAGTAGCTTCCATATACATTGTGTATGTCAGCGAGTGGCCTAAATTTCTCTCAGATTCCTGACATAGATCTGACCAAACAACCTTGTATTTTAACGTCCCACTGTTGGGCACGGGCCTCCCTTCAAGACCGGGAGGATCAGGCCATAGTCCACCACATTGGCCAAGTGCGGGTTAGCGGACTTCACAAGTCTATCGAAAACTTGCTAGGTTCTCTCAGACATGCAGGTTTCCTCACGATGTTTTCCTTCACCGTAAGGCAAGTGGTAATCATGTTAGAAATGATTCACACATGAAAATATCAGAGGTGCGTGACCCGGGATTTAAACCTGCTTTACTCAGTTACCCAAGCGAGCGCGTTATCACTGGGCTACCACTGCCTTTAAACAACCTTACAATTCAAAAATCAATAAGATAATGACATTAAAACTTGTTTAACGACTGAACTTCGATAAACATCAATAGCATGATCATTTTATCAATTGTTACAAATATAATTAATATTTAAATTAAAAAAATATATAAAATAATAATTAATCTCAAGGGCAAATCTTTTATAACCTTCAAAGTTAATTAATTACTAATCTTCATAAATTTTAGCGAAAATCATAAACTAACAACATTATAGAACTTTTTATTTTAAACTAGCGACTCACCCTCGCTTCGCTCAGGTGCGTCCCTAGGTTGATTCCCCATACAAACTTTCATCCCCATTTTCTCCCCTTAAGGGACGAGTTGCAGGAAAAAAGTGTCCTATATACTTTTCAGGGTCTAAAACTTCTTTCCAAATTTCATCTAAAACGGTCTACTAGTTTTGTAGCTTTTTTTTTATACAAACAATAAAATCTCCTCTTCTAATATTAATTTAGATAAAAAATCGTGTTATCATAAAAATCTATCAAAATAAATCCTAAAATTATTTTTAAACTGTAAATCTGATTTATTGTCCTATTTTACTCACCAATTTTACAATAGGATGTTGTGTTAAAATCACAGAATATTAATATAATTTGATGATGATGTTCTCCTGACCGATTCCGGCCACGACAGCCAATCTCATTGAGACTAGCCAACCGAGCAGGAGATATTATAGTGCACAAGTGTACGCGTAAACACAAGTGCACTCTCTATTCCTGTCACTCTCATACTCCGGTGAGACGACTGCTCGACACGACCGGTGAGAGTTAAGGCGCAGGACCGACGGCTTTACGTGCTCTCCGAGGCACGGGGGTGAAACACCGCTAACTTCCCAACTCCGGGCTGTTACTGAGGCTTACTCTTCAGAAAGACTCAATAACTAACTAGGCCCGACCCGGGACTCGAACCCAGGACCTCCGGGTGTGCAGCCGTATATGCTAGCCACTACACCACCGAGGCAGTTAAACATATTTTTTGTTATAACATAATTTATTACCAATATTTTAAATTAGATGGCAGAATAATCACGCGCCCGTAGGCTTAATGTACATACAAACTTAATATAACTTAGTGTTTGTAGTAGCTACATTAAAGGCCACGCCATCATGAATGGGACATATTTTAAGTTAGTTAAGTTTTTTTTAAATTTGACTTAAATGCTACAATTTTTCTAAAAAAAATATTGTTTGTGGTTTATATTTTGAAAGATAAATAGATATAGTTACGTTATATACAAAACTTTTTTTTATTATATCTCATTTATTGCTCGAAATCTTACACGAAAAAAATTTGTCCCGTTCATGGCACCTTTCCCATAATCTAGTTAAATAGTAATCCGTTTAGTGCCATACTACTATAGTGCTAAGCTTTTCTATATCTAATTTGAAACTGGAAATAGAAGTGCTAAAACCAATATATGTATATCTCAAACGGGAATCGAATCTTGAACTCAATTTAAAAACTTGCCCATCCATAACTAGATAAATTATATAAAGTATACACAATTATTCATTATTATCCAGTTACAATCAGGCATTAATTAAAACATAATATATAAGTATTGAACGTCCAATACTTTGCTCGTTACTTCATATTAAATAGTTTCTTTATTTGCATGCCGCTGTTAATTCAAGTGTTTGCTTTACGAGTAATTAAACTGAGCTGTTTAAAGCTCGATGAAATTTCGTTTTCTGATTTTATTACAGGCTTATTATTGATTTAAAGTATATTTACATAATACGAATATATGGACTTATTATATTATGTCTTTATATTTTATAGCTACGTATATACTTACACAGCACATAACTTTTTTTATTTCGTAATTTTAATTTAATAATGACTGAAAAAGTTTTTGTAATAAGTAGTAATTTTAGTCCATATCATAAACACTACTGAACTGATTTTGATGAAATCTTTATTATTCCCTAAGCTGAAATAAATTTAAGCAAATAAAAAAAGAATTGTCACAATCCTATCACTAGTTTCGGAGAAACACGTGGACAAACATACATACATATTACATACAAATATACATACATACACCTATAAAATGCTGTATATTTGTTTGGAAGCCCTAATCGATTATCATATATGAATATTTTGCAATTCCAATAATATTACATACATACCTACGTGTCGAATTGACAACTTCTTTTTTTAAGTCAGTTAAAAAATAAAAAAGCGTGCAAAATTTTTATATAACATCTATGAAAAACTATATATAACGAAAACTAAAAAAAGCCAAAAAAAATCTCTATTAAAAAACTATTTATGTTTTAAACAGTGGAATAGTTTTTTTTTTATTTTGTCGTGTTACCAACCGCAAACTGTGGACTTGGACCTCCACCAGTCCAGAGAGATATAAAAAATTAAAAACAAAAAGCGGCCACAAGCCGTGAGCAAATATTCGTTTGTAACTAACAAATCGGTAATTCTCGTGAGAGTGATATGTGAAGGACAGTTTATTCTATTAGCAAATTTGAGCTTTAATTTATTTAAATACGGTTCAGAATTGAATGTGCAAAGTTAACAATTGCTATACCTCGATATGATGTTTCGCGGGTACACGGAGCAATTAAAATGGCGTCCGCAATATGGCGGCGGTTCCGTTTCGAAATGAATTCAATTTGAAGTCATCGTTATGCATACCTTTTGATTGAGAACGTTGAATATTTCAATGTTCATGTACCTGGTCTTGTTTGGAACATTTCTAATTAAGGAGTGCTTTGTTCTAAGTTTACCACAATTGGGTGTGTTTCATACTTAATTACCCGACTGCGGCGAAGCCCAAAGGAGGGTTTCATGTTTGACCTGTATGAATAAATGTATATATATCTGATCTAATGTTCTCTTCTAATTACAGAACGGCTTAAGTGATTTTAATTATTCATACGTCATTAGATTCGTCTTGGTAACGCGAGTGTTAGGCAACATGAGTATTATTAAAATTCATAATAGCAGATTTCAGGCGGCATTTTGTCTTAAATTTTTTTAATGAAGTTTTTAAAGAGATTATCATAAAAATATATAACTTATATTTATACTTTTAAAAATAATTTAATATTTTAAATTGTTAAATAAAAAAATAAAAAATTATTATAAAATAAATTTATAGGCTGCGTTAAAAGTGACTAAAATAGTGTTAAATTGTATTATGCAGTCGAAGACATAGCAGCAGCTCGCAGCAAGTATAAAACAGAGATCTTCCTACAGAAGAGTTCAGTAAAATTCTCAGGAAACGTTATTTGATGATTGAAAAATCGATCAAAATTCATGTTAAATTCAATAAATTTTAAAATAAGCTTAGGTATATAAAAGTAAAACCTTAACTACAAAGGTAAGCGTCAACAGATTTTTTAACAATTTCAAGAACTCGAATGCTACGAAATTCATTTAACAGTGTCTATTTATTTTATCTTGGTCAAGTTGTGAAACTTCTTCATAGTTTTCTTTAGCTTTCTTGAAGCTTTAATTTACAGTCAACTAAGAGTTATATCAAAGTTAGTGAAATGTCAAACAAAAGAAACTCGAGGTTCTTAACAATACGATGAGTATCTTAGGCCATATTTTAAGTTTTTGCTTAACTATTTTTGGTTTTATAGAAAAATGTTTCTTTTGTCTGAAAGAAAACTATTTTTTTATTTTTATGACTATTCATTTAAAGAATAATAGTGAATACTTTATAATATTAATAATATGAACTAGAATCACACGAAATTTACTTGATGTAGGTACTCAAACGTTTGTATCACTTTGACGCATAAATTATTATCTTCATACAAAAAATTGAGATAAATATTGTAAACTAATAAAAAAAATGTAAAAATTATAAAAACTTTGAAAAGCAAAAACAAATCTATATCCTACGGGAACCATACATTTTTCCGGGATAAGAAAAACTAATGATATTCCATACTATAATCTAATATCTCTGTGCCTTTCATCCAAGTCCGTTCAACCAGTCTGACGTGATTAGCAAACATCCATCCAAACTTTCGCATTTATAATATTTATTTATGGGATGAATAAAAACTCATGACTAGGTAGATACAAATGAACTAAAATATAAGTAATAATAACAAAAGAACTAAATTCGAAATAAATTTCTTAATACTCAACTTACAAATGTATTTAAACTATTTTAATAGATAATAAAAAAATACAACTAGCAATAAAAAATAATCATATTAAACGATCTACAATCTCTAACTATAGCAGAAAGCCTTTTGCCTAACAAGATAGATGGAAAGAGCAAAGTAGTTCCACTTTATTTTTTCCATAGATCGAAGTGGCTTCAAACACTGTACATGTAAATGGCGTAGTAGTGAAGAGACAGATTAAAGAGATTATTTTCACCTTTTTTCACCCTTTTTTTCATAGTGTTTGAATTTCAAATATCTTAAATAAAATATATAACAGAATACATAACTAGTTGTTATATTAAATATGCTCATAAACACTTTTCCAGTTAGTTGTTTTTATCTTCGTGTACAAAAAATCAATCGACCAAGTCGTAGGAAGAATAAATGTTTTCTTTATATAAATATATAAATATTTCAAAAATAAAATGATAATACAATGAATAATTAAATAACCTTTCGCAAAATCTCTTGATATTTTAATATAATCTGACAAATCTATTTGGCTTTCAAGAAAAGATTTTTTTTTTAAGAAATTGTACCCAACTTTCTATCATAGTGCTGGAAAATCTTTAACAGTAAAACTCCCAAATACAATCCAAACTAAAAATCTAAATAAATCCACTAAAAATCGATAGGTACTTTTTAGCTCGAAAATATTGACTTTAAATTATTCCATCTTTAATTTCTTCTCTTCTTGTAATTTACAACTTGAGAGTTTTAAAATTGTACAACCGAATTGAGTACCTTCTTATTTTGGAAGTCGGTTAAAACAAGTTTTTTTATTTAAATAATTACTATCCATCAAAAGATATTTGTCAAAAACATAATAATATGTTACTTTATAAGAAATTAACATTATATTAGAAAAATAGCTGAATTAGCATTCTCTTTCATATGAAGATTGTAAAAAATGTTAAGCAAGAGAAGGTTTAAATCAATTTTTTACAGATTCTGACCACTTATTTCCTGCTCAGACATAATTAAAAAATACAAGTTTTGTCTGTCTGTGCTTGTTATGTTATGTTATGTCTGCTGCCTCATGCTACATTACATTGTAATATCTAGCAATCATATATCCCTAACTTATAATTATATCGAAATCTGCTTGCCAGTTTATATAGGAATAATGAGAAACTAACAGACTCAGTGAGTTACATTTATATTATTAATATGGATTTCACGATACGGTACAATAAATATGAACTTGGCTTAGATTTGCTAAATTTTCTATTATATAATATTTTTTACTAGTTTGTTCATTTATTAATTGTTCTTCTATAATGGCGAAACGCGCTCGTTTTTTGTATAGCGATTGTTGGGGGGTTGGAAGTGGAGAGGGATATTACTTATAAACTACTTTACACGGTGTTCCAAGGTAATATGATAGTATAAGCTTGTATTAATTAAACTAACGAAACGATAGTTGAAACGAAGTATAGAATAGTTTATTTTTCTATTTTAAATGATTTTTGGTCAACGCATTAAAATACTATGTTAATATTATATAAGTGTTCCATTTTTATGTATTTTATGCCTAGTGATCTAGTGGAGAATATGTACGGCTGTATATCTGGGCTTGATTTCTTAGTTAGGCCAAGTATATTTGTTGGTAATAAATACATCTCAGTAGTATCTAAGACTTTTCAATGCCTTCAGTTTTGCAAATATTTTACCTCACTGCTCGTGTAAAATTATCATCCCATTGAAATTTGAGAGTAAAGGAGATAGAGAGTACATTCGAGTTTGCCTACACGCTGTTGCACTATAGAATATCTTCCATATAGATTGCTAGTCTCAGTATGATCGGCCGCCGTGACCGGAATCGGACATGAGGGCTTTGTTATTATTCAATGCTGTTACATTTAATAGGTTTATCCTTTTATCTGATGACAATTAACATTATATAACTAACGACTCACCCTCGCTTCGCTCGGGTTCAATCCTGGGTACATTTTAATTTTTTTGAGCGCAAGCCTAATTATTTTACTGAATAAAAGCAGCTTAAATTACTCCTTATAACGTTAAATAACTGCCAGTGAAAGTCCCGTCAAAATCAGCCCAGCTGTTTCGGAGATTAACCGGAATAAACAGGCAGACAGACAGACAGACAGATAAAGGTGGCGCTGATCGTTTGCCAAAAGATCAACATTAGAGATATATGATATATCAAGTCACAAAAAAAAGTTGTCATGAACGAAAGAGAAGCGGATATTTCACCAACTTTGTTTCATTAAAAACAAATTTCATTTCAGTTTATTTCATTGGATGTTGCATAATTTTGCTATGAGCTAGTGTTCTAGGATCGGAAATTACAGCAGTTCCTCGTATTATAGATGTTTTATTGCTTTTACACGAGAGTCTTATGCAGTTCACGTGCACGTGTACACAACACGCACAGTTACGACTTCATTCAGTTACTGAGCACTATTATCCACTTCTAGTTCCACTTTCACTATGACTTCATTTCATTTCACTTCACTCCACTTTTTCTCTTCTTTATATATCTCTTGTTCTCATCAATCAACGCATTGATGCTGCTCCTTAATATATTTTGTAAAACAAAGCATATTCTAGCAAGAGGTATTCGAATATTCTGTAGGAATGTTCTGGTAACACCTATTTATTACTAGTGTTCTGTCTCTTTCTCACTTATCAATTTACCCTTTAACTATTCTTGTCATAAATTGTCCTAAGTTGGCAACAATCTATACATATTATAATAAAATTCCAATTAAGTCGAATCTGTACATAAGATATTTTTTGGAAAATCATATTGAAATAGTCTTTATTATCGATGCAGAGGCCAGATCTATAGTTTTTATAATTTTTTTCTTTAGTTTTTTATTTTTCTCTGTCTATCTGACACTGAAATTTGCTACGATAATAAACCCCGGATAACCAAAATACGGGTTAACGTATAGAATACTTTTTCCTGCGGGATAATATCTCATATCTGATAAATCTGTAATAAACATTAAAACATAACGAGCAGTGAACTCGAGTGGAGTGAATGAAATTCGCTAGTCTTATATATATTTTAATTATGAAATTGTGTTTCTTTGTGTATTCTTCGTTCATGTTAAAACTCAACGACTGATTAATATGAATTTTTGTATGGAGACAGTTAGAGGGTTGGAGAATGTCATACATTAGTTTTTACTAATGAAAAATATCTCATATCTCATTCCTTTGGGAAAATTCGTTATAATAAAACTCAAGCCAATTAAAATTGATATCGCTTTGAGTATGGAGATAGACGAAGGGCTTGGTAGTACCATCGACAGTGTTTATTTAGTGATGAACTCGAACAGAAAGAGGGTGCATTAATATTTGGTTGATATTAAATAAATGATATATTTCAAAACGGGAATGCTCTTCTCTTATAATATATAATATAAGCTCTTATTAACTAGGCTTCCAGAATCAGTTTTACCATCAAATACTAACACGTTAAAATTAGTTCGAAATATTTGAACCCGGTTCCCTTTGTAAAATAAACGTTATATAGACGAATTTGTATTTATTATAATAGGTACATGAAATAAAATACAATGAGATCAAAGCTTTTGATTAATTAGCCTGAATGTTGAAAAAAATATTCGGATGAAATAAAAGCTTAATTTGAAACAATTCAATTTATTCTATAAGGAAAATCCACAAAAATGAAGACGAAGTACAAAAAAACACCTAATTAATTCACAAATTACCATTATATTTTGCGTTGACTGTAGTTTTTTGATGGATGACTTTTTATATTAAAGTAGTGTACAGTACAAAGAAACTAGGGCCGACAATGAGAGAGCTTAATGTTTACGCAACGATAATGTTCATATAAGAATAGCTGACTTTGGCCTAGAATGGGTGTTATATGTTAGTTATTGTTGTTGTATTAAAAGTATATTCAATAAGCTTGGTTCACAATATTTTTTTAACCGACTTTGAAGATAAAGGATAAAGTTTTTTTTTATTTGTATTAATTAGTATGTTATGGAGATGGGCTATCGGAGATTGTTAACTGGAGAGTAATAATATCTTTCTGACCAATTTCAGGCCATGGTCATACTACAGTACGCCTTATATTATATTCTTTTTACTCTCAAACTCTAATGGGAAGACAGTTCGGCACTACCAGTAAAAGATCAGGTTTAGAACTGCACGCTTGACGTGCTCTCTTTGGGGTTTATAAATAGAAGAATCTAGTACCTAGATATAATTAGTCCGATATGGGACTCGAACTCAGGACCTTCAAATCAATCAAATCAAAATATATTTTATTCAAATAAACTTTTACTGACACTTTCCTTTTGAATCGTCAATTTTAAATTTATAAATTTACAGAAGTGTAGAAGTCCGTGAGGAATCTACTGCGAACTTTGGATCAACTGTCGTACTAACAAGCTAAATAAGTGAGTCAGTAAGTTACTGATATTTTTTAATAAACAGCTAATTTGAGAGTGTATTTCCAAGAAAAAAATTGTACTTCTAAAGGTATTTTAAATACAAGAATAAATTTAAATAGCCATTTTTATAGTTAAAAAGAGATTATGAATACACGACATATAAATAAAAAGTATAACATTTAAAAAATAAATATATACGGAGCCATTTAAATAGTCGAATGCGCTTTGAATTCTTAAGTCCCACTTTCCTCATCCACGTCACTTGTTTTCAATCTTGTTTATTATACGTCACTCCATATAAACCCCGTCCCTTACGACTCTTAGCTATTCATACATTACTCTTAAAAGACTACCTTATCTCCACGTCGTTATGCCAAAAGCTCGGGGGTAAAACTCTAATATACATTTTCATTTTTATGAGCTTATATTAAATTTATAGTATGTCCAAAATTGTTAAAACCAAAGTTGTTATCAACTATAAAAGTGCTTAAATTTACTTTTCTTGGGTGATTACTAGGGATTCTGACTCTCTCTTGCCCGTACGGAAGTTTGAACATATAGGTATATGTTACTCATACTAACAATTATAAATGCGAAAGTAACACTGTCTGTCTGTCTGTTACCTTTTCACTGAACCGATTTAGACGAAATTTGGTATGGAGATAGTTTGAGACCCTGGAAAGGATATAGGATAGTTTATACCTCGGAAATCATCCCTTAAGGAGGTGAAAAGGGGGGGGGGGTGGAACTTTGTATGGGGAATCAATCATTTTTCAAGTAAGGGATAGACTATATAGTCTATGTATTTCATACTAACCGTCATAAGGTACCTAGGAACGAACCCGAGCGAAGCAAGGGTAGGTCGCTGGTAATAATATAAACATAGTCTCTTTCTCTCTCTCTCTCTCTTCCCCATTCAAGCCATATTATCCATTTAAAGTAAATCATAGTAATGAAAGTGTTTGGAAGCTAGAAGGAAAAAACTTAAACCAACTAATTCATGAAATATTAGTACATAATTTCTTGATTTGTTGTGTCACGATAAATTTCTATTCTAAGTGATTTTTAATATTTTCTAAATATCCGGCGCTGGAAAACATCTAACCTGCAATGTATTAAATATTTAATATACAAATAAAATTTTATAAATATGTCATTATGTCATGGAAAAGCTTTAATACCGCAAATGTAGGGTGCCTCATCCTTAAGTGGATTCTAAAAATCGGGGCGATTACACATTTATAAGTACATCTAAAGCAAAGAAAATAAAAATGTTACTGCTATATCTTGGGTTTGGTACAAAATTGATAATATTTCTTAATCATTTCAAAACGGTTGTTGTTATTTGCAATTATTGTTTATCAATTCAAATATTATAAGTACCTATCAACTTCAAATAAATTTGGGATTTATAAACTTATTATATAATTCTGTTTCAGGTACTTTCAACTAATACTACTTAAGGCAACTAGCAAAATGATAATGGTAATAAAATAGTTTAATTTAACATTATTGAAATAACGTCCCAATATATTCATGGCTTATTTCGGTCACAGTGCCCAATCCTATAGAGACTAGCCATGTGTACAGAAAATATTCTAGAGCATATTATGTACGCAAACACAATGCGTCGTCTATTCCTTTATTATCCGGTAGAGTGAAATTTCGACGCCACCAGTGAGATGAGGCGCAGGACCTACATATTGCATACACATCTATGTGACGGTGTTGTAACAACACCAATTTCCCAACTCCGCGTTGCTATTAAGAATTTTTTGACAGAAAACACGTTTGGCTCAGTTTGTAGTGACCTTACTTGCTGTGCCAGTGGTCGAGGGTTCACGTCCCGCTAGAGGCATTCAATTGTGTCATGAGCACGAATGTTTGTACTCCAGTTACGGGTGTTTATTTATAATATGTATGTATTTAAAGTTATATATGTGTAGTGTATCAACTATCTAGTTTACCATGGAACTAGATGGTACTATGTGCTATTGTCCCTATAATTGTATTTATTTAAAAAAAAACAATAATTTTATTTGAGCCGACCCAAAACTTATAGCCTCTAGATCAACAAAGCAGTTCATAAACTAAGCAAATTCATACTAATTGTTATCAGAATTCAAATAACTGTATTTACCATAACAATATGCACATTGTACGTGAGGCTAGTAATGTAACTCCTGAATCGTTAAAAAAACATGATAAAATTAATGCAGGTACTAAAATATATAGTGAATATACTTGGACTTGAGCTGTCCTATGGGACAACTTGGAGGTAAATAAAAAAGACGTTGTCGCCTTTGATGTGTAGTCCTTACCAATTTCCTCCCGTTAGCTCGAAATCTTGAAGATTCTGAGTGCTTATGAATGGTTAAAGTTACTGCTTTTGTGATATATCTGTGTTGTTTTTACAAATAAATATGTATGTATAAATACTAACGGATTTGGTAGGTAGAGATTGTCTTGCTATAGTCTACTCAGATAGTTAAAAAAATGTCTCTATTATAACTAAGTCCAGTCCGTCCAGTCGACCATATAAACTATAAACACAAAATAATATCATGAAGATTAGTCAAGCCGTTTAGAAGGAGAAGAATTACAAAAGACATACGAAGAATAAGAAAATTAAGACATACGCATTATATACATATAAAAGATAATGAAAATTGAAAGCTTTTGCACAATTTTTAATATATAATAATAGAACATAAAAGGAAGGAAATGAAACATTTATATAAGGTTTATATAAGATACTTACACATGTGACTTTCCCATACAATACATTTTAACCAGATAAATGTAGATATTTTTTTAACGTAATCACGACCGTGTCGAAACAATTCGTTTAATTTCGATCGCATACAATAGTAGCGCTACTGTAAACCTAAATTGTTTAAATTTTAAACATTCATTCACTGCTCACGCATCTGGCTGTGTCTGGTGTGCGCATGCTTGCGTGCGTGCGTGCGTGTGTTTGTATGCATGTGTGTGTGTGTGTGTGTGCGTGTGCGTGTGCGTGTGCGTGTGCGTGTGCGTGTGCGTGTGCGTGTGCGTGTGTGTGTGTGTGTGTTTGTTTGTTTGTTTATTTTTTTCGTGGGTTTGTGTGCGTGTGTGTGCGCGTGACAGTGCGCGTATGCGTCCGCGTGTACGTGTGCGTGTGTGTGTATCTTTCAGTTACACGCGAGACACCTAGTGTCAAAGTTTAAATATAGTACCAAAAGTCTCCGAGTAAATAGGCTCTGAAATTTTTACATACTGAAATAAAGAAATTAGAAGGCATTCATTTTTGTCGTTAAGCTGCGGAACCCTAGAAAGCAACATCGTCTAATTGGCAACAGTTTTGTATTATTACATTTTAAAGTAGGTACCTACAGCACTCGCTTAAAATTTCCCCCCTCATGTGTAATATACATAATTTATGTACAATGTACCTACATATGAATGTATATGCTGATATCATTATTGATTATTCAACATTGCGGCATTTACCTAAACTTCTGTATAAGCAACTTTGCAAATTGTTTTACCAATGAAAATATATTGTTCCATTTTAGAACTAAAACAAATTTAACTTGTAAGGTAAGCCGAGTTTTCACCCAATCAAAGAATAAAGCATTATTATTCTGGAATGTTGATAGTCGTAGCACAGTGGGCGATATGCTTGAGTTTGCTTACAAAGACGAATAATACGGGTTCATAATCTTAATGCATAGAAAGGTGTTTTTAAGCAGTTTTAAATAATAACTTATACATCACCGTGTTTATGAAGCATTCGAAACAAAATATTTGTAAATCAGTAAAAAATTGTAATTATAACGCTGTCCTTTATATTTGAAAAGAAAGAAAACGCGAAAACTCGATACATTTACCTTCCACCAAAGTTAAAGATATTTTGCAAGTCACAAACATCAGAAGATCAAGCATGTAAAGTCAATTTGTGATTGAGAGTTATTCAACTACTCCAGTTGGTGTGAAACGTGAGTAGAATGTGTGGTCTTTGTAGCAAGCGGTGTATGTTTTAATATCTATTGCAGGTATTATTTATCTATACGTAGTATAATAAATATGAAGATTTTATTTGTTTGAAGGCGCTCTATCTTTGAACCTACCAGGCAGTTATTTAAGGCATTTTTAAAGAAGACATGCAGGTTACCTCACCATATTTTCCTTCACCTTAAAATAAGTGGTAATTATGTTTAAAATGATTCACACATGAAAATATCAAAGGTGCGAGACCCTGGATTTAAACCCGTTTCACTGCCTTTTTTTTATTATATTTTAAAAGATAATAAAAGAAACATACTTTTTTTTTTAAATGTTACATACGGCTCATTCTCGCTTTCGACAAAATAAAATAAATCTATCCCACGGGAACCGTGCATTTTTCCTGCATAAAAAGTAGCCTATGTGTTATTCTGTGTATAAGCTACATTATTGTAAAGATTCATTAAAATCCATTCAGTAGTTTTTGCAAGATTCAGTAGATAAACAAGACTTATATACATCCTCATAAATTGTCGCATTTACAATATTAGTAGGATTTTTCAATTGTTTTTATCAACGGATTCAATAGAACCAGTGGGAACAAATTTAGACTTCAATATTATGTAATATGAATTGAAATATACACGTACATCTTGTTCAATTCAATAAGACATGGTTCGCTGGTTGCAAGGAAAAATTCAGATGGAGAAAAGAAACCGCGTCAGAGAAAGAATGTTTCATGATCAAATTTCAATAAAAAATATTTTTACTATGTTTAAAACCTTTGTTGGTTTTAACATACAGTTAAATAGTTGAAAAATGAATATAAACAATACTCCAATTGAACCAAGGGCAAAAAATATTGTATTTCATATAAATTTTTCAAAGATTTTCATCTCTTTTATGTTCGTTTAGATTGTATTAAAATTAGTTTATTCGAATTCTAAATATTGGACATTTTCACATATTTTATTTTTACTTTCTCTTCTTTCTGCGTCTGCGTCTTTTCTTGTGAGATACGTTGATAAAAATTAGCTTGTGGATTAATTCGGGGTAATAAAACTATCTCGATTCCGAATTTCATTCAAATCTTTACTCTTATCTTAGTAATCTTTTTATAGTATGAATAAGTAACAAGCACATCTTACAAGAGTATATTATTTATTACCTGCATATTATATAAAACTCGTTTAATCTCGACGTGACAAATATTCTATGTATAAAATCTATACAAATAAATTATTAAATTGAAGTGTCTGTTTGTAATGTCACTTTTTACTAAATGCAAATGCATATAAAATATATACGGTACTTAAAAAAAAAATTAAAAAATTATCTGTCTGTTTCGGCTAATCTCCGAAACTTTTAATGGTAGATCAGTTATCTACCATGTTATAAGGAGTGACTTAGGCTACTTTTATTTTAGAAAAATAATTAAAGTCACACGTCCGTATCTAGTTACCTACATATAATAAAATTGTAACTAAGCCGAATCTGTACATATAATATTTTTTGGTAAATCTTATTGAAATAGACATTATTACGGATACAGAGGCCGAATCTATAGTTTTTAGAATTTTTGTCTGTCTGTCTATTACCGCATCACAGAAAAACCACAGGAGGGATTTTGATGAAATTTGGTATGGTGATAGCTAGTTACCCGGGTCAACATATAGGATACTTTTTACCGCGGGAAAATATCTCATTTTTGAGAAAAAATATAAAAACTGCAATGTAAGAGTATACTAATTTGTAAAACCTAAGAATTTGGCTTTTGGTCATCTGAACGCGGGCGGAGCCGCGGGCAATGCTAGTGTACTTATAATATTATTCATACAGACTATCTCAAAGAGGCTTCGACTGCTCCCTATTACTCAACAAACAAAACAATTTGTTAAAGATTACTTGAAAATTGTTTTGTAATTATGTAGTCAATTAAACAAAATAATTACCTTCGTTTATGAAGCCCGCTGAAATGAGATATTATAACTTTTCTTCAAAGACGACTCTACAAACATTTGCCAAATCTTTGGCAACTCTTGAAATTGATCTCGATGAGTGATAGTTTTCGCAGCAAAACTTCTAAGTAAATGAAATCTAGATTTTACTAACTTTTATTAATAGTGTGAGTTGTTCTTTGAAAATTAATCTCTTTTAGGCAGTTTATTTGCAAGATGCACTTTAAATACTCCATTGGTTTTATTTAACTTTAAAACAAAATTAATTAACGATTGGCTATACTTTAATATTTTTGAAGTTTTTCTTTTTTTTTTAATTTGATGTTCTAATTTTTTTAAGAAACTGTATAAAAAAGTGGTAAGGAGTAATTTTTGTGGTTCCTTCAGTGGATCTTATGCGTGTTGCGTGCTTAAGCAGGATGAGGCTGGAATATTACCGACTTCGACAGAGAGTGTACTAGATACCCCATAACATATCATAGAGTCCGGAAAGGGCGTCACTACATACACCTCATGCTTGAGTGTAAAGGGGACATGCCTGGTAGAAGTTTTAAGATAAGACGCTTAAAAAGTGGTAGTCTGAATAAAAATGTCATACAATTTTGCCAGAGCTAGTGCGATCGGATTGAATTTACCGGGCAATTACTCTCTCTCAATATATAAACACGAGCTAGCCAATTTCGCATTGTAGAGTTTAACTCCGTGAGTGACAGTTGCTGACACCTGATTACTCTTCCTTTATCTTCTGGTGCCCTTTTTGCATCTTTTCTGTTCACTCTGTCAAGTAGTGAGCCGTTGGGCTAATTCTGGTGCAAGCGTAGTCATGCCTGATGATTGTAACCAGTCATGATTACTGCTGCACTATTAGGCATGTTGTATGCTTGTTTGGTCGTATCAAGAATAGAATACTTATTATAAGTTCAAAAAAAACATGTTATTTCTCAAAATAACCGGCGATATTTAGTGGACATTTGAGTTGTTTGTTGAACTTGTTTTAAACTAAGACATTTACTAAACAAGTTTAAAAAGAGAAGATTTATAACTTTTTTACCTATTTTTAAATCGAGTGAGATTTGTATTAAATAAATCGAAAGGAATACGCTTAGCAAATATATAATATATTCATCCAATATGTAGTGAATAGAGGCTAAAAGCCACTTGGTATGTCACAAAGGTCATAACAATAGAATCTGAATGCAAATATTTATGCCGCCATGAAGGGACGAGATCGAATTTCGCATTGTAATACTATTTCTTGATGTTCAATACAAAAGCAGTGTGTAAGAAATACATAAGTGTTACATATTCACTAAAATACAATAGATTTAATAGCTATTTAGAGAACAGCTTTAGAACAATTTCAGTTAAGGTTAATCCTTTAGCCCTATTAATTTTGATATCTTCGATTATAATGTATATTAACAGTTTAGTTGAAAACTCAATTTACCTTTATAAATATGAATTAAATTTTATTCGTCAGTAAGCGCATCCCTTGAGATCGGTTGGTTGAATAATACCTTTGAGACATCTAACACCTTAGTCTCTCCCGTGACCATGATTACATTTGAAACGTCGGGAACCAAAAGTCAAAATAAATCCGAAAAGATAGTTTTATTTAAAATGGAATAGATAGTTGATCCATTGCTCTGTAAAAAAAAACAAGTATATATTTTTCCGGGATAAAAAGTAACCTATATACTATTCCAGACTATAATCTATATTTTTGCCAAATTTCATTCAGATCCGTTCAGCCGTTCTGGCGTGATTGAGTAACAAATCATCAATCAACAAATCCATCCATCCAAACTTTCGTATTTGTAATATTTATAGAATTTACTATAATGTTCAATGTTATGAAAAAAGAGAATATTAAATAAGCAAAGGCCGTTCTTTATTTTGATGATATTTGGTCGAGTTTATCTTGCATACCATCGTCCTATCTAATAAGTGGCTGTCCCTACATGTTTCCTGCTTACGTCTTCTCATATTATATTATACAATTTTACCAAAACTGTAGGACCCTGCAACCCAAACTATTCTATGGAACGATAGTTCTTTCACCGTGGACTCTAATTTTAGGCGTAGTTTATTTTCTAAGTACGCGCTTTTGTTCGGTAAATTGACAGATTTGCATAAGACTCGCTATGAAAGGCTATAATAAGTTTCTTTGACAATTTTCCCTTAGAAACTTCTTACGTTATTCAACATCGTAATTATCTCAGTTCGTGATGTAACATCTTTGTGGATAAATTGCAAAATGTATAAAAGCATCGACTTGTTTATCTATTGGAATTTGTTGAAGCGTTTATTTACTTAGAGCTTTAGTCTAAATTGCATTTTTGTACACAAATTAAATAAATGCTTTACAATTAAGGTACATTGATGGGCAGAAGGAAGAAGTCACAATGTCTTAATTATTTTCTATTATTTCGAACAGAATAGGCAAAATGTAACGGCAATATTAATATTTTAATGAAGGATGAAAAGATTTTGAATATATCATTACAAGATGGTCTCTGAAAGAACAATTTGGACAGTGTTCAACGGAACAGTTGATTTCTAGCTACTAACTAGACGTCCAAATGCCGGTCCAATTAACATAAAAAGCTTTTTCTTCTAACCTAATGACCGTTTGATTAAGCCTTGTTCCATGTTTGTCAACTTAAGGAAAAAGAAACTATTTCTTTAACCAGTATCCTTGAACAATATTTTTAGAAAGAAAAGCTGCTCTTAAGTGTTTTTATATGAAGCGTAGCAGATAAATTTAGATATAATATTTATCTATACTTATTACAGTTCAAAGTCAAAGAAGAACAGATAAAAGGACAGATAGCATGGGCTTAGTAATAGGGTTCCGATTTGACTCTTTGGGGTTAACACTGTAAAGGCCAGTAGAGCTAATATTCACCAAAGTGAGTTGAGTGCATAAGCGATCCTGACACACCCTATTACGACGGGAGAGGTTCTGTTGGCTTTTAGTGGGTAGTTACTGGCTTTCTAGCCGGTGTGTCCCACAAAACCGCCAGCATCTATATAAGTGGTTTACGTAAATGCATTGGCCAACCAAAAACATAAGGATTTGTGTGGGTATGCTTCAATTCTCAGAAATATTTTATTGGATTCTCCCGACCCTTTCTGAGAATTGAAGCATACCCACACAAATCCTTATGTTTTTTAGGAGCCTTATATATATTTACTATTGTTATAAAAAGAAGAGAATTCTATGAATTTACTACTGTATATAAGATTATCTATTTTCTCAACCTTCAACAGAGCAAATCACATCACTTTATTTGCTAAGTTTATATATTCGTGACAAGATTTCCATGAAGTAATTCCGTAGTCAAATACCGTAATGTTTTCAAATAAATTGAACATTTGATATACCTAATTGAAACCATTCATTGCTATGGAAATTTTACATTTCGTTTTATTTTCAATAAGTACACGTCAATATTATTAAATTGTCATTATATTAGGCTTATCTTTTTATCTCTTTAGGTTAAATTCACTTTCTCGTACATCTGAGTTTTATATTATTAAGGTAATTTCTCAATCCTTAGATTGTCCGTCAACTAAGTGAAAGTAAAACAGTAACAATTAATATATATATATATATATATATATATATATATATATATATATATATATATATATATATATTATAATGTACTTACTTTTGGTCGAAGCTTCGCTCGCCAAGTTTGATTTTAGACTATTTACCTCTTTTCACCCCCTGAAGTGATTGTTTTTAAAAAAGCACGAAACACATGTTTATTTATTTGTTGACAGCAGTAATCCTACCAATTTTATATTGTATTGGTACTTCTCCCTTATATAATTTTTCCAAACAAATTTTGAACCCGTTTCAACCCTTTAGGGGTTCAATTTACAAAAATCCATAGCAGATGTCATATGACTGTGTGCCAAATTTTAACCCAATCCGTTTAGAGGTTTGAGCTATAACTTCATAGATCAGTCAGTCAACCAGTCACGGTTTTCTTATATATATATATATATATATATATATATATATATATATAGATAGATAGATTCTTTCCTATGAATCCTTGTTCTAACGTTTAAGATTCAGCCCTAACGTATATTTACCCTTTTGATTTGTAGCCAATTTGCTCCGTAAGGGGTCTCATGGCGCAATAAATGCGTATGTCTATATATAGCTCTACTACTGTGTATAGAATATCCCATACTGAGCTTTACAATATTTTCCCATAATATTATTTATGCAGTTTTCTAGCTAGATCTAGTAAGAGAATCAGCTTTTATGTCGCAGGTCACAGGTTCGAGTATCACTCGAAACAAATATTTATATTAGTCGTAAAAATAAAATATTTATCACGGTGGATGTATATGTGCATTTGCTATTCAAAAATTTTACGGAATTCAGACAAAGGGTAGCTTTATCGTGATCTACGTGATCCACGCCTGATTGATGTTAAATTCACAGTATATTTTCTTTTGAAAGGTGACCCGTGGGACTGTAGTCAAATTATTATTAATAATGTCATATCGACGACGTTTGGCTCAGTTTGTAGTGACCTTACTTGCTGTGCCAACAGCCGCGGGATCAATTCTCGCTGGGAGAATTCATTTATGTAATGAGCACGAATGTTTGTACTCCAGTCATGGGTATTTATATTTATAATATGTATGTACTTAAAGTTATATATGTGTAACGTATCAACTATCTGATATCAATAACACAAGCCTCGTAGCTTACCATGGAATTTAAATAAATTATAAAATTAGTTATATTTACAGTGTTTTCTGTTCATTTCATGTCTAAACAAAAAACTATTGAATTCTTGCAAATTTCTCAAACAATATGTTTCATTTGTCATCTAGAAAATATTTTAAAAAGTTTAACTTAGAATCGATCTATAAAAATTACTAAAAATAAGTTAGATGTCAAGTTGGTTTAAGCGTAGACTCAAAGGCTCAGTTACAGTTAACTGGATACGGCTTTGATAAATAACTAAGTACGGTCGAGTTCAAGTACACTAGGCAAACTAGAACAGAACATTACCAAATTTGAACCTTATTTCTATATTTAGACGGGCTATGAATTTTTTTGTACAGATGTTAGTACTATACAAGGATCACCAAGATCCAATTTCTTTAAGAATATAGTTTTGAAGTTTATTGTTGCAAAGTGCCTTTCTGAATGGATAAGTTAAGTTTCTCTTAATGAAATTACTTGTACATGCAAAAAGCTTACTCTTAAACTTGTTTCTTCGATGCTTTGTTTTATTTTACTACTTTGAAAGTAATTACTGTCCGGATAATCGACCTAATAGGCTTAAGTTAGCGTAACTTTCTAATATGTCATGCCTAGTTTTACTTGTATATCTATACACTAGCATTATATTATTATTTAATGTACAAATTCAACTTAGTTACAATTATATGTATAGATATGGTTTACTATATTTACACCCACTCCAAATAAGCTATTATCCAAATAGACACTCTACAACCAATAGGGTAAATTGGCCAATATAATATTATGACATGTAAATGTTTGGGATTACTATTAGTTGATATTCAAGTAGGATAACTATTGTAAGAACATCATTATTGTAATTATATATTGTAAATTATTATTATATTTAAAAAGAGCAACTGTTGAGTTTCTCGCCGGCATTTCGTTATATTGCGTGAAAGCTTAAGGTTTCGAAAATTTTGAGCCTCATATAACTAGCTTCTTTATCATCTAGCAGTATTCGAAATTTAGTTAACCAAATTTGTGTTGATGAAACATTCACCTTACAATTTTATAGAACAGTCACGTCACAGATTTAGACCGTGGGAACTAGAATTATTAGAGATGCGTCTGAACTCTGGATGAAGAGATGCCTAGGTCGAATCTTCAGCCGGATGCATCTTACTTAAAATATGGATAGTAAATAAAATAGACTATATTCTTCATTTCTGACTGTGTTATTTTTAATAATTAATATTATTTAATATAATAAAAAAATATGATTAAAAATAAAAGGCATTTTAATTAAAAATATTTTTTCACAAACGTGACATGATGTCACGTTTTAATCGATGGTATCACAAAACTTAATAGGGTAACACCTGAAACAAAATAAATATTAATATAATAATTATTTTGAACAATTATTATTTTATCTTTATTAATGATATTTTTTTACTTTTTTAAGAGAAAAAAAGCTATCTTTTGACTTTTATTTAGATATATTTCTAGTGAATGAACTTTTTACTATAGTAGAGTAAATTAAAAGTTAACTTATTAAGTAGGAGTATTAAATTTTAAGCTTTTTCTTTTTTATTCATTTTTTTTAATTTTTGGCCTTAATAAAAAAAATGTTCTATAGTGCTTAAAAACATAAAAACATTTTTAAAATATATCAATTACAAAGAAAATTTTTAGCTAAAATATTTTACTTATTTTTAATACAAATATTACAAAAAATATTTTCTTTTAAAATAACTTACCAGCCATAGTCGATGCTAAAGTGAAGAAAGGCACAGTGCAACCCATATCCAATAATATAGGGAATAAAACATTTCCAACTAAAGTGCCGATGCGACCTAATGTCATTGTTAGAGATACAGCTAGAGACCTAAAAAAATAAAATTTATGAAATAATGTACGAAGAGCAGCAGTGCAGAGTATAAGCAAAAACTACATATAACGAGGCTAAAATCGTTTAATTTTTTGCATAGAGATATTTTATTTATTGACATGTAGTTCTCTCTTCTCTCTCTACAGCCTCTGGATCTGCGTAGGAGACATTTCAAGTTATCTTAGTGCACGAGTGTGTGCGTTATCATAAATTCGTTTTTCTTCTATTATTTTTAGTCTCATAATAGAGAGTATACGTGTGATTTAAATAAAGGTGATCTTTTTTTTATAATCTTTATTGCTTTTGAATAAAGCCTATATCAATATTTTTTAATGAATTTCTTTTTAATTAAAAGAGCAATTATTAAAAAGTGCAAATATAGGTAGATAATATGATGTGAAAGTGTTATCATAACAGAGCGATTAACGATTTCGTCGCTACAAACTAAAGTCGTCATCTTTCTATGTATGGTACTTTGACGTCACGCTAAGCGCGCAAATGGCAGGCGCTTAAAGTATCCGTATCGGTATGATATTTGTATTTTTTTTTGAAATAGTCATTATTGTTGATACAGAGGCCGAATCTATAGTTTTAAGAATGTTTGTCTGTCTGTTTGGGAACGTATCAACAAAAAACCACTGAACAGATTTTGATGAAATTTGGTATCATGATAGCTGGGTATTCGGGTCAGCATATAGATAACTTTTTACCGCGGGAAAATATCTCATCTCTGAGAAATCTATACAAAACTTTAAAATATGACGTTTATCTAATAAATAACCAGGTATACATTTCACTTCATTTGCCTACGCCTTATATCATAGCAAAGTTATAATAATGTTAGAACAATATTGATATATCGCTGCACTATAACATGTTCAACGTGTTTATTAACACTAATTTTATTATACAATTAATCAAAACGATAATAATCGGTTCGCCTACAGCCATAAATAACGAAGAAATTAATATCTTATAGGTTGCTTAGAACGTATGAAATTAGCTATTTGCTTGTTTAATATGAATATTCATAGTACAATATTAGCAAAGGGGTTTTATTGTGTTACTGGGTTGTATATAATTTATTTTTTCATACCCCTTGCCATACGTATTAAGAAAACACGTTAGTGTTTTTTTGTTGGTTTGTCCTTCTTAACCTCAGCAACGAATAATTAGAGTGACGTATATTTTTGCGTAAATATCGTTTATCGGAAGGAGAAAGATATATCAATGTATATTAAGGAATTCGCGAGGGATGTTTATTTGTTTAAAACTTTTGCTTCAAGGGAGTGATATATATATATATATATATATATATATATATATATATATATATATATATATATATATATATATATATATATATATATATATATATATACTAGCGACTTCGTCCCTAGGTTGATCCCCCATACAAACTTTGATTTCCATTTTCACCCACTTAAGGGATGATTTCCAGGATAAAAAGTATCCTTTGTCCTTCCCAGGGTCTCAATCTATCTTCTTACCAAATTTCATCTAAATCGATTTAGTAGATCCAGAGATTACCCCCTACAACGTCACAAACTCACAATTCACAAACTTTACCTTTTTATTATTATTAATATAGATGTACACGTACATGTAAATAGGCAAAGATAAAAAAGTTTCAGTACCTTTTTCCCCTGTGCTTTTGGACCGAATTTCTTTTTGACAAGTTTAAGTGTTATAAATAAAAAAAAAACAAAACAAACTGTTTATTATATAGATAGTATTTGCCAACTGGAAGAAATTGAACCATAATGATATTAAAAATTAGACGTAAACTTTTGTGAATAAAACTTACCTACCTATATAAAAAAAACTGTCTCCAAAGTTTTTTAATTCATAACAAATATTAAAGCTAACTACTAAATAAAAAAAACGATTGAGAAACAGGCTAGAAAGAGAAACTAAATTGTTTTGTCTTTGTCTGTTTATCTATACTAATATTATAAAGAGGTAAAGTTTGTGAATTGTGAGTTTGTGACGTTGTAGGGATTCGGTGCAGTAGATCTCTGGATCTACTGCACCGATTTAGATTAAATTTGGTAAGAAGATAGTTTGAGACCCTGGGAAGGACATAGGGTACTTTTTATCTCGGAAATCATCCCTTAAGGGGGTGAAAATGGGGATGAAAGTTTGTATGGGGAATCGAGCTAGGGACGAACCCGAGCAAAGCGAGGGTGAGTCGCTAGTACATAAATAAGGCAAGTCCTCAAGAAATGTAGCAGAAATTTTAAATACATTCCACTGCTGAATTGAAATGACGATACTTTAAACGTTAATAAACTAGATCTTTTGTCACCGGTGATCATAAGTTCTCTTTGTCTGTTCAACCCCCTTGGACATGTTGACGCTCTACAATCGATATCGTTTATAGAAAATAAAATATTATAGACATCGCAAATTCTCATTACGTGCCGCAACGTTTGGATGTCATTTCCATAATATTTTTTCCCATTATATTGCGTAGAATTTCATGACACTTATTACTTTATTATGTTTTTCTATTACAATATTTTATAATGAGAATTTAGAATTTAAATAATATGCAGCTTTTTCTCTCTTTTCTTAATTCTTACTAAGTGAAATTCCAAATTAACATTAAAAGCTTGAATTTTGACAATACATATATATATATGTATGTATACTATTTCGTTTGAAATAAAAATAAGCATCTATAAAAGTTTACCTAAAAAAAAAATTAGGCATTTTTGACGAACTTTCATAAAGATAAATTAAAATTAAGTTAGTTCATAAAGTTCAAAAATTTTATCACCTAATAAGCTTTTTGTCTGTTCATTTGTTTCATACTTATTATATTATATAAAGAAATATGTATATATATATATATATATATATATATATATATATATATAATCTCTAAGTAACCACAAGCAAGTTGAGGTAAACCAAGATATTTGCTTCATAATTTGTTTGCGTCAAGAACATTAATGGAGTAGCAGAGTACAGTACATATCTGCCTCTGGCAGATTGCACTGGGGTTAAGCTACTATACTATAAACTTGAATATGAATAGAATTCCTGACAAGCAGAATCTATTATGGCTATAATAGTTTAATTAAAGCACTTAATGAAATTATAAAATATAGATAGCTGCCGTAGCACAGAGACAAATCCTGTATGTGCATTTAGTTAATCATTTATATGTACCAGTATTCGCTCAGTGGTCGAAATTCAACAATAAACAATATTGATTTGAGTAAAAAAATATTTTAAGCATAAAAGTACAACTCATGAAGATTCAGTTGCCAAAAAAACGTCTTCTACATTTTTTAAAACTTTTTAAGTTGTTCGGTTTGAAAATTCTCAAAAATTTTAAAAACTGAACAGTCGCGTAACATACATGGGGGTGATTCGGGTTCCCCAAGGGGTGCTACTCTGGACTTCCGCTTGACGCTACTTTCTGGGACCACCTGTATAATTAAAAACGTTCAAAAGAAACATTAAAAATACAATATTTTATAATTATTTCGAAATATCTAACGCTACCTTGTACGTATTAATGAGTATTTGATTATTTCTATGAAGGCCCAAACTACTGTTGTCATGACATTTGACATATACGTTTTTATCATTGCTTGTTGTAATCGAAAAATAAAAATAAATATATGTACTATAAATATTAAAAATAATATTAATTATGAAGTATGAATGGCATTCAAATCAATGACAATATAAAAGTTTTACTGACAAAACATATTACTGTTAGATTGTGTTTTAAATAACTGAATTTAAAGCGTAGAAACTTGAAATGAAGAGTAAAGATGTATTACGTCTACACTACTATTATAAAGAATTGTATTTTTGTATGTTTGTAACGAATAAACTTGAAAACTACTGGACCGATTTAGATGAAATTTGGTAAGAAGATATTTTGAGACCCTGGAAAGGATAAAATATATTTTTTATTCCGGAAATCACCCCTAAGGCGGTGAAAATGGGGATGAAAGTTAGTATGGGGAATCAACCTAGGGAAGAACCCGAGCAAAGTGTATTACATAAAGAAAAATAAATAAAAGGTAAGAAATCTTCATTAAACGTTGGTGACGTTTTAGTATGCCTAACCCGTTTGACCCTTTCCGTGAAGCTTATCTTCACGCTTTGTTCATTACACACTCAGTATTTTCAACTTTCACAATTATTATACCAAGGCATTGTGAATAAAAATAAGATAAAACGGGCAATGTAATTAATGACAACATCATCTTTTCTAGCAATTTCAGCCTCTCGTCCAATTTTCCACGTAACGGGTAATTTCCCCGGAATCCCGGAATCAATTTTCATATGAATTGAATTTTATGTACAATATATAATATATAATGAACAGAAATAAATAATATGACACAGATACATACTGTATGACGTACATGTCTATATACATATTTTTGAGAGAGAGAGAGAGAGATTGTTTTATGTACTATTATATACTATGTACATATAGTACGTTCATGTTACTATGTCACATGCGCAATTCTCTAAATTCGTCAACCCGAAGCAAATGAGAACAAACACAAAGGCTTTATTAGTAGCTTCAAATAGTCCCATTATACGACTCCTCTCGATCCTCTCGATGGTATCAAATTATTGTATTGTCATTTACAATTCCAATACTTAAATGATTTCAAATAGATTCAACAATTAGAAGTAAGTGAAAATCGATACCTAAGATTTGATTTCGTAGTTACAAGCGTATCTAATAAATGCTAATAAATATTAAAAGTTATACTGAAAAATTTCGAATAGAACCTTGTAATTTCACAACGTCTCACTATATTGCGTGTCTAATTAATTTTTATTGCTACGTTCTGAGTTTAATATAAATTCGAATATATTCATATTTTTAACTCACTTGACAGTGCGTTGTAGTGAATTTAATATTCTTAGCAATTTTAATTTTTTTTTCTAATTTCCATTATATTATACCTAGATTTTTATACGTTTTAGAAAATTGAACTAAAAATGCCTGTCTACGTAACGTGAATAAAATATAGGAATCGATTCAATATTTGGGTAAGATATTGTTTAGCACACACACAAAATCGAGTACTTCCTTCTTTTCTATCCAAATATATGCCTTAACATATGTATGTACTAATATGATCCTTTTAATTTTAGGTACTTTTCCAATAGACTTATATTCGATGAAAACGTATTCACATCGAGATAAATAGCCAGTACTTTCAATCACTTAAATTAATTATCTTTATGCAAAAAATACACTTGTCCGTTACTTTATATGTATGTAAATAGTAAGGATAACAAGTTAATTTCAATACCTTAAAATTAAAATTAGCAAAATTTTAAGGTACTTAGATTACATTTTTATATAAAACGTCGGGAACAAAAAATCTAAATAAATCCGAAAAGGTAGATTTCTTTAAAACTTACCTTGTTGTTGTAGGAAAGATATCAACCGTAAAAAATTGGTTGAGGCTCATCATAACTTGGGATAACGCTACTATTGAAGAGAAGAGTGCCACCATAGCCGCTTTAGACGTCGCCCAATTTAAGGCAAGTGTGGCACATGTACAAATTGCCCCACAAGCTATATACATATTTTTCTTTCCCACTTTTTTCACCAAAACTCCTCCAATGATATATGGGATAATGCACGTGGAGCCTAACACGATACTGTTGATGTATGTTTCAGTACCGCTGACGTTCTGAAAAATATTGTGTCTTATTAAGGTGAAAATATACATTCATCATTCATCCAACCACGTATTAGTAAAGAGGCCACATTAAAGTTATAAATGTGAATATTTTTATATAAGTGTTCTTGACACGTGGTAGCGTATCAAGCCAAGTTCAAGCCAAGGGAACTGGTGACGCAGCAGCCGTGTGGAATTTTAGCAGAGGTAAGCCATTCCAAAAAAAAAATTATGTACAATTTTTATATACGTATTTGTATGGATGCTGCAAAGCATTCGAAACGTCGGGAACCAAATCTCAAAATAAATCCGCGAAATAATCCGAAAAGATAGTTTTATTTAAAAATGTCAAATATTCGCGTAAATCTAAGAAAAAAAAATCTTTTCTCTTTATAATATTATAGTATAGATCCCATTTAGATCTCAATTCTTTTGTCGCTAAGTTGGTATTCTTAATATTGAACTTGGCTTCCATTTTCACATTTATGTTTTTGATGGGATTCTTTTTTATTCGTTCCTTTAAACGCTTCAAGGGCTCAGCGAACTTGAGTGAAATTCATTTATTTTATGATAGATAAAATATTCTGGTAGATGTACCATTCGAATGAAACCGCAAGCGTAAAATAGTTTTTTTTCTCTACACTATAACAATTAGCAAGTCGTAACGAGTAATTACTTATTAAAAAAATGTTAATCTCGTAATAGTCGCCACATTTCCTTGCTTGGCTCGGGTGCTAAGAGTGGCCTGTATATATCTAGTATGTTTTCATCCAAACCTTTTCAACTGTTTCACCTTGAAGGAGTGACATAAACATACACATACATACATACAAATTCACATGTAGAACATTAATCTGTTTTGAGCATTTATGAAAAAAATCTTGATGCAAGCAAAATTTACCGGAACACAAGTTTCGTTTTCCGTTCCATTTAGCCCCCTCATTTTCAAGTCATACGTATATGCGTCCAACATCCCACATAAGCTGTGATTATTATCTACACCACTATAATGTTCCACGATCGTCGACAGTTGAGGGAACCACAGCCTAATTACGTTGTACCTGAAAACGAGGATATACTGTTACACAGCTGGGTTGGTTCTAATGAGCTAAACTTAATATTGCGAAGTATGTTTTAGTTCGAAATGGATGAAAATGTACAATTTGAGGAGAAATTACTATTATGACGAAGGCTGTAGTGCTGTTGTATGTTTCATTTGAACAGCAAAATAAAAAGAAGGTCACGAGTTCATGTTCTACTAGGAGATAATATTTTATAGAGTTTCATACCTGATTTGTAAAATAACTTATCTTCAAAGTGATATTCACAGATGTGCGATTTTAACCATAAGTTATCAAAGTGATGGTGACCATAGGTTCTCATATAATTATTATAATACAGATCAGGGCGTTGAACAATAGACATGATTAAATTCCATAAATTATTTATCACTCAATGTCGTATTATATAATATAGAGTGTTATTTTGATATGAAACTAAAGCTTTGTTAGTCACCTAAGTGGTTAACCTTGTTACCCTCGATAGTCAGACTAAATATAGCCTAAATATCTCAATATAAAGGGTAGGTGGATAAAAGAATGACCTATCTTCACGTCTGTCTTTCTTGTAAAGAGTAAATAAATAAGTATATGTGGGAACATTAACACACAGCACCATCTAGTTCCATGGTAAGCTACGAGGCTTGTATTATGGATACCAGATACTTGATACACTACACATATATAACTTTAAATATAATACATATAAATATAAACACCCATAACTGAAGTACAAACATTCGTACTCATCACACAAATGAATGCCCGCAGCGGGATTCGAACCCGCGAACGCTGGCACAGCAAGTAGAGTCACTACAAACTGAGCCAAACGTGTCGTCAGTGTCAGAAATTTCCAATATTTAATTTTTATTGTTTTTCTTCAGTTTCTACTTAATAATATTATCTAATTTATGTCAATTTATGTTCAAAATAACCCAGTTATCATGAAACGAGGCTAATAAACAATTTTATTTCACGGTTTTAACCCATGACCTTCACCTAATAAGGCAATGCCAGTCAAATCGGCGACGCAGATCGTTATTAAGATGAAATGACTTATTTACTTCTATCCTATTTTATTCTTAAGGAATACAGCGTGAAGATGAACGAATAGATAATTTCGATTAAGATTTCAATTACGTTTCGTGAAGGAATTTATTTATATTTCATTTAGCCAAATGCTTATACTGCTAGCTCGACTTAAATAAGAAAAGCTTAGAATATATTAGAGAAATTGGTACAACAATGATTATTATTTTAATCCTCTGTTAAAGCTCAGACAGAGAGATCTCATGACTTTGAGACTCTCTCAAAATTATGAGGCCATTTAAGCTTGGGCCATAAGTTAACTGTCTGTTTACCAATTCTGACAGAGTTCCAAAAAAAAGTTTGGTCGATGTAAACAATAATTAGTAATAGTAATCAATATATAATTAACAGTATTTTTGATATAACTCAATCATGCTTTCGTATAAATTACATTAAAAAAGCTCTACCGCTAAGATTGCAATAATAACTTTTAAACTGTTTATGAAGTTTGTTCAACTTTCCCCATATTGTTAATAATTTATATGTAAGTAAGCATATTTCTAATTTCAATTGCATTCAGAACTTTTTAACGTTCCACTGCTGCGCACGGGCCTACCTTCTGTACGAGGGGGATCAGGCCATAGTCCACCACGCAGGCCAAGTGCGGGTTGGCGGACTTCACATGTCTTTCGAAAACTTGCTAGGTTCTCTCAGACATGCAGGTTTCCTCACGATGATTTCCTTCACCGTAAGATAAGTGGTAATTTTAATAAATTTCCACTATTTAAAAAAAGATTTTGTTATTTATTCCATAAAAATAATAATCTATTTATAAATACTTACATATTCATAATAAAGAAATTCGTCGTGCAGAACAGTAAAGCGTACAACCCAAGGGGTTTGTGGAACATAGGTTTTACGTTGTGAAGACCGATAGTCAGCATGTTGCTAAAGCTTCCGGTCTTATATTCGGAGGTTTCATCGATCTTATCCATTTTAGATTTGTCCTTCCACAAATTCACATACTGTAACAAAGATGTGTTTTAATGTTTATAAATATGTATGTTTGATAGAGTGCTAAATAGTGTTTTTGAGCACTTAAATCTATTACAGGTATTTAAAAATTATTTTGAAATAGCACTATATTATTAATTTTTTCCCTGAACTTCATGAATCTACTACCAGTTCAGAAAGAAGAAAACTTAGACCTGAGAAGAACTGGCGGAGGGAACTCAGCGGGACCGAAATTATATTTTTATCTTTTGCTGTAAGTTAAATTATAAATTACTATAATTACAACATTGAAATAGCCTGGAGGCGATCACATCATTTTCAAGGCGTGCCATCTTCCATAAAATCAGTCATTGTATTACTGTCCCTAGGTTGGTTAGTATAGATTTGTCAGAGATGAGATATTTTCCCGCAGTAAAAAGTATCCTATATATTGATTTGGATAACCAACCAGCTATTAAGCCTAATTTCATCAAAATCTGTCCAGTGGTTTTCTCGTGATGCGTTCCCAGACAGACAGACAGAAAAAAATTCTAAAAACTATTGATTAGGCGAATGTATCAAATAATGAATAATTCATTAAGATTTTCCAAAAAAATGTTAATGTATAGATTCTACTCAGAATTTTATTATATAATTTTTATGAATTTGGTAATGGAAGCTTTTTCGACATATTCTGGGATCCTGCCATTTTATGTATACAATGTCCATGAAAAATATTACCCATTCGAGTTACAAGTACAAGTTTGTATTTGTTCCTATTATTAATATTACGAGTATGCATGTCACACTTCTTCGGAAATTCTTCATCTATCTATCAACAAAAAAACTCTGCCTCTTTCAATACAAGTATTATATACAGAGGCAGACTTTTTTTGTTTGTTTGTTAAACGCGCTTATCTCAGGAACTACTTTGAAGATTTTTTTTTGCATTAGCTAGCCCGTTTATTGAGGAAGGCTAAAAGTTATATATCATCCCGGAAAAATTTACGGTTCCCGTGGGATATATTAGTCTTTTGTAGGTACAAACCTAAGCGAAGCGAGGGTGACTTGCTAGTAATGTACAATTAAAGTTTACAGAGACTTCTTGATAATGATAATAATATAGACAAAATCTTAGTCGTTTAGGACATAAAAAGCAAACTCAAAATGCTTTCAACGCTAATGAGCTAAATTATTTTCTCTTTATTTTCACTCATTTTCTTTTGTAGAGCTCATAAGCCTCCGGTACTTAAACGTAATTCTTTATTTCATTTGAACTTGAGTCACTTTATACGAGCACTACAATATTTACTTATACTTTTATTCACAAATGATGATAATGATGTTCTCCCGACCGATTTCGACCACGGCGGCCAATCTCATTGAGACTAGCCAACTGCGCAGGCAATATTATAGAGCACAAGTGTACGCGCAGACATAAGTAAACTCTCTATTCTTGTTAATCTCAAATTCCGATGGGGTGATAATTCGACACGACATAGTGAGAGATCAGGCACAGAACTAACGGCATAATGGCTTTCCGAGGTACGGGGGTGATACACGTCAATTTACCAACTCCGTGCTGTCATTGGGACTTTCTTAACAGAAAGGTACTGAACTTGGTCCAACCCGAGACTCGAACCCAGGACCTCCGGATGTGCGGTCCTACATGCTAGTCACTACTCTACCAATGTATAAGAATACCAAAAATTATAATAATAATGTTTACTTATATTATAAATGTGAAAGTTTGTGAGTATGGGTGAATGGATGTTTGTTACTCTTTCACGCCAGGACGGGTAAACCGATCTGGATATAATTTGGCACACAGGTAGGTTATAGTCTGGAATAATACATAGGCTACTTTTATCCCGCAAGAATGTATCGTTTCCGTGGGATCGGTTTGTGTTTGTTTTCCTAGAGGCGAACCCGAGCTAAGCGAGGGTGAGCCGCTAGTATTAAATATGTATAATATTAAATATTATACAAATACCTCAAAATAAAATTATGAATAAATAAATAAATATGTTGGGACATTAATACACAGCACCATCTATGTATTTCCATGGTAAGCTACGAGGTCTGTGTTATGGATACCAGATAGTTGGTACACTACATACATATAACTTTAAATACATACATATTATAAATATAAACACCCACGACTGGAGTACAAGCATTCGTGGTCTTCACATAAATGAATGCCCCCAGCCGGACTCGAACCCGCGACCGCTGGCACAACAAGTAGGGTTACTACAAACTGAGCCAAACGTGTTTTCAATGATCGTGTTCTAATCACCGAAACATTACATAAGATGAAAATTTTAATATAAAAGAATATTTTGAAGAATAATGGAAAAGTAGGTAGTAGTTTGAAGTAAAAAACAGGAATATTCATTTAATTAAATACTTTGTTTCAAATTTCATGTATGGATGTACCTTCTTCGTGCTTAATTATGAAGTTTCATCTTTTCAAGAACACCGTAAAATATTATATTTGTGAGGAAAGCTTCATATTTCACATGAACTTGGGGAAAGTTTACTAAGAACAATACTTAATACTCTGTATATAGTACTCTATGTAAATAATAAATTATAAGTGGGTCAAAGCTTTTCATTTATAATGTATTTTGAATATTTCTTTTGTGTAGAATGTAATAGAAGTCGAATGAACTTTTTGACAGGACTTATAAAGGAGAGTTTAGGATTAATTGAATTAGAAATTTATAAGTCTAAGCCTAGAATTTTATGAAATTATAAAAAAAAGCTGGCTTATAAATAAGTCTTACAAATGAGACTGTCCGTCTAATCCCCATATTAAGCATCACACACGATATCAAAGCCCAAACAATATTTTTTTCTTTTTGTCTATTTGTTACTACTAATCTGTGAAACGGGGGAACTAATTTTAAAAGGATTTTTACTTTTAGAGTTATATAATGAATATTTTATCATAATATACAACATATATATCAGATACAACCTAATTAATCTTATCTTACTTAATATTATAAATGTGAAAGTTTAGATGTTTGGATGTTTGGATAGATGTTTGTTACTCAATCACGCTAGAACGGCTGAACGGATTTGGATGAAATTTAACACAGAGATAGATTATAGTCTGGAATAGAACATAGGTTTTTTTTTATTTGGGAGAAATGTACGGTTCCCGAGGGATAGATTTTTTTTGTTAATACTAGTAATATGATAAATTAGTGGTATCTTCTTGAAGAAACCTATAAATAGAGCAAATACATAAAATAATCATTTTCTGCTACTATATGCTATATCTTACTAACAAAATGTTATAAACAAAAATATGAATTCTAAGAAAATATATTTCTACAAGAAATATTTACATTTATAAAAATAATTTAGAGCTTTCGAGCAGTACTGAATTAGGATAGATAAACAATAAGATACTAAATTTCATCTATTGGAAGATGGTATCTAATATGACGTCAAACCCATAAATATTGCGTTCCAATGGCAGCCATATTCACACAATTTATATGGCCAAAATGTTCTTGATATTTCTGCTGGAAAGAAAAGCCCAGATTTATGTTCCCACCTTGGTTGCGTTATTGTTTTGCATGCGGTTAAATAGTGTGCCGTAAATAACGAATTCTGTCTGATATTATAGAATATATTACTTTATAATAAATACTCTTATTGCAATACTTTCTTTGCTCATCATTTTGGTAGTGGTTGTATGACATTCAAAATATTTAATACTAGCGATTTACCCTCGCTCTGCTCAGGTTCGTTCCTTGAGTAAAGAGTATCATATATGTTGACCCGGATAAGCAGCTATCATAACACCAAATTCCATGAAAATCTGTCCAGTGGTTTTCTCGTGATGCGTTCACAGGGAGACAAAAATTCTAAAAACTGTATATTAGGCCTCTGTATCAATAATTATGAATATTTCAATAACATTTTCCAAAAAATATTTAATGTACAGATTCGACTGAGAATTTTATTATATGTATAGATATTTATCTTGCAATACGTTCTGAATGAATTGAAAATGAAATTGAATGTTATGATATTCAAAATATTTTATATTATTTATGTATATATAGTGATGTACTGTTTGTTCGTTTTCACTAAATCCTAGGTCAACAAAGCAAGACCTATGTATCTTACGGGCCTTACAATACTTAAAATTAAGATTACGATTTAACGTAACTACGTGAGTCGTTAGTGTCATATACTCGTAAATTTGTTGTGCAATAAATAATATTGTTTTTCCATATTTTGAACCAGATAGACAAAACAAGTAAGTAAAAAAAAAGCTTGTAAAAAAATTAACAATTTATGTACATACATATTATGTATATAGCGAGTTCGTTACGACCGATTGGCGACATTTCTAGAATTATGAATGGTTTTCGTTGTGGAGGAAAAAGATTTATTCGCATGACATTTCGCAATGTGGAATAAATAGCTGGAAAAATTAAGTGACATCCATGTAATGATTACTTTTTACATTGTGCGTCGTTTTTCTTAAAGAGTTATATTTCTCAGATACTCCACGTTATATTAAAATAACTCTTCTGAAGATATTGTTCATTGCTTTTTGTATCCACTAAGCAATGAAAATGTTAAAGTGAGTGTTAAGATCGATAGAAATTAGCAAAAAAATAACAAATTCGCTATTTTTTCATATATAAATATTGTTTTTAAATACTGACAGAATTAATTCATAATATCTAAATAATTCAGAATAAAAGCAACAGAATTACACATAATTTACTAATAAAATAAATGACAGTAATTAAAAAAGTAAACTGCAGTATCACTCAAATAATATACTTTGATAAGTTCGGTAATTACCATAATTATAAAGTAAATGGGTTCAAATAATTGACTACGTTAGCAGAAGTATGTTTATAATAGATAAGGTGTGATTAAAACCTAATATAATGTTGATTCATAGTAACACGACGGTGTGACCCCTTGATTACTTCCTTTCACGCAAACAAAAATTACTCGAAGGGTCGCTAACAAAATTAAATTAAAAGGAAACAAAATTATCTTTGATGCTTTTAAGGGGTGTCAGGCATCTGTCGTAACAGTTTTATAGATTTACATTTACCAATGATTAATTTAAATGTAAATTACTTTTCTTTTCTTCAAAGTATTATTTTAGGCAATGTAGAGCTCATACTCTACATTCTTTATTGCAGATTTGAAGTACACTGGTATATTAAAAATAAAGGCAAATGTCAGGGCGTTTTAGCTTTAACATGGAAGTGAGAGCCAACGAATTATGTAATACATAATTCGTTGGCTCACTATTACAAGGTTCTATGTTAATTTTAATGAAGTTTAGTAATTTTTACATAGAACTTCGTTATTTTGTTATCATAAAAAAAACAACATAAAACTATGTAAAATTGAATATTTTATAGTTAAAGTGCCGCTATCTAGTGGTTTGTTTTTGCAAAACTGTAGCTAATGACACATAGAACTTTGTAGCATTAATAACTAAATAAGTACTAAAATTGTAACATAGAACCTTGTAATAGTGAGCCAACCATATATACATAATATAATAAAACAGTAAACAAAGCGAAATCTTAAATATTTTCTGAAGCACTCATTGAATGAATGAAATGAATGATGGTACACCCGAAATAACTATTTTTATCTATTGAAAACGTACCTAGAGGTGCACCCGAGCGAAACGAGTAGCTAGTTATATATAGCGCTGTATATAATGTAATATACAATTTCATATAATAGGTAATATATAAACGTATATTTATAAACTTTTAATAAAGTGACATATAAACATACATATAGTCTATACATATAATAGAATTGTAACTAAGCCGAATCTGTACATTAAATATTTTATTGGAAAATCTCATGGTAATAGACATTATTATCGATACAGAGGCCGAATCTATAGTTTTTAGAATTTTTGTCTGTCTGTCTGTTACCGCATCATGGAAAAACCACTGGAGGGATTTTGATGAAATTTGGTATGATGATAGCTGGTTATCCGGGTCAACATATTGGTTACATTTTACTGCGGGAAAATATCTCATCTGGGAGAAATCGATACTAAATATTAAAACATAGGTAGGGATGAACCCGAGCGAAGTGAGCGTGATACACTAGTAATTCTATAAAAATATATAAATAAGTATATGTAACAGGTTTTTTTCAACCGACTTCAAAAAGGAGGAGGTTCTCAATTCGACTGTATGTTTTTTTTTTTTTTTTTTTTTTTTTATGTTTGTTACCTCAGAACTCCGTCATTTATGAACCGATTTGGACAATTTTTGTTTTGTTTGAAAGGGTATACTTCCAGATTGGTCCCATTTAAATTTAAAAAAAAAATACCACCCCTAAGGGTGGAAAAACAACTAATAATGAATTTAACCTACTTCTAATTGTTATATTGACTTGAAACTTTGCAAGTATTTCTATTTTCGTTGATAGTACAGTGGTTCGGTGTTGTTGACCTGATCTGATGGCAAGGCCAGAAGGTGGATAGGTGGAACTCTTCAACGGCTAATAGTAGATACTTTGAGTTTGGGCTTATTTTGTTTGATTTGACAAGCCTAACACGTTAGAATCCTTACTTTGCTACTACTGTCTACACTAAAAAGGGAAAAATAAAAACTTTTTAACAAAAAAATAAAAACCGACTTCAAACAAAAGCACTAAAAAGTGAAAAATAACTGATTGGTAGTTTTCATTTACTATACATACCTAATCAAATATTTTCGAAGTCGGTGTGCTTTGGCTAAGTAATTAAAGCCTACCTATTAAATACATACCTAATCAAATATTTTCGAAATCGGTACCAGCCCATACGAAGCAAAGCACACCGACTTCGAAAATATTTGATTAGGTATGTATAGTAAATGAAAACTACCAATCAGTTATTTTTCACTTTTTAGTGCTTTTGTTTGAAGTCGGTTTTTATTTTTTTGTTAAAAAGTTTTTATTAGTACTATACATTTTAGAACGTAGAGTCAATCGACTAGGAACACAATCTATTGCACGGTTATATTATGAGCGTGACTAAGCTCCATAGAGCTCAGCTGACTCGCACAAAGACTGACTTATATACACGAATTACAGTTTGAGCTATACATAACTAAGTTTAATTAGTTGTTGATTGGATAGTTATATTTTGTGTATTATTTTGCAACATCGTTACTAACAATAGGCAGGCAATGAGCTGTGTACCCAGTGGTAACGGGCTCGCTTGGGAAACCAACAGAAGCGGATTCAAATTCCAGTGCCAGCATCTTTGCTACTTTCATGTGCGAATCAATTTCAACATAATTATCACTTGTCTCACGTGTAAGGAAAACACCGTGAGGAAAGCATGTTGGAAAGAACCTAGCAAGTTTTCGAAATACATATAAAGTCCTCCAACCCGCACTTGGTCAGCGTGGTGGACTATGGGCTGATCTCCCTCGTATTAAAGGGAAGCCCGTGCCTAGTAGTGGGACATTAAAAAGACTTATTTAATCCAGTTAAAAGTCATCAAGTCTGCTCGTTAGAGTAACTCAATGTTATGATGTTTGATGCTGATTCGATTTCTGCTAAGAGTAAGTTATACAAAAAATATCAAGATTTTCGTGTAGCTAGGTATTGAAAGTAGCCTTATACATTTTCAATTTTTGAAGGACCATTAGTATATATGGACATAAATTAGTAGTTAAAGTTATAATATCAGATAAACATCAAAAATTCGGTTATAAAATAAATGTTAGCTTTAGATATTATACTATAAAATATGTTCAAAAGTTTTAGTCATTTCTTTGTATATGTCACCGTTAAATAGCTGATAAGATTTTTGCAAAAACCAGGGGGCTTCATTCCCTAGAATACATATATGTATAAAGCATTCGACTCCCCTAAAACATTTAAATTTAAACAACACACCTAAAACATTTATGAGCAAAATTTCTTTCTTTTATTCATTTTTAGTCCTAAATATATTTCCTACATTAATACTGATTATTTGCATTTCCTCCGTACATTAATACTGATTATTTGCATGGTCAATACATACATTTATTCCAGACGGGATGGAATTTCATGACTTCAACAAGTGCCAGTTCAAAATTTTAGTACAAAATTTACCTATTTACGCATATTAAAAAAACATTATTAACATCAAAATCAATACCTACTAAACGAAAAATAAAGGAAAAAAGATAAATTCTATTCATATATGTTTTCCTCTAATAAATATACATATTAAGTGTTTTAAGTAATTACAGCCTTTATACAAAAATATTTTTTACAGTTTGATTTATTACATACCTTCTTTGTAACTTACATAGTATTTGGGTAAATTTAATGTTTATCAATTTAATATTTATCAAAAATTTAATATTTATCAAAATTTAATAATTCGTAGTACGAAACGTTGTACTTCCGCTATGATAGTAATTTCGAGGTATAGTGGAATGGAGTATTTCCTCCCTACTTTAAACTGCCTTTGAATAGAATGACTTCTAAAATATTTATACATTTACTAGCGACTTACGAGTACCCTCACTACGCTCAGGTGTGTCCCTGCGTAAGTTTTTAATTTTTTGAGTGGAACCCTAATTCTTTTTCCAAAACAAAAGTAGCCTAAGTTACTTCTTATAATATTAGCTATCTGCCAGTGAAAGTCCCGAAGATTTGCCGGAACAAACAGACAGAGAGATAGACGAAAATTTCAAAAATTTTGTTTTTCTTATAAGTACCGTATAATTTCATATGCATTCAGTAAAAAACTGTTATTTGAAATTACTAACAGGCACTTCAATTTTATTTATCTGTATAGTTTTTTAAAGAGTGGTCCCTTTTTCTTAGATCAACCCTGAATATAATGTTTTGTAGAGTTTACACTAACCCTCCCAAGATTACATAAACGAACTAAGGTGAGAAGATAAAAGGTGCTCCATTTTCATATTTACAGCCTCCATGTATCCATATTTTTGGTATTTATTGTTACATCTAATACCTTTCATTTAACTTTTCATTCAAGTACTATTGTCATAAAGATACAAAAATAACAAACATCTTACGTTTCGATGACACTTTTGGCTTAGTTTGTAGTACTTAATGTATCAGCGGTCGCGAGTTCGAGTCCCGCTGATGGCATTCATTTGTGTGATGAGCAGGAATATTTGTACTCCAGTCATGGGTGTTTATGTTCATAATATGTATGTATTTAAAGTTATATATGTGTAGTGTATCAACTATCTGGTATCCATAACACAAGCCTCGTAGCTTACCATGGAACTAGATAGTGCTGTGTGTTAATGTCCCAATATAATATGTATATTATTTATTTATTTGTGATCATTATGAATATTTTCACTGTAAAATCAAACTCTTAGTATCCAATTTTAAAAGGTACTACTAAATAACCACAATATGTTACTTCTGTTTCATACTAATATTATAAACTAAAAGTAAGTCTGTATGTCTGTCTGTCTATTACCTTTTCACGCCTAATCCGCTGAATCGATTTAGATAAAATTTAGTATGGAGATAGTTTGAGACCCTGGGAGCGGACGTAGGATAGTTTTTATCCCCGAAATAATCCTTATAGGAGTTGAAAAGGGGATTGGAAGTTTGTGTGGAGAATCTATCGTTTTTATTTTTTTTAAATACTTACCTACTTTCCATACCTATGTATGTACATAGTAGATACAATATATATATATATAAAGTCTATTCTATAGGGACTAACTGTTAAAACGTACTCGTACCTATGGACGAACCACGAACGACGAGCAAAGCGAGGGTGAGTCGCTAGTATAAATATAATATGATACTAAATTAGGTCACATCTTCATTTTGAATACTATAACAGAAGTTATCTGTGGCTTATTCGCGTAGCTAACAAAACGAGAATTTTTTAAAACATTCATATTCTACCAACTATATAATATGAATTTCTGAGGAAATTCTTTATAAAATCTCAGGACCATTACGTAGAACTGCCTCAAGGTGACAGCGATGGAACACACAAAAATGAATATTTAATAAAGCTTTTAACAGAGAAAACAATGTTTTAGAATGGAGCACAGATACATTTTTTTATAACGCCTAAAGAAAATGGTGAAGCCTTTAAAATTTTTACAAATTCGTTTGTATAAAATAAAAAAATTTTTAATTAATTCGTTGGCTGTAAAATATTTTAAATAGTGATTTTTTCACACTCTATCCCTAATAATATATTTATCTGTTTATTTGTTTCTTTGGTATTGAGATAGTTTGATACCCTGGGACGGACAAAGGACAGCTTTTACGCCGGAAATCATCCCTTAATGGGGTGAAAAGGAGGGTGAAAGTTTGTATGAGGAATCAATCATTTCTGAAGTAAAGGATATAAAACTTATCACACCTATATAGACATAGTCTATCTATTCCATATTAACTGTTAATACTTACATAGGGACGAACCTGAGCAAAGCAAGGGTGAGTCGCTAGTTACGATATAAAATAAAAGGCTGCGTTGGTCCACTGCTGGACATTGGCCCCTTCTATGGCACGCCACTAAGCTCTAAGCAGTCTTTATTATACAAACTAGCATTGCCCGCGGCTCCGCCCGCGTTCAGATGACCAAAAACCAAATTCTTAGGTTTACAGTATACTTTTACATTGCAGTTTTTGCAATTTTTTCCAGAAATGTGACATTTTCCCGCGGTAAAAAGTATTCTATATGTTGTATATAACCAGCTATCACCATACCAAATTTTATCAAAATCCCTCCCGTGGTTTCTCTGTGATGCGGTAACAGACAGACAGACCAAAATTCAAAAAACTATAGATTCGGCCTCTGTATCGATAATAACGTTTATTTCAATAAGATTTTCCAAAAAATATTTAATATTGTATAGTATATTATATACAGTATACTTCACTTGATAAACTATATTCTTACGAGTTACGAACGAAACAAAAGGTATTAGATACACGTAGTGTACAAGAATTTCCCCGCTTTCATAGTTAGATGGAACTGCTACTTAACCAGAGAGAGATTAGTGTATCAGGTGTAAGGCCACGGGCTTTATATGCTCAGCAAATGGTATAAAGTATGTAATATCATCGACATCTCAGTCTACACAGAAAAGCTACATTCTTTATTATATACATATATAGCTGAACAAATTGTTTATCTGTTTGTTTAAACGCTCTAATCTCTCAAAGTAACAATTGGTAAGGTTTGAAACATTATTTTTGCATATAATAACTTATTCATTGAGAAACAAAATCATATCATGATTATATATATATATATATAAACAAAGCGAGTATACTCGCGAGAATAAGCTAGTAAATTATACTTTAGCAATTCGTTTTTATATTATCTCTAATTTTCCTTTGAACATCTTGAATAGTATTTTTAAGTTTTAAATGCTATAAATATTTTAAAATACAATGATTTTTGGTAAAGTACTAACATATTTCATTACAAATTGGAACCATATATATTACCTAGTAGGTAGATTGTGACTGCACAGTATATTACAAAGTGCCCATTTAAGCAAAGTAAAATATTTGGCTCCGCGTTTTCCTTACGATTTCTAACACTAGTGCATTTGGCTTGCTTCCAATAGCACCTTTGATTACATAATTGTTATGTGACTAAAATGAATTAACTCGACCATTTGGCTGGGTTACCATATAAAAATAAATGGAGATAATTTTCTATTTATTATGTATTAATATTTTAAAATGTTTGTTTTAACAATAACAACCCGAATTAAATATTTTTTAAATTGTAAAATTAAAGCAACCTAAAAGAACTATTTAATAAATTATTTGATTTGAGAGGTAAGTCTATAAACGACGATATAATATAACTATGATGTTTAAAGCGTCAAAAAAGTCAGTCTCTCCCGTGACGATTTCAAAAGCAATACCTAAATCTAAAAAACGGCAAATAATATACGGATAAAAAATATTTTATCGATCAAATAAATATAATTACGGAAAAGGAGATATTATACTAACATTTACGGTTTTGATTCTAACTATAACCAAATATAAAAAAATGATTCGGCTATTGGGTACTCACAAAATAAATATGGATTATTTTATATTCTTGGTACAATTTTGACTTACAATTTCAAAATATTATAGAGTATACAGACCATCTCATCATATTTTAAAATAATTTATAATTCTTTTTTTAAATATCATAAAGTTTTACAAATATTAACAAAAAACTTATACATATATTGTTACTATTTTTAACCGACTTCCAAAAACGAGGAGGTTCTCAATTCGTCGGAATCTTTTTTTTTTGTTATGTATGTTCACCAATTACTCGAAGACGCCTTAACCGATTTAGAAAAATTTTGTTTTTTATATTTGCCGTTTTGGATATAACTTATATATAATAAATACATTACTTACTGAGAACGTGTCTGCGGGTCTTCTCGTATTTTTCCTATACACCGATATGAGTATCTCTCGAGCTTCATCGTACCTTTTCTGTGTGATGCAATACTTAGGGCTCTCTGGCAGGAACATGTACATAAAACTCGCCAAGAACGACCACGTTGACATTATGAAGAGATAGTAGTTCCAAGTGTTGAAGACTAAAAATATACAATAATAACTATTATTTAAATAAAAAATACATTAACTTTTGGTATTTTTTTATTCATATGTTTGGACATTAACACACAGCACCATCTAGTTCCATGGTAAGCTACGAGGCTTTTGTTATGAATACCAGATAGCTGATACACTACGCATATATAACTTGAAATATATACATATTATAAATATAAACACTCATGTTTGGAGCAAAAACATTCGTGCTCATTAGACAAATGAATACCCCCAGTGGGACTCGAACCCGCTGATACAGAGAACTCGCTGACACAGCAAGTACTGCACTACAAACTGAACCAAACGTGTCGTCGAAATTTATTAACGTTTTTATATAATACGTTTTTTATATAACTACTCTTCTTCTTCTTCGTCTTATCTATTTAATAAATAAATTATTAAAATTGGTTCACTCCAGACCATGACGATATTGCATAACAAACATTAAAAAAAATATTGTTTACTTTATAATAATTTTAATGAGTTCAAGTCCAAAACTTTGGAGATCAATAGACTCTATTGGTATGGTCTATAGGACTTATAGTCGATAGGGTTGTGGACTAGCGACTACTTACCTGAAAGTTTAGCTTGGAACCTCGCTTGTAAATTGGAGTCGCCTTTTGGAATGCCTTTTTGATGAGGACGATTAATATTGATGACGTATTAGGAATTATGTAAGATTCAGGTGAAAAACCGTTTTAAAATGGCGAAACCATTCTAAATGCTTAGAAACGAAACTTTGTTTATAGTTAAATATAATGAATAAAAATGTGTAGATAACTTAATTCTAATTACAGCGTACTTTTTTACAGGCAGTTTAATAATATAGACATGAAAGTCGATCTGTCTGTGTCCTTTTCAAACTTAAACCGCTAAACAGATTTCAATGAAATTGGACAAAAATGTAGATTGTATTCTGGGAACGAACATACTCGTAAGATGCCTAAGATCCTTGCCCCGCTTAGCACGCGGGTGAAGCCACGTGCAAAAACTAGTGTTATATAAACTTATAATATTATAATATTACTATTAACTTACCGATATAGCCGTTAAAAAGTGAATGCTTCCATTGTTGCGGTAGTATTGCCCAGGACATAAGCGCTATCACTATTTGTGAAACTGAGGCGAAGGACGATTGGAAGAGCATTACTCGGTCTCTTATCCCATTGTGACAGAACTCGGAAGTCAAAGTTATAACTGGCGTGAACGCCGTTGAAAATCTGAAATTCAGTGTAATATATGTATAATACTTTCTTAGATTTACGCGAATATTAGATATTTTAAAAACAACTATCTTGTCTAATTTTTATAAAATTTGTCCTGTGGTTCGTCCCTGGTTACGTTTTATCGTTAAGTATAGATTTCTCAGAGATGAGATATTTTCCTGCAATAAAAATTATACTATGTGATGAGCCGGATAACTAGCTATCATCATACAAAATTTCATAAAAATCTGTGTAGTGTTTTTTTCGCGATGCGCTCCCAGACAGACAGACAAAAAATCTAAAAATTATAGATTCGGCCTCTGTATTGCCGATATATTGCTGTGTAATTTAGCTGTCGTACTATAATTAACAGTTAAACACTTTAGTACCTTAAACAAATTCTGATGATGAAAACTCCTATTTATAATAATTTAACGTTTTAATTAAAGTTGTTGAAAGCTTCTATTTGTTGCGAAGTTTGATAACTTTGATAATTTATTATAGGGAAATTCTATTAATATAATTATCATTCGCTTTCCTATTATTTAAGATTTTGTAAATAACTGATGCATCAATATAATGGTACTTTTATAAAATTTAAGGACTATTTGTTGTACAATAGAAGTTACTATCACGGGGACGTAATTTACGATTTTCATCGCACTAGTGTTGGTAATTAATTACACACTACACTGCCAGATAGACAATACATCTAAAATAAGTCATATATAAATACCCTGAATAAAATAATCTTACTGCTAAGCCAGATTTAAAGTTATTAAGATGATGAGAATATAGCCATTTTCTGTTTCATCTTAAAATAGATGCTGTAAGCGTCTGAATCTGACACAATGAAAACGTTTTTAAAGTTTGGACAGATTGCCAGCAATCACAAGAATAGATGATTAGGCTGTGGCAACTTTGGTTTTTAGAAACATATCTTTACACGTAAATTGTTTTATGTGTTCTTTTTTGTAAAAATAAGATTCAATCGTAGATATTAGATTGATACAAATATTGTTTTATGGATCCATAAAAGTACAATTTAATGGTAAGATTGTTTTGAATGGTTGGAGTTTTAATTTATAATTATAAATACTTTCTTTTTAACAGAAATAGTGGCAAGAATGCTAGCCGCGTTCCCCCGCTGAATGGGAATGCCGATTTTTGGGCGAAAAGTGATTTTAATGTGATTTATAATATAGATATTATATGAATATTATGCATGATACTTACAATACTCCTTCGAAAAATTTAGCCGTTACTAATACGGAATATGTTTGACTGCATCCACCTAATACTGTAAAAATAAAAACACCTCCAAAACCAAATATTAAGAAAAACTTGCGTCCAAATGTGTCTGATAAAAAACCACCCACAATTGATAATAGAATCATTCCTGGAACAAATAAACATATTATAGCAATATTTAAGTGACAAGTTGATTTTATTTTTCCATCTGGATGAAAGTATAGTGTACCTACGCTTTTTTTAATTAGCTTTATACTATTTCTCTAACATGGTAGATAAAGAATATTCTTCAAACTTGTCTCATCTTAGCCAGATTTAGATAAACGTCTGTTTTTGATATAAATAATTACCCAAGGCGGGTATTGAAGCGGTGGTCTTCTACATAGTAAATAGTATCAGTCAAACTTTTACGACTCCGCACTATGACAGTCATTAATCTATAACTAGTTCGTCTAATGTTCGAAATTGATCATAATCATTTTTGAAAACTTGAGGAAAACATATATGAATAGAATTTGTCCATGTACATATATACGTATAATAAAAGTATAACTGATAGCTTTTTAACCGTACACAAGTTATATTTTTTATTAATTACTATGTATTTTTATCTATCTACATAAAAAAATGAATGTTAGAATGTTTGTCTTCTACGCATTCCTAAACTTTTGATCCGATTGTGATTAAAATCCGCTGTGTTTTTCTGTATACGCTTGCAAAGCTTCTTGGTGCAAAAAAAAAATATTTTTGAAAATTAGACTTTTATGCATTTTTAAAACATAACTTAGGGATACACCCAAAGGAAGCAAGGGAAAATCACTAGTTTTTTTATAAAAATGTCTCAGAATTAGGTTACTTTGGATGTAACAGTTTATATTATTTTACACAATAGAATAAATAGACTTACCAAAATACGGTGCGCCATTCAACAGTCCCTTTTGCAGAAGATTCATGTCGAGATCACATTCAGCCACTGGTAATATGTACGATGTGCTGTTTGTGATGGTTATACCAGCGTTTAGTGCTACGAAGGAAGTGCAGAGAAGTTGTATATGGAAGAGACCAAAGCCACACTCTTTAAGCGCATTGTTGATGTCCTCCATCGCTGACTGTGATTACTTATTAATTACGCTTTACCTGTAACAATAATCGCTTTAAAATTATAAATGCGAAGAGCACTTATTTAGTTTCTTGTATATTTTTAGATATTGAAGTACAAGTTTAGTTTCATTATAGTCTAATAACTGGGTTACCGAGCTCTGCGTAAGCGGTCGTTCAGTAGGTTTTACCATTTACTTCGTTCATAAATGGATGATCCATTGGCGACAATGCGAGTACTATCAAAATTTACGAGATGGTGCTGGTGTAAGTAGGTTTATTTTATAATATTACTTAAATTATTTTTTATATTTTTTTATTTTATTATAATTTAATTAATTAGGTATACTACAGCGCTATATGAAATTATCAGTATAAGAGCTAGGGCGTGCACGCGAAAAAATATTTAAAATATTTTGATAAGGTAGAAATACTTGAAACCGTCAGATTAAGGTATGGTTCCCCCCTAACATGTGTTCACCTTGTCGTGGTGGGGGGGCTCAGTAGTGCCCGGCAATACAGCCGGGCGCGAAGCCAAGAAACGCACAGGGAGGTGGCCCGCTTCGGTGGGCGGTGGGAGGCGGCCCTCTTCGGAGGGCGGTGTACCACGCGGGTTGCTCCTGGTACTTCTCTGATAGCAGAGTGAACCTTGGAGCAACCCCATGGTTGTTGTAGTCTGCTTCGGCAGACCTGCCGCGGGGCGTCGTAGTTGAATGCGTAAGTGATCCTGCGACGCCCCATTAACACGAGGGAAGGTTTTGTTGGGTTTTAGTGGGTAGTACTGGCTTCGCCGGTGAGTCCCAAGCTTCGTGCGTAAATGCATTTCCCAACGTTAAAAAAAAAAGAAAAGGTATGGTGGGCTAAATACCTACGTTCTGAAAAATGTGCAAGTCAATAATCTGCCGATTTGCACAAGTCGAAGAGGCGAATATGGACTATAAACTTTATGTTGATTTTTGCCTCTTCTTGCCTCTATCTATCATGTCATCCTTATGTTCTATCTATCATCATCTATGTATCTGCCGCGCTTAAGTAACTGCAAAAATCCCTTCTTGGGCTCCCTTACTATAAGTTTATACAATAGTAAGCATGTATTACAAATAATATTTTCATATTAAATTAATATTTACAAAACTATTTGATTTGGTAGTATCAAAATTCTAAATATGGTCTACATTATCTTGGGTTTCTATATATAGTTTATTTACTTTTTCCAAAATTAATAAAGAAACTATTTACTAATGTCGCGTTGGTATGTTTGTATGGGTCAAATCTTGCAAACTGAATTAGAACCACTTCGTCTTATCCTACATGTTGAAATTTTTCATGTTGGCTCACTTCCGATGTATTATTAGTTATTGATATATACGATGATTAGTGTAAGCCCTTGTCTAAACCCTCTTATTAGTTGTCATATATCGTCATTTTAATTTCATGTATTAGACAATGAAAAGATTCCCACAAGAAGATTTTGCTGTAGGAATATAAAGTATTCTAAAGGTTTACCGAAACCCTAAAAATAAACCTGTTCATTTCTATCAAGGACCATGTAGTTTTTATATAATAACATAATTTCCGTCATATTTCTACTCACGACCCGTGAAAATCCTTTTCGTTTTCCGCGTAAAAGTATGTTATATCCGTTTTCAGTACACAATCTATCTCTGTTACGATTTCATTAAGATCGGATCAGTGGTTTTGCCGTAAAATTATAATAAATATATCCAAAATGTACTCGTACGTACAAGTTACATTATATTATTATATTTATAAATGCAAAAGTTTACATGTGTGTTTGTTATTCCTTTAGGCCCGCGGAGTGAATTAGATAACTTAATTTCAAATTTTAGTACACGGATATACTTGTACTATGAACTGGAGTAACACAGTACAGCTAGACATCTATGAACGAGTGTGCTATGCGTGTTGCTTCTGGCACTTCTCTGACAGCAGACCTGCAGATCCTACGACGCCCCCTTAACGGGGGAGGCTCTGTTGGGTTTTAGTGGGTAGTACTGGTTTTTCTAGCCGGTGAGTCTCACATATCCAACTACAGGTGGTATATCTAAATGCATTTCCCAACATTAAAAAAAAGTCATCTATGGACGGATTCGATTCAAAGCGAGGTGTCACTAGGTAAGTGTTATAACATCGTTTACAGCTTGGGTTATATTTAGTTCTGGTATATCACGTGGTTTGTGGTAGATAAGATATGAAAATGCAGTAGCAGTTCATATTTAAGTCAATATTAGCATATAAATAATAATAACTAATGATAACCAAGTCATTCTGATAAATAATTGTCAGTTCGTTGAATTAATATGTACATATCAACTCTATAAGAGTTGAATTTGACTAAGAATTCTATAAGATCAAGTTATTGTCCAAATAATTTCTTGTTTAAAGTAATACTTTCTTAGGTTTACTTGAATATATACAAAAGAAATATTTGACATCTCAATAAAACTACTTTTAACTCATTTTTCGAGTTTTATTTTATTTTTATATTTCTTTACCTTTCGACCTTTTGACCTTTCGCACTCTTGACAACAAACAGGTCACAGGTCACGGGGGAGATCCCGTCTTGTCCCGTCAAACTAAAACGCGAAAAATTTCTTAAAAATATGTACCTATATCAAAAAAATATATATATTCTTAATAAATAAATCGCTAAAAATTAAATAAATAATTAATATCTGTGTCAGTCATTAATTAACTTTAGAAAAGTATTACATCTGTTTCACCTTAGAATGAAGCACTTAAAACTTGTGTCTAAAACGATTACTAAAGTTAAATAACGTCCCTAGGGGTAAGTACTTGGACGAGTAACTGACCAACATTTGGGCATTCACACTTAAAAGCACACATCATGCCGTTACCCTGCGAGTAGATTTTAATACTGTAAAAGTTTTTAAAGATTATGTTAAAACTTTTAGAAGCTCTAACGAAACTTTAATTTTAGACCATCACTATTTCATTCAAAATTGTTTTCATTCGTTTAAATGTCATCATTCGACGACAAGCTTGGCTCAATTTGTAGTGACACTACTTGCTGTACCAGCGGTCGCAGATACGAGTCCCGCTGGAGGCATTCACTTGTGTGATAAGCATGATTGTGTGTAGTGCATCAACTATCTGGTATCCATAACACAAGCCTCGAAGCTTGACCATGGAACTAAATGATGCTTAGTCCCAACACATTTTTTATTATTTAATTTTGCTTATTATGAATAAAACTATGAATTAGAATCATCGTTATTTTTATTTAAGAAAATTAGTTTAATATTGGTCACTGTAAATTTAAAATAACGGAGTTTAATCTTTTAATTCTTATTATCTTTTTATCTCTTAGAAAAGAATTTTCAAGAATCCTTTCATAGCGGATACATACAACCAATGAGAATTTTACTTACCAAATTTCAAGTCTGTAGAATCGATATTTTCTGAGATTTTGTGATTAATCAATGAGTGCTATTTCATTTTTATACACACACTAGCGACTCACCCTCGCTCCACTCGGGTTCATCCCTAGTTACGTTTTAACGATTAGTACCTATATATTTCTCGGAGATATTTTCCCGCAGTAAAAAGTATTCTATAGAATATATGTTGACGCAGATAACCAGCTATCATCATACCAAATTTCATCAAAATATCTCCAGTGGGTTTTCCGTGATGCGGTCACAGACAGACAGAGAGACAGACAAAAATTCTAAAAAACTATAGATTCGGTCTCTAACGATAATAATGTCTATTTCAATAAGATATCCCAAAAACTATTTAATGAACAGATTCGGCTTAGTTACAATTTTATTATATGTATAGATATAGATGAAATCCCATAACAAACAACAACGATCTTTACCTAGCGATATGTCAATAAGCTATTGTACTAAAACTCATAACTCAGTAACAGAGATCAGACGTTGTAATTAAAAATTCGAAATCATTCCTAGAGATAATAGATTTTAGCAAACAATAGAATGTAAAAGGGACTGCTCGATTTATTCAGTCTGTGAACACTTTGATCAAGATTTACCAAACCTTCAAACGATATCTTTCTTTCTTGCTTCATTGAATATTAGACAAAGTCGCTATTACTGTCTATTTCTGTGGTCTTATAATCTGCACTAATATTATAAAGAGGTAAAGTTTGTAAGTTTGTTTGTAATGAATAAATTAAAAATCTGGTGAATCGATTTAGATAAAATTTGGTATGAAGATAGATTGAGACCCTGGAAAGGACATAGGATAGGTTTTATCTCGGAAATCATGTTAAGGGGGTGAAGGGGGGGGGGATGAAAGTTTGTATGGAGAATCAATTATTTCTCGAGTAAGGGATATAAAACTCATCATACGTATGTATATCCTATATAGTCTATTTATTCCCTTCTAACCTTTAAAATGTACCTAAGGATAAACCCGAGCTAAGCGAGGGTGAGTCGCTAGTATGTAAGAAAAAATCGTATAGCATTTACTTAAAATAAAAGATCATCCCTTGAAAATGTGATATAAAAACTTTTTGAAAAATCTAACAAAACAAAAGAAGTGAGAGAGATTTTCTAAATAATTATTATGGCTTATCCGATTTTAGATAATGCAGAAAAAAAAATCCCACTATTTAGTGCAAGATTCAATTTTGCTCTACCATTGTTACCTCATTAAACCTATAGTACAAAATATTAGAAATTGTAATTCACCGAAAATCTTTTATTTACGTCAATTAGTATATATTTAACGTCTTCGTAATTTTCTTTCGTTCATCTACAAAATAAACTATTTCTAAGGAATAGCGTAGGTATCTATTAGTGAGAGGAAAAATAAGAAACAGTTACTATGGCAACCTAATGCAAGCAAGATTTCTCGTGACGCGACTTTGAAATTTTACTCATACGCGCGCAAAGTAAAAAAGTCCATTATTTCTAGACGTTTAATAAAAAAACTAATTTTTCTATAAGATATGATAAAAGCCCACTCACAAATAAGAAGTTTGTGAATCTCTTAGGAGAATAGAGCAATCGTGTAACATTCTCTTCATAGAATGTAATAACACTATTTCGAATACACGTTTGATTTGTTCAATTCCAAAGTATAAAACTTTATAACTATGTATTTATTTAATTTTATGTTTCCTTTGAAATTGATTTTTTAATTAAATTATATTGCTGTTGCCAATTGTAATATTCTTACTTTATTTTTTTTACCGTACTCTCAGATCAGGAATTTGGTACTAACCTATAATGTTCCAGGACACTGGTGGCCCAGTGGTGACGCGCTTACTTGAAAAATCAAGTGAAGCGGGTTCAAATACCGGGTCTTACTCCTTTGCAAATAATTTTCCTGCATATGAAACATCCAGACATCCATACATCCTTACAAACTTTCAGGTGTGTTAAGATAGCAGTGAAAGGTTAGCAGAATCATTCGAAACATATACGGTATTTTGTGGCTAATTTGTTGCTAATTAGTTGCTAAAACCCCGATTTTGTTGCTTTGTCCGATTTCGAAAAAAAAGAGTTACTGCTATCTTAACGTTAAGTTAGCAGTAAACTCACCGGGACCGGCATGAATTAAATGCAATTATACATCAGTATTTGTTGCTAATTTGCTGCTGACAAATAGTGTAAAAAAATTTGAAAAAAACCTTAGAATTGGCTAGACCTGGAGACCTGTAGCCGTATCCAGGCTATCTTAACATGCAGTTTTTTTAACAAGACGATGGCATGGATTTTGTTGCTCATCGTAAATAAAATCGGGACGCCCCAGAGAGTCAGCAATAAAATAAAAACTAAAATTATGCTACACCTGGAGACTTGTAATCATGTCCATGCTACCTTAACATACACTTTTTTAACAAGACGGTGGCATGGATTTTGTTGCTCATCGTAAATAACACCAGGATACCCCAGAGAGCCAGCAACAAAATAGAAACTAAAAATCTGCTACACCTGGAAACCTGTAGCCATGTCCATGCTACCTTAACATGCACTTTTTTTAACAGGACAGCGTTATGGATTTTGTTGCTCATCGTAAATAAAATCGGGACGCCCCAGAGAGTCAGCAATAAAATAAAAACTAAAATTCTGCTACACCTGGAGACCTGTAATTATGTCTATGCTACCTTAACATACACTTTTTTAACAAGTCGGTGGCATGGATGTTGTTGCTCATCGTAAATAACACCAGGATATCCCAGAGAGTCAGCAACAAAATAGAAACTAAAAATCTGCTACACCTGGAGACCTGTAGCCGTGTCCATGCTACCTTAACATGCAGTTTTTTTAACAAGACGATGGCATGGATTTTGTTGCTGGACGCAAATAACATCAAGACACTCCAGAAAGCCAGCAGCAAAATAGAAACTAAAAATCTGCTACAACTGAACACCTGTAGCCGACTACCAGTGTCCAAAAGACAATAGCCGTTTCATGCTGTGCATCTTTATTTTTGAAAGATCTTGTTTTCTTAATATTTGACAACATGTAATCGACATGTCTCCAGGTATAGTAGATTTTTAATTTCTATTTTGTTGCTTGCTCTGTGGGATGTCCTGATGTTATTTGCAACTAGCAACAAAATCCATGCCGCCGTCTTGTTAAAAAAAGTGCACGTTAACGTAGCATGAACACTTGTAATCGGCTACAGGTTTCCAGGTGTAGCAGATTTTTAGTTTCTATTTTGTTGCTGGCTCTCTGGGGTGTCCTGGTGTTATTTACGATGAGCAACAAGATCCATGCCGCCGACTTGTTAAAAAGTGTATGTTAAGGTAGCATAGACATAATTACAAGTCTCCAGGTGTAGCAGAATTTTAGTTTTTATTTTATTGCTGACTCTCTGGGGCATCCCGATTTTATTTACGATGAGCAACAAAATCCATGCCGCCGTCTTGTTAACAAAAGTGCATGATAAGTTAGCATGAACACTTGTAGTCGGCTACAGGTTTCCAGGTGTAGCAGAATTTTAGTTTTTATTATGTTGCTGGCTCTCTGGGGTGTCCTGATGTTATTTGCGACGAGCAACAAAATCCATGCCGCCGTCTTGTTAAAAAAGTGTATGTTAAGGTAGCATGGACATGATTACAGGTCTCCAGGTGTAGCAGAATTTTAGTTTCTATTTCTTTGCTGGCTCTCTGGAGTGTCCTGATGTTATTTGCGTCCAGCAACAAAATCCATGCCATCGTCTTGTTAAAAAAACTGCATGTTAAGATAGCATAGATACGGCTACAGGTCTCCAGGTCTAGCCAATTCTAGGGTTTTTTCAAATTTTTTTACACTATTTGTCAGCAACAAATTAGCAACAAATACTGATTTATAATTGCATTTAATTCATGCCGGTCCCGGTGAGTTTACTGCTAGCTTAACGTTAAGATAGCAGTAACTCTTCTTTTTCGAATTCGGACAAAGCAACAAAATCGGGGTTTTAGCAACTAATTAGCAACAAATTAGCCACAAAATACCGTATATGTATCGAACGATTCTGCTAACCTTTCACTGCTATCTTAACACACCTCAAACTTTCGCATTTATAATATTAGTACAGATTTATCTTCAATTCAACAGGAGTTTAATTTATATGATATATAAAGTAGCTAATATTATATTTTTGACTGTATTTTATAATTGCTCCTGAAATTCTAGCTATCAATCAATCAATTAATCAATCTTCAAATCAATCAATTCTAACTATATTCGCTTTAAAATAAGTAAATTTCTTTACGGACTTCAAATATAAAATATTCATTCATCTTAAGTTTAACCAGTTTTAAAAAGAAGTATAATACAATTACTTCATACTGTAATTGAGAAACGTCTGTCACATAAAGTGGTAACCTGATGAGTAATCAAAGACTTAAAGGAGAGTTTGTTTCGAGCGTGAATCAAAGTGGTGACCTCCTCAATAGACACTATCTTGCTTTTAATTGCAACTCTGAAGTTGTAGCTTTCAACTAGTCCTTAACTGAATTCAGATACTCTAAATACTAATCTAAGTAAAGTATGACATAAACAAGTCTTCGAAGTAGGTCAGACTGTTGAATCAATAAAATGTATCACTTTGACTCTAGAAGCAGTCAACGGTTTCATTGTAAAACGTTTATCTTAATGCTTAAAATTTTATTTATAAAATATATGTAGGCATGTATGTATTAAAATATATTAATATAAAAACCCAAATTTATATACATAGCTAAATAACTAAGCAGATTTTGATGAAATATGTTATGTGGGATCCTTGAAGATTGCGGAAGGAAGTGGGATATATTATGTACAGATATTAAAATTTTTACATAAAATGTTTTTTTTAAATGTTACAAAATATGAATCCTAAATGCAGAAATGTGTAAAATAGTTTATAAAATATATTTAAATGCGAAATGCAAATACTTTTATGGTTTTTAACTTTCTTTATTTTATTAGTAATTTGGCAATAGTACATAAGTAAAGTAAAAAAGGGGTATCGATAAGCTATGACAATTGATCCCTATATATGTATAACGAAAATTTTAACTTGTTTTTTTTTTATTTCTTATTATTTTCGTAAAAAAAACATTAATTTATTGCTATAATAAATTAAAAGTAAAGGTTACTGCGTTCTCTTTGCGAAAAAAATTTGGCAAACTAAGGTCGAAATGGGTTTTTTTAAATACCCATTTTATAAGTGCATCGCTATACGATACCGCTGTTATTTGAATGTCAATGAATTATATTTTCATTACTTATAGGACCCATACTGTTTAAAAAGTATTGTTATTAATTTTTTCTAGAGTGTGTAACTTTTCTTAGCTTATTGATACTTAACAGATTTTAATAAAATAATTTGTTTTGTTCGAAGACAATTTTTTATCATATTAATTTATTGATGTTGACCAAAGTTATAAAAAAGTATTATGCATTTCAAATACTAGTCTTTCAAAAATGTCTCATCTCTGAAATGAATCTTACTCGTAAATGGAGTGGAATAGTAAAGAGGCGTGGTATATAAAAGTAGTCTAATTTTTTGTTTTACGAAGTATTTGTAGAAAAAAAAAGTTTTATAAATGTATACGTTAATAATTACATACGAACCGAATTATTTATTTAACTAACGAATTATCCTCGTTTCATTTAAATTCGTCCCTGGGTACGGTTAATATGGAATAGATGTAACACTATATTATATAACTTATAGCCTATATAGTCTTCCTCAATGAACGAGATATCTAAAACAAAAATATTTTTTCAATTAGGATTATTATTCTTGAGAACAAACAAGTCAACAAATAATCTAACAAAGAAACAAACAAACAAACAGACAGTACAGATTATTATTATTACTATTCAAGGTTTACAATAATAATCAAAATCTATTTTTATAACTTTCTGCAAGTAGAGAAAAATATGGTAAACAGTGTCTCACCATGATAAATTAACAACTGATATAGTTCTCATGTGTATATTTACGATGTCTGGCAGACTATCCATAACGTTTGATAGACTATCAAATACTTTTACTCAAACCTAATCACTAGGGCATATATTTAGTCCTGCTCTTAATCTCATTGATTATTTATTGTTATTTTAATCAGATCCAAGATTGGTATAAATAGTGTGAAATCTTCTGAATGTTGTTTAAGAATGGGTGGCCCACAAGGATATGTTTTTGAACCGTTTTTGTTCTTAATTTACATCAATGATTTAACTTTTATTAAAATAAATTATATGAAAATAACTTATCAGTTTTAAAAACAAAATGGAATGTGTATAATATGTAAATTATACATAAACATGATTAAAATTAAATAAAACATTACATTATAAAACAGTATGATGAACTTTTGTTCCAAAATGTATAAAGTGAAAGTGAAAATTAAACGGGACAATAAAGTCTACTATAAAGATTACAAGAGTTCTGCATGACTAAAGACGGAAACACAAACGAAAATTTTGTCACTATGTGTTAATAATAAACATGATTATCAGCTGAATAATATTATGAGAAAAGTGACGTAATAATAGTTTAATTTAGACCGACTTTTCAAAAAGCGGAAGTAGGTACTTAATTTGATTAGTTTCTTAGATTTACGCGAATACTTGACATTTTAAATAAAACATCTTTTCGGATTTTTTCGCGAATTTATTTTGATTTTTGGTTCCCGACGTTTCGAATGCTTTACAGCATCCATGGTCACGGGAGAGACTGAGGTGCTACATGTCTTGAAGGTATAGTTGTTACAGACAGCCTCCCCACAATTAACAAAATGAAAATTGCACCAATTACATTACAATATTTTTTAACTTTAAAACATTTTTATAATTTTAATTAGAATTGAATATGGAATATTATTTATTTAATTTTTGCTATTATTTTTATAATTATTACAATTTTAAAAATATTAATTAGTAATCTATATTTAGTGTTGCCATTATTATATTTATAACCATAAAGAAAAAATAAAATATAGTGATGATGAATGATGTTCTCCCGACCGATTCCGGCCACGGCGGCCAATCTCATTGAGACTAGCCAACTACGCAGGAGATATTATAGTGCACAAGTGTACGCGCAGACACAAGTGCACTCTCTATTCCTGTCACTCTCATATTCTGGTGGGACGACCACTCGACACGACCAGTGAGAGTTAAGGCGCAGGACCGACGGCTTTACGTGCTCTCCGAGGCACGGGGGTGAAACACCGCCAACTTCCCAACTCCGGGCTGTTACTGAGGCTTACTATACAGAAAGACTCAATAACTAAACTTGGCCCGACCCGGAACTCGAACCCAGGACCTCCGGGTGTGCGGCCGTGCTTGCTAACCACTATACCACCGAGGCAGTTATACGCGAATACTTGACATTTTAAATAAAACTATCTTTTCGGATTTTTTCGCGAATAGTATTAATAAAATATAGTATTAATTATTTAAGCCATATAATTGTTCTATGTGTAATTTAAAAAAGTTAAAATTAATTAAGGATAATAATTTTAATTTAGTTTTCTGTTATTTAAAACAACTTACTAAGCAACACTTTTACTATATACTTTTACAAATGAAAAAATGAAAAATATTAATCTGATAAGCTGTCATTTTGGTCTACACAGTAAGAACTTACTACATCTACCTGTCTGTTATGTTTATATTTATTATTTGATTTTATTATATTAATAACAGGATCCCATGACGATGGTAGTACCCAGCCATCTTCCCTATCAACAACAAAACACTACTTGCAAATTTAAAGTTAATATGACAATTAGAAGTAGGTTAATTTCATCATTAGCTATTTTTTCACCCTTAGGGGTGGTATTTTTTTTTTGAAATTTAAATGGGTCCAATTTGGAAGTATACACTTTCAAACAACACAAAAATTGTCCAAATCGGTTAATAAATGACGGAGTTCTGAGGTAACAAACATTAAATAAAAACTTTTTAACAAAAAAATAAAAACCCACTTCAAACAAAAGCACTAAAAAGTAAAAAATAACTGATTGGTAGTTTTCATTTACTATACATACCTAATCAAATATTTTCGAAGTTGGTGTGCTTTGCTTTGTATGGGCTGGCACCGATTTCGAAAATATTTGATTAGGTATGTATTTAATAGGTAGGCTTTAATTACTTAGCCAAAGCACACCGACTTTGAAAATATTTGATTAGGTATGTATAGTAAATGAAAACTACCAATCAGTTATTTTTTACTTTTTAGTACTTTTGTTTGAAGTCGGTTTTATTTTTTTGTTAAAAAGTTTTTATTTTTCCCTTTTTAGTGTAGACAGTAGTAGCAAAGTAAGAATTCTAACGTGTTAGGCTTGTCAAATCAAACAAAATAAGCCCAAACTCAAAGTATCTACTATTAGCCGTTGAAGAGTTCCACCTATCCACCTTCTGGCCTTGCCATCAGATCAGGTCAACAACACCGAACCACTGTACTATCAACGGAAATAGAAATACTTGCAAAGTTTTAAGTCAATATGACAATTAGAAGTAGGTTAAATTCATCATTCGTTGTTTTTCCACCCTTAGGGGTGGTATTTTTTTTTGAAATTTAAATGGGACCAATCTGGAAGTATACCCTTTCAAACAAAACAAAAATTGTCCAAATCGGTTAATAAATGACGGAGTTCTGAGGTAACAAACATAAAAAAAAAATAAAAAAAAAAAACATACAGTCGAATTGAGAACCTCCTCCTTTTTGAAGTCGGTTGAAAAAACAGTTGAATTGAGGACCTACTCCTTTTTGAAGTCGGTTGAAAAATTAAGTTCATTTATTTCACTTTTAAATACGTAATATTAGATCTGATAGTAATTCAGGTAATAGATAACATTTACACGCCCACAAAATAAAAATAAAATATATAATAACTATAATATGTAAATTTAAAGAAATACACAGTACACACCTGTCTCCTTCAAGAACTTAAAATACACCACACTCATTTGTAAACCACCTCAAAAAATGATATTATCAAATTAGAAATTACATGTTAATTATTATAATTATTACTTTAAACAATACTTTTTTTATTCTGAACTGGTAGCACTTGAAGTCAGTACTGAAATATCTAACGATAAGCTTATGCTTATTAATTATCTTAAAAACGTCACTAAAATATTTGATGAGATGATATTGTAAGGTAAACTGGATTCTCTGTTATTATTACTAGATAAAATAGACAATCAAAACAGTTGTCACGCCACGCAACTCGTCTAATAACAGGCAAAATTTACAGACAACGGCTATAAGCTACAATTTGTGTATGTGTGTGTGTTTGAACGTATGAGCGTGTGTACATATGTACGTACGAGTATGTGCGTGTTTGCGTGTATATATGTGTGTATGTGTATGAATGTTTGTTACCTCCTCTTGCTGAAACAAATTTGGTGTGGTGGATGACCTGACCGAACCAAAGGAAAGTCGCCAGTCTATCACATAGTCATAGTGGATTCGGTTCCAGCAACTAAGCTAAATAGAATAGAAATTGTCTGTGTGTAGGTAGATTCGATTGTTTTATCTCTATAAAACTATAGGCTAATTACGATGCTATATATTCAGGTTTTAAACCACTTTCTTGTATTAAGTTGAAATTTGTTTATCTTAATTAGAACAAGTTCGATGCTTGTTTTACATACAATTTATTTAATACAAATACAAAAAGAAAAAAATAAATAACATCTCTTGCATGATATTACTCCTAATTAATATGTATATTTTTTATTATTTCTCAAAGTAACCGCAATAATATATTCAGTCACTAACCTTGACTGGCATCATCTTAGACTGATGGTTCTAGAAAGTTAGAATTAAGCGCCATTTAAAGTTTATAGTGACCATTTATTAGGCCAGGTCTTTATTATTTGATTATATCAACTATTAAACACCTATCTATCGAACTTACAACCTCTTCGCAAGCAATTCCAGTCATATACAAAACAATGGTTTCCCACAAAGTAATCCGTAGCATATTTTAACCGAAAATTTACCAATTAATCTTCTAAAGCACCATAAAAGGGAATGGCTCATAAGATATGGCATTAAAGTCATAGGTTTATGTTAATTTTATTCGGGCAGGGAACAGTGATAGCGGTTATCAATTTGCATTTTGTAATAATTCATATGAATTATTAGAAAAGTCGGTTTCAACATGTAATTTTTGATTTATATATACGACGTGCTACTGTCTTCGGTATGTTCTGTTCTTATCTATACTGTTTGTTTTTTGTTTGAACGCGTTTATCTCTTGAACTGCCAGTCAGATAACATTTTTTTTTTAATTTGATGTCTTAATTATTGAGGAAGGTTTTAGACTATCTAACATCAAGCTAACAGTTAGGATCATAACGGTTATACATAAATAGATAATGCAAGTGGAGCCACGGGTATAGCTAGTATAGTGTAAAACATAATGTCAATCTGGTTGTCTCTTTACCTGTGTGTTTACAATTTGATAGCCACTGATCTAATTTACACGATTCTGTTTTTAGTACGACATATGCCATCGGCACAGTTCACAGTGCCTTTTTTGGTAAATACATATGTAAATTTAATTCTTGTACCTAAATTTTACTTTTATTTAAAAGGCATGGTGGTGGTCAGTGATGTGTGTAGTAGTAGTTGTAGAAGGAAAATAACATATACCAAGTCCATTAAATTCGATTGTATTAGATACAATATACACGGAAGAAAGAGTTCACACACTACACGTATAACAGGCCAAATGCACATAGAATAGAAGGGGTAAAGACAGGAAAGAATACTAGTGAATATTAAGATGATAGATAATTAACATAGAATAATTAGTGAGTACGTGAGGCGGGGCTTCGATTAGCAAGCGACATAGGCTTCGCGTTGGAATAGCATTTACTGAGTGATGCATCGATCGCGGTGCTCGCGCATCGCGCGGGTCACCTTCACGTACGAGAGAACGCGTATTACCAAACACCTATATAAACATATCATATTTTAATGTAGTTATTTAATTAATTGATATATTTTTTATGTTTGTATAAATATTGTAAATAGTTATGTATAATAATTTTATGTAATACTAGCATTGCCCACGGCTCCGCCCGCGTCCAGATAAAAAAAACCAAATTCTTAGGTTTTACATATTAATATACTCTTACAATGCAGTTTTTGTATTTTTTCTCAAGAATAAGATATTTTTCCGCGGAAAAAAGTATCCTATATGTTGACCCAGATAAACAGCTATTATCATACCAAATTTCATCAAAATCTGTCCAGTGGTTTTCTAGTGATGCGGTAACAGACAGAAAGACAGACAGACAAAAATTCTAAAAACTATAGAATCGGACTCTGTATCGATAATAATATCTATTTCAATTAGATTTTCCAAAAAATATTTAATGTACAGATTCGACTTAGTTACAATTTTATTATATATATAGATAATGAATAAAATATATGAAAAAGTATATGAGGTATTTATATTCAATAATATTGTGTTTAATTAAATTGAAAGAGAAGATATGCTACAAAGGTAAGAGCAAGAGTGTAGCTAATTATAAATTGTGAATTCAAACCTTGGAATTTATTAATCATAACAATCTCTTTACGAGTTTCTGAAATCGGACTAAATAAACACAGGACAAGCATTCTAAGACGGATATTTCGGCTTTTTTAAAGTAAAATATGTATTATAATAATAGAATTGACATTTAAAAATCAATAATTCTATATTAAAAACTTTTTCGGTAATTTGGTCACTTAGACAAATAAGCACTGAGATGACGTACGTAAATAATAAAACATGCCAAAAGATGACGTCTCTACATCATAATATAAATTTAAAAGGCACTAAGTTTGTTTTATTTATATATCATTTACTCTAATCTTAATTAGTTATCCAGATAATATATCAAGAAAAAACCGCGCTTAATATATTTTATATTCTGATTAAGCAGTTTCTGTACACTCTGGTTAGATTAAAGCAATTTCCAAGCGCGTGGTGGAATTAGTCACCCCGCTGGATAACGAACACATTGCTGTATTGGGGCGACAAATTAAGCTCTATTTGAACACGTATACTTAATCATTCAATTTTGGCATATAATGTAGCTTCTAAACTGAATGTAAAGTCTTTTTTAAACAGTGGTCCACGTTTAGATCGACGAGATTGTATTTTTTTTATACTTATCAACTAGCGACTCACCTTCGCTTCGCTTGGGTTCGTCCCTAGGTACGTTTTAACGGTTATGATATATGATTATGTTCTCCTATCCCATTCCGGCTGCGGCGGCCAATCTCATTGAGACTAGCCAACTGCGCAGGAGACATTATAGTGCACAAGTGTGCGCGCAGACACAAGTGCACTCTCTATTCCTGTCACTCTCATACTCCGGTGGGACGACTGCTCGACACGATCAGTGAGAGTTAAGGCGCAGGACCGACGGCTTTACATGCTCTCCGAGGCACGGGGGTGAAGCACCGCCAACTTCCTAACTCCGGGCTGTTACTGAGACTTACTATACAGAAAGACCCAATAACTAAACTTGGCCCGACCAGGGACTTGAACCCAGGATCTCCGAGCGTGCAGCCGTACATGCTAGCCATTACACCACCGAGGCAGTTGAGCATGATATATAGCCTACAGCCTTCCTCAATAAACGGGCTATCTAATTCAAAAAGAATTTTTCGAATCGGATTAGCTTTTCCTGAGATTAGTGCGTTCAAACAAACAAACTCTGCCTCTTTATAATATTAAATGTAAATAAATTGTGTGAAACACTTAACGGCTTGATTAGGTGGCCCTATATAAGATGCCGCAGTGTCAGTAAATCAATTTTAGGACTGAATGAAATTTAATTGAAATTGTAAAATTCAAGTATTGAATAAAGAAGTTAGATTTTTTTTAAATCCTACCAAAATTCCCAATAATATAGCCCGATTGAGTTTAAAGTTAATCTAATTTACGAATATTGTGTTATTCCATGGGATAGGATGGAACTTGTCGAACCCTTTAAAATCACCTATATCATTCTACGCACGTACTAAATTTTACCAAAACTACATAAGGCTTTGACATTATCAACAGGTGATAATGGATGCTGAAAGTAAATTATGCTGAATCTCAGTCAACTTGGAACGTATTTTGTATATTCATTACCAATTTTAAGTTAAGCGACATTAAAATTGTATGTCTATATACACTCTAAGTGCCACTCAGATATATTATTACAGAGCACAGTATAGTAATTATACTAAGTGATGGAGAAGCAATTAACTTTAGTAGGCATCGCGTTACAGACTACTTCGATGTCAGAGCTATTAATTTGTTAGTTGAAGTCATAAACACAACTTGTATACATTTCATTAAAGTTTTGTTTCTGATTGTAATTAATTCTTTAACTGAATTCAAAAAATTAAGTTCAATTCAATTCAATTTTGTATAGTTGACACTATTTCACCAATGTCATGTAGCAGATATGTTATATTTAGAATCACTCTCTGGCTAATTATAGTAATGGAGCAATTCGTTGTAAAATCAGGACCTACAAGAGACAGCACAATATATAAAAAACTAGTAAGAAAGAAGATATATTATTATAATAATTGTTAGTACTAATAATCTAATTATATGACCATAATTTAATTTTATTACATTTCATATAATATATACAAAGTTTAAAATAATTAAGATATTTTTTTACACTATTTAAGTGTCGATGTTATTCAAAAAAATGAGTTTACAACCACAGAGACAGAATCTAATATAATATGTACATACTCGTAGCACCTACTTTCGTTTTAAAACAGATGAGATCTTCTAACCTCTACGGGTTCGTCCGTAGACAAAAACAAATCTCTCCCACGGGAACCGTACATTTTTCGGGGATAAAAAGTAACCTATGTGCTATTCAATTCTATATCTGTGCTAAATTTCATCCAGATCTGTTCAGGCGTTCTGGTGTGAAGGAGTAACAAACATCCATCCTCACAAACTTTCACATTTATAATATTAGTAGGATTGTTTTATTCTTCGGTTAGGTGCGTCGGTCCCCAAGATACAATTTGTGTCTTTAACCAAATTTTATCGAAACCTGTTCAGCGGTTACCACATAGTATGTATTTATATCATAATTTATGTATGTGATATATTATTCAGCTATTTTGTTTAGCTCCTTGAAGTATAACTTACGAGTAACTACTCGTATGTTTTTATTCAAATTGATTTTATCTGCACAATAAAACAGTTAAAAGGTCATTGAACACGCTCAGACTCGTGATAATGGTCTAACAATTAAAATTAGTTCTAAAATGACGAAAGTACCTATCAAAATATACAATTTCCCAACTTTTCTTGTCTATACTAATATTATAACGAGGAAAGATTTTTTGTTTGTTTGTACCGAATAAGCTCCGAGATTACTGAACCGATTTAGATGAAATTTGGTACAAAAGATAGAATGTAGATTGAGACCCTGGAAAGGACATAGGATAGTTTTCATCCCGGAAATCACCCGTTAAGGGTGTGAAAATAGGGATTAAAATTTGTATGGAGAAGCAACTTAGGGACAAACCCGAGCAACGCGAGGGTGAGTCGCTATTGATAGGTAAAGATACTGTAAATAACTCTGCCATTTTTTAAGTTTTTCTAATTTTCTTACACGTAGCATATCGATTGTAGTGATCCAATATAGCTTGTCTTCTTTAACTAAATTAAAGGAAATGTTGTGTTTATATATAAACTACTATATTTCCAAATCCAAAGGTTGTCTGGAAAAAATCGTTAATTAGCGATAAGACCGCTTTTTAACCTCCGACGCAAAAAGAGGGGTGGTATAAGTTTGACGTCGATGTCTGTCTGTCTCTGTGTGTGTATGTGTGTGTGTGTGTGTGTGTGTGTGTGTGTGTGTGTGTGTGTCTGTCTGTGGCATCGTAGCTCTTAAACGGATGGACCGATTTCGATGCGGTCTTTCGTTTCATTCGTTTCATTTGAAAACCAGTTTCCTTGCGGTGGTTCTTAGCTATGTTTTTGTGCATTTAACTTTTGTGTTTTGAATTACTTTTTTTTCTGTATTTAGATCATTACTGTGTACAATAAAGTGAATAAATATATAAATATATTCAATGCAAACATTTTGCTCGCTCGATAATGAATATGCGGCCCTCGCAATTTCTGTCAGATAATACCTAAATAACAGCAGTATTCCAAGTAAGTTATAAATGAAATCCTTAATTAAAGCTAAATTTAAACAGTGGATATTAATTATTTTAACAAGTTCATATTCCAATTAATTACTGCGAAATGATTTTTGTTGTAAGTTTTTTTCTGAAATTATATGGCCACGTCTAATTTACCGGGCACGGATGATGTTGTGTTTGAACTTTGAATACAATTATGTGCAAAACAAAAACTAAATAATATAATTCTAATTATTCTTTAAAGTTTTATTAAGCGTATAATTTTTACTAAAATTTATACAGAAAGCAAAAAAAAATATTATGTTCGATAAAAAGCTGTGTTTGGTTGGTCTTCATTTAGGAATTTTCACTTCATCTCTATGCCATCTGACAGTCTAAACATACAAATAGTCTGCTACCATGGTGACGTCCCAACGACCTTAACTCATTTTTTCTATGTCTTATGTCTTGATGGAGTAAGCGATTCATACCTGACAGTTTAGGTCCGCTAATTTTTTTTTGGAAACATCAAATAAACTTTAGAAAACGAATTTTCAGAGTCCTCACGAGTCATTCTAACTTTTTAGTAGATGTTGATCAAGAAATATGCCTATTATTTTTAAATTACCGCAAATTAACCATTTGGTTTTGGGATATTTTTTTAACACACGGCACCATCGAGTTTCATGGTAAGTTACGAGGCTTGTGTTATGGATACCAGACAACGATATGATACGATACAAACGCATGCGGAGCCGCGCGAAATTAGTAGATATCTTTATAAAATCTTTCTTGAAAATATGCAAATATTTTAAGTAAAAATTTATCTAGCGAATTAATGTAAAGACAAATGTTCCTGTGACCTGGATTAATGGCTGCTCCGGTAAGAACGGTCTGCGTCATAAATTGCAGTGGGTTAGGCCAGAAACATGTTCTACAAATCCTCATTGTTCTCGAGAATGGAAAGTTTAGTAAAATGACCAGGAAAATAGTTTAAGATAATAGAAACCATAGATACCATAACCATAGGTATATTCCTATATTAATATTAGCACGGAGTATGTATGTATGGATGTTTGTTACTCTTTCACGCCAGAACGGCTGAACGGATCTGAATGAAATTTGGCATAAAGATAGATTATAGTCTGGAAAAGCACATAGGCTACTTTTATCTCGGAAAAATGTACGGATCCCGCGGGATAGGTTTGTTTTTGTTAAGTAAATACATCCGTATTAATATAATAAATGTGAAGAAAGTTTGTTACACAATCACGCCAGAACGGCTGAACGGATCGAAATGAAATTTGGCACAGATATAGATAATAGTCTGGAATAGCTTCACATATACTTTTTATCCCGTAAAATGTACAGTTCCCATGGAATAGATTTGTTTTTGTTTTTCATTAGGGATGCACCGAGAGAAGCGAGGGTGAGTCGCTATATAACGAACTGATTTATAATATTCAATCTTTAATAAAGTTAGAATTAATTCGAATGCAAAGTGGATAAAATTATTTAATACTTCGAGGGTGAAAATTACTTTTAAGGTGGTTTTCGTGAAGTAGAGAGCTTATTGTTTTCGAAAGACCTATTGTGAAGTCCACTAGGCCAGCGTTGTGGAATATTGCCTGATTCCCCTTGTATTGAAGTGAGGTCCGTTCCCAAAAATGGAATGTTAAAATGCTGAATACATATAGAATAGTTTGTATTGAATATTCTGCGATTAATTTTGTGTCGTTATTTATACAAGTGATCGCTGAGTGACCGAAATTCGACTATAATAATCATTATTAAAAACTTGAATATATATATATATATATATATATATATATATATATATATATATATATATATGAAGATAATTTACCTATCTATATAAAAATACAATGTTTCCAAATTGATGAGAAAAAGGTAGCGAACAGTTTTGTCTTTGCCTATTTATTTATAGCAATATAATATTAACTCTGTTCCTAGACATGTCGTAGGGTGGTCGTAGAATTTTATTAAATAACTTATATAAGATACATAATATGATTTATGTAAATATAATATAATTATATATGTATCTTTTTAATTTAAGTAATAGTTCAAGAGGATAGCGCAGTCGAAAAAACAAAAAAGCCCTCTAGAGCCTTATAATACTATTAATAATATCTATATTTATTTGAAGCCATTAAAAAGAAAATTGAATTGAATTGAAAGTTGTATTTTATTTACAATTATGTATACATTATGTATATAAATCATAGAAACAAAGCGTTGTTTTTATAATAGAAGAAAAATCTCTTTAACTGTTGTAAATACAACAAGTTTTGGACAACTAACCACTAAGGCGACGTATTGTTATTTGGTTAGTAAAAAGTGGGTTGCGTGTTCACCAACGAAAGGTTCTGTAAACATATTATCTTTGTATTAAATTATCAAATTGTTTATTGTAAGCCCCAAAAGAAGTATTACTCAGATTTAGCAAGCTTTAATTTTCGTTTGACTTTAGAGCTTGCTCTATAAACCAACAGGTAAAACTTGTATTTTGAGTTAAGATTTGTATAAATTACCATATTTAATATATTTATATTCTTAGATTATAAATAATCTTAAAAAAATGCACAAATTCAAGCTTGATTTTGATATGCAGTCAGACGCATATTATGGTAGAATTTTAAAGGTTCTTTTTAACCATTTGGCTACTGAACCCTAATACTTCTTTTATTCCTATATAAGAATGGTTGCATTTTTTGTTAGTCTATTCACCAAAACTTCGCATAATATTGTATAACAATTCTGTTATCGATTTTATTAAAAAACTCAAAGCCATTAGATATAAGAAGAAAAAGTGTAAATATCTATATGAAATAAATCAATATATAAAATATCTTTACCAAAACTTATTATTTCTAGTTTTACCTAAACAAAATAGTATTATTACAAAGAACATATTGGGACATTAACACACAGCACTATCTAGTTCCAAGGAAACTTACGAGGCTTGTGTTATGGATACTAGACAGTTGATTCTAGTGTTCAAACATTTAACTTTAAATATATACATATTATATATATCCACACATGACTGGAATACAAACATTCGTGCTCATCACACAAATGAATTCCCCCAGCGGGACTCGAACCTGCGACCGTTGGCACAGCAAGTACTACACTACAAACAGAGCCAAATGTGTCGTCAAAATAAAAATAATATAATGATAAAATAAGTAGGTAATAATATGTACATCGTTGGTGTGGATATTTATCCGTTTTTGTATCATCTAAAATACCCCTTCTAAAGATATATACGTTTCATTAAACCCTAAGGACTGAGATTGATATCGCAACTTAAAACTCGTTCCAGTGAAAAAAAGGAAATTGGGATATAAAATATATACAATGTGTTCTCGTCTGTCCAGTACAATATTTTAAAACGTAATTTCATTAAATGTACATGTTCTTCAAAGAGTTTAAGTATATCTATCGACTAAGTCAAAGGTCGCTGGTTTGATTTGTGATACATTTTTGTTTATAAGAAAATAAGTTAAATGCACACTTAGATATTTTTGTAATATTATAGTTATTTTATGATTTTTGTTCTAATAATTAGCCTACATTTGTATTTGTTGGTTAAGAACGACTGTCAACTTCTATCAATTTTATCGGAAATATTAGTGAAGGATAAACGTAGCTCTTACAGTACGAGCAAATACTCAATTTTTCTATTTACCTCCTATCCTAAAAGGAAAACAAAAACGATTTTATTATGGAATACCACAAATTCCATATTTTTCCAGTGTTTCATTTGGCTAGAGAAAGTTTCTAGAAAAATCTTATAGTATGTTTATATTTAAGCAAGTATTAAAGTATATAAGGCAACCAAAACACATCTTTGCAAGCGTGAAGTATAAGTAAAAATAGAGATAAAGCATTCACCCATTCCAAGATGTTTTAAATTGATTAAAGAAAGTACAATTACCTTTTTAACCGACTTCAAAAAAAGGAAGAAGTTCTCAATTCGTCGGGGACTTTTTTTTTATGTATGTTCCCCGATTACTCGACGATGGCTGGACCGATTTGTAAAATTCTTTTTTTGTTTGAAAGGGTATAGTTTCTAGTTGGTCCCATAGTCACCAAGTCACGATCTGATGATGGGATCCCAGGGAAATCGAAGGCAACTCTCAAAATTTTATAGGCACTTATTACGTTTTTCATATATTTCCTAAAGCTGTTCAAGTATTTGCGTCTGATAATTATCATATCCTGTGGTTGAGCTAATGATGGAAGGTACAACTCCTCAACGGTTAGGAGTTAAGAGAAAATTCTTTCAATATTATACGTAATTATAGACCAATAGTTAAATTCTTTAAAGCTCTTATTAACCGACTTAAAAAAAAGGAGGAGGTTCTCAATTCGTTGGGGACTTTTTTTTATGTATGTTCCCCATTACTCGCAGATGGCTGGACCGATTTGGAAAATTCTTTTTTTGTTTGAAAGGGTATAGTTTCCAGGTGGTCACATAGCCACCAAGTCACGATCTGATGATGGGATCTCAGGGAAATCGAAGACAAATCTCAAATTTTATAGGCACTTATTACGTTTTTCATATATTTTTGTGTTGTTTGAAAGTGTATATTTCCAGATTGGTCCCATTTAAATTTCAAAAAAAAAACCACCCCTGAGGGTGGAAAAATAGCTAATGATGCATTTAACCTACTAATTGTCATATTGACTTGAAACTTTGCAAGTGTTTCTATTTCCGTTGATAGTACAGTGGTTCGGTATTGTTGACCTGATCTGATGGTAAGGCCAGAAGGTGGATAGGTGGAACTCTTCAACGGCTAATAGTAGATACTTTGAGTTTGGGCTTATTTTGTTTGATTTGACAAGCCTAACACGTTCTTACTTTGCTACTACTGTCTACACTAAAAAGGGAAAAATAAAAACTTTTTTTTCAAATATTATCGAAGTCGGTGTGCTTTGGCTAAATAATTAAAACCTACCTATTAAATACATACCTAATCAAATATTTTCGAAATCGGTGCCAGCCCATACAAAGCAAAGCATACCGACTTCGAAAATATTTGATTAGGTATGTATAGTAAATGAAAATTACCAATCAGTTATTTTTTACTTTTTAGTGCTTTTGTTTGAAGTCGGTTTTTATTTTTTTGTTAATATTTGTTTGATTTCAAAGATTTTGTCCATCCAACTTAAACTTAATGTGACGTCATAAAAATCCTTTCATCACTCACAGAAATAGGGCACTTTATGAAATACTAGAAAATAACGGATTTGACAATGTCGGTTTTTGATAAGCATTTGTTTTCGTAGTCTATGTACACATAATAAATTCTAACCAAATCGAATCTAAACATTAAATTTTATTTGGAAATTTTTATTGAAATAGTCATTATTAATATATATGTTAGATTTTAAGGTATATATATGTTATGGGCCTCTGTTATTTAATATCTTTTTGTAAATATTGCCTGAAATAAATGAATAAATAAAATAAATTATTATTGATACAGACGCCGAATCTATAGTTTTTAGAATTTTTGTCTGTCTGGGTACGCATTAGGAGAAAACCACAGGACAAATTTTGTTGAAATTTGATATTATGATAGCTGGTTATTCGGGTCAACGTTAAGGATAATTTTTACTGCGGGAAAATATCTTATCTCTGGGAAATCTATACTATCCTGTAAAGTGTACCAAGGGACGAACCCTAGCGGAGTGAGGATGAGTCGTTAGTTTTTAACAAATAGCTGTTTTACTATATACCCAATATTCATTGCAAACGTTTTTTTAAATTTCTTTTAATTTTTGCTGAGTTTTTGGATGATGCACATTAGATGAGTAAATTTCTAAAAATTTCCTTTTAATATAACTATAGCCTAAATTACTAATGATAATTTGCTCAGTGATATGTAAATATTGTAGTTAAGATATAAATAAATATACGTGAAGCAAAATCTTATTTAAATAATGACAATCACCGATGTAAGACATTAATCCCTCCACGACCGCGGACAAGACGGCGTGACAGTTTACAATAGTTTTCTTAGAAATTTACCTGAAGGTGTTTAATCTATACTAATATAATAAAGAGGTTAAGTTTGTGAGTAAGTGAGTTTGTGACGTTGTATGGGGTAATCTCTGGATCAAGGGAACCGATTTAGATAAAATTTTATAAGAAGATAGTTTGAGATCCTGGGAAGGACATAGGATACTTTTTATCCCGGGAATCATCCCTTTAGGTGGTGAAGGTGGGGACGAGTGTTTGTATTGGGAAGCAAGCTAGGGACGAACCCAAGCGAAGCGAGAGTGAGTCGCTAGTATTTAAATAATGACGATCACCGATGTAAGACATTAACAATAATATCATTGTGTAATTAATTTAAGTTCGTGAGTGTCAAATATATGTATGTATACAGGTGGAATAGTATGATGCAATTTAAACATAACACTATTGTATTTTTTTATTTGTTTACATGTAAAGTGTAACTTCTAACCGATTTTAAAAATTCTGTAATGTATTAGGTACTAGAAAGTAAGTTATATCCATCTATACATATAATAAAATTGTAACTAAGTCGAATCTGTACATAAAATCTTTTTTGGTAAATCTAATTGAAATAGACATTATTATCGATACAGAGTCCAAATCTACAGTTTTAGAATGTTTGTCTGTCTGTCTCTCTGTCTGTTACCGCATCACGAGAAAACCACTGGACAGATTTTAATGAAATTTGGTATGATGATAGCTGGTTATCCGAGTCAACATATAGGATACTTTTTACTGCGGGAAAGTATGTCATCTCTGAGAAATCTATAATAAATGTTAAAAAGTACAAATATAATATTACAAAATATGTAATAGTAACTTTTTCTGTTTCTTTTCACACTTACACCACTGAATAGATTTTGATATGGCAAGTAGATAAATTCATCCTATATACGGACATAAGTTACCTACTCCGACTCACTTACCAAGCAAGTAAAACCGCAGGTATATACTAGTGTAAAATAAAAAGCATTTTATACGAACTCCTCTGTGAAGAGGATAGAGAGGGATTGATGAGGACATTCTCCACTTTTTGATGATTTTAATATATTGAGATACATCCATTTTATAGGCTTATTAGGCAGTTCTCTGACCAATCTTGTCATTATTTCTACATTTTTGATCTTCAAAGTTTCATAATAATTTTAGGTTTTTTCGTACCTAAGCCGGAGATTTTTGGCATTTATTATTCGCGATTTTAATCTGTTTTTAACCGACTTTCAAAAAGGAGGAGGTTCTCAAATCGTTCAATTTAAAAATTTAAAAATTTGTCGGTGCCAGCCGACAATATTTTAAGATAATGATGAGATTATATATCTAATAGGTAAATATATATTTTACGTATCGAAATATATTAGATTTGCTTTGCATCGGCTGGCACTGACTTTGAAAATATCTGATTAGGTATCTATTCTAAATGAAAATCTCCGTTTAGTTATTTTTTACATTTTAGTGCCTGGAAGTCGGTTTTTATTTTTGTTTTAAAGTTTTTATTAGCTAAATAATAAAGCGTAGGTTTATAAAAAATCTCATTTCGTCAGCATTCATGGTATCTTTGATGCTTATTCTGCTACAAGGTACATTTCGCTACTATATATCGAAATAGGAAACAACACTGCATCATGTACTGCCAAACATATGGATAATTACGGCCTGTCGCTTCGTTACTTCAGACAAAGCGTCGTTTACTGTATTACGAAGAGCGATACGTCTTTCAGCAATCGCTTTATAAATTTCATTCCGATGAAGAAATAAGGAATGTGTCGTTTGTAAATAGTAAATAAATTATCTTTAGATAATCAGGTTTTATGCTATGATTTTTGTGGAGACTTTCAAATTCTAAAAATTTCTTTTTTTTTTTTTTGAAAAACTGATCGGGTTTTTTTTTATTTATGTGAATTATTGTTTTATTTACTATTTTTTAATTCGACATTTTTAGTTTTATTTAACAATTTCTTGTCATAAATTAGTTTTAAACGTATAAATTGTTTATATTTTTATAATTGCCTCTTAAAAACTTGTATTTTGATACCCCACTTAATTGATTCGGAGGAACAATTTTTTTCAAGACACATATCGGCACCAAAAATCCGCAATTTAGATTTTTTAAAACACCTATTTAAGGACACTTGGATTTTTGAGACGAATGTAACGATACCTTAGTTGTCGCAATCCATCCAGCCATTTAGAAGATACGAGGTAATAAAGAAATTTATATACATAGAAACTTCTCTGTTTGTCAACCGATTTATATATTTTTTTATTTAGCTTTTAAGCTTATCGATGAGCTTTAAGTGTTATTAATAAAGAAAAAAAATAGAATTTCGACCAATGGACGACCCCTAGTATAGGTATAACCTTCAACATATCACAAGTATTAAAATGAAGGCCGTGATTTTATGTCATTCGCAAAAGTACAAGCTGAATAATTTTGATAAGTAGTTTTCTTAGCGCTTTTTTGTAGAATTTACCATAGTTTGTTTCTAAAGCTCTTATTAAAAGTTTTATCTAAATTCAAAACCATATAATCTAAATGACTTCTTGTTAATATGTACTTTTATGAGGAAGAAAAGGATCTCATCTAATCTTCCAGGTCTAAAAGCTTAATAAGCTTTCTACTAAACGACTCTTAGTCTTACTCTTACGTCGCTTTAATTTTTTAACTAAAAGTTTTGTATAATCTGATGTTTTACTATCTAAGCTCATTATGCTGATATCCTTATAGCTCGTATTCAATCTTTGATCTCTACATCACATTTATATTTCCTTATAAAAGTTCATTTATTGGGTATTTCATTCTTTATATACATAAATATATAATAAATATAAATAAATACATATTATATGTTGGTACATTAACACACAGCACCATCTAGTTCCATGGTAAGCTACGAGGCTTGTGTTATGGATACCAGATAGTTGATACAATACACATATATAACTTTAAATACATACATATGTTTTATATAAGAACCCAGTACTGAAATTCACACACATATTCGTGCTCATTACACAAACGAATGCCTCCAGCGGGATTATTCTATGTATTATTCCAGACTATAATCTATCTCTGTACCTCATCTAAATCCGTTCAGCCGTTCTGGCGTGAAAGAGTAACAAACATCCATCCTCACAAACTTTCACAATTATAATATTTATACAGATTAGAAAAGAAAAAAGTGGTAGATATTCGTACAAACGGACGAATAGCAACAGCCTAAAATTATATGAATCAAAAGGACACTATTAAAGTATTACGCAGTGACAAAACTTTTTATTGAGATTAAAACGTCAAACGCGGATATGAGAATGAGAGAAATTATCTTATCTATATTTACTATAGTAAAATAATGTAAAGGCACATGAAAAAATATGTTGATATATTACAATTATTTAGTTTGTATATATTATTTAGATTAGGTATATATATATATATATATATATATATATATATATATATATATATATATATATATATGACGGAGGAGGATTTAGTTACCTTTTTCTGTTATGAAACCTTATTATTGTTTAAAGTCACTATGTTCTTTAATTTACTTTTTATTGCTTTTAAATTGATTTTGAATTTAGAGCAGAGATTTAGTCTCGAGCGCGGTCGAGACGCCATCACGACATTCTTTGGAGATACGTGGCTTAGTAACGTTGGTTGATCATGGTGGATCATAGAGAGTTATGTTTGATATTGTAGTTGGAAGTCGATGATCGGTCACTGTGAACACGCTAGCTCTAAATCATTAGAATTACCGTTTCAAGTTTATAACATTGTGATTTCCCTGATTAAATTGTGTATTAGCATTGAATACTTTATTATTTGAGCCCTGATAACGCCCACAAGATGAGTAACCACCATAGATGATGTTCGTAGTATATATATATATTTAGATTATATTATTTAATTTGTATATTTAGTTGATATATTACGAAATAATAATGTAAAAAAATATTACGAAATGAAGGTAGTGGTAGCCGACTACTAAAGCACTCGCTCGGGAATCCGCGAAGTAATGGTCGAAGTGAAGCGCGTTCAAATTCCGGGTCTCGCACCTCTAATATTTTCATGTGTAAATCATTTCTAACATGATTACCTTGTTTTACTGAGAGAGACAGATCGTGAGGAAACTTGCATGTCTGAGAGAACCTGGCGAGTTTTCGAAAGACATGTGAAGTCTGCCAACCCGCACTTGGCCAATGTGATGGGACTGATTCCCTCGTGTTGCTGGCAGGCTAGTACCCAGCAGTAGGACGTTAGGAAGGGCTGAATTCATACATACATTATTACGAAATACATAAGTGAAATTCATTAAGCTTTTTTCTGATAAAAAAAAGTATTAAAGTATTAAAGAAAGTATTAAATATTACATAATGTCAACGACATCAGAACAGGTTGTAGAGACCTAAAACATGATTTAAGTAATTGAATCAAAAAAACTCTCAGTCAAAAATAAAGCAGCACAAATATTTGCGTTTAGATATAATGGCAAACACCGATATGAGTATAATAACATTTTAGTTAACATTCTTTTGTAATTATTATCTTGTACTTGCGTTTACTTTAGTCAAATACTCTATTGCTTGTGAAATATGATGCAATAAAGTGGTAAAATTCGTTTATTTCTTTGTATATAACGATTAACCTCCAGAACAGAAATAGATATATCACTTTGAATCTAAATCAAGTGAACTCTGTTTTAGCTTACAATTCCAACAAAGCTATTAAAACATAAAATAATTTATTAATTTATCTTAATTTTACAAAAAGTTAATCTATGAGCTGGCAAATAATATAGAATCTTACTAACATAATATAAAATTATACAGAAAACTATTGATAAGAAAAAGTTTGTGATGCTTTTTTCATTGCTTTAGAACAAACGTGATCATGGGTAATCTACCTAAAGGTTTGTATCGTAGTGTCTATATACAAAATTATGCAAATTTAAAGAAAAAAACAAATGACTCTTGCTGATTATATCAGATATTGAGGGATGCTGTGTGAAAAATCTCCTGAAAATCTAAATAAAGCTTGAACGAGTCGCTAGTCTTTTGTTATACCAGTGACACCTGCTTCCTCAAATATGAATTCAACAGTAGACGAAATCCAGTACTTCCTTCTTGCATAATTATAAGTTCCCTAAATAAAGCTAACCGAAGTTTGAACTTGGCATATTGTACAGTAATTTGAATTTCAAATTCGTAATAAGGTCGTACAACTACGTCTAATTTGCAAGGTATTGTAGTGCATGGCTTCTATCTATTTTATCTGTACCTAATAAATCCATACTTTATAGTACAATCTCAAATTGTTTCTGTCGATATGTTAAATTTACACTTCTAAACTACTATTATAAAGAGAAAAGATTTGTATTTTTGTTGTTTGTATAGAATCAAACTCCTCGCTAATCCATACTAATATTATAAATGTGAAAGTGTGTTTGTTTGTCTTTTTTTTACGTCGAAACAGAGTGACAGATTAGCGTGATTTTTTGGGTAGAGGTAGTTGGAGCGCTGGAGAGTGACATATGCTTTTATCGCAGGAGACTACCTCACTCCCACGGGAAAACACGTTATAATACAACCCAAAAAATTATTTATGATCAGAATTACTTCAAACTTGGTATTAATGCACTTCAATACAATTAAATTAATACGTGTTTCAGCATTTTTCGAAATTTATCCCATAAGTGATTAAAATAGGGGATAAAAGTTTGTATGAACCTTTTTAGTTTTTTATGTAGTTTTACCGCGAGTGAAGCCGCGGGTTCTGCTATTTCTTCATAAAGTAACGACGAAATAGATCGATGTGTTTTTTGCATTAAAATATTGCATAAGCCGCAGAGTACCATAATTTTATCCAGAGGGTTCCATTTGAATAATATTATCTAATCTTAGATGTAAAGTTGAGAATGATAACGCAGTGATGAATATAATTACTAGTAAGTGAAATAAAAAGCAAATTTATCATTAAATAAATAATATAAAATGACAAATCTACACTAATATTATAAAGAGGTAAAGTTTGTGTGTTTGTGACGTTGTAGGGGGTAATCTCTGGATCTACTGAACTGTTCTAGATGAAATTTGGTAAGAAGATAGTTTGAGACCCTGGGAAGACATAGGATACTTTTTATCTCGGAAATCATCCCTTAAGAGGGTGAAAATGGGGATGAAAATTTGTATTGGGAAGCAAGCTAGGGACGAACCCGAGCGAAGCGAGAGTAAATTGCTAGTTAAAATATGATTCTGAAGATGATAAGTGCAAGTAATTATTATGAATAATTTAAAAATAATATCGCCTTCTATATACTCATACCTAAGTCTATACCTACTTGCTGTGCTAGCGGTCGCGTGTGCGAATCCCGCTGGGGGCATTCATATGTGTTATGGACTCCAGTCATAGGCGTTTATATTTATAATATTTTGTATTTACACTTATATATATATATATAGTGTATCAACTATCTGGTATCCATAACTCAAGCATCGTAGCTTGCTATGTTAATATCCCATCATATTATTATTATATACCCTAGAAATGACTGAAAAATTAAAAGAATACATTAAAAAGTATAGAAAGTTAGTTAAGAATATCCATATTTCAACAGGAATATTTTTGAATTGTACGCAAAAAGAATGTAAAACATGCATATTCATTGTTTATGCATACCGATGTTGACAGAGTAAATGTTAGTCAGTGATACACGAGAAAAATTCGTATTTGTGAAAAATTGTTTGACTACAGTTTAACTGTCGGAAAATATTGTCTCCTATCTAAATTATACCTAAGAGGAAAAGATCGTTAGATAAGCCAGATACGCAGGATATATTATAGTGCACAAGTGTACGCGCACTCTCAAAGTCCAATGGGACGATACTTCGACACGACCGGTGAGAGTTAAGGTGCAGGTCCAAAGGCTTTACTTGCTCTCTGAGGCACGGGGGTGAAACACCGCCAACTTTCCAATTCCGGGCTACTATTGAGAATGTCTTAGCAGAATAACTCAGTAATTAATCTTTGCCCGACTCGCCTCGAACCCAAGATATCCGGATCTGTTGCCGTATTCGCTAGCCACTAGACCACCGAGGCAGCTAGGTTTACATATAAACTTCTTGCCTACCATTATCTATAAGCAGCTCTGATAAATTCATTTTCTACGATGTTATGAATATTTCAGTATTTAATTACTGTTACATGCCTTGATGCTCTACTTTCGAATCAATTTTTTACTTACTCATTGATATACAAAAACTCAAAATACACAATTAGAATCTCAAAAGTGTCCTCAAAAAGAAGCGCACAATTCCAAATTATGCGCTTTTTTCATTAAAGCATAAAATCTCTTTTGTTCATTGCTTTGCGGATGGCAAAATCAAAACGTTGTTTCGTTTAAAAAAGTACTTAATGTGGTGTACCTAAGTTCGGATTTGTATTTAGACATTTAGAAAACTACAGATAGGCTATTTAGAACAAGCGTCAGCGGCATAAAAAGTAGTTTAACAAAAACTTTCGGTTCATAAAATTTTATGGAGCTTTTTTATCAGTTGGAAAGCTTTGATTTTACTTTTATATAAAGAATAATTATTAGTAAAGATAACTTATAATCTAATCTGATGTATTTATACCTCAATCTACACAAATATATACAGCAACTAGCGACTCCCCCTTGCTCCGCTCGGGTTCGTCCCTACTTACGTTTTAACGTTTAGTATAGATTTCTCAGAGATGAGATGTTTTACCGCAGTAAAAAGTAATCTAATCCTATATGTTGACCCGGATAACCAGCTATCATCATACCAAATTTCATCAAAATCCCTCAAGTGGTTTTTCCGTGATGCCGTAAAAGACTGACAGACAGACAAAAATTCTAAAAACTATAGATTCGGCCTCTGTATCGGTAATAATGTCTTTTTCAATAAGAATTTCCAAATAATATTTATTGTACAGATTCGGCTTTTTTTTTTATTTCTGTTAGGCGGCTATTTATGTATCACTGCGACCATTTCTGGTCTATTGTGATCGCCGCTATTTTGTACTAGAGTGAACCACTAAACCCTGCTGATGTTAAGAACTGCAGGATTTTCTTAGGGTTACACTCTTTTATTTCATCTAGGCTTGGAAATTGTTTTCCTAGATGAATACTACGTTTGTGCATGAGCGGTCCACATTCCCACAGAAGATGCAGTGGCGTTTCGTCTGCCTCCCTGCAAATTCTGCAGGTTCGCGTTTTGCTCAGCCCCAGGTTGAACATGTGCTTATTTAAGCAGCAGTGTCCAGTAAAGGCCCTTACCAGTATTCGTAAGGTTTTTCTGTTTAGCCCTAGCATAAGATTGTTAAACCTTTTGTCGTAGGCTCTTATTAATGCTTTGGAGTGATTCATTCCATTTGATTCAGTCCAGGTATTGTTCGCAGTCTTAAGACATGCTATCATTAGGGTTCTTTGAGCTAGGCTCTTAGGTATCCCACAGAAGGGCTTAGGGCCCTGCTGTATGCCAAGAGCTCCCCCTCTAGCGAGCTTATCGGCACACTCGTTACCAATTACACCTGCATGACCCGGTACCCATCTTAACACTACTTTGTTACTTCTTGCTAAGAGGTTTAGTCGGTCCATGCACTGCTCCACTAACTTTGATGAGACTGTGTTTGAGTCCAGCGCTAGTAGTGCAGCTTGACTATCTGAATGTATATAGATAGTTTGATTTGTGTAGTGCTTAGACAAATTAGCTTCTACACATTCTAGAATAGCATAGACTTCTGCTTGGAAAATAGAGGCAAATTGTCCGAGGTGTATGCTTTTGCTAAACCTCGGTCGCTCTCCATATATCCCACAGCCAACCTTTGCTTCTATTTTTGAGCCATCTGTAAACCAGATAAGAGATCCGTTTTTATGGATTACCTGGCTTTTAGTCCAGTCTTCTCTTGACGGAAATTCAATTGTATAATACTTTACAAATGAGTGCCGAATTAGCATGGCATCAGTCGTCATACCAAGTAGCGGCATTTCTTGCAATGAGTCCTGTAGGGTCCTCATTTTTCGTGAGAGCCAATGAGTTCTGCCTTGGATTTTAGCTCTATGCATGCTGGCTTTTGCCTCCTTTTGTATGAATAGGTCTAAAGGTGGCAGCCCGAGTAATGCATTTAGTGCCTGACCAGGGCACGTAGACATGACTCCTGTGGTCATTAGACAGGCTGTTCTTTGTAGGCTGTCTAGTTTTTGAATGGCTGTCGTCTGCTTGGCCTTATTGGACCAGGCTACCGATGCATAGGTGATAATTGGCCTCACAATAGCAGTGTAAGTCCAAAGTTGATTCGGCAAGAAGATTCGGTTTAGTTACAATTTTATTATATGTATAGATTACTTAAATAAGTCAAAAGTATTGAACCCAATATTGTCATTTATGAATAACATTAAGTTGTTACTGCACCGCACCAATGTTAAAGGCTTATTAAATCCAAAAACAATACTATTAGTTAATAAAACAATTATATCACCAAACGACGAAATTAATAACATTAGGTATTTCAGAGTTGAAATTCCCCGACTTGTTATATTTTGTTTGAAATATTTTAGTATAATAATTACGAATATTTATAATAATATCACAACAATGTGGGTGAATAGCAATGATTTATAACAATAATAAAATCTGACCAACTTCGGTTTAGTATTCAGGGACTGATTCAAACCTAAACCTCGTGATTTGTAGCCATATATTCTAGCTACTAAACCCCTGGGCAGGCACAAATAGCAGCATCATAAATAATAATAATAATAATAATAATACCTTTATTGACGTAAATACAAAAGGGTTACAAGACATTTATTTTTAAACTATATAATTAGCACAATCTTTGTTTAGGTATACTAACGTCTGAACTAGGCCGAGCCTGTATCTCAGACGCTAGCCTCTTCCTATTACACAATTTGTTTATTGCTAATAAATTAAATGTAACATAATACTAAAAATATATATGTTATACAATGTGAACAATTTCGAGATCTATCAGCGTAGGTATTTGTTTAATTTACTAAAAACATCTACCGTCATTGTGTCATTTTTAGTTATTATTGAAGTTAGACCACTAAAGCTATGAGTTTAAGCATTAAGAAAAATATGTATATTGTTTAATTATTTTACGTAAGATTTTTTTTTAAACTTTTTCTATAGATAGTTTTTTTTAATATGATATATTTTGAACCAGTTTTATATTATTTGTAGATGTTCATTTGTAAATAATTTGAATAATAAATTTGTATAATTTATATCATTTATGGTTGTTTATTTGGAAATATTTAGGTATATTTTACATTATCTATAGTTGTATATGTATAAATATTTAGGCATATTTTTATTATTTGTAGTTTTCTGTATTTAGGTACCTATATATTATATCTTTGTAGTTGTTTATTTGTAGAAATTTAGGTATGTACTCGTATATGTAATTTAGCAAACTAGTTTAAATTTAAGTCTTTGTTTTAAATTTAAAATAAATAGCAGCTCTTACTCTGAAATCATTAGTAGTTTTAATTTAAATTAAACACACTATAAGTAAAATCATAAACTAAAGCTAAACCAAAAATTATAACTAACTAGATATACCTACATATTATTTAGAAAAAACACAAGATTCGCCTTACTTGAAAAATTTAACAATGTGAAAATTGTAAATCTTTTCAAGCAATTAACTCTTTAAATCACTACTTCTTGTTTCCACTATCTCAGTATTGTAGTATTTCAAGTTTTACATTATTCTGAGATAGAAAAGCGGGACCAACGGGATTCCGGTACACGGTATTTATTCGGATTCACGAAGCTCTTTACTCGTTACTTCCTAGAAAATACCTTCCGCACTTTAATCTTATTTATAACGGAGATTAAAATAAATTACAGATTTTAAACTAACAATTTAACATTATATTATACAATATACATTTTTCGTTTATACTACAAAAGTAATGGTTATAAGTTTTATATTCCTCTTAGGCAATTGTAGCCCAGTGGTAACGTGCTCGCTTGGGAAACCGAATGAAGCGGGTTCAAAGCTGATGAAATGAAAGGTAGCGAGCGCACTTTGTACGCAGATACAACGTGTACTTCCTTTGCATTTTATTTTCAAAGTCCGTTGGGACCACAATTTGACACGATCGGTTAAAAATCAGACGCAGGACCTATAGCCAGGGTTTCCCAAACCTTGGGTATGTAACATTGTCAACTTCCCAACTCCAGGCTGATATTGTAGTTTTCTAACAGAAACCCCAATAACAATTTTTGGCTCTCTCGGGACTTAAATCTAGGACCTCTAGACCTAAACTAGACTCAACTTATATACTTCTTAATATACCTACTTTGACCTAAATTCAAAATGATATCATTTTATTTTCTTACCTGCGCCCACGAGATATAAAGGACGTTATGAATTATTATTATATTCTAGAACCCAATTTGGAGGTACGTCAGATAAGAAATCTTTTGCTCACCTTTCACGAACATCAAAGGCGTCGATCGGAGTTGTGCGCAACTAATCAATTATGGAGCTGATAATCGAATCTTCTAAATAGGTTATAGCTTATAGAATTTTTTTTGAATAGAAACGAACAGATAATTTAGTCTATTTCTGTTTTAATATCTATCTGTTAGTATGGAAGCAAGAAGATGAATGAAATTAACACTTAGTATTATTGAAGAACCATTTTTCTTATTAATTTTGTCATTGATATTTTATCTTGAAGCAGGCTCTGAGATTTAACTGCGTAACTAACGTTTCGCGAAATATAGCAATAAACTAGCTTAGTGGGTTGTAAAATAACTATCCATTTTTAAGCCAGGTATTTCATTAGGTTGAATTTTTGAGGAGGAGGTAGGTGCTGAATTTTGTTGTATATTTTTGTGTTTATATGACTCGATTTCTTCGCTAAGCTAGAATCTGGTTTTTTTGATAGAAACATTCGAATTATTCTAACCCTAAGGATAGGTAAGATACTTTATTTAATGAGATATATGCAAATGTCGAGAGATAGAATACGCAAACCCTCTATATTTTATGTTGATTTTCTTGATGATTTTAAAAATCTATAAATTAATAACTTATATCGTTCGTGCCATTTAAGAATGCCCATTACAACCTATAATATTAAAGGAGAATTTCTTGTATATATAAAATTATTCCGTGTATCTCGGAAACGGCTCTACCGATTTGGATCAAATTTTGTATTTAGATAAGTTTTTGCTTTTTAAGTTTATCTATCCATATAAGTATATTGGGAAAATATGCTAATTTTATATCTTTCCCGAAAAAACTGCAAGTGCAACACTGTCACCCAGGTACTAATTATAATAAAATATTTAAAAACTTACACATAATCTACTACTTACACATTAAGATGCAACTAACGTAGAAAGCAGGCATGATTTCATTTATTTACACGACTTTTTATAGCTGGCCCTCGCAAACAAAAGGGTCACGGTTAAGCGTCGACCTAAATTGTCATGTCCACTGAAGGAATAAACTAAAGCAAATTGCTTATGTCGTACGCAGAATCAGATTTAATAGCTTAGAGGAATGCTTATAACGCGGCGCTTTATGCGAATTCAATCGATTCCTATAAGAAATAGTGACTTTTTAAAGAGTTTACACTAGATTAATTTCTAAAAATCCATACCACGAATAAAAATTTCGACACGTTACCTATGTTATGAAGACAGAGGCATAATTTCTATATTGTTTAGTTTTCTGTAAGTAATAACGATTATAGAAAGAGGACTTGTCTAAGGGGTTTTCTATATACATTTACTAGCTTTTCCCGCTGCTGCGCTGGCGTAGTCTATTTATGTAGAGCTGTTTCGATCCTAAAAGTTGTCACGTTATATAAGACAACGTATAAGTTATAGTACAAGGTGCTAGTGAGCCCGTCCGCTGGGCGTAGAACCTACTTGGTGGCTTGGAGAGAGAATTCAGCGGTGCTTGCGCGCCGCCAGATCGAGATAGTACCATATTTATACAAACCTAATAATAATAAATAAACCTAGTGAATAATGACGAGTTTCGAGTCCCTATATACCGAGATTTTTCAGGGGATAGGTTTACAAAGAAAGCGGATAGTTTGATCGAAGTTATTTTCAACTTTCTCAAAAGAAAGAGAAAGGCTATGGTCTTGTTCACTTGTTCTTGTTGTTGTTGTTTTCACCAAGGTGTTCACTTCGATCCTCCAGAGGTGGAACCAAGTGCCTATGGCGCATGCCGCCTGGTGGAGACGTGAGTAAATGGTTTTCATAACTTCCGATGAAGTGTAGTGTGTTGGCGTAAAAGCGGAAAAGTTAGTCTATTAGGATACATTAAAAAACCTGTTTCTGACTAAATTTACTAATTCCAATGAGAAAAAGATAACGGTAAGTTTTTTTTTTTTTTTTTATTGTCGCTCGACAAGATGACTCCATGACGCCTGATGGTAAGCGACAGTGGAATCCAGAATGAGATCCATCGGTTCCGGGACTTGATCTCGATTCTGATCAACCTCACCTTGTCGGCCTGCAAATGTGCTTTTTCACGCTCCGTTTAAACGACCCAGGATTATAGGAAGAGGGAAACACGTGAGACGGTAATGAATTCCATTTCCTAATAGTGCGGCACAGGTAGGAGCTGCCAAACCTTTTGGTACGAGAAGGTATGGGTAGTACCGTGTGAGGATGGAATTTCCGACCAGCACGTGTGGTTTTGGAGAGGAAAGGAGAGGAGGGTATAAGTTGGAAGAGCTCTTCTGAACACTCGCCGTAATAAACGCGATAAAAAGCGGCTAGAGAAGCAACATCTCTACGCAATTGCAGAGATTCTAAATACTGAGTAGCCTCAGGTTTATTAATTATGCGGATAGCACGGCGTTGCAATCTATCAAGAGCGTCTAACAAGTACTTTGCAGAGCCATCCCAGAGGTGGGAGCAGTACTCAACGCATGAGCGCACTTGAGTCTTGTAAAGTAGACATAGCTGCTCAGGCGTGAAGAACCACTTCACCCTGTTCAGGACCCCGAGTTTACGCGAAGCTAACGAAATGACACTCTCGATATGGTTTTTTTGGTTCAGATCGCTGCGGATATTAACTCCGGGGATGTTGATGCCATCCTGCATAGTAAGGCGAGTGTTCTGAAGAGAGGGAAAACAAGGGAATGGAGATTTTTTAGCCGAGAACGCGCACACCTGCGTCTTCTTGGCATTGAACTCGACCAGGTTCTTTGAACCCCATTCTGAGATGCGGTACAAGACATCGTCGAGCTCACGGACAAGTTCTGTTCTCCTGTTATCTATCTCCATTTGATTAGCGGCTGGATGACCAAAGTATCGACCGTGGACAGTGCTATCGTCTGCATAGCAATGAATATTACCCAGAGATAACATGTCATTGATATGCAGAAGAAAGAGTGTTGGCGATAAAACGGACCCCTGAGGCACACCGGCGTTCACCTGTAGGAAGCTAGAAGCTTGCCCATCGCAGAGAACGCGAATACTGCGCTCATGCAGGAAGTCAGCCACCCAGTCGCACAATCGAGGAGACAGACCGTAAGCCGGAAGCTTGGAAAGAAGAGAACGGTGCCAAACCCTATCGAAAGCTTTCGAGATGTCAAGGCTAACAGCAATCGATTCGCCATGTTTGTCCATAGCCTCGCCCCATAGATGCGTCATAAAAGCTAGAAGATCACCCGTCGAACGTTTTGGTCGAAATCCATATTGACGATCATTGATAATGGAGTGATCTTCTAGATAGCGGATAAGTTGCGAGTTTATGATCCGCTCGAACACCTTACAGAGTACCGAGGTGACGGCTATGGGTCGGTAGTTGGCGGGATCAGAACGGTCACCTTTTTTGGGGATTGGTTGAACGTTCGCCACCTTCCAGGCCTTCGGCACAATTCCTGAGGAATAGGAGTTTCGGTACAGGCGCGTTAGTGCTGGAGCCAACTCTGCTGCACAATTTTTAAGAACAATCGCAGGATTACCATCAGGACCACTTGCTTTCTGGGTGTCGATCGACTGTAGAATTGACCGTACATCACGCTGCCTAATCTGGATATCAGGCATTGTTGTGCCACAATATGGTATAGTCGGAGGTTGGGCTCCACAGTCGTCGAGACGGGAATTGGCTGCAAACAGAGAGGCCCATATATTGGCTTTCTGCTGTGCGTCATGGGCCAGAGATCCATCAGGATATCGTAGCGGTGGCAGCGTAGGCTGGCAGAAGTTGCGTTGCACGGCTTTGGTCAGTCGCCAGTAGCTACGGCTTCCCGTAGGGTGCGAAAGAAGTTCTTGACCAAATCGTGCTACGCGCTGAGTATCTGCTCTAATGTAAGCCCTCTTGCAAGCTTTAGTGGCCGCATTATAAGCAGTTTTGAGAGATTCGACATTGGGATCACGAAGGGAGCGGGCCCTAGTCCAAGTACGATAAGCCGATTGTTTCTGCTCTACAGCATCGGTACATTCGCGGTTGAACCAAGGACGAGATCTACCACCGCCGACAACGTCACTGAAGGGAATATAATATTCCATTCCCAACAGTATTTCATCAGCGATGGCGATTGCACTCTCGGACGGATCTCTCTCACCAAAACAGCGTGAAGACCAGGGGACAGACGCAAAGAAATCACGTAAGCCATCCCAATCAGCCGACAAGTAGTGCCATAACCTTCGCTTCACCTCCACAGGTCGTGGAGGAGTGACATATGGCACAGTAGCACCAACTAGACAATGGTCAGAGGAGCCCAAAGGCGCTCCGACCTTCACATTATATTTAGTTGGGTCATTTGTCAGCAAAAGGTCCAGCAAGGAAGGAGCTTGACCGACAATGTCAGGTATCCTGGTGGGCTGGAGTACCAGCTGTGTCAGGTCATGCGTGAGAGCAAAGGCGTGAGCAGTTCGTCCTGCGTGGTCAGTTTTGGAGGAACCCAACCAAGTCTCATGATGAGCATTAAAATCCCCCAAGAACACCAGTTCTGCATTTGGGAACTGCTCCTGCGCATCATCTGCCGTCTGACTAAGATAATCAAATAGTCGAGTGGTCTCATTATCTCCAGTGTGGGAACGGTAAAGGCACACGTATATACAATTAATGGGTCCTTGATCAACATGTACCCATAGGACAGAAAAGGAGGGGTCTTCCAAACAGCGCAATCGGCGACAGCAGAGACCTGCCCTAACATACAGGCACACTCAAGCTTTTCCGACAAAATTTTCTTCAAGGATGTAGCCGGGATACTGTAGGTATGATATGTCTGCAGGGGGAAGTATCTGAGTCTCCGTTAGGAAAAGCATTGCAGGTCTTACTGTCTCAAGATGTTGATGTACGGCATTGAGGTTGGAATGGAGCCCGCGGATGTTGGCGAACTCAACCTCAAATGACGTTGTTGTGTGGGAGGGTTTAGAAGTTGCCACTGTAAAACCTGAATGTGGAATTCGCGCTGTCATAATAGGACGGAGAGGGGAAAAAACGGAGCACAAAAAAAGTGGTCAGATACTATAGCAGAGAAGGAACAAAATGGAATCTAGAGTGCATGCAATGACACAAGCCGGTCCGCCGGACGGAAGGGCTCCCGTACCCCCCCGGAAGTAGTCGCCGGGTCCCACATCCGGTCACCATCCGGCACGACGAGCTACTCCAAGATTATGCGCGGCCTGGTGGGGCAGCCTCCTGGAATGGTTAGTCCCAATCGGGCCCCTGTACTATGCCGCGGGCGGCCAGCGGCACCACCGTTTCTACAGGTCTCCCTGGCCGGCGGGCCGACTGATGCCATTTAGAACATGCTTTCTAGCGCTTATCGGTCCAAGTTTCGTCATTAAGAACAAAAAAATTGAAATTTAAATATTTATAAATATTTATCTTCATATAATACCTTTAAAAACGAGTCTATCCAGTTTTATTCATATTGACATTGCTTAATAATCCGTGACGGTGAACCGATATAGTCTTTGGTGAAAGATTTCCACGTAAAAGGGTCGCAATATAAAAATCACTTATGTACAAATAAGGCGTACAAACGAGGCGCAATAACGTATGACCTTTCAAGGGCGAGAAAGTAAAATAACAAAAACGAGGTCTAAAGCCTGCGTCAAGCGTTTATTATAATAATATTTAAATAGAGTTTGAAACTATTGAAAATAAAAATATTTCTTTTTAGGATTTTAATAAAGTTTAGGCTTTGAAATAACAAACATAAAATTAAGGAGGCTTTAATATAGATTTTTATAGTACACAACAAACAAATGATCATAAACATTTAGAATTAAAAAAAAAATAGATAGAAAGGGAAAGAGTCAGAATATCTCAAGTGTAAGCTAAATCAGTTTTGTGGTTTTGTCGTAAAATTAGATTGAATTACTATATAATTATGGTTAAAAAACCTTATACCTATTTTTAGTAGTAGTAGTGATTATTCTGTAAACAAATATGGAGTTCCACACCTGAATCCGCGAATATCTTAAGAATTTTAAATGAAACTAGCGGCTCAGCCATATATATATATATTTTTTTTGTTAATAATATTGACAAATATTGACATTAATATTTATACGATACTAGCGTCACTCAATTGTTTTGCCTTCCCAGAACCTCTCCACTAACACTTAAACTTTATGGTATGGTAATAAAGTTCAGATTGACTTTTAAGTATTATTACGAATCTTTTGTATGGGAGTATAGAAAAGTGTTGTTTTTAGACCTTTTCAGGCATTTTTTTAAATTTTTCTCTCCGTAAGAACCATCCTCGTACTTCAAGGAATATTCTAAAAAAATAATTAGCGAAATCGGTTCAGCTGCTCTCGAGATTTGAGCTTACCAACACATTCAGCGATTCATTTTTATATTATAGATTTAAATAGAGTTTGAAACTATTGAAGATAGACATATTTGTTTTAAGGATTTAAATAAATTTTACGCTTTGAAACAATAAACATAAAATTAAGGAGGATTTAATATAGATTTTTATAGTACACAACAAACAAATGATCATAAACATTTAGAATTAAAAATAAATAGATAGAAAGGGAAACAGAATATCTCAAGTGTGTCATCTGAACGCGGGCGGCGCCGCGGGCAATGCTAGTATTTATATATTACTTTTCCCGCAACTTTGATTCCATAAATGGATGACGCGAAAAGAACTTTCTAAGCTCAAATACATGCATAATAATTTTCATAGTTGAAAAATATAATTCAATTCAATTTTATAGTTAATGGCTTCAAAGCGTGCCAGTTGAGAATAGATTACTTCGCCAATGTCACGTGCAATGGAGAAGACACGAAGAAGATTGGTAGGTAAAGACAAATATGACGTATTTTTACTTAAATCGCGCGTACCTTTTAGTCAACTGTTAAACTTATGTAACAAATTCTGGTTTTAAATTTCATCACTAAATACGTAATATACCAGTTGAAGGCGAAGATTGAAGTAAGAAAAAAAACAATCTCATAATTATGTCCATACATATAATTACACAACTGAGACTGTGTAATTATGTCCTTTCAATATTGGTTAAATTATTATGCCTCTACATTTATCTCGACGTATTTTGACGACACGTTTGGCTCAGTTTTTAGTGACTCTACTTGCTGCGCCAGCGGTCGCGAGTTCGATTCCTGTCGGGGGCATTCATTTGTTCGATGAGCACAAATGTTTGTACTCCAGTCATGGATGTTTATATTTATAATATGTATGTATTTAAAGTTATATAAGTGTAGTGTATCAACTATCTGGTATCCATAACACAAGCCTCGTAGCTTACCATGGAACTAGATGTTGATGTGTGTTAATGTCCCAACATATTTATTTTATATTTATATTTTGCAGTAAGTATAGAATAAATATTATAGCCGCAAAATTCTTTAGATAAGTATATAATCAATCATATTGAGCGACAGGTTTGACAGTTGACTCAAAGGCCCGGGCGATTTACATGAAAAATATGCTACACGAGTTTCCAGTCTCTGCAGATTAACTTTTCGATCTGTTAAGGTCTTTACGAAATGTCATTTATTATACTCATATGAATAATTTTAGCGCACTTTGCTTATTTGTATCATAAGTTAAAGCTGAAAGTTCAATATAGAAATAATTTTGAAAATATTTATTTAATGATGGCCAATTCTACTTGAAATACCTTTTTGAAACGCATAAATTGTTTATGGTTTTAATTTATCTGCTAATTTTATAGCTGATGCTTACTCTTGAGAATATATAACGATTTATTTATTTTTTAATTTAATGATAAAATGAAATATTAAATTAATAAATAGTGTGTTCTATATTAATATTCAATGAAAAAACTTGTAAATAACTTAAGATAAGATTTTTTTTATTAACCACCTTCCCAAAGAAAGGAGGAGGTTCTCAATTCGTCGGAATCTTTTTTTATGTATGTTCACCGATTACTCGAAGACGCCTGAACTGATTTGAATTTTTTTTTGTTTCAAAGAGTATACTTCCCAGGTGGTCCCATATAAATTTTATCGAAATCGGTCAAGCAGATTTAAAAAAAAATAACATTAAATATATTTTTTAAATAAATTGTTTAATCGAATATATTATTAAAAAACTTTCTTCTTACAAATTACCTGCGTATTACGTCTACACTATATTACTATATTTTCAAAGTCAGCCAGCCGACAATATTTTAAGATATGAATATCTAATAGGTAAATATGTATTTTACGTATCGAAATATATTAGATTTGCTTTGCATCGGCTGGCACCGACTTCGAAAATATCTGATTAGGTATCTATTTTAAATGAAAACCTCCGTTTAATTATTTTTTACATTTTAGTGCCTAGAAGTGGGTTTCTATTTTTTTTTAAGTTTTAATTTATATGGAACAAACGTTGAAGTATAACAGTTTTTTTATTTAGAAATGAATTATGAAAATCGATTCACAACTGATGAAAATTTCAGAAAACATACAAATAAAAAACTACATAAAAACCAATCCACTAAATGATTTGAGGAATTTAAAAGTAAAATAGAAAACGCGAAAATAAAAAATAAATAAATAATTAAAATGTCAAATATTTGTATAAATTTTAAATCTTACGTGTTAAGTTTTAACCTAAACCTAAACTAACCTTCACCTAACTTTTTAAAGTATCAATAATCACATATAAGATGGTGAAAAAATATAAAATAAGGGATATATATAAACAAATTCGTGTTAGTTACACCATTTATATTTTATAACTCAAGAACGGCTGGACCAATTTTTGTGATACTTAATTTTTTTGATTTCTCTTAGTCCGCAATAGAATAATAAATATTAAAACATCAAAAAAATTACCAAATAAAATTAAATTTATATGGCTAACACTGGCTACTAACTATTTATACCTATTTAAAAAGCACCTAAGGTAACGTAGTGAATAAAAACTCCATCAAAATTATTTTTATTGCCAATAAACTTATCAACTCCTCAACAATATTTTATACAAATGCAAACAAAATATACCAAAGTGGAGTTGAGCTTTCGTTGCTTTCTTTATTAAAATAGAGCTTCTATGGCGACGTACTCACGTGTGCTTTCACGTGAAATAGGTTAGTGGGGTCGTGTAGAGACTGTTGTTCACAATATTTTTATTCACGCCTGTCAAATTATGTGTTCAAGGGTCTTTTACTAAGGCAACAATCGATGTTATATAAGCAATTCACTATGTATCTTGTAGACTTTCATAAAATAGAAAAGATATTTGTTTCTTCGATAAAATCTATAAAAAGTTATCGATTTTGTAGCGAAATAGTATAGAAACATTTGCGTTACGAGGAAATTGAATTAAGCTTTCCCCGAAGTTGATGTTTACAAACGCTAGGTATACTTACATTTCTTTCTTTTGCAATTACAAGCACGGAAAGGCCAGCCAATTTTAAAAATTATAATTTGAATTGATAAGCTTATTAATCGGTTTTAATTTTTTAATAAAACCATCTTTTCGGATTTTTTTCTGAATTTATTTTGATTTTTGTTTCTCCAATTTATTGTGGTTTTTGTTTGGAGAAACAAAAATCCAAAAACATAAAAAAAATATGAAAACACCCTAAAAAATGACAGTTTTCTTTAAAATGTCAAATATTCGCGTAAATCTAAGGAAGTATTAAGCTAATATTTCTAATTAAATGCAACATGATATGATAAACTATAATCGAAGAGATCTAAGTAAAAAGTAAGAGATATCTTCTCTATCTATCTCTTCCTGTTCGCTAGGTGATCCCTCATGATAACCGTGGCCAGTCCACTTGTACGTGAGATATCTTTATTTGTGACGTTTGCTGGTCATCCGGACAACTGTGTTGAACTTAAACATTTTGCCCGCTTTTGGTTGGTGTGACCATCTGTTCAAGTTTTTTCACTCTCAAATTACTACTTGCAGTTATATATAAAAATATTATAAACAGGAAAGATTTTTTGTTTGTTTGTTTGTTTGTTTGTACTGAATAGGCTCTGAAACTACTGGACCGATTTAGATAAAATTTGGTAAGAAGATAGTTTGAGATCCTTTCAAGGACATAGGATAGTTTTTATCCCGGAAATCATCCCTTAAGGAGGTGAAAATGGGGAGGAAAGTTTGTATGGGGAATCATGTTAGTAATAAAATTAGACTTCCCACCACTTAAGTAATCTAATCGACTTATAAATTATTTCTAAATTTAAAAAAAATCCGCTATTCTAAATCCGCTGCTGCGCTACCGCATTAAAATGTTAGGCATGTTTTTATACTTATAATATACTCATAATTGAAGACTAAAACTATTATTTTATATTTGTTTCAGGTAAACGTAGAAACTCTTCAAAAAAGACCAATTATTTCTATAGCAGCACACTATGGACTTCAAAAGGTTTTAATTTTTGTATAGCTAATAATATCGTCTTAATTGGTTCTGAACAAGAAAACTTCAATTTATGTCGTATAAAAACAGAAAAAGTTAAGCTGTTTGTATCTTACCTGTTTGGTTCGGTTTATTTCGTTTTTTTATTTTTATTTACATTAGGTACAGAAACAAAAAACAAATTACAAAAATTACAACTACTTATTAATAGCTAAAATATCATTTTAAATTGTTGTCCATAACAATCAATATTATATATTATTAAATATATTTTATATTCTGTTTGTTTATCTTCCACGGTTTTCTATACCTACCTATGTAAAATGAAATCTTTAATGATTTTTAGATTTCTGAAATAATATCACAAATATAAATTCGCTAGTCATACCAGATATTTTGGTATTTATTTATCTGAACACAATATCTGTAAGCTAAATCTGAATACAATATGTCTGTAAAAACCTAAGACCGAAAAGTACTGAATAAGTAATGTACCTATCAGTGGCGAAGGGTGAAATTTTAGCAGAGGTAAGACGTTCTAAAAATATACAATTTTTATATACGTATTATTGCAATAATAAATAAAGCTATATATATATATATATATATGTGTGTATATATATATAAAATTAATACTTCTAAAAGATAATTTATAAAAAATAAAAAAAAATTATGTAAAATTATAGCACAATAATTTTAAGGTAAAACGTCTTGTATGGACCCTTCGCCACTGGTATCTGTATATGTTTTTATGTAGGTATCATGTACATTACATATTTCATTTATTTGAACTTAGAAAAAGTCGGTAAGATGAATTGTTTTCTCTGACATTTCTCTAACTAACAGTAGACTGTACAATGATTTCATAGCCGAAGTAATTCAATATTCTAACATCGTCAAAAAGACCTCTTGTCCTTATACTACTAACATACAAAACATACATAATCAAAAACCTCCCTAAAAACGACCCGGACCCTAAAAAACTTAATATAACAGAAAATGATACATAACAAAAAATACAAGGAAGAATTTATACAAGAAACCGTGTGACAGAGATCAAAGGACACTGGTCTTCAAACTTCTACAAACTTATAAGAATTCCGTCCAAGGATAAATTGTGTTAGGTTTGTCCGAGTTTTTCTTGTTATGTCAAAAGATATTTTTAACTTGCACCAATAAAACTCTCTTTGATTCGACGTGATTACTATTTCGGTACTATTTCTTTACATTCAATAGGTTTTTGTATGATAACACATTTTTGCTTTATATATGGATAAGAACTTTATCGCGCTATATTCTCCATCATTTGACCATATCGATTAACTAACAAATTTAGTATTTTTAAATGACTTCCTAAAAGGAGGAGGTTCTATGTTCATCTTGACTACTGCTACTTTAATCTGTATTATATTAAGGTAGGTCCCGAGGTGCTCCCATAAAAAATCTTTAACTAAATTTAAAGTTTTAAGTTATTGTAAACATATATAATTAGTATTTTTTACTTAATTCTAATTGTCATATCAACTTGAAACTTTGCAAGTGTTTGTATTTCCAATGTTAGTACAATGATTTGGTATTATCGAGCTGATACTGATCTGGCCTGATGGTGAAGCAAGAGGTAGATAGTGTTGCCCTTCAAAAGCTACTAGTGAATACTTTTAATTTGGACTTATTTGATTGGATTTGACAAGTTGAATACATTAGAATTGGATTTTAGAGCCTGATTTTTAGTGTTACTAATAAAATCGAGTTTTTTTTAATTTCTTAGTCTTCATATAAATAGTGGCTTCAAAATAACTTAAATGGCTGAACAAAACATTTTACAAAAAAGTTTTTATATTAACAAAAACGTTTTTTAAACAAAATGCCAATTTAAGACATAAAATTTAAAAAAAAACGATTTCTAGACACTACACAGAATCCGAACTATCTCATCACAAAGATTTGAATAAAAATAATAATTAACGCGCAAGTTTATTTTTTAATTAGCGAGTTAACTTTTCTACAGGATTTTTACTAATGGCTACAGTATCTGCATGAAAGTGACATGAAATAACATGACATGATGAAATCCTATTTATTAAAGAAATCACTCACAAATCCAATTATAAATTACCATCAAATATAGTAAGTTTAAACTTTAAATATTATCGTAATTTTAAACTACATTAGTTTAGTTGAAAAGTTGAAAAATTTCACCACAAACTTTTAAAGTGTACATTTGTCTACTTAGCCAAGTCCATTGAGTCATCTAAATTCAATTCTGCCAGCGCCTGCCAGGGACTTTCCTGGTACCGACGCTGATGGAATCCTTAATAGCGTTCTTTACACCGTACCAAATAAGTTTAAGAAATATCGGAAAAAGTATCAGCTACTGAGGAAAAGTATCGTAAATTGCTTTAACTTCTACTGGTAAAGACCACCGTAGTAATATATGCTATGTGATGACTGACTCCGTTTTCAACAAGATTTGGAAGGTATTGTTTTGGAAGAATTGATTTCTGAAAATAATTCGAAGAAAGAGCACTTTTTATACTTAAAATTTATATGTAGACATGGATTTCATATATTTTTTTAATTTCGTGAAAGTGGTATAGTTTTTTATAAACTGGCTTTGTATTCGCTAGTGTGGCTTTTAGTAAAAAGTTATTTAAAGATTCACTCCTAGATATTGAGTCTTCTATCTAATATACCTTGTGTAGAACAAGTGAAATTGAAGAACTATTTGATAATATGAATCTAAGCTATCTTTGCTAGTTATACGCGAGGGAGCTACGTCAACTAGTAAATTTTCAGATATTTTATACGCGTTTAATTTTAGTGTAATTTTAACTTTGTATATAACATTAAATGTTTGTCATGGGTGTTTATATTTATAGCATGTATGTATTTAAAGTTATATATGTAGTGTATCAACTATCTAGTATCCATAGCACAAGCCTCGTAGCTTACCATGGGACTAGATGGTGCTGTGTGTTAATGTCCTAACATATTTATTATTATTTATTTATTATGTGCAGTACACAAGAAAATTTACACATCATCACTACATTCCATTCTCTTATTCTCATAATCCAATGGAATAGGAATCTGAAGAAACTAAAGAATGGTTAAATGCTGAACCAATTTTACCTGCCCGAGGTAAAGAATTGTGACTGTATCAAATTTTTGACTCCAGGCTGACAAAACATTGAAAAATGCATATAACTTAAGCAATATTTAAGACACAAATACGATTGCATAATTTGCATTCTATATCCCTTGGCTTTATTCAAAAAGAAAGTTGTTAATATAACATGCAGTGACGAATTTTTAAAAGCATAAGCACTGTGTTACATTTAATTGAATATTGTTGATAATTTAATCAAGTGGGCCATATTATATCTGTTTCTCAGATATAATTGGATATTATTATATAGATAAAAAATATATTTAGATAGTTTTATTTAAATTATCAAAAATTCGCGTAAAACTAAGAAATATTACTTAATTATACTGAATTCTACTCAATTCTGCCAGCGCCTGCCAGGGACTTTCCTGGTACCGACGCTGATGGAATCCTTAATAGCGTTCTTTACACCGTACCAAATAAGTTTAAGAAATATCGGAAAAAGTATCAGCTACTGAGGAAAAGTATCGTAAATTGCTTTAACTTCTACTGGTAAAGACCACCGTAGTAATATATGCTATGTGATGACTGACTCCGTTTTCAACAAGATTTGGAAGGTATTGTTTTGGAAGAATTGATTTCTGAAAATAATTCGAAGAAAGAGCACTTTTTATACTTAAAATTTATATGTAGACATGGATTTCATATATTTTTTTAATTTCGTGAAAGTGGTATAGTTTTTTATAAACTGGCTTTGTATTCGCTAGTGTGGCTTTTAGTAAAAAGTTATTTAAAGATTCACTCCTAGATATTGAGTCTTCTATCTAATATACCTTGTGTAGAACAAGTGAAATTGAAGAACTATTTGATAATATGAATCTAAGCTATCTTTGCTAGTTATACGCGAGGGAGCTACGTCAACTAGTAAATTTTCAGATATTTTATACGCGTTTAATTTTAGTGTAATTTTAACTTTGTATATAACATTAAATGTTTGTCATGGGTGTTTATATTTATAGCATGTATGTATTTAAAGTTATATATGTAGTGTATCAACTATCTAGTATCCATAGCACAAGCCTCGTAGCTTACCATGGGACTAGATGGTGCTGTGTGTTAATGTCCTAACATATTTATTATTATTTATTTATTATGTGCAGTACACAAGAAAATTTACACATCATCACTACATTCCATTCTCTTATTCTCATAATCCAATGGAATAGGAATCTGAAGAAACTAAAGAATGGTTAAATGCTGAACCAATTTTACCTGCCCGAGGTAAAGAATTGTGACTGTATCAAATTTTTGACTCCAGGCTGACAAAACATTGAAAAATGCATATAACTTAAGCAATATTTAAGACACAAATACGATTGCATAATTTGCATTCTATATCCCTTGGCTTTATTCAAAAAGAAAGTTGTTAATATAACATGCAGTGACGAATTTTTAAAAGCATAAGCACTGTGTTACATTTAATTGAATATTGTTGATAATTTAATCAAGTGGGCCATATTATATCTGTTTCTCAGATATAATTGGATATTATTATATAGATAAAAAATATATTTAGATAGTTTTATTTAAATTATCAAAAATTCGCGTAAAACTAAGAAATATTACTTAATTATACTGAAAATAGGTAAAATAACTTGTATTCAGAAACATACACAATTCGTTACTTTTTTTACATTTTATAATTCTGGACTAAGATCCCGCTTCAAGAATGCTACGTTCTTAGCGTATTTAATGAAAATCATTTTTTATATACAGTAATAAAAGGGACAATATGTTTTAACCGGGGTGCCTATTAAAATGTGCCCGCTAGTATGTTTAATCAATAAATAACAATTGACTTTTTGGAACAAAACGATGCATTCATGTTTATATGTTCATGGCGTATATTGATCATTTATATATTAAATTAAAGCAAATTTTCTTCCGTGCATGATAAAATACCTCTCACCTATGTAAAAGTGGTCGCAATGGAAAGAAAACAAGGAAAGAATATAATATTAATTATATATATACATATATATAATTAATATTATATTCTATCTATATATATATATATATATATATATAGATATATATATACATATATATATACATATATATATATATATATACATATATATCGTTTATCAGACAATAACAATGGTTACCATTACAAAGATAGATTAAAGTGAAAGAGAGTTAGCGCGTTAGTTAACTGTTTGTTGCTTTAATTTGATATATATTTAATTTGATAATTTGATGAATATACGCCATGAACAAAATATGACCTGCTTACACCTGGCTGCGACGAGGTTGCGGCCAAGTGCGCAAGGGCAGCTATCACTTTTCAAGATCTCTACGTATATTTCTGTGAAGTGGAGTATAATTCATTTTAATAACAAATACATAGTTTTTGTTCCAAAAAGTCAATTATTATTTATTTCATAAAACATACTAGCGGGGACATTTCAATAGGTACCTAGGTCAAAACATATTGTCCCATTTATTATTGTATATAAAACATTGATTTTGATTAAATACGCTATGAACTTAGCAATCTTGCAGCCGAATCTCGATCCACTGTATCAAAATATGATGTTATTGCATACTATCTATAATAATTGTATTCACAAACCATTTTTGTCATTAGATGTGGCCTCATAAATATATAATAATACTATAATTTAGTTGTTTATAGAGCCAATTACGTGCTTACTAAGAGAGTTATTTTTCGATCATTTTCTACAATTAACAACATTTTAACAAAATTGGGCTTTTACCGCGTTTAACTCGGAATTGCTTAGATATTATACAAAAGCTACATCAACTATTATTTTTTTAACTTTTTTTTAGTCACTATTTTTGTCGGTCTATATAATCGTATACCACTTGGGAATTACTGGATAGGACTAAATATGATATTTATTGTACAATATATAACTTACTAGCTGCTCACTCTTGCTTCGCATGGGTTCGTCTTTAGTGAATAAAAATCGATGAAATAAATATCGATATGATAAAGTAAATGAATGAATAAATAATGTAAATAAAAATCGCTCAAGTGCGAGTCGGACTCGCAAACGAAGGGTTCCGTATCATAATCGGTTTTTTATTTATTTGCATGGCAGCTATTTTGAAATCTGCCAACTTGGTTTTATTATTTGTTGTTATAGCGGCAATAGAAACACACAGTGTGAAAATTCAACTCTATGCCTATTACGGTTCATAAAATACAGCCCTCTTACATACGGACAGATGGACGGACAGCGGAGGCTTAGTAATAGGATTTCGTTGGCACCCTTTGGGTACGGAACCCTAAAAAGAAAATATATAAGTAAGCACTATTCATATACATTAAAATTTACCTAGAAAATCGTATACCCAGTATAATTGTATGGTTTTATTTTTCTTTGAATAGACTAAGAAATAATTAATTCTAAAGAGTACAAAGTTATATTTTTACTGTAAATTGTTTTAAAATTAACTCCTCAGAACTGATTGCGAAAACATAAAATTTTCTATATATTTTTTACTGTTCCCAAGAGAAAACGACATAATGCTACGGTACGATTTTCGCCAAGTCTGAGTTTAGAGCGAGTCATCCCTTGAGTATTGCGGTCCGCTTGGATATATTTCAGTGTCCGAAGCAATAAATGTAGTCGTTATAACCACTAAAACAACCCAATCTAGTAGTTATCAACGTGTCTAAGCTTAAACATGGACTTAGTTTAATTAATGATAAGGCAGCTTGGTAATATAGTGTGACAGTAACATTTTAACGCTTAAATGTTGAGTTAAATATTTAAAAAATACTCCAAAATGTAGCATATAATATATTGTATGTATTCAGTCCTTTTTAACGTCCCACTGCTGGGCGTGTGCCTCCCTTCAGTACGAGGGGTATCAGGCCATAGTCCACCACGCTGGCCAAGTGCGGGTTGGCGGACTTCTACAATTTAGTACAAATATATGCTATGATCTGAAGTACATTGGTTAACCATCCCTCTCTCATCTGAGAGACACTCAAGCAAAACGAAGATAAATCGCTAGTTATATGTAAAACATAATGATATTTCAAATCTGACAGACACCAAGAAAATGAAGTTTGATTTACAAAGGCGATATGCATATAATATTCATGATTAAGACAGATTTATTTCAAACTTTTCATCTAACATTCCCTCCGGAATGGAAATCTTGGCTTATCTCCGAGAATTTAAAAAGCGTTACCAACTTTAATTAAACATCGGAAGTTTGACGGATACCTTACGGCGAGTGGTAAAGATTAGACCGTTAAAGTTAAAGTACCTAGGACTAGATGGAAATCGACATAAACTCAATATTATGTTCTAATATTTGGTTCTATTTAAAAATATATTAGTAATCTATACGTGAATAGATATAAAATATAGTTCAGTACCTTTTTCTCATCTGTTTATTGAAGATTCAGCAATTGACGAGCTTTCGCGCATTTGAAGTAAAACTTTGACAATATGGCAGATACCACAATTATATTAAAACAAATCAAAATATAAATATAATATTTTTTTATAAAATTATTAGTACCTTATGTAGATTGAGGATACCAGCATAAAACCACCACACCACTTCTTCTTTGTAGTCACCTTATCACCTTACGCGAGGTCAGCTTTCCTTATCATGCGACGCCACGTAGATCGTGTGTTCGCGTCCTTATCGGTGAGGCCGAGGCATTTCATGTCCTTCTGGACATTTGTCATCCAATCACACTACAAAAACCACCACTCCACAATCACGTTAATAAGTTTATTAATTTTTCAAAAGCTTATTACGTCTTTGCAAATTGCATCCTTCTTTAAAACTAAAACTTTCTCATTCGACATGGCCGCATACTCTGTCCCTTTCACTTATTATTTCTTTCATTCACACTTCATTCGTTAGTCATAATAGCTTTTATTTAATTTTAGCACACAGTATTAAATACTAATTTTTAAATTAATAATTATTATAAAAATATAAATATAATATTTTTTTTAATTATTATTAATAATAAATTTGACTTACCCCTCAGTCATGCCTAAAGAAGTTTTACTTCAAAAATGATAATTAATGGTCGAATTTCACCACTCGACGAACATTAGTATTTTAAATTATCAATTTCAATTGATATCTAATGCCCAAATTAAACCTAAATGGTTCGGCACGGGGGTGAAACACCGCCAACTTCCCAACTACGGGCTGTTACTAAGACTTTCTAAAGAGAAAGACTAAATAACTAAACTTAGCCCGACCCGGTAATCGAACCCATGACCTCCGGATCTACAGCCGCTTGTTATATAAATAAACTTATTATATTCGTACTTTAGAATATTTGTTTGTAATTAAAATGAAGTATTTAAAGTTATTTTAAGTATATGTTAGGAAAAAGATAACACGTAATTAATAACAGATTAAGTAAACTGCTGCAGCTGTCAACGCATTAAAAATACAGTACATACAAAATATATGGACCAATAAAGCTCTTTACATTTTTGAACTTTATAAGCAATGAGTTTATTTCAACGGACTATATATAAATTACTTCCAATTAAAGTACAGATTTATGCAAATCGTTATTTCATTGTTCATTCACTTGATTTTTACCATATTGATAGTAAGTTTTCCGCATCGTAATGGGCATTTTTATTTGAACGCAATTTTATTCCGCTGTGTTTAATCGTCTATAACAGTTTCAACGGCAAATGCTTTTATTTTTAAGCTTTAAAACTGCAACTTTAAAAACTATTTATTTTAAATTCAGGAATTTGTCATCGGTTATGTTTTTACTGTCAAAAATTTACCTACATTTTAGTACTTATGAAAGTAAAAGCGACTATGTCAAGTGATATGGGCAAGTGTTGCGCATACGCAATATTCTAATCTATCTAATCTAGAAAACAATGAATAAAGCAGTTCGATCGGAAACTTTTTCCTGCCTTTTATTACCTAATAATACATAAATAATAACTATGTGAGTAGTAACTACGGCAAGTGAATATAGGCCACAGTAACGGCTTACAATTATGTCAGCTGAATTCTTATTCGCAAAGGTGACCTTTGCATATGTACCTATATAATGTATATATAACGAACGTTGAATTAGATTGTCAGTAGCCAACTGGACAGGAAATATTATAGTACACATATGTGAGCGCAAACACAAGTGCAATCTCCATTTCATCCTCTACATCCCAGTAAATGCATTATTTAGGAGAACCAGGATTAACAACTATACCTACACACAATCATATGAAATATACGTGCCGGCACTTTCTCACTTCGGGCTGCCCTATCGGGACATAAACCCAGTTTATTTTGTCCACACACGACACTCGAACCCAGGACTTTACAATTTGCTATATACATGTAAACCACTACACCAATACTAATACATCAGACTCTCATAGTTCATGAAGATGGCAAACCTCCGACTGATCTATAAGAACTTACTACTAAATTAACAGAGAAAATATTAAAAAACATGATGGAAAGCTTTAAAAATATAATATAAAGACAAGTTTTTGATTGATAACGAAAAAAGTTAATAGAAAAAAGCAATATGATAAAAATGATTCTTTTATTAATTACGGGCTCGGCGAAGGAAAAATTTAATTTGTTAAATTAACTATTGAAAGTAATTGGAATCTTTTGGGAATTTTAATAACTTTGATAATTTTACTCGTTATTGACTTTACCTCATAATTTTATTCCATAAATGTGAAAAAAAGGAATAGTGAAAAAAACTGTGTTATAAAAAAATGACGTAGTTTTATTAGTTTGTGTTAAAATGTTAGAATAAAAGTCGATTTTTGTTGTAAATTTTTAGAACTGGCTATTTACTAGCTTTATTTGATATCTTTGTTGGCACATTAAAAAATATTAAAACATTCGCATGCATACGTATAATACTTTAAAAAATATACATACTCGTATATCCTGTTCCTAAAAATCTAGTAAAATACTAAATCGTTCTATTTCCGCTCAAACAAACTTTTAATTTATAAGTTTTTATCTCAGTATTGGTATTATCATAAGCTTGTGAGACCTGCAAAAAACTAACTGCTACCAAGTGGAACAAAACTTTGTTAGTAAATTAGAAGCAAATTTTAATTTTTTAAATAAAATATTATTTTTAAAAGAGCAAAGGTCAAGTTTCTCGCTAGCTTTTCTCACCCGAGCTGCCTTCCACATTTCACCGACTGCAAAACACTTTTTCATGTGTAACCTAACCTATGTACTTTAATCTACAATTAGAAACGTAAGTTTTGTACCCTTAGGCCTTAACTAACCAAACAAAGGATTTCACAAGATTTTTATAGCTTTTATTGACTAGTAAATAATATATAATCTTACAATATAAATATACATACATATTCGGAAAATAGACAAACACTCCCAAATTGGGTACTTCCTACTTTATAAGTCGGTCAAAATAAATAAACCTGTATGTACGAAAAAGTATGTATGCAGCCTTTTTTTACATCCCACTGCTGGGCACGGGCCTCCCTTGCAAATCCCCCAATATAAGTGAGGTTCCGGTTATAGTCCATCACGCTGGCCAAGTGCGGATTGACGGACTTCACATATCTTTTGAAAACTTGCTAGGTTCTCTCAGACATGTAAGTTACCTTACAATGTTTTCCTTCACCGTAAGGCAAGTGGTAATCATGTTGAAAATGATTCACACATGACAATATTATTAGAAAGGCGAGACCTGGATATGAACCTGCTTCACTTGGTTTCCCAAGAAACATTACCAGCTTTACCGTTGTACCACTGGCTATTAGCAAAAAAGTATACAAGTGGAAAATATAAAAGTAACTAAAATAGATTAATTGAACAGAGCTAACTTGGTTTGTAACTTAACAGCAATCCGTAGTCATGAATATACTAAAATAATATGCTGTCCGTGTTGTTAAACTGTCATGGCCACCGGTTTCTAAGTAATCGCTTAATACTCTGTATCCTTACATAATAAGCTTATCACGACTTTAAATCTGTATACCTAACTACCAGCGACTTTTCTTACTTCACTCGAACGCTTCTTTACGTGCTTTTCGTATTTTATTACAAAAATCCTTTTTAAACTGATTCTTACACCCTATTTAATTTCCATGTTTCATACATTTAAAACAATATCCGAAATCAAATTTGTTCCCTGTTTTTAAAATTTTAAATTAGAATAGGCGTGATTTTTTATCAGAAAAATTATTTCCAATTTTGGTATCGTAATTGTAAATATGGCGGACATTCATACAAATTTCTACTCGTTTCTACTCGATGTTTACACCTTTAGTGGTAGAAATTTCAAACATACTTTTCTAGTGGATACCATCTCCCTATGAGTTTACCGGCCAAACTAGTCCTCATACTTTAGGTTTCTTAATTAATCAGTGAATAGTATTTAGCTTCTATAAGAGTATGTATATATCGCACACCTAGATAAAGAGTAGTACTACTCCAAATAATCCAAGTTCAAGTTATTATTATTAGAGGAATCTGCATTAAAAACTACATAAGCTCCATATGATTTTTTCATGATTACTAATTAAACAGGAAAAAATAAAACTAGTTTTGGAATTGTTGGTGTTTAATACATACAAATGGTTAGTCGGTGTTTCAAATAAATATCTTTAAGTGTTTAGAATTGAGTTGGTTACAAGTAACACTGCTATTTCATGACAAGCTATTGATCAAAAAATATTACTCAAATGTAAAATTATATACAAGAGCACATATTAGATTATTTTTAGCTTGCTACTCAATACAAACTTTCATCCCCATTTTCACCTCCTTAGGGGATGATTTCCGGGATAAAAAGTATCCTATGTCTCTTCCAGGATCTCAAACTATCTTGTTACCAAATATCATCTAAATCGGTTTAGTTAATCCAGAGATTACCCCCTACGACGTCTCAAACTCACAAACTTTACCTCTTTATAATATTAGTATACATATATGAAATAGATGATTAAAACTTTTTTCTATTCCTGAAAAAAGAGATATTTTGAGTTATGCTACTCTTTACCTAGGTGTGCGATATATAGAAGATTGATTTTGATACGGATTACGTGCTTCTGGTTTCCAGACATACGAGTATATCGTGCCAAAAGAATTGTTATTATATTTTTCTTTAGAAGTTAGGGAGTTAGTATTTTACTTGTAGTATGAACAAGTAAATGTAGAAACTCTCTAAGGTCGTGTCCCATTGCGGTACCATCGGATTAGGAAAGCTAGCAAGAGCTAGGGTTTATTTCACGTGGTTGGTCATTCAATGCCCAGCATTTGAACTGAAATTATAATATATATATATATATCTCAATTGCTGTTCGGCTGAACCGATTTGAATAATTGTTTTTTTATTTTATTGAAGGTATATCAGGGATGGTTTAAATATTAAAACATTTAGGAAAAACCCATAAAAACAGCTGAAAAATCGTAAATTTCAGAACTGGTTATTTTGTATGGGAATGATTACTTCGGATTACTTAGAAAAAAATAATATATGTATATAACAGTATAATATAGTCTATCTATTCTATACTAATCGTTAAAACGTTAACGTAACTCTTTCTGTTACCTTTTCTACTTAACAGATTTCAATAAAATTTGGCAAGGACATAGATTATATCCTGGAATCGGATATAGGCTTAAACCGCGCCCTGCTTATCACACGAAGCGAAGCCGTAGGTAAAAACTTGTAAATTACAAATAGGTAAAATTTAATTATTTGTTTGTATGTTGGGATAATCTCAGAAATTACTAAGCTTATTCAAGAAAATCCTTCATGAAAAGGAAACTACATGATATATACCTTGGTAAAATAGGCTATTTTACAACGTCTTTCAAATGAAATGAACGTATACTAATATTATAAAGCTGTAGTACATTTTTTTTTCATCAACATCGACATCTTTTCTTATTGTTTTCGTCGACGCTATCAACAACTACAAGTACAAATAAAACTATCTTTTCGGATTTATTTTGAATTTTGGTGTCTAACGTTTCGAGTGCTTTACAGCAATCATAGTTACAGAAGAGACTAAGATTTTAGACGTCTCAAAAGTCATTACAGTTGATAGTATATAAAATGTAGTTGTTACAGATAGTTCCTACCCATAAAAAATAGTTGTATTTAAAATGTCAAATCTAAGGAAATCTAAGAAATTATTATTATAGTGCTTATTTATTGAAGAAGGTTATAGTTATATTATATTACATTACACGACCTTTTGGAGCGAAATAAATAAATAAACCAATAACGCAAAAGTGTGAGTAAAAATTGATAAATAAAATAATTGCTTGTGTTTTAATCAAATTGAAAAAAAAGGTTTTAGTAAGTTACTAAGACTGGATAAAGTTAGCCGCAAGTACATAAAGAATATAAATAAAATTTCTAACACGATTGTAGTTATACATAGCGCGGGCACGCTGCCAAAGGAAGTCGGAACAAGTTTCTGTAGTATTTTGAAGGCAAACTGTGGACGCTAGCGTAACTATCATTAAAGTAAAAAAACAGAGAATTTATTTCTTAGACTTGTTCTACTAAAATTGATAAAAATTGTATAATAATATTTTAGTCTTTATGAATTCATATTTGTATTTATGTATTTATGCTTATATATTATATATGGAATTATATGTTTATATATTGTATTTATTTTGTTTTACTTATGCTTATTCTTATATATTTTCCTATCGTTTCATTGCACTTTCTCTTTCTGTCCCGCTACTTAAAATTAAAAAAATAAAATTTTGGAAAAACTTAAAAATATTTTCTCTGAGACCATAACTTGATATTTTACGCTGAAAATCCTACTTAATCCAAATTGAACACCTAGAAGCCGATGAATCACAACGTTGTTAAACAGTCGGGACGCGTTTCCATCGAAGCAAGGTATTAAATATGATATCTGAATTACGAAAATGTCAGATCTTGTAAGCGAATACGTCTGCATCTGACACCGCATCAAAATTCAATTACCAAAAACAACTAAGATTCCCCACCCCGATAATTGAAACCTTGCAAATTAATTTTGTTAAAGTTTGTTATCTAAAATGGTGAACGTTGAAATCTCGAGAATTATTCCGGACTTGGGGCCATTATTGGAATTTTACGTGGAAACAAAATCTAAGTTGGGTGGGCAAAGTTGCCGAAGGTAAGGGGTTGGTTTCATTAGCTACGGCTCAGTGGTTTGCGGTGAGACGTAACGGGACCGTGCAAAGAACTGTGGAGTTGTAGATTAAAATGTGAAACAGATTGAAATGCGTTCCGATTCCTAGAATTTTATATATTAATATAGTACTTAAAACTCTGTAAAGTCATTTGAAAATGGATTGTGTGGAAAAAAAATTGATAGTGAAAAAAAATTCTTTTACTGTCAAACGAACGGGACTTCTATGAACTCTACGTGTAAATTAACGTTGAAAGATCTAATTTTTTTACGGTACTCAATTTTAACCCCTATAGGGGTTTAAACTACCCATCCACCCCTAAGTAAATATCATTCTCTTTTATTTTATATTCAGTTCTTTTTAACATCCCACGGCTGGACATGGGCTTTCCTTCAATAAGAGGGGGTCAGGCCATAGTCCATAACGTTCGCCAAGTGTTTGTTGGCGGACTTCACATGTCTTTTGAAAACTTTCTAGGCTCTTTCAGACATACGGTTTTTCTCATAATGTATTCCTTCAGCGTTGTTTTCTTTTAAGTAAATAGGTTAAAAAAATGGTTTTAGATTTTTTTTTGGTTAAATTCACAATATCTGACAATTATCGTAAAATTATCAATATTTTACGTATTTTTAAAAATATATAATATGGCAGTATTTATATTTCCACATGACTTATTATATAAATGTCTTTTGTTTTTTACTTCACCAAATACTCGTAACACCATATGAGTTCAATATATTTCTCAGCATGAATAATTACATTAAAAGTTCGATGGTTGTTTAATTGAATGGGACCATTAATCTATTTATGCCAGTGAACTGTAAATCATCCTGTAAAATACAGGCAACGTACCTATAGACTCTTTTATAAAGGAGGTCATAACTTCGGTTTTCAGATTTTTAAATCTAGACATATAATAAAATTGTAACTAAGTCGAATCTGTACATTAAATATTTTTTGGAAAATCTAAATGAAATAGACATTATTATCGATACAGACTCCGAATCTATAGTTTTTAGAATTTTTGTATGTCTGTCTGTCTGTTACCGCATCACGAGAAAACCACAGGACAGATTTTGATTAAATTTGGTATAATGTTAGCTGGTTATCCGGGTCAACATATAGGATACTTTTTACCACGGGAAAATTTCTCATGTCTGAGAAAAAATACTAAAACTGCATTGTAAAAGTATACTAATACCTATGTAAATCCTAAGGATTTGGTTTTTGGTCATCTGAACGCGGGTGGAGCCGCGGGCAATGCTAGTTAACTATAAAAATAAAAAAAGCTTAGATTACTTTACAATAATTATTATATAAACGACTTACCCTCGCCTCACTCTGGTGCGCCCCTAGGTACGTTTTAATTTCTCTGAGCGAAACCCTAATTCTTTTTTCGAAACAAAAATTGCCTAAGTTACTCTTTATAACATCAGCTATCTGCCAGTGAATGTCCCGTCAAAATCAGCCCAGCCGTTTCGAAGATTAGCCCGAACAAACACACAGACAAACATTTTAAAATTGTGTTTTTCTTATAAGTACCGTATATAATTTCATATGCATTTAGTAAAAAGCTGTTATTTTGACATTACAAACAGACACTTTAATTTTATTTATTTGTAAAGATAACTTTTACATTGTTAAATGTGTTTTAACTTAAACCCCAAACCCGAAGTAACAATTTTATTGAATAAATCTTTTCAATATAAGTTAGAATATTATCATATAAATTGCATTTGAAATATTCATTGATTATTTCCTTCCTTAGATTTTGGTCCTCAGCCAAATAAAATCTCCATCATTTGCCTTGTTATCTTTATTGCCTTTATTATCGGTGTGTTTTGAGACGGTTAATTTTCAACAATGGTATCAAGTTTCTAGGAAGTTTAACCAATATCGTGTTCATAGATTGATTTATAACGAAATATTCTTGTTGATGTTTCAAAGAAAGCCATTTTACACAAGTAATTTTGTAAAGTATATTGTTTTCTTATGGAGTTATGTACACAAAGTGAGAGTAAGGCTTGACGTAACAGTTGATTTACTCAAGGTTTATTCAACAAATAAGACCCTCGGTTTGCTCAGGTGCGTCCCTAGATGCCTTATATTTAGAATATTATATACAGGCAACGTTATCTTTTGGCGAATTTTTAACCGACTTCCAAAAAGCAGGGGGTTCCAGTTTAAATGTTATCGAAATCGGTCGAGCGGTTTTTAAGAAAATCAACAATATATATATTTCACTGGATTTCACTGGAGGGTAGTAAATAAGTGTACAAGGTTTTTGGAGCTCTTTAATTAAATAATACATATAACCAGTTTTTATTGCAATTCTAATTGTAATCTATGCATATGTAACACTAAATACCTGCCAGAAAGTATAATCCTTTAATTTCTCATCTTTCACAAAGTTTAAGTGCATTAACAACTAACAACTATGGATGCTATCAAGGAGTCCCTCACTGCTATGGCTGATATGTTCAATACCAGAATGAACGAATTTCAAATGGATCTTAATAAAACATCTTCACCAGCCACAGTGTCTTCTATTGCAGCGGAGTTCACTTCCTTTAAAAACTTCATCCACACAGCGCTGACTTCCTTGCAAAAGCAAGTTGAAATATTGTCTAGAGAAGTGGACAGAATGGAAATGAGTAGAAGGCGCAAAATGCTTCTATTCCATGGTGTGGCAGAGAAGAAGAATGAAGACACCACTACAGTGGTAACCAGTGTAGTAGCTGAACATCTGGATCTGCCAAATTTTGCCAGTGCTAACATTGGTTCTTCATATCGCTTGGGACGTTCTTCTGGTGATAAACCTAGGCCTATAGTGGTGAAATTTACAAACGTATTTGACAGAAATAGATTCGAGTCTTTTTGGCGTTCATATAGATAACACTATCAATTTGTTTTTGATTATTATAATATATTTTTTTTTCTATTTCTTTTACTGTGTTGTCATATAATTTGTTATTTCTTTATTTGTTTTATAACATTTGATCTTTGTCTATAATAACTGTGTGTAAAATATTCCTTCTTTGCAACTGGCAGGTGTTTAGCTGTGTAGCTAACTTTTTTAATATTACTTATATTTATTAATAGGATTATTTTTTACATCATATATTTTATTGTTATTTATTTATTTATTTATATATATATTTTTATTTATAATTTTTATCACACTTTATTTATATATATATATTTTTATTATTACTATTAATGTAGATATATATTTTTAATGGCAGGAAATTGTAGCAGTTTTAGTGACTCCTTTTTATCCTTTTCTTCTTCCTCTGATGGATCTAGCAGTCATGACAGCTTTTTAAGTATTCCCTCACTGAACGAAACTTTGCATTCCAATTTCTTAGATGTTCTAAAGAATTTCAATATTATTCATATTAATGCCCAGAGTATTCCTGCACATTATCCAGATCTCTTAACTTCTTTTGATAATAAATATGTTCATGCAATATTAGTATCTGAGTCGTGGTTAAAGCCCTGCTTGCCTTCGACTTCTTATGCGCTCCCGGGGTTTCATCTGATCCGTAACGATCGTATTGGCCGTACTGGAGGCGGAGTTGCTATCTACTTACGCTCACATATACCATTCTCTATTGTGGACTTCTCCCAGCATGAGTCAAATGTGGGTCCTGAACATCTATTCATTGAAGTTGTTTTTAGTCACACAAAGGTCTTACTTGGTGTGTATTATAACCCAAGCCTTACGATTGATTACTTCTCTTCTTTTGAATCCCTGTTGGAGCGTTTTAAGCCGTTGTATAGCCACACTATTATAATGGGGGACTTTAATACTTGCCTTCTCAAGGACGACCATCGCTCGTCGCGTTTGAAATCAGTGGTAAACAGTGCTAACTTAAATATCCTCCCACTCTCAGCCACTCATACCTTTCCGAATTGTTTACCCTCATTACTAGATTTAATTTTTGTTTCTTCTGTTGACCATGTCGAAAAATATGGCCAATATCCTGCTTCGGCATTTTCCTACCATGATCTCCTTTACTTATCTTACAAAATAAAGCCCCCTAAAGCTAAACCAAGAATTCTTCTGCTGCGAAATTTTGATGGAATAGACTATGATCGTCTACGGGAAGATGCAGCTCGGATTGATTGGTTAGATGCGCTAAAAGGCGCTTCTATCGACGACCAAGTGGATGTTTTTAACTCGCTTTTGACAGAACTTTACGACCGGCATGCTCCTTTACGCCCAGTTCGATTGAAACATCTTCCTGCTCCTTGGTTAACCGATGAAATCAGAAAGCTACAAGTTAAGAAAAATGCAGCCAAAATTAAGTTTAGTGCAAATGCTAACGATGTAAACCGACATAAGTATACTAAAATTCGTAATCAATGCAATAGGTTGTGTAGAGACAATCAACGACGACATATTCATAAATCCGTGGTTGAGGAAAATGACACCTTAAAAGTTTGGAAATTTCTTAAATCTATAGGAGTGGGGAAAGCTCGCAACAACGTAAATCCTCATAATATCAATTTAAATGAGCTTAACAAGCATTTTTCCTCTTCTTTTTCCATTGATGAGGCAACCAAGCTAAGAACTATTAATAACATTTTAGCTTCATCCTCTCCTAATATTCCAAGTTTATTCTTTAGTCAATTTACAGAAAGTGATGTTAGGAAGAACATCCTTGCCATCAATTCTAATGCAGTTGGTGCTGATTGTATTAGTCGTAATATGATCATTCCCATCGTCGATATTCTATCCCCTGTCATAACCTGCATTCTTAATTATTCTATTGATTGCAATGAATTTCCTACGTCGTGGAAGGACGCTCAACTTATACCCTTACCTAAAAAAAACAATCCTACAAGTTTTAGTGACTATCGTCCCATATCTATCCTTCCGTTTTTATCCAAAGTCCTTGAGCGTCTTGTACAGCGTCAACTCTCCCGATTCCTCTCTACTCATAATCTTCATAATCCCTTGCAATCCGGCTTTCGTCCTGGTCACAGTACGACCACTGCGCTCGCTAAAATAACTGACGATATTCGTTTAGGCATGGAAAAGCAGCAGGTCACAGTACTAACCCTGTTGGACTTCAGCAATGCATTTGGTACCGTTGATTTTGAGATTATGCTTGCTTCTTTAGGTTCCCTTAACATATCTCCTAATGTAATTGACTGGTTTCGTAGTTACCTGTATGGACGTCGGCAACGTATACGAATTCATGATTCATACTCTGACTGGCTTCCAGTCAAGGCTGGCGTTCCGCAGGGTGGCGTGTTGTCTCCGCTCTTATTTTCAATGTTTATTAATACTATTTGTCAGCATATCTCTTCTCTCTACCACCTATATGCAGATGATTTGCAAATATATACACAATCAAAAATTTCAGATCTACCTACCGCTATTAATGACATCAATATAAACCTTAAAAAAATAACTATGTGGTGTGAGTCCTTTGGATTGCAATTAAATCCCTTAAAAACTCAAACAATAATTATAGGCAGTCCCAAGCTCATAGCCAGGATTAATTTTGACACTCTACCACATGTCATTTTAAACGGTGTTATTATACCTTACAGTAAAACTGTAAAGAATTTAGGTATTACCATTGATCAACATATGTCTTGGAGTGCACAGGTAAGTGAGGTAAGTAGAAAGATGTTTGCGTCAATATCATCTCTTCAGAGACTGCGTAACTTTCTTCCAATTTCCACCAAAATTTCGTTAGCACAATCGCTCCTCTTACCAATTCTTGATTATGCTGATGTCAGTTACCTTGATATTAAAGAGGAGCAATTAAATAAACTTGAGCGGCTTCAAAATCTCTGTATCCGGTTTATATTTGGCTTACGTAAATATGACCATGTTTCTCTTTTTCGCAAGAAGCTCAAGTGGCTCCCTATCCGCCTTCGCAGGAATACTCACATTCTTCATCTTCTGTACTGTATTCTGTTCGATCCCTGTACCCCACCCTACCTAAAGGAGCGTTTCCAATTTCTTGGTAATTCACATTCTCGCTGTCTTCGTTCTGATATTAACCCTATCCTTAAAATCCCTTCTAACTCCTCTTCCTTCTATAGCAATTCATTCACTGTAACAGCCCCACGTCTTTGGAACTCTCTTCCCCTTAATATCAGACGTGCGAAGTCACTAACAATATTTAAAAAACTGCTAAAAGAATACTTTCTTAGTTTTTGACTTTACATACACTTTACATACGAATATTATTATTGTTATTTTTAACTTATCTTTCTTTGTAAGCTGTCTTGTCTTGCCTTTTGTTTTGTTTTTTTTATTTTTATTTTATAATATTTTTTTATATATAATATATATGTATATATAGGTATGCGTATCTGTGTAAGTATATGTATATGTATCTATTAGTATAAACATATATACTTATGCATTTTACTAGTCAACTTTTTTTTATATATTGTAATATACATATTTACTCTATTATTTACACCCCTTCCCTCTTGCAGTTTGCTATCTCCTACACCTAAAGGTTGCCTGGAAGAGATCGCTGTTTTAGCGATAAGGCCGCCTCTTGTACATTTCTACTCTCTGTTTATTTATTTTTCTTTTATTCTTGGTGTACAATAAAGAGTTTATTATTATTATTATTATATATTTTTTAAATATATTGATTAATCGAATATGTTATTAAAAAACTTTCTTCTTACAATTATCTGTTTGTTACGTCTACACTAAAAATGAAAAAATAAAAACTTAAAAAAATTACATAAAAACCGACTTCCAGGCACTAAAATGTAAAAAATAACGAAACAGGGGTTTTTATTTAGAATAGATACCTAATCAGATATTTTTGAAGTCGAAGTATTAGATATGAATATCTAATAGGTAAATATGATTAGTTATGAACTCTAATATAGTTAAAATATTAGACATCAATTTGTGATGTATTTTACGTATCGAAATATTATGTACATTAGATTTGCTTTGAATCAGCTGACTATTTCAATAAGTTTTTCCAAAAAAAATAATTAATCTACTGAGTCGAAACTAACTCAGTAAGAATTTTATTATATGTATAGGTTAAATGAAAACAGTTTCCAAGCGATAAAGGTATTTAGGATAATTATATGTCTACAGTAAAAACGGTTCGATTCTTTCATAAAAAATGTTTTATTTAATGTACAGTTCAATTAAAGTATTTGTGTTAAAAATACCATCGTCCTCAAATCCAATTTATATATATATATAATATTATTTAGATAAAACGTGTTTCTACTATAATTTTATTTGTGCCCACCATGATCAGAAAAAATCGGTCACAAAGTTTCATTCTATATAAACAATAATTATAAATTAAAAATTTTAAAAACCCCTACGCAAATAATTGTCATTTCACGATTACACTGGCACGCGTGAAGCACTTAATCGAGTAATCATACGCCAAAATGCCTTACATCATTTTGGAAAAGAGCTGATACTCTTACACTGCTGGACCGATATTAACCAAACATAGCTAAGAACCACCGCAAGGAAACTGGCTTTCAAATATAAGAAACCGCATCGAAATCGGCCCATCCGTTTGAGAGTTACGATGCCACAGACAGACACACACAGACAGACATCGACGTCAAACTTATAACACCCCCCTTTTTGCTTCCATCCCATTTCCATTTCCTGTAAAATATTCATACAATGAAATAACTCATAAAATATAACCTCTGCATACATTATCTACATTAAAAATGCACGAATGCTGAATTTTATGATACACTAATGATGACGTTTTGAATTCCTTCATAGTTTATGAAACTTTATAATAATAGTACATTGATCCCCCTTTTTGCGTCAGGGGTTAAAAATCTTTAATGCAAAAAATTTAAAACTACGCTTATTTGAATACTTTCATGTTCAAAACTTTAATGTATTCAGTTTTAAAAGTCTATTCCCCATCACTAGTAGCTTTCAAAGTTGTCCAGAGCGCTAATCGATATTCAGTAAAGCGTTGAGCGTCGCTGTTTCAAATGATAATGGACATTTTGATAGTGAGAACACTTGATAACGCCAAGCTTAACTCTGATGTCTTATTTAAGTGGCACAAAATCTCAGCACGAGGTGCAAATAATCTTACATAGTAATATTTTACATGAGAGACTTAAGTAACTTCCATTTGAGTTTTTTTTTATGATTTTATAAAGTACAGATTGAGAAATCGAATCGTAGATCGTGAGAAATAAAGATTTTTTGCTATTATTTTTTATTATTATTTTTTTGCAAATTTTGTTAGCTAAATTAATGTTGCTATTGCTAGATAGGGAATGCATATTATATACCCTTTTTAATGGAAACTCGTCTACCCAGGACATGATATGATATACTAAATATTCAATTTTAATATTGGTAAAGTTAAATAAATCTATACTATTATTATAAATGTAGTGTGTTTGTTTGTTCGTTTGTCCTTCTTTCACGCCAAAAGAGAGTGACGGATTGGCGTGATTTTTTTCGTAGAAACAGGTGGAGGGCTGGAGAGTGATATAAGCTACATACTTTTTAACGCGAGAGATTACTACGGGAAAACACGTTATAATAAATGTTGTTGGGACATTAACACACAGCGCCATCTAGTACCATGGTAAGCTACGAGGCTTGTGTTATGGATACCAGATAGTTGATACACTACACATATATAACTCTAAATACATACATATTATAAATATTAACACCCATGACTGGAGTACAAACATTTGTGCTCATCACACAAATGAATGCCCCCAGCGGGACTCGAACTCGCGACCGCTGGCACATCAAGTAGGGTCACTACCAACTGAGCCAAACATGTCGTCAAGTAATACAACCCACAACAACTCATCATTCCTATGTATATAATATATAGTTTATCTATCCCACACTAACCATTAAAATAATAAAAAAACCTAATTGCTATGTTAAAAATTTTATCAACTGTGGTTCTGACTACAGGTAGATTGAATTGGTAGATCTGTCAGTTTGTATTTATCACTTCAAATCCAGAATATACTGGACTCGATGACATCGATTGACATTGACAATATACGTATTGTCGAGGTTTTATTAAATGTAACGTAAAAATGTCCCAGAATTTATTTATTTTTTATGTATATATTTCTAATGTACAGTGATCTTAAAGCAATGAAAGTCCTTAATTTCAGCTCTATTCTATGACTGGTACCTCCACGTTCCAGTATTTGGCATGTTTGACAGCAGGATATGAATTCGTGGGTTCGAATCTTGCTCAATTCAAATCCTGTACTTAAAAAGTCTGTTGTTTTTATTTTTTTTTAATATTTTTAAGATTTCGTGATTAATCCATCAGGATTATGTAGTATTTTATACTTATATACATATGTTTTATATACGTATAGATTAATGATGCGCGATCTTCCAATTTTTTTACAAAAAAATCTTTTAATTTCCTCTTTTGCATAGAAAATGCACGATCTTACTACTGGACCCTAATAGAAAAAAATAAATTCACTCTCCACTTAGTGTATTGGGGTTTAAAGCGCAGAAATTTGATGGTCGACATCCGGATTCCTCTAGATAGACTTCGTATATGGAATATTTGAAATTCCGCCAGCCAATTTGCCGAGCACCTAAACTCCGAGCATCAATTTCATAAAAGCAACAATTTTAAAACCTGAACGATTTCTACAGATTTCGATTCATTTGATTTTTCTTCAGTAAGCATTTTATTATTACGGGCACTATTTTTTTTAATATACCTCATAATTTTCGTTAAATTATTATACCAAAGAGTGTAAAGGTACAATAGAAATAATTCTATATATAAATATGTATACACAAATCACTTCAGCATCCTTTTCTCTTCTATTTGTCAACTTACTTTTTTTCTTTATTCGCTATTGACGAACTTAAGTGTTATCAGTTAAAAAATTTGAAAATAGTTTTTTAACTGATTTAAAAAAAGGAGGAGGTTATCAATTCGTCGGAATCTTACTCGAAGACGCCTGAACCGATTTGAAAAGGTTTTTTTGTTTCAAAGGGTATACTTTCCAGGTGGTCTCATATAAATTTTATCGAAATCGGTCAAGCGGTTTTTAAAAAAAACAACAATGAATATATTTTTTAAATTTTGTTTATCTAAAAATTGTTTAATAGAATTTGTTATTAAAAAACTTTCTTCTTACAAATTACTTGCTTATTACGTCTATACTAAATCGGTTCCAGCCTACAATATTATAAGATATGAATATCTAATAGGTAAATATGTATTTTACGTATCGAAATATATTAGATTTGCTTAATGCTTTGCATCGGCTGGCACCGACTTTGAAAATATCTGATTAGGTATCTATTCTAAATGAAAACCTCCGTTTAGTTATTTTTTACATTTTAGTGCCTGGAAGTCGGTTCTTATTTTTTGTTAAAAAGTTTTTATTATACCTATAGATAGGCAAATTCTCTATACATATTTCCCTCAAATTTGCAATACATAATAATAAAAATAACAACGAAAACTAGTAAAAAGAACATTCCATCTATAATTTATACGATGACGATTCATATTTAAATAACATTTTTATTAAAAGACTAACATTCGCAATTTTCCTACGAAAACTCCTTTTATATCAGTCATAACAAAGTAGACATTTCCGAAAAGCAAAATTCAAATTTATATTAATCCTTTTACGTAAAACTAACATTAGCCGCAAACACGGTTTCACAGTTTGATCAATACTCACTTGTCTTTTTTTGACTACAGCTCGTATTTACGAATAGACACGCAACGTAGAAGCAATTTATAGCCAGCCTCAAAATTATTACCAGCATGACTTAATATTTCTAGCAATAATTGTATGTCAGGAGGATTATTACCTTTTAGACTTAGTAACGAAAATATTTTTAGGTTATAAATATTATGTTATGTTATATATAAAGGCAAAATATAATAATGAGTATGCTAAAGTTTTGCCATTAAATCATACCAGATCGTGGCTCTCATTAGTTAGGACCTATCTAATTTAAATTTAAATCCAAAATACTAATTATAAATAGGGTCTACCTGGTTGTTCACTCAATACTGATACAAGTCTCTCACAAAAGATTTTAGTATGTTTTCACTTTTCAGCAAATTTTGTTTGACCAAGCGTTTTGTGATAAAAAATTTTTTGTATTTTTAATACCCCCATTGCTGCGCACGGGCCTATCATCAATACGAGGGGGATCAGGCCATTGTCCACCACGCTGGCCGAGTACGGATTGGCTGACTTCACATGTCTTTCGAAAACTTGTTAGGTTCTCTTAGACGTAAAGGCTTCCTCACGATGTTTATCTTTATCGTAAGGCAAGTATCGTAATCATGTTGGAAATGATTCGCACAAGAAAATATCAGAGGTGCGAGACTCGGGATTTAGACCCACTTCATCCGGTTTCCCAAGCAAGCACGTTACCACTGGGCTACCACTGCCATAAAAAAGTATATTATAAATAAAAATATGACTACGCGAAATAAATTAATTGATGTGTACCTACTGTAAAAAATAAGTAACACGTTTTTTGTAGACCCATAAGCTATCTCTATGAATACTGAATAGAATTACGTAAATGAAGATAAGAAAGAGAAAAAACTGAAAGAAGCCAGGAAATCAATTAATACACGATCTATAATGTAATTGTATTACAGTTAGTGTACACGATAATGTTTATCTGCTTAAATTGGAGCATAGCGATGGTGATACAATAATTATCTATATTTTTTTACTCCGGCTTACTTGTGCGGTTTGTATTATACAGGCAAGACTATACAGCTGCATAGGCTATAGCTGTTCCTTAACTTGGACACCTAAAGTAAGGCAAGTATATTTTCTATTAATTTTACATCTATAACAGGTGGTAAACCGATTTGGTGCCGGTTTGTTTAATGTCCCAGCGTGAAATGAAACAAATTGGTACGAAAATTTACATAGAGAATAAAAATAATCTTAATGTGCTTAAATACTATTAAAATTCAAATAACATTATTCGGTTTTTTGTTGGATATATTCAAATATTGTATGCTAAAAATAGTTACAGAACATATTTTATGCTAATTTTTGTCTTTGAATACTTAACTAAAAACATTAAGTCAATCAGTATCACTCCTTATTTCTTTTAGAGATGTCCAAATCTAACTTGGTCATTATAAGCTAATCTTCTATTCATTTCATTTTTATTCTCCACTCATTCCCCGATAATATTTTCATTCAATTTTTCTACGTGCCTAAATCAACAATTCGTTACCAGTTCAAAAACCTGTAAACCTTTTGAATACTAAAATAAACTACGTATATATTATTCACCATTAATATTTAACGTCTCGTCAAAAATTAAACATACCGTCAAATGGAACGTTCAATAAAATAATTTGAACAAAAATGTGTATTTGACTGGCGTTTGTTTGTCGCAGATCGGCAGCATTTCGTTTTACGCAAATTAAACATTCACTCGTTTATCTCCCGCCTGAACAAACGATGTATTGATAATGAAACGGAACGTGCTTTTTACCTTTTAGTACAGAATTACATAAATTAATGTGTTGGAAAAGAGGAGATTTATGTAGAATTTTAACAAAATTGACCGGTGATTGTTTTTTTTCTAATATTTAATATTTCTTTTGAAGTTTCCATGTTTCTTTTGGTTATTTAAAGCCTATACTAATACAAATTGATAACGCTGAAAGCTGGGCAATGGCTATTAAACAAATTATAATGACGGATAAAGTAATGAAAATCATCTATACTTACCAATATTATAAATGTGAAAGTAACTCTGTCTGTCTGTTACGCTTTCACACCTAAACCGCTTTATAATTTTGATGAAATCTAGTGTAGAGATAGATGGTACCTTAGAAAAGGACATAGGCTACTTTTTGTCGCGTACGCTATACATAAAACTTGAAGTGGGTGAATTAAGCCTATAAAAGTCAGTGATATCTATACGATATTATAAAGAGGCAGAATATGTTTGTTTGTTTGTTTGTTTGTTTGTTTATTTCTTTGAACGTGCTAATCTCAGGAACTATTAAACCGATTTGAAAAAATCTTTTTGCATTACATAGCCCGTTTATTGAGGATGGCTATAGGCTATATATCATCATACTACATATTACCCAAGAGAACACGGGAGAAACCGCAGGACACAGCTAGTCTTATAATGAATATGAAGGAAGCGAGTGTGGAAATATTATTGTAAACAAAATAACCCTAGGAGCGACCCGAACAAAGTGAGGTTAAGTGACTTGTATTATACAGAAATATTATAATATATTATTTGGGTCCTTCTTGTTATTTCTTCTGTGTTTATATGCTCAGGCATGATAATTTAGGCATGTTTCGCCAAGGGAATAACAGCGATGTCGTGTTTTACGGATGATTGATGATATTTTGCATTATATGCAACCTTAATGGTTTTTGTTGAAGGGTTTTTAGGTTTCTTCGAAAAATATTATACATGTTTACTAGAACAAATACCTATAGGAACTATTTCTAAATTATAAATATATAATAATAAGTGACTGAAAAGTACTTATACTCGTAACGTTTATATTCACACATGTTCTAATTGAGTTGTTTAGAGTTATTTTGAATATCATAATTCGTGATGTTAAAATTTATAATACTTTCTTAGATTTACGCGAATATTTGACTTCTATCTATATTTGACTATCTTTTCGGATTTTTGGTTCCCGACGTTTCGAATGCTTTACAGCATTCATGGTCACGGGAGAGACTGAGGTGTTACATGTCTCTATATATATATATATATAACAAATATATATATATATATATATATATATATATATATATATATATATATATATATATATATATATATATATATATTTGTTAGAGACTGCCTACCCACAAATAACAAAATCAATTCAAAAAATTGAAAAATGGCACCAAAGTACCTTACAATATTTTTTAACTTTTAAAAATATTATATTATTATAAAATGCTAAATATCTGATGGCTAAATATAGTACAATGTACATGAATACAAATCCACCATTTCGATTTGCTCAAGTAAATTACGTCTATACAAATATTTGTAATAGTTAATAATTCGCTACATTACTTATTTACACGTGGCCATAACTACAATAAAACTGACACAAACACAATTTTGATAGACTCAATAATATGCTTGCCTATTCCACTTTTTCATGCGTACAAACCGACAAAGGTCAATATCAAAAATCTAGAATATATATCAAAATAAGATATTGCTATCCATCTTTCATATGAATAAATATAAAGAAACTTATGTGGAACGCTAAAACAAGTCAGACCCAAACATAAAACATTTTCTTTGTGCGTGACATATTTTATGGGGAACATACGTAACCTCACAAACATTTGCCCAGTAATGTTGACACATATTAAAATTCACTGGCAAAACTAGGAGAGAAATGCTTCCATTTTTATCATTCTAATCTACCTATAATAATGTATGTATGTTTGTCACTCCTTCACGTCGAAAGGGCTGGACAGACTTTAATGAAACTTAGTAGGTGCAGATCGAATATGGCCTGGAGTATCATAAGCTGGACATTGCTTAGGTTAGTAATAAAATTTTTAAAACGGTAACGCTGCCTATATATCTAATATTATATATAATAAGCACATAGAAAACATAAAATATTTAATTGTTAATACGAGTATATGTATCTCAGAATAAATAATCTAATATATGAATATCTCTTGGCACGGCGTTTGTGGACGCACTCCTCCGAAACGGCTAGACCGGTTTTAATGATATTTTTTTGGTATATTTGGTAGGTATGAGAATAGGTCGTAAAGTATTTTTCATCCTCCTACCCTCACCCCCCGTTATTAAGTAACTAGGACGAACTCGAGCGGAGCAAGGGTGAATCGCTAGTTTTAGAATAAAAATTATATTACATGATTTTAATTATCTGATAGGTACTTACCGGCACTGTATATGTCAAAACTCGGGCGTGTATATTTAACAAGGACATGTTTTTCATTTTAAAAAGTGCAAATAATACCAGCTTACTGCTCCCAAAGCAAAAATAAATTAATTAGGTCGAATCATTAACCTATGAAGGATTATTTTCCGTTTGTTCGAATGTTCCGTATAAAATTATAACATCAACACTTTATGTATCACTACAATATGATTTATAAATAACTTTAACATCGTATATTAATTATAGCTTCAATCAATTGACATCAAGTAACAATCTCTTATCTATATAAAATGGCTGCTTTTGTTTATCCACGTTTATTTTTAAGTTAATATAGGATACTCATCATGAATACAAAATCAATGAGAATTATAAAACAAAAGTATTCTAATCTACTTACAGTTAAATCTTCTTTTGAAATCTTTCGACGACACGTTTGGCTCAGTTTGTAATGCTCTACTTGCTGTGCCAACGGTCGCAGGTTCGAGTCCCGCTAGGGGCATTCATTTGTGTGATGAGCACAAATGTTTGTACTCCAGTCATGGGTGTTTATATTTATAATACGTACGTATTTAAAGTTATACATGTAGTGTATCAACTATCTGGTATCCATAACATAAGTTTCGTAGCTTACCATAGAACTAGATGGTGATGTGTGTTAATGTCCCAACATATTTATTTATTTAAAACTACGAAAAGAATATGGAAGAAATCTTAAGATATCCAATAAATATCATCACCGTCGTTAAAATTTGTATATGTAACTAATTGAACAACAAAAGTAAAAACAGAACAAAAACATTTATGTTATATTTTATAAAGTTTTACATTGTAATAAATTTATTAGATATAGAAAAAGTCCTAATCAAAATCGAAAAAATGGCCCTTTTAATATCAAGCGTAGCTGTTGTAGCTGTGGGAATATATATATATATATATATATATATATATATATATATATATATATATATATATATATATATATATATATATATATATATTATTTATATTATTAGTATTTTGATGATATACTTATACCTGTTCTGACTTCGCCTGGGCTTGACTTACACGCCATCTATCGTTTTCGGAAAAACTATTGGAAACTTTCAATAGATCTAATATTAAATGCCCATAAAGATATTTATATTGAACTAAAAAATTTCACCGACATTATACATATTTGTGTATAAATATATAGGCACATATTATGTTAAATTGAATCATATTATTTTTGCTCTTTAATTTGAGTAATAGAGTGGTTGGAATGAAATATAATAATAAGTATTTGTTACACAAGAATCTGAAATAATGTAACTATAAAAAATTCTAACGCCTCCATAATCCATCAGAATATTAAAAAAAAAAGTATACGAAATAAAAACAAATTTGAATTGAAAATCTTTATTTTACTTATAAAATTAATTACAACTAATTAGGTCGCTTTGAAAATCTGAACCATTCAGTTCTAAAGAACGACGCATTTGTAACCTTGACTCAGTAAATAATTGACTAGAGAAATTGCGTCTGAAATAAAAATACGTTATGCTAAGTGTAAGAATAATCAATATTATTACTAGGAAAAAAATAATAACTATAGATAGAGTTGAATTTTCTGCTGATGTTTTATTGATTGCTGGTTTACCTTCATTATCTTCATTTGTAGAATTGTTATTGTCACCACATTTTATTCCATACACATTGTCTTCGTGGAAGATTTTATCTATAGAAGTTATTTCTACTGCATGAAAAGCTAAGGTAAGATTAATTTTACCAATATTGCGAACTATTTCTTTACATGACACAGGATTTCCACCTATACTTATAGAGCTTAGTTTAGGCGCCACACTTAATAATCTGTCAATATCGAGTACTTTTATTTTATTAAAATCTAAAATTACCTTTTTTAATTCCGAACATTCATGAAATATGTCAACATCTAGTTCACGAATGTTATTTTTCGATATATCAAGAACTTCTGTTCTATGTAAGCCCTTAAGACTTCCATATCTTAAATTAGACAAACTGTTTGAAGACATGTTGAGACATTTCAAAATTTTTATACTTTGAAATGTTCCTGGTAATAGTTTTGTTATATTATTACTACTGATATCGAGATATTGCAAAAAATCCATATCGTGTAAAAATGAACTATCAATCACGTTTATTTTATTTCTACTAATATCTAAATTTATTAACTCCTTAAAAAAACTCAAATTGATATTAGAAATTTCGTTGTCAGATAGACTCAAATCCGTTAAATCTGATAGCGTATTTGTAAAGTTGTTATTGAACGATTTTAGCTTATTGTGAGAGATATGTAATGCCCTAAGACTGCGCATGTGTTCAAATAATTCCCCAGTTATATTTTCAATTTTATTGAAAGATAAATCTAAATATATAACACTGGACATGTTAAGTTTTGGAAGACTATCCATATCATTATTATTCACATAAAGAGCTTTTAGATTTTGTAATGTACTGTTAACTTCAAAATGTTTTAATCTATTATGTGAAATATCTAAAGAATACATATTATTCGTGTCCATAAAATTATTTGGTGCAATTTCATTTATGACATTGTTTGAGAGATTCAATCGTGCTAAAACTGGCAATTTCACAAAAGCCATCTCTTCTATTTTGCTAATGTTTAAATTGCTTAAATCTAAGTACCGTAAATATTGTGCAGGGCTTAATGTGTTAGATTTTATCACTCCTGTTAAATAATTTTTAGTTACATTAATATATTGTAAATTTAGTAATGGTAAGGAATTTTGCTCGATTACTTTGATTTTATTCATAGATATGTCTAGCTTTTTTAACTGTGTTTGATTATTAAATGCATTAGTAAAAATTATAGATAGTAAATTATCGTTCAAATAAAGATCTGTTAAATTTGTTAAAGAATCTTTTAGAAAATTCAAATTATCAATTTTGTTATACGATAAATCCAGAATATTTAAGTTATTTAAAATACCAAAACTGGCATTTTCAATAGTAGATACAAAGTTATTACTTAGATTCAAAAATCTTAAAGCTTCCATATCAGAAAAGGTACCGTCCCTTATTATTGTTATGGATTGATCACTTACAGTCAGATCTTTTATATTTTGCAATCCAGTAAATGTCGTTTTAGTGATTTCCCCAGTTATGTTATTTTTTTCCAAACTAAAATATTCAAGGACATTATGTTTAAAAGCGTCAGCTTGTATTTTAGTAATACAATTTTGTTGAAAATCCAGGTAACGTAATTTAACATTATTTATAAACATAACATTTTCTATTATTGAATTTATTTTATTATTTTTTAGATCTACTACTTCTAAATTAAAAGCTTGATTGAAGCAATTTGATTCCAAAGTTTCTATTAAATTGTTAGAAATGTTTACATATATTAAAGAAGTGACACGATTTAGTTCGAAACCTGATATTTTTGTCAATTTGTTGTATGACAAATCTAAATATTTTAAAGAACTCAAATAAATCAAACTACTGTTGAGATTGGTCAAATTGTTATATTGCAAATAGAGACTTGTTAAGTTTTTTAAATTCTTAAAAAGATCTTGTGGAAGTAACGTGATCTGATTGTATTGCAGATATAATATTTCCAAATTACTCAACAGATTGAACAAGTCAGGTGGAAAATTGTCAATATTATTGCGTGATAGATCCAACTCTCTAACTTCAGATTCTTTAGTATCAGATGTCAAAAACGAACCTGAGTTAAGGTCTTGTATATGATTCGTGGACAAATTTAATTTCTCAAGAAGCAATAAATTTTTAAACGCCATACTTTTTAGATTTCTTATATTATTCCTTGACAGATCCATGACTTTAGTTTTAGAATAATACCTAAAACTTCCTTCTGCTATCGTTGACCAGCTATTGTTATACGCTACGATTTTCCGAACACGTGAATCGAAATTTGTTGATCCGAAGAAGGCAGCACTAAGGTTTTCAGCAATTGAATCTTTTACAACAAACGTGACGTTGGGCTCAAAGTTACAAGTGGGGTTTTGCGCGCTGCCGCCGTAAATTTCACAAACCACTAAATATTCACATGGCGATCTTTCATTTGTTTGATAAATAATATTACACTGGTTAGTGGAAGTAACGTTCACAAACGTTAATGTAAGAACCGCCAAAACTGAAATAAATATAACAGTTTATTGAATACATTTAGCTTAAAGTAACAAAAATATTTTAAAATAAGCTATTTAATTAGAAGATTATTCTATTTAAAATGCATAAGATGTTATTTTATTGAATTATTTCCCCAGTTTATCATTCACTATCCTGGCTTATTCTCACTGGGCTTGGGTGCATCCATATGTGGGTTTTAGCAAACTTTATGCCTATGCATTTCTCAGGTCATAACTGTATCTATGTACAAAATTATTCAAATCTCTCCAGCCGTTTCAGAACGAAGGATGAACAAATACACACGTATATAGTAGATATATAGACACTTGATGGACACTACACAAGAAATACATAATATATAAATATACATAAAAGAGCAGTGTGATTTTATATCATAGTTTCCCACACCACATTCTCACTCATTATAAAAAAGCTACGGGACAAAATTTTGTGGAACACAAAGAAAAATCTAGTGTGTGTTATTATTTATTGTTATATATTATTATTTTCAAATACAAGTATGAAATATCTATATTTCATACTTATTGTATATACAATATACATATTATCTTCTTTATTGCTTTTTTACTGAATTTAAAAAAACACATAATACTTACATAAAAATATTTTGTCCTCCATTTTAAAATATTGTTTTTATTAACATATTTAACAACGAATTACACTCGCGCGTATTTATCAGTTATCATAAATGAACAAACAGCTTTGTTGGCAGAACTTTGTTTGAATGATTCATAAATAACTATTGTTCCTATCGCTTTAGAGTCCCGCAGATTTTATCTGGGTGTAAATAAATTTATTTTTACGAGCATCTGCAATGACTTTTTGGATCTTACTTACTCGAGGCTCGAATTCTGGACTATCCACTAGACCAATTTTACAATACTATTCATTTTACAAATGCTAATGTTTCAAATTAGCATACGTTTTGTTATTACAAAATTACAATATTATTGTTAGAACACGCAGTTTATACCAGGAAAGGAAGGAAAAACACGGACTCTGAAATTGTTATTTTTATTCGAAGTTCGTTTCCATTCTAATTAAATAGCGAAAATTGTAAATTAGCTCTAATCCCGTGTCACATCAGTTAAAGTAGAAGTGCTTATCACTACATATTATAAAATATTTTTTTCCCCACCGCATCTGTCTGTCTTTTTGTTTGAACGCAATAATCTTAAGAACTACCCAACGGATTTTCTTACGGTTTTCACCAATGGACAGAGTGAGTCATGAAAAAGGTTTATATGTACAATTCATTAAGGTATTATTTTAAAAAGACCTTTTAAATTGTACGCGCCCAAGCAAAGCAAGGGTAAGTCACTAACTAGTAAATATTTAATATTAACAACATGACATTTGTCACATTGTTTTTTAATACAATAAATAGACACTTTCTTTTCAAATCAAATCAAATCAAAATATTTTATTCAGCATTAAATTATTACAATTTTTTACTGAACGTCATGAGTCTACTACCAGTTCGGAAAGAAGAAGCCTTAGACCTGAGAAGAAATGGCGAAAGAAACTCAGCGGGACCAATATAATATATTTAAATTAAATTTATATGTCGGAGACGAGTCATAATCACAACTAATCGGAACGCGAGCGCCACCTTTTTGGGCTCGACAGAGTCTACGTTGTGACACTCGACCGGGCTCGGCTGAGTTACGCTTGGTCGGTCGCGCAGTGAACACTAGTAGAAACTGTCTTGCGTTCCGTATTGTCTATACGTGGTAATAGTGAAGTGGTATATGGCTGTGTAGTGAAGTGCTGTTTAACTATGTACAAAGTGATTATTGTTAATTTGAAATACAACTGTGATTACAACGACTTTCATTTGAACCAACACTTCCCATATAACGCCCACTGTATAAGTCATGATAAAATAATGGAAAATAATAGAGAAAATTAATGCTGCTTCGATATCAGAAGCGGGATCAGTGTTGGTTCAATTGCAAAAAGAACTAACTCTGAGTGAACAATGACATGCAATGTTTGAACAACAAAATGTCATTATGTAATCTCTTATCGAGGCCTTGCAAATGCCTCAGATGAAGAAGAACGTCAAGTTACGCGAGTTTGACCCTGACAATATGGATACGGACGCAAGATCTTGATTTGCGACTGTAGATTTGTGTTTTTCCGAATACCCTCCATACGGCGGCTAGCTTATTTTAACAGTCAGTAAGGAATTAAAAGGATAAGGGTCGACGTGGCTATCACAATTTGTATACCAGAGAATAACATAGGAAGAGTTCAAGGTGATTTTCAAGGCGAGATTTATTTCCACCGAGACATTGGCTGGTACGCTAATTAATGTTAACAGTGACAAACCAAATGAAAAAAGAAACTCGTTACGTACGCAAATCGCCTGATGACGTCACTGACTAATCGTTGGAAAGACGCTAGCAAGAATCAGGTAGCAATTGCGACTGTCCTTGCTCACTTATGTCAGTTTAATTCGAAATTACAACGATTGGCCATTACTACGAAAATTGCTTCGCGAGATCGACTGCAGCAGGGATTGCACGCATTCTCACATTTGAAACGCAAAAAAAGTGAGTCTTAAGCGGTCAGAGTGTAGAAGCAAGGTAAATGACAGTGTGGAACGACCTTCGATGACAGCAACGGCATTGCAGCCTGCAGTGAAATCTTTGGTGTGCTTCAAATGTGGCAAGCCTGGTCACATCACGCTCCGGTGCATAAGTAGTGCCAGTCAAGTGGACGGCAGCAATATGGGTGCAACACGAACGGAACGACGCGTGGATGTATGTGTTGTACAACCATCTTCGAATGCTCAATGGCATAGAGGTAATCTGTATTGCTTTTGTTATAATCATGGTGCTGAATATTCGTTAGTAAGATAACATTTAGCAGTCAAATTGTGTGGTTAACGATTTTGTCCTTGCAATTTCTAGTATTGATCAAAACAGAATATTCCGCACAGAGTAAAATTTGTTTTGTAACGATTAACGGTCATTCTCTTGAAATCTTTTGAAATATTATGTTTTGCCTAATTATTAGTTACAAAATGGTATCATGATAGAACATGAGATATTGAAAGGTTTTCTATTAACATGACGGCTATAAATTCTTTACACAAAAATTCTAGTAGGTCATGTACCAATAGAGGTTGATGTAAATAATGATCATCATGCCAAGCAAATGTTTTAATGAAGTCGATGGAAACCGATGTAAGCATTCTGACGGCCGTAGTAGTGTCGACCGTACTAGTAACTATTACGTAGTCATAGCCTGGTAAAAGTCGGTCTTTTGAGGAAGCTCAAACTAAATAGACCGTGGGTGTGTGATGTGCGTTTAGTTCTGGCGGAGGTCGGGGTCTGTTATGACCATAGTGTGTAGTCATCGAGAGGATGATACATACGGTGATCCCGTAGTGGATGCACCTGGATTGTGGAGCAATTGTGATTGCTGGTTGGCTTGTAAGGCCGTAGCCTAAGAGTGGTTTACAGAGGTGCTAGTAAATTTGAAAATTAGTTTGATTGCTGAAGTGTTGAATGATGTTGGTACATGGCTCTGGATGACTAACGTTATTAGTTAGATTAGAGATAAATAGTGACTTGGAGAAAAAAAAAAACAAAGGTGTTAGCGTTAAAATTTTTTCGCTAGAATAAAGATGATTTAGATTCAAAGTTAAGATTTATCTGGTCAGGATTGACCGAGTCGAGCAAGTATTTTCGTTGATTATTTGGTTGCAGGCTAACACACGGCTAACACACGAGGGCGTGTGCATGCAGGATGGCCGTGTCGGAGACGAGTCATAATCACAACTAATCGGAACGCGAGCGCCACCTTTTTGGGCTCGACAGAGTCTACGTTGTGACACTCTACCGGGCTCGGCTGAGTTACGCTTGGTCGGTCGCGCAGTGAACACTAGTAGAAACTGTCTTGCGTTCCGTATTGTCTATACGTGGTAATAGTGAAGTGGTATATGGCTGTGTAATGAAGTGCTGTTTAACTATGTACAAAGTGATTATTGTTAATTTGAAATACAACTGTGATTGCAACGACTTTCATTTGAACCAACACTTCCCATATAACGCCCACTGTATAAGTCATGATAAAATAATGGAAAATAATAGAGAAAATTAATGCTGCTTCGATATATATATATATATTTTAATCGTTACTATATCTTCTATATCAATTACGATATGGAAAATTAGAAGACCTCCTTTAGTTCTTTGAATTTTACTTCACAAATTCACGATTATAATATATTATAATCCTATTTTTGTTTGAATTTTTTATGTAATGTTTCTATAAATGTATACTTTATGTTACAACATATTAAATAATAAATTTTGTCTGGTAATTGCTTCTATAAATTTTTATACACGAAATGACGCGTCGTCATATTTGAGTGAACAAAATTATTTATAGTTTTAACAATACTTTAAATACATAATTCAGTTTATATATATGTAACTTGGATGGATTTGGATGTATTTTAGTAGGTACATAGAGAGACTATGAGTTAGAGTAATGCAAAGATGACAATTAGAGACAAAATTTGCCAAAAGGTGGCGCTGCCTACCAAAGCAAGGGTAAGTTATTAGTGTAATTATATAGGTGTCACGTGGGTACCTCTACATGCAGGAATAAATAGCCAAGATCGCTCTCTAATCATACAATACGCTGCCCTTGCACAAGAGTACAAGCTAACAAACAAACACTCTATTCATAATATATGTATAATTAGCTGCTAAGATAAGCGATAGAATCGCTTCGCTCTGGAACGTAATGAATGCTTGACAGTAAATTATGTATTTCTTCAGGTTAGAATATAACCTATTTGTGTACTAAATTTCACCTAAATCCCTTTAGCCGTTTTAGTGTGTAGAAATAACAAACATACGCACATATAAACTTTCGTATATATAGTAGTAGCTAGATTAATTATATAAAAAATGTATCTATTTTATTACGGAACCAATCTGCTCGATATTTTAGCATGCTTGGTACTTGGCAGTATAACCAATATTCATTCATTATTGTGATCAAGAAAAAGTCATAGAGTATCCATAATTCATCTATACATATAATAAAGTTGTAACTAAGCCGAATCTTATTGAAATTAACATTATTATCGATACAGAGGACGAATCTATAGTTTTTAGAATTTTTGTCTGTCTGTCTATAACTACTGGAGGGATTTTGATGAAATTTGGTAGGGTGATAGCTGGTTATCCGGTTCAACATAAAGGATACTTTTTACCGCAGGAAAATATCTCATTTTTAAAAAAATATACAAAAACTGCAATGTAAGAGTATATTAATATGTAAAACTTAAGAATTTGGTTTTTGGTCATCTGAACGCGGACGGAGCCGCGGGTAATGCTAGATTGAAATAAATTTATTATACTTTAACATAGAAGAACAAAAACTGTTCTAAGGATAGTATTTAAAAATTAAAATACTTTTTCTAATATTAACACGTAATAATTTTATCAGTAAACAAAATAAATATACTCGTTTGTTCTTAATGATTGATAATATTGTTACGAACATTCTCATACATATTTATTAGAGTATTATGTTTCAGTCAAGTTATTAAGGTACTGTGTTATTACTTATAATATATCATTTTAGTAACACGCTCGAACAGTAGTTTTGTATTATAATATGTTATTTTTATATATAATTTAAACTGTTCTTAGAGGAAACATTTACATCGGCTAGGTTTTGCTTTCAGTTCGAACTGCGTATTTTATCGTATATTTAACCCGTACATATGGGTTGGAGCGTACAATTTTCTCATAAAATTTAGCTATAAAACGCAAAAAGAAGTTTTCAAATCAGACAACTATTCTAGAGATTAATAATAATAATAAATGTTTTTATTTCAGGCTTATTCGATTAGCGCGTACAAATATTTTTTTCAGTTTTATAATTTATTATTATAAAAAGTGCCGACTTGCTTCTACTTGGCAAGCACTTCTACTCCACATGTCTATTAATTGTAGTTTATTGCACTTATAGCCAATACCTTACTATAAAGTTTCAAGTTTCATCAAAATCAAACATACATCCATACATCCTCGTAAACTTTTGCGTTTTTAATATTATAAACAAAACATACATATAAGTAAAAAATTACATACTTAAAAAAACACGAGAAAAATTAAAAGTCTATCCCACATTTTTTTTCCACGGTTTTCATTAAGGTCGGTTAAAAATAAAACAAATTCGACTTCATGCCACTCCTGTTCTATTAGCGGAAGCTTTTATCGTAGTATCCGTGCGATAATAGCTCGAACAATGAACAAGAAGTGTCCACTGCAACTCGGTTTCGATCTGACTTCAACATATCTTTTACAGCAGTTTGGACAATTTTTAAAAATATAATTTAAAAACTTTAAAACGCTTTAAAGCTATTTGTTACTTGAAGCTTATTTCAAATTTTACATATTACATTACATGCGGTCAAATAACAGTATAGGATGGTAAATATTGGTTTATTTTTGTGAATTTTAGAGGCCAGTGCGATAGAATACTTCATCCCTACGTCGGATATTGCAAGTTTAAATGCATTTGGAGTAAATATTTACAATAGCTTTACCATTAACCAGTAGGTTCGTATGCTTTTAATTTGTTACTGGACATTATACACAATACAATATTACAGTATACACAATTCATTTTGAATGCAATTTGAATAAAACTAAATGATTTTTTTTCTATGTTATTCTACTTTACTTAATTATACATTATTATATGAGCCAAACAAATATTAAAACAATGAAGGGCCAAGTAAAATTGAGCTATTAAAGGCGGCCATTTTCTTTCCATACAAAAGCATGGAACAGAATAAGATGTATTTTATTAATCTATGATTTTAAAATAATGAAACAAATCTACATAATAAATAGGGAAGAAATGAACTTAATCACGACTGTTACTAGCATTCTCAAAATCTTTAGTCAGACTAAATTTCAACTGTGAGCCGGGAACGATAAATAAATGAGGTGTTTGTACCAGCTTTGTTTATTAGTATTGCGGTCCAAGTCTGTTGTGGATGACTCTTAGGGGGAAAATTGGCTGAATCTACGCAATATAATTAAGAACCTAGTGGATTTATATACAAAATGCGACAGGGGGGCAATTTCTCAGAAACAGGATGGCAATATTCATACTTCGTTTGAAAAACGGCCAAGGCGATGTGATGTGCTTGGCACCCTCTAGTGTGCGGATTTCGGACAAACTCAGAATTTCGTTTTTGAGTTAACAATAATAAGTGATGTTCTCCCGACCGATTCCGGCCACGGCGGCTAATCTCATTGGGACTAGCCAACTGCGCAGGAGATATTATAGTGCAGAAGTGTACGCGCAGACACAAGTGCACTCTCTATTCCTGTCACTCTCATATTCCGGTGGGACGACTGCTCGACACGACCAGTGAGAGTTAAGGCGCAGGACCGACGGCTTTACGTGCTCTCCGAGGCACGGGGGTGAAACACCGCCAACTTCCCAACTCCGGGCTGTTACTGAGGCTTACTTATACAGAAAGACTCAATAACTAAACTTGGCCCGACCCGGGACTCGAACCCAGGACCTCCGGGTATGCAGCCGTACATGTTAGCCACTACACCACGAAGGCAGTTAAACAATAATAAGTACTAAATTGATAAAAATAACAATAAATATGTTGGGACAACACACAGCACCATCTAGTTCCATGGTAAGCTACGAGGCTTGTGTTATTGATACCAGATAGTTGATACACTATACATTTATAACTTTAAATACATACATATTATAAATATGAACATCCATGACTGGAGTACAAACATGATACAGATGAATGCCCCCAGTGGGACTCGAATTCACGACCGTTGGCACAGGAAGTAGGGTCACTAAAAACTGAGCCAAACGTTTCGTCAAATTAAAAATAATAGAACTTTTTATATTAAAATTAACATTCAATAAATAATTCAATTGCTCAAAATAGTTTCATTACGTTGTGATTGTATTTTCTATACCATCACGTAACATTTTATATAAACATTATTTCACAAATTATAATTGATTGTTCATAAAAAGACGATATCGTCCATTTTTCTTTTCATATTTCATAATCAGAACCAAGCGAATGAAACAATTTTAAATTCAAAAGAAACATAAAAAAATGTCGACAAAATTTGAATTGCTAATATTAATAAGATTGAGGGATGAAATTTTCATAGTGCTAATGGATGTCTCCGAGCAAAAACATCAGCTGCTCCAGATTAAGGCAGTTAAGATATTCATGTTTGCATTAGGTTAACAATTATTATGTTATCTACCTTCTATACATATAATAAAATTGTAACTAAGCCGAATCTGTACATTAATTTTTTTTGGAAAATCTTATTGAAATAGATTTTATTATCGATATAGAGGCCGAATCTATAGTTTTTAGAATTTTTGTTTGTCTGTCTGTCTGTTACCGCATCACGAAAAAATCACTGAAGGGATTTTGATGAAATTTGGTATGATGATAGCTGGTTATCCGGGTCAACATATAGGATACTTTTTACTGCGGGAAAATGTCTCATTTCTGAGAAAAAATACAATAATTGCTATGTAAAAGTATACTAATATCTAAAACCTAAGAATTTGATTTTTGATCATCTGAACGCAGGCGGAGCCGCGCGCAATGGTAGTCATACAATTGTATTACGTAAAGGGACATTCTATTAATATTATAAACTCTGATATTTTCATGCGCATATCATTTCCAATATGATTATCACTTGTCTTTCGGTGAAGGAAAACCTCCTGAAAGACATGTTAAGTCCGCCAAGCCACACTTGACTAAGCGTGGTGGACTATGGCCTGCTCCCCCTCCTATTAAAGGGAGGCCAGTACCCACCAGTGGGACGTTAAAAAGGTCTAAATACATATGTACATACATAACATTCATTAAGTAAGATTTAGGTAAGAGTTATTTCTGTAATCCATTTCGCCGTTACATAAAGTTTTTCAAACATTACAGCACGTTGAGTAAAACATATATAATTTTACTTTTCCCTATATTAAATAGTAATAAAAAAGTAAGCATTTATCAAAAGCAAGAATAACTAGATCCTGAGAAGTTCATATACATTAAAATTATATAATTTGCTAAAAAAGCGACCAGAAAATGTTAAGGCTGAAATAATGGATCATTAAAAGTTTTCGATTGTTATATTTCATTTCTAATAAATGTTCTACGAATTTAGTTATTTTTTAGGCTTTGTTAATTGTACTCATTATTTTAAGCTGAGTATAATAACTCAATATCTTTCCAATAGGTTTTTTTATCGTAATATCTACTAGCGTTTACATTGTTAAAAACGAATGCATGTATGTATGTTTTCGGCCTTTTTAACGTCCCATTGCCCGGGCCGCCCTTCAATATGAGGTTAATCAGGTCGCAGTCCTTTACATATCACATACACACACATACACACACAGATTTTCTCAGTACTGCAGAGTTCCTCCTTTACCATAAGACAAGATATATTCATGTAGAAAATGATTCGCACATGAAAATATCAGAGGTACGAGACCCGGGATTTGAACCCACTTCACTCGGTTTTCTAAGCGACGCTTACGCTAAAACGTCTGAACAAATTAATATGAAAATTAGTCAAAAGGTAGCGCTATTTTGTAAATGTGAAATCTTGAAAAAAATGAAAATTAGTCAAAAGATAGCGCTATATTATTATAATTATGTACAGAACTTTTTCATAAAATTTGTCATAAACAAAAAAGGCAGCCGAGCAAAACAAGGTTATTATTTATAAATAAAATATAAATGTCTGTCTGTAATTTAAAAAAAGACAGTCCTATATTAGCTGACATACTTACCGACACGAAAGTATACAGTACATGACAATTATTTACTTTTGTATCTTTTAATCTATCCATTAGCCGACCTGAATGACGAATCAAAATTGCTTTAAGCATCAATATTTTAAAGGAAATTCTCAGAATAAATAAAATTTAATCAAAAAATATTAATCTGAAAAACTAAATTAGTGGATATCCTATAATAGTATAGTAAATAAATATAGCAATATACATGAGTAACTAAAACGTACCTACGCTTTCCATGTTACTATCGAACCTGCGACCTCAAACACAACGTCTAGCAATGCTAATCAGAAACAAGCCAATGGGGCGTTAAGGCTTTTTAGGTGACAGAATTCTACATACAAAAAAAGAAACAAAATATAGTATAGTTGGATAACAGAGTCATGAGTTAGACGGTTATTATTCCACGTAACGCTTTGTGGGCGTTTCACATTACGTTTGATTGATGGTTGCCACTACAATCGTCATGTAAAATAGATTCGTGAACTATCTAACCGAGTATTTTCAATTGGAAGCCTATCATCGTTATGAATATATAATGATGTGGATAAATACTTAAATGTTTTTTGTCCATTAAACATCAAAGTAATAAAAACTTTTTAACAAAAAAATAAAAACCGACTTCAAACAAAAGCACTAAAAAGTAAAAAATAACTAATTGGTAGTTTTCATTTACTATACATACCTAATCAAATATTTTCGAAGTCCATGTTGGCCAGCGTGGTGGACTATAGCTTGACAATGGCCTCGTATTGAGAGGAGACCCGTTACCAGCAGTGGGACGTTCAAAAGATCTGAATACGTGTTCTAATACAAATTTCGTCATCCTCACTCGAAGGGGTGGAATTAAAGAAAATCTCTCATCAATGAGGCCCTAGTCAATATTTTCTTCTATAGAAAAATTTCTTCTATATTTCACACTTCATAGCTCAGATTTAGTCTGATGCGATTTATCGATCACGGTCTTACTTATCTTTTTTATGTAAAGTTTTCAAAACAATATGTATTATTCGAAATTATTATTTTATTAAATCGATTGTATCTCAAGGATGGCGCCGGTATGTTTTAAAAGAAAATTGTATCCCTAAGGATGAAAACTTACTTTAAAAGTTATTTTCAAGTGGGTGTACTTTTTAGTTAAAAGTTACTATGAACACGTTTCCAACATTTTGCAGATATAATTACACCAGATATAATTATGTCGAAACAGAGAGTAACCGAGATTTCCTTATTTTCGTATTTTTTATAAGAAACGCTATATTATGTCATTTTTATATTTTGCTAGCCACTTATTCTCGCTCCGCTCAGGTTCGTCCCTCGATACGTTAAAGAGTTAGTATAGCTTTCTAAGAGATGAAATATTTTCCCTGAGTAAAATATACCCTATATGTTGGCATGGATAACTAGCTATCATCATACTAAATTTCATCAAAATCTGTCCAGTGGTTTTCTCGTGATGCGTTCTAGACAGACAGTCAGACAGATAAAAATTCTAAAAACTATAGATTCGGCCTCTATATCGATAATAATGTTTATTTCAATAAGATTTTCCAAAAAAAATATCTAATGTACAGATTTGGCTTATTTACAATTTTACTATATGTATAGACATATATATAAATTCTATGAAATTCGAATACGCTACTTCTGCGTACTATATATAAGTCAGACACAATAGTGCTTTGCGAGACGATCACTTCACATTTTATATTCTTCAAAAGCTGACTCTAGTATATCCAATGAAATGGAAGGAGCCGCGTAGCAGAAAAGATCAAAGAGCCCTATATAGATTAGGTAACCGGCGCTCTGTCACGTTCGAAATGAAGCTAGAGGCTATTGAACGCTTTTTTATTTGTAGCATATATTTAAGTGGGTACCAAACAATATAATACTAATAAAAAATCCAAGCAATTTTAATATTATACTAGAACGATGTAAGTAGAGATGATAGAATTTATTTAGTATTTATCATAATGTAAAGAATATATGTTTGCAATACTTATTCATTTTAAATGTGAATGTGTCAGTATCATGGGTGGATTCTTGATTAGATTTTCAAAAACATAAGATTGAAAATACACTAAAACTTAAAAAAAATTAAAGAAGAGAGAAATTAGGTTTTTTAAATTATACACATAAGTATACCATTAAGGTATTAATTACCTATTCATAAAAAAAAGTGATAACATACACCCAGAAGGAGAGGAGAGAAGAATTCTCCTTTTAATAAAAAATAAAATAAATAAATGGTACAGCGCAATCTAAAACTATATCATTCGATTACAAAAAAAATGTAATTGGACATCAAATAAATGATTTTTGAAGAAAACACCCTCCATTATTGCACCATTTGATACCGGCTTATAAATATCAAACTTCAAAGTGGTGTCATAGCATATGTTAAATTATCTTTATATATAATTCTTCTGTGAGTGTGTATGTCACTGAACTTCTCTCAAACGACTGGACCGATTTTGATGAAATTTTTTGTGTGTGTTCAAGGGGATCTGGGAATGGTTTAGATTCACAATTTGAATAATAATTTTCATCAAAAAAATTATTAAAAAAAGTTTGAAATTTTCAAATTAAAGACGTGTAGACAGGACAACGTCTGTCGGGTCCGCTAGTGTATATACAAGATAGGTTTCATACACACTTTCATCCCCTATTTAACCCCCGTATGAAATGAATTTTGGAAAATGCTAAAATACGTATTTATTTAATTGTATTGAAGAACATTAATACCAAGCTTCAAGTAATTCTGATCATAAATATTTTTTTGGGTTGTATTATAACGTGTATTCTCGTGGGAATAAAATAATCTCCCACGGTAAAAAGTAGCCTATGTCACTCTCCAGCCCTCCATCTATCTCCAAATCAAAAATCACGCCAATCCGTAACTCCGTTTCGACGTGAAAGAAAAACAAACAAACACACAAACAAACAAACAAACAAACAAACAAACAAACACACTTTCAAATTTATAATATTAGTATAGATAAAATTAAATACTGCTAGCTTTGTGTTGTTTCGAAAGTATAATAAAACATAGATGACATAATGCTGCTAGAGTTTTATTTAATCTCTAAGAGGATGGAAAAGGGTGGCAAAGTTTTTATTAAAAATAATGTCTTCCTCGTGAAGCTTGAAAATTGATATTAATCGTATATTCTGCTATAATGATATTCACCCAATTTATGTAATATAATATTTTCTTTCAAAATTTAACCCTTTAAAATAAAAACGAGTTTTTGGATTTTAGACTGATATATTATTCATGCATTCAACTCTATTCAATATTCATATTTACGATTTTTAAAAAATATATTGTATTCAATGTATAGATCTCTTTTTAACGTCCCATTTCTGAGCACAGGACTCCCTTCAATACGAGGAGGATCAGGTCATAGTCCACCACGCTGGCCAAGTGCAGGTTGGTGGACTTCACATGTCTTTCGAAAACTTGCTAGGTTCTCTCACACATACAGGTTTCCTCACGATGTTTTTCTTCACCGTAATACAATTAAAATTATAAAATTATATATTCATTTATCAACTTGTTGTCATTTTAGTTAATTTTTACGCAGTCAATTTTTCTTTATTTTTATCATTGGTATGTTTTATACGAAACCCAATCAAAAGCGAACTCCATAGCTAACCACTAAAGGGTTACTAGGTTAGTGAACTCATATATTATATGAGTACATGTACTTAATTAAGCACAATAGCTTTATATGATATTGTAATTTTAAGCGTATTGTTAATTGCGTGTACTAGGTATATAGTGTTTACGTGCTACTATAGGCAATTTCATTTGTTATTCAAATCACGTTTATTTTAATAGTGACATGGATAGTTAAATATAAATATCAATTTTAAATAGAAAAAACAATGTATTATACTACTTGTGATTCGCAATCGCATCGCTTTCACTATGAATTTTTCGACTTTTATATTTATAATAATTAGTATTATTTATTATATTAGTCGCTAGTGCGACTCACCCTCGATCCGCTTGAGTTCGTCACTTCTAACATTTTAACGTTAAGTAGGTATAGATTTCTGAGAGATGGAATATTTTCTCGCAGTAAAAAGTATCCTACATGTTTACCCTAATAAACAGCTGTCATTATACCAAATTTCATCAAAATCTGTCTAGTGATTTTCCCGTGGAACGTTCCCAGACAGATAGACAGACAAAATTTTTATATAAGGGCTTCTGTATCGACAATAATGACTATTTTAATAAGATTTTTCAAAAAAATATTTAATCTACAGATTCGACTCAATTAAAATATATACATATAATAAAATTGTAACTAATCTGTACATACATCTCCTGTGTATACAAACATATTATGTACTTAATTAAATATAACCAGATTTTAGATTCAAACTTTGACGTAACGCTCTACATTTATGTACAACCTGTAACATATTTACTATTTAAAATGGAACCATTTAGTGACAAAAGTACCTGACGGTCACCGGCTCATAATCTAAAATCACATCGACCCGTCTTCTCAAAACCACATCAGATCAAAATCACATCTTGTTTCTGTTCTTTAAAAAAAATATAAAATTCCAACCCTTTCATATTTATAGTATTAGCAACATCTTATTTTATTTTTTATTTCATTATGGGACATTAACACACAGGACCATTTAGTTCCATATGCTACAAGGCTTGTTATATACCAGTTAGTTGATACACGACCCATATAAATTTTTTATATACATACATATTGTAAATACAAACACCCATGACTGGAGAAGAAACATTCGTGCTCATCACACAAATGAATGCCCTCAGCGCAACTCGAACCCGCGACCGCTGGCGCAGCAAGTACTCACTACAAAGTCAAACCTAATTGCTATACAACTTGTTAATTTTTATTTGAACTCTATCTATTCCAGATATTACCCACAAATCAAAGGTAATGTTGAATTTGCGAACCCTAAAACGTGTCCTAAGCTAACAGCTGACAATGTGCTACGTGAGATCCTTGTTCAGTTAGTGGTCCTCTACGTGACCGAGTTATCTAGAAAGCTCTAAAAACTTACTCATTATAAAGACTAGTCCTGACTATTCTGACAATATTATAATAGCTAAGTTTACTCAAGCTTAATGAACTAATTTAAATTAAATATTATTTATTATTTAATGTTGGTTGCCATTATTAAAATTACTACAATTTTAAAACTTTATTAAATAATGTGTTTTAATTAGTGTTGCTATTATTATTTTTATAATATTAAAAATTTAAAATATTAAGCAACACTATTGCCATATATATAAATTAAAAAATATTTATTTGAAGTGCTATTTGGGACATAGGTAAATAAAATATATATAATTTATAATGTTTTTTTTTTATTTAATGATTCTAAAGAAAAGCTCAGTAATTACTTTCTAACTGAAAGAAAAAGATACCTCGACTTGAAAATCACTCGAAAGTATTTATATTTTTTTACTCTTGAGTGTCAAACCGCTTACAATATAACTAACGTACGAGTAGATAGCGCGTAACAAGCATACCCAAGAAAAACATACATCTAAATTGAGTACCTTTTTGTTTATAAAACTATCTTTTCAGATATTTTCGCGGAATTATTTTGATTTTTGGCTTTCAAGGTTTTGAATGCTTTACAACAAATATGATCACGAGAGATACACCTCTTTCTTTTTTGAAGTCCTTCCAAACAATTAGTGTATACTCAGTACCTAAATAATAAATCCTAAGCTGTAACAGAACAGGGTAAAAACGCACCAAAAATTCACTTCTCAATGATTTTTCTTAGACTTAGGTACTTCCTAAAATAGCGCTAATATAACATTACTAGATTTTACCCGTGACTTTGCTCGCGTGGTAACTGGTGCGTAATCAAAAGTAGCATATAACCATCCTCAGGATGCAACCTATGCCCTTGTCAAATTTTATCAGAATCTGTTTAGCGGTTTAAGCCTGAAAAGGTAACAGACAGATACTTTCAGATTTACAATATTAGTATAGATAATATTACGAGGCTTTTTCCTATAACGCCTATTTTAAATAATAACAAAAAAATATCTCCCGTGACCATGATTGCTGTAAAGCATTCGAAACGTCAGGAACCAAAAATCAAAATAAATTCTCGAAAGAATCCGAAAAGATAGTTTTATTTAAAATGTCAAATATTCGCGTAAATCTAAGAAATTATTACCTATAACGCCTAATTATTACATAATATACATATTTGTGGAACAATTTTTGCAATATACTATAATATGATAACACTATTTATCAGGATACAAAGAAACCTATATCACTTTCCGGTCCATAAACCATAATCTCACTAATATTATAAATGCGAAACTATGTATTACGCTGTAACGGCTATATTCGTTAAATAAAATTTGAAATGAGGATACCTTTTATCCTTTATTAGCATATAATCTATACATATTATAATAAAATTGTAACTAAGGCGAATCTGTACATTACATTTTTTTTTGAATCTTATTGAAATAGACATTATTATCGATACAGAGGTCGAATTTTTGTCTGTCTGTCTGTCTGTTACCGCATCACGGAAAAACCACTGGAGGCATTTTGATGAAAATCGGTATGATAGTAGCTGGTTATCCGGGTCAACATAAAGGATACTTTTAATCGCAGGAAAATATCTCATTTCTGAGGAAAAATACAAAACTGCATTGTAAGAGCATAGTTAATATGTAAAACCTAAGAATTTGGTTTTTGGTCATCTAAACGCGGGCGGAGCCGCGGGCAATGCTAGTCTTTAATAAATATAGGTACTTAACTATCAATTAAAAAAGTAAGTAAAAAATATTATTAAATACGTTTATCGTTTATTAAACGTCACCCGTCTGCTTTGCTGAGCGTACGTAAATGTTTTTTTTGGTCTTTAGGTACCTTAATGTATAATAAGGGGTTTCGCTTATAAATTAAATATTCATATATATTAAATTAGATATATATATACAAATAAATAAATAAGTGTCAAGTTCTTTATTTTTATTGGCGTGAAAAATATTTATGAAGGTAAATTTAAAAAAAAATTAGTAGTTTTTACATGATGGTGTGAGAAAAAAAATCGTTTTCATTATATATTTAGAGAAGATGAATAAATATTAACTGCCTTATTGTTCTAGTGGCTAACCTGTACATGAGGGTTCCGGGATCGATTCCCGGGTCAGGCCAAATTTAGTTATTTTTTCTGTTAAGATATTCCCAGTAACTGCTCGGCATATAAAGCCGCAGTTGGCTAGTCTCAGTGACATTGGCCACCTATTGAGTACTATTTTTTATCAAACTAACATACTTCGTTTTATACTTACATTAGTAATAATACTTTCATTCTCTTTTATTATAGTTCAGACCCTTAATATATTAAAAGAAAATGACCAATAAAACCTCATTTTATACTTTAACGTGTAAATCGAACCCGTGACTTTCAGCAGTATCATCCAAGCTAGTTACTTAGATCAAAATGGTTCTAACGATTCGGAGTATAATAAAACAATTATTATTTAGAGTTCAAAGTTTTGCTTTGAACACATGAGAGTTGAAAATTTAACCGCAAAACTTCTATTTATATATAACACTCCACCCGTATTCAGATGACCAAAAACCAAATTCTTAGGTTTTACATATTAGTATACTCTTATATTACAGTTTTTATCTTTTTCTCAGAAATGAAACATTTTTCCGCAGTAAAAAGTATCCTACATGTTGACCCGGATTACCAGCTATAACTATACCAAATTTCATCAAAATTCCTCCAGTGGATTTTCTGTGAGGCGGTAACAGACAGACAGACGGACAAGAATTCTAAAAACTATAGATTCAGCCTCTGTATCGATAATAAAGTCTATTTCATTAGGATTTTCCAAAAATATTTAATGTACAGATTCGGCTCAGTTACAATTTTATTATGTATGTGTATAGATAATGTTACCAGCGAAATACGCATAATCTGCACCTTCCTAAAATTTACGAACGTATAAGCTTTTAGTAAAGCTTCTAACGCGACAAAAGCGTTTCGCATGTCACCCAGACACGTAAACTGAGTAGAAAAATAGCGCCTCGGTCTAATAAATTGCGATAAGAGACTCGTTTGGTACAGATTTCCTGTAATAACATAGTCTGATGTGACTTAATTGTGAATCAAAACTATTCTTTCTGACATATCTTGGAATAGGCGAATCAATATGGATTTTAGTAGAAATATTTTATATATAATTTTTACGACTGTTTTGGATAAAACTACATGATATACCTATTGTGAAATAATATTTTCACCAATTATGAAATTTTAATGAGTGTTATTTATACATTTGATAAAATTCTAATCAAATCGAGTATTTTATGGAAAATCTTATTGAAATAGACATTATTATCGATACAGAGGCCGAATCTATGGTTTTTAGAATTTTTGTCTGTCTGGGAACTCATCACGAGAAAACCACTTGACAAATTTTGATTAAATTTGGTATGATGATAGGTGGTTATTCGGGTCAGCATATAGGAATCCTTTTTACTGCGGAAAAATATTTTATCTCTGATAAATCTATACTAAACGCTAAAACGTAACTAGGCACAAACCCGCACGGAGTGAGAGTAAGGCGCTAGTCTATAAATAAATAGGCAAAGCCAAAAAGTTCAGTACCTTTTTTTCCTCTGTTTGTCAATAGATATCCTTTTTTTTGTTTAGTAGTTATTGACGAGCTTAATCAATAAGAAAACAGTTATTTTTTTAATATAATGATTATGGACAAATTTCGACAATTGAACGAACGCTATTTTTAAAAACAAACAGACCAAAAGACCTACTTTTGGTCTATTTATTTAAATACGAATATGAATTCTTAGAATAAAGTTACAATTCTGAGGGTGTATGTAATATTTACATTTAAAGTAATTTTGAAGTTTTTTTTTATATTAAAAATTAAATATAATTAATTTCATTCATTTGACGTCCACTAAAATTAAAAAACGATTATTTTGTTTAAAAGAACGTCTTTATCTCCGACCTGCATAGCTAAGGGCTACCTTTTAACCTAACCTAGATACAAGGCTTCCACACTTTTATATCTACATTATGAAATATTTTACCTTACCTTATATTTTTGTAAGTAAAAGTATTTTTAGTATTCTACACACATGCCATATTAATATATCCTCCTTGAGCCTCCAAAAATCTCATGAGCCCATAATTAGAATTAGAATATAATATAAAGAAGTAATTCAAAATCATAGACATACAGAATGTACTGAGTGTTTCTTTGCCAGCCGTTAGCTAAAATGGCGGAGAGGCGTGACAGAAACAAAATGAATGTGCGGCCAGAAGTCTTCTGTATTAATTAAAATAATGATTAATGAAGATAGATATTTATAACCATTTTACATTCCATTATAATATAATTTTTAATAAATTATTCTAATATATTTTATTTTTCATTCCATTTTCAAATGCAAATTGGAATAAACGACAGGTACTGGCCGCACGTTCGCTTTCTTTCTTTCTAGAGAGTGCTCAATTTTATGAGAGTATTGCTCAGTCCATTCTCTATATCTATAAATAGACATAGGGTTCATTCATTCTCTATATCGTCCCACCAGAGTATGAGAGTGACAGGAATAGAGAGTGCACTTGTGACTGCGCGTACACTTGAGCACTATAATAATTCCTGCGCAGTTGGCTAGTCTCAATGACATTGGCCGCCGTGGCCGGAATCGGTCAGGAGAACATATCGGTGGTCATAACAGGTAGTCAATCCTTTTAGAGATCAATAACAAAAGAAATTCAACACACATCACTACAAGCTTAATTCAAAACAGATCACTTAGAATATTCGACTTTTGTAATTCAATTAGAATCATTACCAAGCTGGCGGCTTTATTAAGGATCGCACCAGACGCGTAAAAACTAATGCCAAGCCTATTTATATGCTGAGAAGTTATTTAGGCAATGGGTATTTTATGATAGGGAACAGATTCCCGGTTTTATGGCCTCCACTTTCTAATTTAACGCTTTACGATTCGATGTTTCGTGCCTTACCTGCGATTTGGGACATACTTTTTATTACATGTACAATAGATTAGTGTTGCCATTATATGAGTGCGTATTCAAATAATATGTTACTAGAGATGGTCTCTTACCCAAACTCCTATTGTGATAACCTACGATATGATATAGGTAAATGATTAATAAAACTTGTTTGTTTGAACGCGCTTGTTTCAGGCTTTACATAGCCTGTTTATTGAGGTAGGTTGTAGTCTATATATAATATATAGTCAATCTTTTACTGTCATATTAACCGGTAAAATGGACCTAGGGACGAACCCGAGCGAAGCAAGGGTGAGTCCTTAGTTATAAATAAAACTATTTTTTCGAATTTTTTCGTGGTTTTTTTTTTACTTTTGCTTTCCTACATTTTAAATGCTTTACAGCAATCATGGTCACGGAAGAGAGATCTTAAAAATCCAAATAAATCCGCGAAAAAGAACAGAAAAGATTTATTTATATATTTTATTTAATACTATACACTAAGATTACATTGTAAACAATTATTAATGAAATATGCTTTGGCATTTCTATTAAACTTATCTCAAGCCTTTAGAATCATATCACCATACTCGTAATTTTATTTTTGCTTTTTACAAATAATATTTTAAAACATTATTTTAATACTTTTATACCTTAGTTCTCTTTTTAACACCTCCAGGTAAATTTCTAAGAAATTAATTAAATTTCTAAGAAATCTATTGTTAACTGTAACGCCGGCGTGTCCGCGGTCGTGGAGGCATTAAAACTTGGTATTATTATTATCGACAATAATGAAAGAAGTTTGAATGAATGAATTGTGCTTACAAAAAAACTCTTGTCTGTTAAAAGACTGTTATAAAATAACCATTTTAACAGAGCGTACTTTGTAATACTACACTGTGCTCGAGAAAAAAGAATATTAGGGATCAATATAATAAATTAGACATTTTTTCAATTTAATCTTACTGATTGAAATTGTTATCTCGACAACTTGACTTGATCTCGTATAAAAATTTCATGCTACAACGGTCTCTCAATTCATTTTGAAACTAGCTCTGCGTCTCAAAATTTATCACTAAAAATCTACTTTATAAAAAAGATATCGCCAAAGTTCATACAAGGTTAAATATATAATAACTAGCAGAACTCGCGCCTTTGCTCGCGCTAAAACTACAAAAAAAACTCTATGATGGTAGGTTTCATACAAACTTTCATCGCTGGGATGAATATCCGAAAATGCTAAAACACGTATTTAATTAATTGTATTGAAGAGCATGTGTACCAAGATTCAAGTAATTTTGATCATAAATGTTTTTGGATTGTATTATAACGTATTTTCCCGTGGGAAAGATACAATTTCCCGCGGTACAAAGTAGCCTATGTCGCTCTCCAGCCCTCCAACTATCTACACACAAAAAATCACGCCAATCTGCCAAGCCGTTTCGACGTGAAAGATAGACAAACAAACACACTTTCACATTTATAATATTATAAGTATGGATACCTACATAAAAAATATTTTTTATATTTTTGTTTAATTTTTTCACTAACTATTTGAAAATCACGATGAAAAACATTTCTTTCCGAAGCCTTCAATAATAATGATGTGTATTGCGAACGTGTTAATAAATAATATTATCGTTAATAATATCATAGTACGTATTCAGCCCTTTTTTAACGTCCCACTGTTGGGCATGGACTTCTTTTCAATACGAGGAAGATCAGGTCGTAGTCCACCACGCTGACCAAGTGCAGGTTGGAAGACTTCACTTCTTTTTCGAAAACATACTAGATTCTCATATCATAGTAAATTATTCAATTTAATTTACTTGATAAGCAATAGCATGCATGTATGAAATAACTAAAAGTAAATAATATCTTTTCAGAAAGGGACACGGAGGATATACATATTATGTATATTGTATGTATATAACAAAGTCGTAATGTTTGGCATTTGTCCTTCTAACACCCTGCAAGGGATGTGATACGGCTATATATTTAAGCAATAGACATTAAGTTTTATGCAAAAAGGAACATCTAGAGCATTAAAGTTGATAATCGTTTGCATCTTTGACAAAATAACATGTGTAAATAGTATTGTTCTATTTGTATCTATTCACACTAAAATGAGTTTTGGCTGTTGACGATAATACAGTTCACTAGGAATATTTTCAGGCAAATGCGCGGAACGTGCCCAAACCGGTTTTTGCGATAATGAAAATCGGTCCCACGTCGGTTTATACAACTCGCGTCTAAGAACATTGAAAATTAGAAGTGGTATCTTGAGCACTTAAAATTCCTGTTAAAATTTCTAATCAAGAAGCTTTTATTAGGCAGTTATGTATGTAAATCTCTTATATAAGTATTTGTATTTTTTACAAAAAATCTACTGTTTATTAACTAATCCGGTAATAAGTTTATAATGATAGGATATAAAGTAACCTTCTACAGTTAATTTCTTCAATATTGTTTAAGCTTGAAAAAGTGAAGATTCAACTTATAACATTCAGTACAATTTAGAAGAGTCATTAAAAATGTATAGACTCAGAATTTAGTTAGCTGTCACAGACGTATTTTTTTGTTTATGACTCAATATTGTAAACAAATTTGGCAACGTCAAAACAAAAGTGTTTTAAAAATTTACTTCAAAATAATTATCAGAATTAGCTTATAACATTGAATACATGCCAATTTCAAGAAGTAAATTTAAGAACTCTCCAAGTATTAAAAAAAGCCTAACCTCAAGCATTTGACTGTGCCATTGAAAGTGGTGAGTAAATGACTGACACTCATAGCTCCCACGGTCCACTCTGTTGTCAGAGAAGTTCCAGGACCAACCCGCATGGTACACCGCCCACCGAAGTGGGCCACCTCCCTGTGTGTTTCTTGGTTTCGCGCCCGTCTGGCAGGGAGATGATGATGACCTTATATTGGCAGGGCATAGTGATCATATAGAACGTAAAGACGGTGTCTATACCCATAGCCAGGCTTTATTATTTTTAACTGCAACAAATCTTGTTATAAATCATAATATTATACACATATACGTATATTTTATTATATAACAATAGAAATAAAATTCAAGCATAACTCAAATATCAAAAGTTTTCAGCAAACAGTAGGTACTTATTACTTAGACTTATGGCATTTATTATATTTTGCTCTGTGTTGCAGTTCAAGCATCGTTCTACTGCATTTATTATAACTTTGTTTAGTAACAAACTTGTTTCCAGAAGGATTGAAATACTTTAGTGAATAAATTTATCTTATTATTTGATCGGATTTTCTTTTTGGGTTCAAACTATCAGACTATTGGTTAGTTTGAGGACTGTTTATAAGAAAAATTGCTAACTTTGCAATTTTAATTTGTGATTTAGATCATTTATATGCATGTAATATTTTTTTCGCACCTGTAGGTTCCCTAACGATCTAGAAGTGTATTTATATTTTTGTGTAGGGTTTTGTAAACGCTAGAGTAAAGAAAAGAGCTGATCTATAATTATATAATATATTTCCGAACATTATTTTTCCAAGCATTCTGAACAAGCATAATGTCTTCTAATGCTAATTTATATAATACTAGTATTGCCCGCGGCTCCGCCAGCGTTCAGATGACCAAAAACCAAATTCTTAGGTTTTACATATTAGTATACTCTTACATCGCAGCTTTAGTATTTTTTCTCAGAAATGAGACATTTTCCCGCAGAAAAAGTATTCTATATGTTGACCCGGATAACCAGTTATCACCATACCAAGTTTCATCAAAACCCCTCCAGTGGTTTTTCTGTGATGCGGTAACAGATAGACAGACAGACAGACAGACGGACGGACGGACGGACGGACGGACGGACGGACGGACGGACGGACGGACGGACAGACAGACAGACAGACAGACAGACAGACAGACAGACAGACAGACAGACAGACAGATAGACAGACAGACAGACAAAAATTCTAAAAACTATAGATTCGGCCTCTGTATCGATAATAATGTATATTTCAATAAGATTTTCCAAAAAATATTTAATGTACAGATTCGGCTTAGTTACAATTTTATTATATGTATAGATAACGACAGCAATAAAGTAAAAAAGAGTAAAAATTTTTAAAGAAGTCCCAAATAAAAAGATATATATCCTACACTTTATAAAATACAATTTATTTTCAGTAAAATAGATAACAAATTCACAACAAAATTGCTAATTTCAAAGAACTATTTTAAAACAAATAAGTTCTCGAGTGTATTTTTACCGCAGTGACTTTTAATTAACATTTGACAGTTTTCCTCTAGTGCGGTAATTTGGTTTAACTTTTATTTTAGAATTAATCAATCTGGCAATTCTTATAATAGTTTTATTTTTTCCTCTTATTTAATATTTGTTTGTTTATCTTTCTCTCTTGTAGCAAAAGAAATAAAAAATAAACAGCGTGATTTTCGTATGGAAATATGATTAATTTATGATTCGAGTTTTAAATGCCTATAAATTAAGTGGTATAATCTGTTTTTAAAAGCTTTTAGGGACATCACTATTTGAAAAGTATATTGATTACTAGCGACTCACCCTCGCTTCCCTCGGGTTCTTCCCTAGCTTGATTCTCTATACAAACTTTCATCCCCATTTTCGCGCCCTTAAGGGATGATTTCCGGGATAGAAAGTATCCTATGTCCAGGGTCTCAAACTATCTTTTTACCAAACACCTAAATCAGTTGAGTAGTTTCGGAGCCTTTTCGATACAAACAAACAAACAAATAAATCTTTCCTCTTTATAATATTAGTATAGACTAAACATATTTTTAAATGATTTCTTGCATAAAGCGAATCTTATGGTAATTATAATTTGAAATAATTAAACTCTCCAAAAAACGTCAATGGAATGGCACGTCGTTGAATATACTCGTTGTATACATAAATACCACAGAACCAAGCCTCCTAACCTTTAGGCCATTTTACAGTGGAAAAATAACATGAAAATTAATGAGGTTACGGTGTAAAAATATTGTATATAATATTATTTTTTAATTTATATATACATACCTATATAATAAAATTCTAACAAAGACGAATCTGTACATTAAATATTTTTTTGAAAAATCTTATCGAAATAGTCGAATCTAATATCTATAATTTTTAGAATTTTTGTCTGTCTATCTGTCTGTCTATCCGTGACCGCATCACGAGAAAACCACTTAATAGATTTTGATGAAATTTGATATGACGATAACTGGTTATCCGGGTCAACATATAGGATACTTTTTACTGCGGGAAACTTTTATCTCATATCTGAGAAATCTATACTAAATGTTAAAACGTAACTAGGGACGAACCCGAGTGGAGCGAGGGTGAGTCGCTAGTTACTCGTACATAATAAGAATAGTTTTTATAAAAAGGCCACCGTTTTTATTACATAAAGATTCATTTGTGTAGCATTAATTATAAAAAAATAATAGAAAGTATAAAAAAATCAGTTATAGTATATTACCTAACAGTAAACGAACATATAAATTCATATAATAAAATTACGAAAATAAAAAGCCGACCAAATTCCCAAGCCCTTAAAAGAACTTAGAATTATCAGCAACACAGATCGAATGATTACTTCAACGATATAGAGATACGTGACCCCTACACTCGATCTTTTTATCTCTCTCAATAACGTACGTGAAGCCTGGAATCACTTGGCTACAATAAAATCCTTATCCAGTGTAAATCCCTAGAAATAAATTGATGACCTACCGTTAAAGATCACAAAGTTATAGGATGTCAGTTTTATCTGATCGAATTTGGTCGATGAAATTGAAAATGAAAATTGAATTAGGAAAAACGGTTAACTCTTGATTGTCAGTTTTAGATTTTTTTGTATTCATTTTTTTTTAAGCAAACTATATTTTATTTAATACTAGTGAGTGTTTAAATAAATATGTATAAATTAAGTACGATTTAAATAGTTATGAACAGTTATTGCGAGTGTAGGTACCTTAGGAGAAAGATTTTGCTATTGCAGATTTTTCTGTAGACCTTATTAAGACCTACAATTTTCTAGTACTCATTTGACATATTTTCTAAGAACGACTCGATCGAACCAGTTATTATGTTTTCCCTTGGGAATTAAAGATTTTCCGGTAGTAAACGGTATCTTAAATATTGACCCGAGTATTAAGTTTACTATAAACGATTAATAAGCTACACAAAATTTAATCAAAACCGGTCCAGTACTTTTTGCGTGAAACGCGAACACACAAACACGCTTAGAGACAAACAGACAAAAAATTTAATAATTTTTGTTTTGGGGTTTATATTCTGTACACAATAATTTTTTGTCATGGTTTTTTAAAAAATGTGTCATGTTCAGATTTTACTAAGTTACTGTTTTATTATAGCATAGATTTATTAAATTACGAGTATATCTTTATACTTATCAGTACCTATGTCATATCTATATTAATCGGTATCTATAAATATATTCGTCATAAAGAAAAAAATCAGAAATTAAGGAAAACCTTAAGAAACTATCGAATGACAGAAACCTATGTACAAAGAAATAAACAATAGACTAAAAATTGACTTTCATACTCGAAAGACAGGACAGGTGTCTCATGTCGGACGTCACGCAACAATCCTAATATGCTATATACGTAGTTTATACTGTTGTATAAACTAACTAATAAACTCGCTTCTAATAAAATCGCTTAGCTAAAATGTAATACAAAATAATATCAGCCAAAATAATAATGACTTTGTCTAAGCTATCATTGAATAATTCAAGTTTGGGAATATAAAGTATGTACATAAATTGAAATAAAAAATATTCTGTCTTGATGGGCTTGTAGTTAGCATGTAAGGTTACAGATCCTGAGGTCCTAGGTTCGAGTCCTAACTGGGTTCCGTGAAGATTTTTTAATAGCAACCCAGATTTGTAAAGGTTAGGTTAGATTTTACACCTCATTCCCCGCAGAGCACGTACATAAAGTTATTAGTCTCAGGGCTGATCGATATCGATACGACCTTACCAGTCGTGTCGAAGCCGTCTCATAGACTATGAAAAAAACTCTATAGGAAGTGCACATGTGAATGAGCATACGTGAGTTTTATTCAGCAGTATATTTATTTTTAAAACTTTTCACTGTCTACATGTTTGATCACCCCTTCTGAAAAAGGCTGAACGGATTTCCGTATAAATTTACAAATATTGGCACGAAATAAATATATCCTACGGTACTTTCTACTACTTTCTACTTTTGCGATATTTGAGATGAGGCACAGAGATGGTTAAAGGGTCAAACAATATCATACATTACATTTAGCCCGGTATATGAAGTATCTAATCAATAGATATACATGACCCACATACATGTATGACCCACTGGCATTGCTTAAATTAAATATATTTTACACAGACAATTTAAATCAATAAATACTGTTTTTTTACTTCATCGGAATATGAAAAACCTAGCCTTTTTAGCTCCAGCCCGTCCCTATACAAAAATTCTCATCTAATAGCAGATTTCATGTTGAATGACGGACAGACAAAATACCAGTGTTTTGAATTTATAATATTATTGCATTAGGAATTCAATTAATGCTAATCTATAGGTATTAGGTACGTATAATAAAATTCTAAGTCGAATCTGTACACTAAATATTCTTTGGAAAATCTTATTAAAATAATCATTGTTATTGATACAGAAGCCGAATTTATAGTTTTTAGAATTTTTGTCTGTCTGTCTTTCTGTATGTCTGTCTGTTTGTCTGTCTGTTACCGCATAGCGAGAAAACCACGGAACCGATTCTGATGAAATTTGGTATGATAATAGCTGGTTATCAGGGTCTACATATAGGATACCTTTTACTGCGGGAAAATATCTCATCTATAAGAAATCTATACTAAACGTTAAAACGTCACTATGGACGAACCCGAGCGGAGCAAGGGTGAATTGCTAGTACTAAAAATCCAGAACAAAAATTAGTTACAATATCGGCTAACAATCTGCAAGTAATAGCTTGAATAATAACATTAAATGCCGACACGATTGTTGACATGTGTCTCCATCAAGATCGTACAAGGTAATGCGGCAAACACCATAACTAATGATTCCCATATATCCTTAGCCACTAATATATTTGATTCAGACGATTATGTTATCCATAATCAATTGTTATCGATATATCATATTATAAATTAGATATTGTCAACAGCTTTGCTTTGCTCGATTAATTAAATCGAAATATAGCAGTTTTTATTAATCAACTTCCAAAAAGGAGGAGATTTTCAAGTCATCGGAATCTTTTTTTTAAGCACCGACTTCGAAAATATCTGATTAGGTATCTATTCTAAATGAAAACCCCCGTTTAGTTATTTTTACATTTTTGTGCCTGACAGTCGGTTTTTTTTAAGTTTTTTTTTTTATATTTTTAGTCTAGACGTAATAAGCAGGTAATTTGTAGGAAGAAAGTTTTTAATAACATATTCGATTATACAATTTGTTTAAAAAATATATTTATTGTTGATTTTTCTTAAAACCGCTCTACCGATTTCGATAAAATTTAAATGGGACTACTTGGGAAGTATATCTTTCAAACAAAACAAAAATTTTCCAAATCGGTTCAGGCATCTTCGAGTACTCGGTGAACATACATAAAAAAAAAGATTTCGACGAATTGAGAACCTCCTCGTTTTTGGAAGTCGGTTAATAATATTAACACCACCAGGTAAATTTCTAATAAATTAAGTAAATTTCTAAGAAATCTATTGTTAACTGTAACGCTGGCGTGTCCGCGGTCATGGGGATTAATGCATTTAGCCAAAAAAACATACGCTCTTCAAAACTTTCAATCAAAATCTTTAAGTATCCAATATTTTCTTGCAAATTCTGATATTAATTCGTTAATAAAGAATTAAACCAAACTGGTTCATTACTGGCAAATGTATCGTAACATGCACACTTTCTCTTTTTTTCGTCGGTCGTGAAACGACTAATAAACAAGTTTTTTTTTATTTCTTTAACATTTAACGAGATTAATGATCCAGTTATTTTTAGCGTTCGTTAATAAGATGGTAAGGGCTCCAAATTAATCTAGTGTTAATTAATGTACATCCGACACGACATTATCCTTATAATTCCACCTACATACCTGAGAAATTTCGTTTTTACTGAAATATCTATGCAAAATAGCTTTTTAATCAACTTCCTATAAGAAATGCTTTTTGTGTCCCATTAACTTTTTATGCGAGCATTATTTCAGACATACACATTATTATTTGTACAAAAACATATCTATCCCACGGGAACCGTACATTTTTCCGGGATAACAAAATTCAAAATATTTTATTCAGCATTAAATTAGTACAATTTGTTACTGAACGTCATGAGTCTACTACCAGTTCGGTAACAATTACATAGGTTAGACTGTAATTTCTATATCTATGAAAAATTTCATCCAAATCCGTTCAGCCGCTCTGACGTAAATGTGTAACAAACATCCATCCATCCTCACAAACTTTTACATTTATAATATTAATAGGAAATTAAAAGACTACTAATTTCTGTACTTTTTCATTTACACAATCAATACACTAAGGTGAAGGTTTGGTTATGGTCTTATGTACATATTTGAGTATATTACTTAAATAACTGGCGATTTACACTCGCTTCACTAGTATACGGGCATCTCTTGGTGCTTTTTAGATATTATATATATAATATTATATACAGCGCCACCTTTTAGCAAATTTTATTTTGAGCGGTAGCCTATGGGTTACTCTAGATTAAAGTCTATCTTTATGCTAAATTGCATCAAAATTTATCCAGCCGTTAAAGCGTGAAAGGGTAAAAATGTAACGCAAATAACGTTGCACGCTAACGTTCCACGTTTTGCATCAGATATACCTATCTAATATTATCACAAAGCTTTTAAATATTATGAAATAATAGCAACTTACCGTTGCTTTGCACGGGGGTGTCCCTAGTTTGAATGGTTAGGAAAACTTAAAAGGCGTTTGCCTTTGTCCAAAAAAAATTTTTTTTTGAGCCAGAAACCTTCGTAGGCGTATAAAGAATAACCCACCGGAATTTCATCATAATCGGATCTTTGGTTTAGCATACTATAGAGAACAAACATACGAACGTAGATTTTTGTTTATAAAGAAGAAAGACAAGAACAGTAATAACTTTTAGGTATGTAATTTTATTATACGCATCTAAAATAAATATATGGATTTAACGATACAAATATCGCTGTATCAAATTATTTTAAAAGTTTCCTTGTAAATTGAAGCAAAGTCTAAAGTGTATAATAATGTCTATAAAGTGTGATAATAATGTCTATTTCAATAACATTTTTCAAAAAAATATTTAACGTACATGTTCGACTCAGTTAGAATTTTATTATATAGGTATAGATGACCACTCTCGTTAAGAAGACGAATCTAACGATGTAAAGCGGTCTACGCGTTTGGTCTCTAGAACGCCACAAAGAACAAACATACGTCATAGACTGCTAAACATATTACCCTCCTTTGCGTCCCGCAGTCAGTTAAAAAGGTCATAATATCATGGATACATCAGACCTGAGTACCTATACTTTGACTTTATAAGTTTCATATATTTTATTTTTTTATTTATTTATTTCTCACAGGGAAAAGTTTATTTGCCAGAATGAATTATCTAAGCCAGTAGCCGTTTAAGCCGTAGTTGTTGTGAGTGAAGGGTACATAAACCAACCCATTTTAGGATTTATAATACTAGAAAGGATCACTTGGTGAATTTCATAGCCTAGTAATATTATATATCTTAAAATTTAATATATGAAAATTCTTATAAATTAAGTCATATATTCTATACTAATTTTATAAACAGGAAAGATTTGTTTGTTTGTTTGTTTGTTTGTTTGTTTGTTTGTTTGTTTGTTTGTTTGTTTGTTTGTTTGTTTGTTTGTTTGTTTGTTTGTTTGTTTGTACCGAATAAGTTCTGAAACTACTGGACTGATTTAGATGAAATTTAGTAAGAACATAGTTTAAGACTCTAGGAAGGATATAGGATAGTTTTTATCCCAGATATCATCCCCTAGGGGGTTTAAAATGGGGATGAAAGTTTGTATGGGGAATCAACCTAGGGACGAATCCGAGCTAAACGAGGGTGAGAGAGTAAGTGAGGACATACTTTAAAAAAATATATTATTGCACCTTATTAGTAAATTATTATGTAAAATATTATCTTACTATCATAATATTAATCATTTTCAGTGAACAAATAGCAAAATTATTAACTTAAAACTATATATATCCATGGGCGAGTCTGAGTGTTTAAGCTACGAAATACGTACATATTATATACATACATTTAAATGTTGAAGATACTCAAGTGTAGAAGATACGCTTACATTGCACAATTGTTCTTAGTTTGAGACCTAAGAACACTATATTTCCAAGATTTTGAACGATTCACATATTATGTATAACATGTAGTGTAGACTATTCATTTAATGCATTTAGTAGTCTTAGACATGAAGTGAGTTAGAATTTCACTCATCTGCATATAACATTAAAAATAATTTGCATTAAATACAATATACATATAAACAAATGTTATATCGTAGTATGGCTGAGTGAAAAAAAAACATGTTGCAGTTAAAATATTTCTAAAGATTTTCGTTAAATTACCATTTAAGTGACATACCAAATAAATCAATCAAATTCGGCAATTAATCTAGGATATACAATATAATACAATACAATATTTATTTATTACTATGAAAAACAGAACAAATCTATCCCAAGGGAACCGTACATTTTTCGGGATCAAAATTCTATGTGCTATTCCAGACTATATATTATCTATCTCTGTGCCAAAATTCATCCAAATCCGTACAGTCATTCTGACATTATTAAGTAACAAACATGAATCCAAACTTTCGCATGGGATTTCTTATGGGATATTTATAGGATGAGATTTAATTATTTTAGTTTAGTTCAATACAATTTTTTATCCTTAAGCAGATGAGTGTAGGACTGTGTTACTCCGGATCTCAGATTATACCTATTCATATATCAAAAATCAATTATAACTTTGGCAAAATAGAAAGCTTTTAATTATATCCTATATCATATTATACATATTCAATACGTAATAAATGATATATTCGATATTAAAGTGACCATGAGCCGAAAACGTATTTCATCTCTTTATTATTTGTTGTTGTATTAATTTGCTGTATTAAAGAGTTACAGGAAAGTGAGATGAGATAGTCTTTATATAAATAGGCATAGGCAAAGCAGTTCAGTACAGTTTTGCCCTGTTTGTAAAGCGAATTTCTTTTTTTTTGTTCAGTAGCTATTGACAAGCTTCAGTTTTATCAATAATAAATTTGCAAACAGTTTTTATATACACACACATACGTAATGTCTCAATTTTATCTATACATATAATAAAATTCTTACTAAGCCGAATCTGTACATTAAATATTTTTTGTAAAATTTTATTAAAATAGATACTAAATACATTATAATTGATACAGAGGCCGAATCTATAATTTTTAGAATTTTTGTCTGTCTGTCTGTCTGGGAACGCATCACGAGAAAACCACTGGACAGATTTTGATGAAATTTGGTATGATGATAGCCGGTTACCCAGGTCAACATTTAGGATACTTTTTACTGCGGGAAAATATATCATCTCCGAGAAATCTATACTAAACGTTTAAACGTAAAACGTTCTAACATGTAACTAGTTTTTTTTGGACCTAATTCAAAAAGGTGACTTACACAAATCATCTGTTTTTTTGTATGATGTTACTCGGTATCGCCGATTGCAAATTGTTTTTCATAAAACTTTTTTAATGAATATGTCAAATTAAAGGTTGCATATAAATAATAAAAAATCCAGATTTTCCAGACGATGTAGCATTTTTAATTAAAAACTAATTTTAATAATATTGTTATAATTGATTGTTATAGTTCTCATATTATGACAATCTATACCTAGAAATATTTCTGCAAAATGATACTTTTGAGCATCGTATTGCATCCAGTATATATTATATTATAAATGCGAAAGTTCGGATAGATAGATCTTTATTACTCAATCACGCCAGAACGGCTGAACGGATCTGGATGAAATTTGGCAGAGAGATTAATTAGTCTGGAATACATAGTTTATTTTCCATCCCGGAAAAATGTACGGTTCCCGTAGAATAGATTTGTTTTTGTTTTTCACTAGGGTTGAACCGGAGCGAAGTGAGAGTGAGTCCCTATGTAATATTTTTATTTGTTTAAGTATCTTCTATTCATATATATCGGTATACTAGTATCACCTTCGCACTTCAAGAGTCAAGCTTGGAAAAAGCGACAGAAACAAAAAAGTGACAAAACCAAAATATATAACAGTACCTATATAATAAGGCCATATATAGGGGATATTTAAAGACGCAGGTAAAATATTATCGCTGACAAAATTATCGTGAAAATGAAGTGTGACAAAATTTTTCAATTCCTTCAGTTCTGAGGGATATCCTATAAAAAGTAATAATATACTTAAACATTTTCTATAGTTAATAGCTAAGTTCGGTATATTCTATAGTTAAATATTTGTAATTAATAACTGTATGCTGCTAATGAATTGCCTGTATGTCGAGCTGAATCTACTTCTAAATTATACTTCTTAATTAATCAGGATCTTGGGTTCAAGTCCAGGGTCAGGCCATTATATTTGTTTGGTTATGTGTCCAAAAATTAGTTAAAAAGCCTTGAAAAGTATGTAAATTTATACAAAAATAAATTGTGTCCTTTTTGTATGAGCTAATTAAATTCCTTATTTCACTCTTCTCATTGCTCTATTTTTCTCTCCATACTAAAAATGATATTCGCAGAGTAAAAAAAAATACTGTTATTATTATTATGCATTATTTACATATAAAGTAACCTTCTAACGGAGAACACTCCGTTTGAAATGCTAATACGACCATAACAAGGCTCACTTAAAAATTCCAACATTTAAGCCTGTATTAAATTCATTTTTACGTAAAAATTCAAAAAGCGTGCCTCGGTAAGCTACAAACTGGACGGTATTTCTAGTTTGAAGTAAGAAGAAAAAACAAATGAATTCGCTACGTAGCCACCGGCAGCACTTGAGATAATCCTTAAAACGAGGCCATGGAAAATGCAATTTAAGCAAGATTGCAGTTTTACTATAATGTAGGTATTTTTATAATATGAAATGAAAATCATAATATTAAAAAATGTTACAGAAACAATAACTTGTAAGATTTACTCTGTATATTGCCTGAGTATTCCTTAAATATTAAATATGAATTATGTAAACTTTAAGTATGATCTCTCTCTCTCTCTCTCTCTCTCTCTCTCTCTCTCTCTGTCTATCTGTAGTTAAGTACCAAAACGCTTATCCGATCTTTACAATATTCGTGGGTCCAATGGACAATGATCATGAAAACTCCTCTCACTCACTCCAATGATACGCAGGAATTCATTATTCTTTCGGTGAGTAATGGCTGAGACGTGGGCCTATTGGACCCATGGCTACAGATACCTACCTATTATTTATTTTATTACCGTTAATTAATTATTAACCTTTAACTTTCAAGAGTTGTGAAATAGAAATTTTGTAAGTTGACATTATAGAGATGAGTTTTGACAATTCAATTTGTTTGTGTAGTAGCTCCTAGCAGTGCCGTGCGGGCACAATTTACTTCTGTTATATCGCGTAAAATGGAGTAGACACGTTATATTTAGAATAACCGATAAAAGAAAGAGAAAAAAAAGTCGATCTGACTACATGCTAAAATGGAACGATTCGTTGTAAAATCAGGATGGGTTTTGACAATTCTTGAACGCTTATTTAGACATTGTCAAAAACGAAAGTATCATAATTGTAAATACGAGTATTTTAATTTTTTATGTATCCTCTCATTAGACACAAATATAGAACTGAATGTCATGTACCTGCGTATGACTTTTAATTTTAAAACATTAGAACAAATTAATCGATTTTAACTAGAAGTTAAATATTAAAACGCCCAAATCCAGAAAACAAGCTAAAGTGGCACTTTACCACATTATCCTTAGCTACACACATAATAAAATACTAAAAACAAAACCTTGTACTATTATTATGAAAACAAATAGTGTCGTGGTCTGGTTGTAACTTTTAGTAGCCAAACTGCTAAAGTGTTATCAACAAAAATTGGCACAGAGATATCTTTAATTCCGAAGAAAGACGTCATAAGCTATATTTGTTCTGGAAAAGTACATTTCCTACAAGATAAGGGATAAAAGTTGCACAGAAATTCTGTTACAAGCAGAAACTTTTTGATGAATTCTCCTTTCAATTTCCATAATTATTATCTAGCGTTGCGCCCAATCTTTAACAAATCTTGGTAACTTATTATTAAGGTAGATTGACAGAGTAAAACATCATCTATGATAATAATTAAAAAAAAAAGTTTTGTTTGAGACCTCATTTGATGTATACCAATAAAAAGCAGTGTTCAATTATAGTATTCAAAATAAAAAAAATAAAAAGAGGTTTTTTAGGATTCTTATTGAGGCTTAATAATAGTGATTGAAGAATTCCGTTTCCTACGCTCTGACTCCATTATCAGATCAACTCAATGATATCTAATAATACCATCAACATTTTTTATATTTACAAAATTTTAAATCAATTCGGCATTTAGAATTATGTTAAAATTATTACTCGCGGAGCTAACAAGCGTGTTATAAACGCACTAACGATGTACCCTTTGACCAATTTAACTACATTATGTGAGTGCTTAAATAAGCAATATTTGAGCCCTATATACATACAAACGAAGTTATTAACAGAAACTAGTATATAACGAACGGAAAGACATATTCCCATCGTTATGTACATTATTTACTCGCGGGCCAACGGATATTTCGCGTTATACCAAAATGAAACCAACCTGTTTCATTCCATCGTCATCGACATTAAACATTGATTATGTGTAATCCGCTTTCCCGCTCATCACATAACGCTTTATTACTGGCCACAGCCTGTACGGATATTCCACAGCTAAATGTTGCAAATTGGATCATTAAACGCTTAAACTGACAATTTTAAGTTGTTTGCTGAATAACGCACTCGTAAGCTTTATTTTTCTTTAAATTAGCCTCTTTATTGAATTAATATATTTTTTTCGACGAAGTTTTCGCTAATAGGTTGAAAGCATAATATTTGAATTACCTAACTTAGAGTACTTGCAACTTATTATAAAAAAAATAATTTGAAGTTTGCTTCATGTGTATTGTCTATACATATAATTGTCTATATAAATATAAATAATAAGTATAACTGATCGTTGTCTGTACATGGAAGATATTTGAAAAAAAAATATTATTGAGAATCTTTATTAGTGTAATAGAACCAAAAACAATGATTTTTAGAATTTTTGTCTGTGCGTTTGTGCGCTCTAATGAGATTAATTAAATGGCTAAACCGATTTTAGTTTGGTTTTCACTAATATATTGTGTTAAGTTTCACTTAACATTTAGTATTTGTTTTATTCCCATCAGCTCATAAATAAATAAGTTATGTCAATTTAAAGAATAACCTAGGGACGATCTCGAGCGAAACGAGGGTGAGTCGCTAGTGTTATATTATATTTAAATTTTATACTATTAATCGTATTTTATGTAGGTAATTTTTATGTAGAATTGTATGTAATGCTTATAGCATATGACTTCCTAAGCCATTCATCTGATTGAAAACGATGAAAATAGGACGGTAGTCTGTGGACGTTCAAAATCTCATGGTTGGTCACAACCAATTGGTAAATAGTAAATACTACCTTGTAGAAAGTTCATTGTTTTATTTACACAATATAAATTACTTTAACAGGTATAATAGAATGAAAAGTACGCTATACGAGCAGTATACTATAAGGCGATTAGTGCATCGCATCGTATTACAATGCTGCGCAGGCGATTAGACGGATTTGTTGCATGAATACGATACCTTTGTTTTATATTAGCAAGGTTTAGATAATTTTAGCTTAGAATAATTTATGCTACTTAAAAAAGGGTGGAAAACTAAGCAAGTAGGGTTCCGTAGCCAAATTACTGGTATAATTTCGTCATGTTCGTCTGTTGGTCTGTCGGTCCATCCGTATATCACAGCTATTTTACTCTTCTACATTATTTATTGGTATAATTTTGTAAGTGGGTGTCTCATATGGACCGCCTCGGATACATAAAAAGTGAGATATATATCTAAACAGACCTTCAAAATTGAAATACATGTTTATAAGACCTTTTTTTGTTACTTGTATACCTGAAAACTGGCATTGTTTGAGATATTTATAGTTTAACTATTTGACTAAGTAAAGCTATATATTTTTCATCACAAGCCGCCAAGATATCAATTCCGGGTCAAATCTGCCCAATCTCTTTTGAAAGTGCGTGTTAACTCACATCATCTCAGTAAGACGTCTCTGTAATTTCATTTAAGTCTACTGTATGACATAACTAGTGTCTGTGACGTTTCTATGTGAAAGTTATGAGCCTTTCTCTATTGTTGAGAGAGTAGTGTCGTTCTGAATTATGTTACTAATAATAACTCATTCTCGCTTCATTTAGAACCCATGCGTATTTAAATGCTTTTCCAATACAAATAACTTTTTTTTAATACCGATATTTTTTTTTCGCTTAGCAATAGAGAAATGGCCCGAGTTGTTATTGAATAGACATAGATTATGGATTGCAAAGGGATGTAAGCTAATTTTTAACCCTATTAATATAAATATGTTGGAACATTAACACATAGCACCATATAGTTCCATGGTAAGCTACGAGGCTTGTGTTATGGATACCAGATAGTTGATACACAATACCTATACAATTTTAAATACATACATATTATAAATATAAACACCCATGACTGGAGTACAAACATTCGTGCTTATCACACAAATGAATGCCCCGGGACACGAACCCGCGACCGCTGGAACACCAAGTAGGATCACTTCAAACTGAGCCGGAATTACCTCAATAGTATCCAATTATTACAAATATGCTGTAGTCAAAATTATGTCGATACTTTTGTAAAGTTTAATATTTGTATGTATTTTTATTATATTATATTAGATTTGCTTTGCATCGGCTGGCACCGACTTCAAAATATCTGATTAGGTATATATTTTAAATGAAAACCTTCGTTTAGTTATTTTTTACATTTTAGTGTCTGGAAGTCGGTTTATATTTATTTTTTCAAAGTTTATATTATATTAACGTTTTATATCACCTTTTAAGACATTTAAAAAAAAAATACAGTTAATTGGATATTTATGTGACCAAATATTTTTATTAGCGATACACTCGTATGTTAGCAAGTCACCCTTATGTAATGATCGGAAAATCCATTTGTTTCATTTACACGATTCATAACTTGCTTGATATAGGCCAAGAGAGTAAAATAAAAAAAAGGTCAGTCGTAAACAGTACAATAGGAAATAGACCCGTCAAGTGTACAGCCCACTTTCTGAGACAATGTTAATCATCCGGAGTAGGTTGATATCTTTGTTATTTATTACTGTAGATGACTTTCATATTGTAATATAGCTTTAAAAACTTCCATAAGTTTTACAAGACTGTGGGTATTTTTAGGCAAGTCATGGAATACTGTACATATCTAAACTAAATAAATAAATAATTAAATATGTTGGGACATTAACAAACAGCACCATATAGTTCCATGGTAAACTGCGAGTAATGTGTTATGGATACCAGATAGTTGATACACTACACATATATAACTTTAATTACATATATATATATATATATATATATATATATATATATATATATATATATATATATATATATTATAAATATAAACACCCATGACTGGAGTACAAACATTCGTGCTCATCACACAAATGAATGCCCTCAGCGAAACTGGAACCCGTGACCACTGGCACAGCAAGTAGGGTCACTATAAACTAAGCCAAACGTGTCATCGAAATGTACATCTTCCATAATTTTTTGTTTATTAATAGTACTAAAATCACTCAATGGCGACCAAAACTAAAGCTTAATAAAAATAAAATTTTGACAAACAGAGGAGATAAAGGTACTGAACTGTTATTTATATCTTTGCCTATTTATATATAGATTATTTATTCCCTGCCGCTGTGCTCGTGTATTTGGCACGTAGATAAAAAATAATATAGATTATAATCCACTTCTCAAGTGTAGGACTCAAAATTTTCCTCAATTAACTACTTTAAGCCTTTACACCGTGAAAAGATAAGAAACACGCCCTCTTCATCTGTCACAATACGGGGCTATCATCTATAGGTACATATAATAAAACTGTAGAGGTCGAATGTCTTTGCATAGAAAAAAAATGCTAAAACCGAGTCATGGGGATGTAAGTAGAGAAATAAAACCAGATTTTTTCATTTTTTTTTTGTTTCTCTGTCTGTTTGTCTGTTTATCTGTTTGTCTGTTTGTACGGGCTAATCTCCGAAATTGTTGGACCGATTTAAAATAAATTTTGCATTGTCGTACCTTATATCCCTGGTCAACATTTTAGACTTTTCATCCTGGAAAAATTTACGGTTCCCGTGGGATAGATTTGTTCTTGTCCGTCTAGAGGCGAACCCGAGCGAAGCGAGGGTCTGTCGCTAGTATATCATAAATTATTTTAAATCCATACATACTTATATCAATCACCTGCAAATGAATGCTACAAACCCTTAAGTTTAGATAGTTAATAATGTTCAATATGATGTGTTTGAGATACATAAAAGTTCGATTAAGATCATTCTTGACGTAGACGAGATAATCCTTCATATCCTCAATTTTGCTAGATGAAGGACCTACTGAAACAAAAATTTATAAAATGTATTTTAAGCTGTTTTACTATCTTTATGTTTACACTAGCGGCTCACACTCGCTTCGCTTGGTTTCGTCGCTAGTGAATAATAAAAACCAATGTATCGCACGGGAATCGTATTTTTTTCCGGAATAAAAAGTAACCTATATGCTATTCCAGACTACAATCTATCTCTGTGCCAAATTTCATCCAGATCCGTTCAGCCGTTCTGGTGTGATTGATTTGTGTAACAAACATCCCATCCATCCAAACTTTCGTATTTATATAGTAGTAAAACTGCAGAAGAATTTCTTAAGACAAGTTTTCAAGAAAAATTATAATCAGTAAAAACTATAAATAAAAACAATAAATGTATATTAAAAATGACAAGTGTGCATTAAAAGATTAGAAAACTAATCTTGCCGTGTGGCTTTTCGTACCTTATCTTAATCATATCTCAGACAATTTTAAAAATCAGCTTAATCATTCCAGAGTTTATTTCCCTATCAACAAATATAAAATGTGTAAGCTTTATATTAGACTAAATTTGAGTTCACTAAATGAAAAGACAAATCGTCAGCAAAATCAATATCTATACTTATATCATAAACGTGAAAGTGTGTTTGTTTGTCCTTCTTTCACGTCAAAATAGTAACCGATTGGCGTGATTTTTTGTGTGAAGGGAGTTGGAGGGTTGGAGAGTGACATAGGCTACTTTTTACCGCGGGAGATCATGTCATTCCCACGGGAAAACATTATAATACAATCTAAAAAATTGGTCTAATCTAAAAAAATACTTGAAACTTGGTATAAATGCTCTTCAATAAAATTAAACGAATACGTATTTTAGCAATTTTCGAAATTAATCCCATAAGAGGGTAAAACAGAGAATAAAAGTTTGTATGAAACCTACCTTTTTAGTTTTTTTTTGTAGTTTTAGCGCGAGCGAAGCCACAGGTTCTGCTAATTGATTTTGTAACTCATAGAAACAGTTCCTGAAGAAACAACTTTCCGTAATTAAAGCGTATCCATTAATCATAAAACAAAAGTAGCGCGACATTTTTATATTGGAATTGGAATTATTTATTAAAATTGCCCTCAACGGGATTAAGCTTTCTAAAGACGAAAGATGCTCGATCAATCATGATAGTAAAAACGAATAGTGGTCAGCTTAGTATTGGCTTAAATAAAATGTAATTAATGCTAGAGCGTTTTACTTCATTTTGATCTATATCTGCATGTGCTAGGTTTATGGTCATAGATATGTGTATGTATATGTAGGTATATTCACATATAGGGGGAAATGTTTAGTATTATCATTATAAAAATTGATATCGATAGATATTGCGCATTTTACATTTGCCTTATTTTAAGGAAATTAAGTCTATTTATCAGCGCAATAGTAATCTGAATGTCAAGAGTTTGAACCAAATGGTTGAAATTTTGACAGTATATTTCGATAAAGCCAAGGCCAACCACGTAATGGGTGGAAATGAGAAACAAATTTTCTATAGGTATCAAATTAAAAAAACGCACCAGCTTTCGAAAAAAAGTACAAACAAACACACGACAAGCTCTTTTGTTGATTAAAGAAACAAATGTAATCAAAGAAGATCTAACTAACAGGCTGCTTATTTTAAATATACGAACGAGCATACGTTTGACTATTAAACTCTCAAGCATGAACCTGCAAGCAAAAGAACAGATATTACTTAAAAATAAAAAATAAAAACATAAAAAATCTTACATACAAAGAAAGGAAAAAATAATCAAAAATCGTCTCAAATGAAAACAATCGATATACTTCATGTATAGTTAACAGTTACGTACAATTCTTTGTAGTTGAGGAGACTTTTTCCATAGAAAAAGCGGCCATTCAACGGTGGAACAATAGCAAATAACGCTGCAAATATCCGTGGGCGTCGCGTCCCATTTGCTGGCTTAGTTTTTCTTTCATTCACCATAAAAATTGCCCTCTAATAGACTTTTGTTTAATGTGTTTGTGTAACGTTTTCATTGATACATGTACATTTTTATGGTTTGTATATGGGATTATTCTATTTTTAGTTATAATTTTATATTGTTTCTCTATATGTACATTGTTTTTTTCTCTTATTTATTTCTTGTTTATTGCTCTTTTTCACAAAACGCTTTTGCGGCTTTTAAATATTGACAAGTAGAATATTTATAGTTTTAAAAACTAACTAAATAGTCTTATGAGTAACTATAATATATGCGTCTCGTAAAATCGTTTGATTGAGCGAAAATTGAAAGATTTTACTAATATCCACTAGCTGCTCACACTGTTTTCGCTCGGGTGCGTCCCTAGGTACGTTTTAATTTTTTTGTGCGGAACCCTCATTCTTTTTCTAAAATAAAAGTAGCCTATGTTACTCCCTATAACATCAGCTATCTTCCAGTGAAAGTCCCGTCAAAATCAGTCTAGCCGTTACAGAGATTATCCGGAACAAGCAGACAGGCAGACTGACAAAAATTTAAAAATTGTGTTTTTCTTATAAGTACCTACCGTATGTAATTTCAAAACAGACACTTCAATTTTATTTATCTGTATTATAGATTAATTTATCTACCTCAGAACATCAGGTCAGTTTGTTTTTAGCAACTTGTAGTATTATCTTCTTAATTTTGTGTTTATAAACTCCCAAAATAATACGACCTTTAAAGTAAGTTCAAAACAACTTCCAAATTTTGATAGTCTAGGTATAAGTCAAGCGTTTTTATTAAAATAATAAACATTATATAATATGATTAACAAATTATTGTAAGTAAAAAATATTTTTGAAATACTATGTGCATTTCTTAATAAAAAAACATTTTCCAGTTTATATAGAAGAATAGCAGTGGTAGCCGAGTGGTAACGCGCTTGCTTGGGAAACCGAGTGAAGCGGGTTCAAATCCCGGGTCTCGCACCTCTGATATTTTCATGTGCGAATCATTTCTAACATGATTACCACTTGCCTTACGGTGAAGGAAAAACATCGTGAGGAAACCTGCATGTCTGAGAGAACCTAGCAAGTTCTCGAAAGACATGTGAAGTCCGCCAACCCGCACTTGGCCAGCGTGGTGGACTATGGCCTGATCCCCCTCGTATTGAAGGGAGGCCCGTGCCCAGCAGTGGGACGATAAAAAAAAAGGGCTGAATACACATAGAAGAATAGCGAGTCCCCCTCGCTTCTCTCGGGTTCACCAGTATCTTGATTCCCCATACAAAATTTCATCCCCATTTTCACCCCCTTAAGGAATGATTTCCGAGATAAAAACTATCCTATATCCTTCCCAAGGTCTCAAAATATCTTCTTACCAAATTTCATCTAAATCGGTTCAGTAAATTCATAGATTACCCCATACAACGCCACAAACCCACAAACTCACAAACTTTACCTCTTTATAATATTAGTATAGATATAAAATATCTGTTACTTAACTAGTAGAGTAGGTTAAGCTGTAAATCTCTTTATCAAACACTTTATGCTAAAACAATAGCTATCTTTTAAAAAGATCTAGATCTGGATTAATTTTCAGAGTGAATAAATTTATATAGTGACAGTTGTCGTGCTGAGGTAAATCATGGCATGTTTAACTAATAGAGTTTGCTTTACCGGTGGTCGCGAATTCGATACCCGTGCGTGTTTGTATTTTTTTTTTTAATATTTTGGGACATTGACACACAGCACCGTCTAGTTCCATGGTAAGCTACGAGGCCTGTGCTATGGATGCCAGATAGTTGATACACTACACATATATAATTTTTAAATAGATATTTATTATAAATTTAAACACCTATGACTGGAGTACAAACATTCGTGCTCATCACACAAATTAATGCCCCCAGCGGGACTCGAACCCACAACCGCTGGTACAGCAAGTAGTCTCACTACAAACTGAGCCAAACGTATCATCATATGGAACTGAAAGTTCATTTATGTACTTTATATCATACATAGTATGATATTAGTTGGGACTTTAAGGAAACTATGACAACGTATTGACTGATATATTCTGATATTGACATATTACGTGATATTTAGATAAATTCACATTTAATAGATACAATTATTTTTATAAAATCTCTACTTTGTTTATTCTAAGTATTTTTGACTTAACGCTGGTGACTTACCCTCGCTTCGCTCAGATCCGTCCCTGGTTGCCTAATAGCTTATGTGTTACTCCAGATCATACTTAACATCATTTATGATGATGATGTTCTCCTGACCGATTCCGGCCACGGCGGCCAATCTCATTGAGACTAGCCAACTGCGCAGGAGATATTATAGTGCACAAGTGTACACGCAGACACAAGTGCACTCTCTATTCCTGTCACTCTCATACTCCGGTGGGACGACTGCTTGACATGTACAGTGAGAGTTAAGGCGCAGGACCGACGGCTTTACTTGCTCTCCGAGGCACGGGGGTGAAACACCGCCAACTTCCCAACTCCGGACTGTTACTGAGATTTACTATACAGAAAGACTCAATAACTAAACTTGGCCCGACCCGGGACTCGAATCCAGGACCTCCGGGTGTGCAGCCGTACATGCTAGCCACTACACCACCGAGGCAGTTCATACTAATCGTCATCTATACTAATATTATAAAGAGGTAATGTTTGTGAGTTTGTGAGATTGCGAGTTTGTGAGTCTGTGACACGTTGAAGGGGGTAATCTCTGGATCTACTGAACCGATTTAGATGAAATTTGGTAAAAAGATAGTTTAAGACCTTGGGAAGGACATAGGATACATTTTATCCTGGAAAAACATCCCTTAAGGGAGTGAAAATAGGGATGAAATTATATATGGGAAAACAAGCTAGGGACGAACCCGAGCGAAACGAGGGTGAGTCGCTGGTAAATTCATAAACACGCCCAATTCATTAATGACTCTAAACGTACAATATCTGAGACAATAAAAATTGAATTATATTTCATAAAATATTTTAACGTCGTCGATAAAGTTTACACCGCATTGATAATCGCTATACCCACATTAATAACTTTGAGGGGTCGGTTATGTCTCATTGCCTTTAAAACCGATGACGGTAACGTTGGGCCTACGATTAATATCAGAGATTAAAGATTATTTTAATAGATGGCGACGTATGCATGCATTATGCTAGAAAGGTTAGAGATTTATATGAGGCAGGTTGATTTTATCTTCAAATTTTATAGCATACTAGCGACTTAATCTCGCTCCGCGTAGGTTCGGGTACGTTTTAACGTTTAGTATAGATTTCTCAGAGGTGAGATATTTTCCTCAGTAAAAAGTATCCTATATGTTGACCCGGATAACCAACTATCATTATTCCAAATTTCATCAAAATCTGTTCAGTGGTTTTGTCGTGATGCGTTCCCAGAGAGACAGACAGACAAAAATTCTAGAAACTATAGATTCGGCTTCTGTATCGTTAATAATGATTACTTCAATGAGATTTTCCAAAAAATATTTAATGTACAGATTCGAATCAGAATTTTATTATATATATAAAAAACGTTTTTCATTTTGAGCATATAAAGTTAAGATTTAGGTTTCGATTCGGTAGCTTTTGAAATAGTTCAAACATTAATAATATTTTTTCTTTAAAATACAGAATACTTGTTATTTCTAAGGTAGATTGTATTAAAATAATTTATATAACATAATTAAAGAAATGAGCTATTATACGTACTAGTTTTATAAAAGCAGCAGTTTAGGAACGCTTATATGTAACTTTTTAAAGGCTGACTAATAACAGTAATAATTTTACTAATGAGACCGCATATACTTAGAGTAAAGGCTTTGCTTTTTTTATTTTTAATAGTAAGAAGGATCAACGAGCAAACGATCCACCTGATGGTAAGCGGCTATCGTCGGTCATAAACATTTGTAACATAAGAGTTGAGAATGCGTTGCCGGCCTTTAAGGAACCTGAAGACACGAGAAGAGCCTCGTATTATAACGCACAAAGAAAACCTCCGGAAAAAGATCGTTCTACAAAAAGGTTAGCTTATCATTGGTATACTATTTAATGGACACCCATCCAATTATGAGATTCTGGGGGCGTTGCAGGATTTTATATAACTAGGCAATGACCCTACCTGCTCAGATAAAGAGAATGGAACATAACACACTACATTTTAAATAAAACTATCTTTTCGGATTTTTTCGCGGATTTATTTTGATTTTTGGTTCCCGACGTTTCGAATGCTTTACAGCAATCGTGATCCTGGGAGAGACTAAGGTGTTAGATGTCTCGAAGGTATAGTTGTTACGGACAGCCTACCCACAATTAACAAAATGAAAATTGCACCAATTGCCTTACAATATTTTTTAACTTTAAACATTTTTATAATTTTAATTTATTTTTTAATTTAAATTATAAAAATGTTTAAAGTTAAAAATCCAAATAAATCCGCGAAAAAAATCCGAAAAGATAGTTTAATTTAAAATGTCAAATATTCGCGAAAATCTAAGAAAGTATTATAACACACTACACTCACGACATACTGTTGTTAGATTCACCATGCTTCCCTGTGCTATTTACTTAATCTTATCTTAGCCATGGAGACTACAAGTTAAATTTAGGTTAGATTAATAGGAGTCTTTATTTCCCATAAGAAAATAGGCTTTCACAGTACCTACTAATAAATCAATTTTATATTATCTTGATATTTTCATACTGTTATCATACTACCGATAGAAATGGGAAAATTTGTATGTTGTTATTCCTTCGTGTTAGAATAGTTAGATGGATTTAGATGTTTAGTGTTTATTTAGATGATTAGGATTAGATTAACAACGATCTAGACCCTTAGAGTAACATAGAGGCTATTGTTAAAAATAAATTTTGTTAATCGGAAGCGTTCCTGTATATAATATTTTTAATATAAAAGACACCTGTGGACGCACACTAGCGAAGCAAGCTAATATTCAAAATAGAAGTGTTTAATATGGACACACTATATACAGTGGGTATATATTATGTATTAATCTTAAGATTCAATCAAAGTTTGCCTTTCTGAGCCTATTTAATTCTTTTTCTTTGTTAGCAAAAAATCATTTTCCTGTACCAAATAACCTTCGCGATCGGAAAGTAAACTTCCGCAGGCCAAGAAATTTATGATATCGTAAAAAAATAAGAAAATACACAGTATATTTGGTGAAAATGCTTTGAAGTTATGTATTTTTGTAGGGTATTTTTCTCTTGGGATATATTAAGATTATGAAATTATTTAAATTTAATATTTCCTTAGTCACTTTATTTAATCTGTCTGGTATAATTAAAAAAAATATGGAATCAAAAGTAAGCTCACTTGTCACAGGTTGTTCAAAATAATTTTATATGTGATCTTTAAAAAAAACATCTAGATCTTGACAACAGCACCACCCACCGAGTTTAATTATAGCAAACAAACATACGTACACAGAAATAAAAACTTTTTAACAAAAAAATAAAAACCGACCAATCTGAAAGTATACCCTTTCAAACAACACAAAAATTGTCCAAATCGGTTAATAAATGACGGAGTTCTGAGTTAACAAACATAAAAAAAAAACAGTCGAATTGAGAACCTCCTCCTTTTTGAAGTCGGTTGAAAAAAATCATCATCATCAAAACCGTTCAAACCGTTTAGGTGGAAAAGAATTACGGGACATTTACTGGAATTTATAAACCCTATACTGATAAATGAAATGTGTAATTGTATGTTATTAAAAATACCTATATTTTATTGTTAATTCAAATTTTTCTATAATATAGTTTGAAATATTTATTTTGAATTATGAAATCTTTGATAGAAGAGCCAATATTTTGGTGCAGTTTCAAAAATTCTGAATAAGATGCGTGGCATTAGAGTGGAGATAGATAGGTGTGTTTTCTTTATGAGGCGTCGGCCTACCACAGATCACATGATACTATATTAGTACGTTTCACTTAGAGTGCAGTAATACACCTTTTTGGGATCTATTTTTTCTATCTTTTGTTAATTATTGTTGTGTAATATTGACTCATATGCGGGCTATCTATAATGTTATGTTAATAAAATAAATGTAACCTCGATATTTAAAAGAGCAACTGTTGAGTTTCTGGCCGGTTCTTCTCAGCAGAATTGCTTTCCGAGCACCGGCTCGGAACCTTACCTTACCTGGCTTACCACCAGGTAGCTACCTCACGGACTGACTACACTGACGCATTCATTAAATTGACAATTCAAAAGAACTTGTAATAAGTCTAATTGTTATTTTATTTAACACAACTTTAATAACAAATCGATACATGTAACGTCATCTATTGATATTTATTTGAACTAATTTTTCTTAGTTCGTGATGAGACCACATGTTTTTTAGGAGTCGGTTAAAAAGAGAATCATACATGAAAATCTCAAAGGTGCGACCTCGGGCTTGCATCCACTTCACTTGGCATTCCAAGCGAGCGCCTTACTATTAGCCTATCATTGATTCGTTTGTTTGAATTCCTTGTTCATTCTCTTTTTATTAGTGCTATAAACTCTTTCCCTTAAGCACATTCGGAAGTATTGAAAAAACAGACAAGTGCGAGTCTGACTCGCAACACCGACGGTTCCGTAGCATGAAAGATTAAAATAAGTTTATAATCGCAAAAAAAATTGTTTATGATGTAACTACAAATTTACAGTATTCGGATTTTGCCCCTATACTTTTATTATTTTACGGACGAGTATTTGATATAAATTTTAGCTTAATACCTCCAAGCGTTCCTAAGAATAGGGGTCTTGACAGACAGTCAGACAGATAGACGGACAACGAAGTGATCCTATAAAAGTTCCTTTTTTACGGCACGGAAAGGCCGTAACAGGTTGTAACATACTGACAGATATCGTATAAAGTTTGTTCATTCGATATATGGTTCCCCCATATATCTACGTCAAAATATACAAAAAATAATACACGAAAAAGGAGACTTTCACAACATTCACAGAGTAACACAGCAATAACTTTATAAGTCCGTTCTATCAATCCGTATTTTGATCTCCTATATCCATTTATTAAGTTCAATCAATAGGCATCGCTCGAGACATAAAACTGTTGATGTGAATAAACGTCACAAGTTATAAACTCTATGTTTATGGCTCGGGAAATCATAAGAAACGACCTCTGAATAGTAATATATAAGTAATAAGGTTTCGGAGTCTTTGGGTTTGATTCTCAGTTAAGATAAATTCTTATCTGTCATTTACGAGTAGATATTTAAACTAATACACATCGCATGGGGCCCCTGATTTAAGGGGGCCCCAGCAGGCCACAAGCGATTATTTTATTTAAAAACATTTTGTCGAGGACGGCCCTCATAGAAGTTAGTAATAATAATAATAAGTTCTTTATTTCCAAAAGGTAGTAAGTACATCCAGATATCTGCTTAACACTTAATAAATCTAATTTGGTACATAGAAATATTTAAAACATAGCATCTGCAGCCGAACTAGGAGACCTGTGCGTCAGCTGTCAGCGCCATATCCCCACGTAAGGAAAAAAGTGTCCTAAATTTCCGCATATTATTACGACAAAGGAGAGCACTTCCATTTTTTTTGTATTGGGGCCCAAGAAGGCTAGTTAAGCCACGGGGTATATCTTAACTGTTTACGTGTAGGGTGTATATTTTGTTTTGAGTGTGGAAGAGTTTTATTCCAGTAAAATGAGTAATAGGGATAGAAAATTGACTAAATCGATTTTAATATATTTTTTCTATAAAAGTAAGTAACTAAGAATATTTTTAAAATGCTCGTCAATTTGAAACGATTTAATTTATTATTTTTTTTTCAAAAAATTCGTAAGTTATTAATAAATTACATTTCATGATATAAACGTGTGAATTTGAGAAATATAAGAGATACCTACAACATCTAACATTAAATTATCATAGAAAATGTTTACGGAGAAAGAAAACATGCTGTTTTGTTATCAAGTCTTCAAGCTTGAGCGTAGCGAGGTTGAGTAGCTAGTACAACCAAAAAATAGCCCACAAAAATACATATAATAAAATTCTAACTGAGTCGAATCTGTACATTAAATATTTTTTGGAAATTCTTATTGAAATAGTCATTATTATCGATATAGAATCTATAGCTTAGCTTAGCCAAATCTATAGTTCTTAGAATATTTGTCTGTATGTCTGTCTGTCTGGGAATGCATCACGAAAAAACCACTGGACAGATTTTCATGAAATTTAGTATGATGATAGCTGGTTATCGGGGTCAACATATAGGATACATTTTACTGCAATAAAATAATTTAATCTCTGAAAAATCTATACTAAACTTTATACATATATACAAATCTATCCAAAAAAAAACAAAAATCATTTATACCATACACAGTCCCGTTCAATATTCCTTCATAAAATATTAAGGGTCCTATCTTCCCTCGCAGTAATCTTTGGCTAGCAATCATATGGGAAATAACGTCAAGTTACGCGTGAAAATTTAAAATACGCGTTATAATGGCATTACGACTCTTTTTATGGAGTGCTTTGTCATATCTATAGTAATAAAAATTTAGAAGCTTTTGTAACTTTTTATGTAGCTTTAGAGTTTCTTTCTTAGTAAAATAATAGTTAATATATCCAATAGTAGTAATATGAGATATGAATAAGAACATATGTTGTGACATTAACACACAGGACCATCTAGATCCAGGGTAAGCTACGAGGCTTGTGTTATGGATACCAGATAGTTGATACACTACACATATATAACTTTAAATACATACATATTATAAATATCTCCATGACTGGAGTACAAACATTCGTGCTCATCACACTCGAACCCGCAACCGCTGGCACAGCAAGTACAAACAGCCAAACGTGTCGTATAGATAAGAAAATATATTAAAGTTTTAATATTTAACATAATATGTAGATTTTTAAAAGTTATCCCTAGTTTTCCAACTATTATTATAAATGCGGAAGGTAGTGTTCGTTACGGCTTAACGTATTTGAAAAATTCGGAATGGAAATATCACTCAGTAAACATACGAGTATATACTATATATAACACTTAGGCTACTTTTATGGGCGTACCAAACGAATGAAACCGCGGGAGAAAACTGGTAATATTAAAAATGCGTGATAACGTTTGGTGATTATTAGTTATATCTTTTTTATGAATCAACAGATTAACGAATAGGTGTGTGATTGTTTCCATAAACATAGCCTAAGGCTGTAGTACCTTTATGTTTATGTATAACTACCGACTTCGTCCATATGTTGATTCCCCATACAAACTTTCATCCCCATTTTCACACCCTTCACCCTACATTTTTTCGGGACAAGAAATCTATTTTTTCAGGGATAAAACTTCATCCAAATCTGTTTAGCCGTTTATAATATTGATGGGATGATGGGACTCTGCGTATTTTAAGCCCTTCCAACGTTAACATATCTTTATCGTTATTCTAATATATTTTACTATATTTGGAATATGGAAAATAAAGTTACATTTTTACTGATCAATAAAATTTTATTTATTGGGTATACGTTATGAAGACACGCAGTAGCGTGTCCAGCCAAGTTTAACCCAAAGGAACTGGCGACGCAGCACTGTATGTATATTTACCCGAACCATTTGGAGCCACTTTTCACCTCGGAATAACTCAAAATCTATTTAATATAAACTCATGAAATTTGGTTCATTTTTTTTTGGTTAATTTTGTTGGCTAGTTTTTACATACAAGTTATCTTATATTCGGCTAATCACTTATATCTTCTTTATGCTGTACGCGAGTTACTGTTTTTATATTGTAAGGTCAACATGTCTCACTGTTCTAAAATGTTTTAAAATGATTTTAGAATGTTGTATGTTTTTATGAAAAAAATTAAGGATTATCTACAGAACTTGGCACCCATTTAGATATCAATTCTTTTGTCGGTGAATTTGACAACCACGCATATTCTTAACAATAAACTTGGCTCCCATTTTTACATTTATCTTTTGATGGGATTATATTTATACTGTCGAAATATTACTTAGATATGACAAAACAGTAGCATTTACTTTTTTTTTACTATTCAACATATATATTTCAATTTAACTCCATACTCAAAATTAACTAAAAATTGAGATTCTAACCGGCTTATATATATTTATTTCTAAAGAAAATTTTATCAAAAAACGAACTGTTTTAATATATTTCGTAGAATATTAATAAGAAGTAAGCCGCCCCTCAAAGGATACTGAATCTGAAATTATAATGAGTGGTTTGCAAATGCGTATCATTGCTTCCAAACGATACAAACGAAAATCATGAAATATTTTGAATTTCGATATTTCCCCTCTTTAAAACGTTTCAGTATCAGACTGTGTAAATCAACTGATTTAAATGATATGTATAATTTTACTAATGGGTTATTCGTCAGAGAGGCTCTTATGACTACAGTTCGTGAGGTCCTGAATTCTAGTCCTTGGTGGAGCTAAAAACCTTTTGCGTTTGTTTGCTAAGTAGTGTTTGAGTTATACTATTGAAATTTTGGTAGTGTTATTTGATAATTTCTGCCTTAAAAGCATTTAAAATAGCAAACGCTACGGTCTGTATCGAATTGACATCCTGTCATGTCTATGAGAAAAGAATCAAATAAGTCAATAAATCAAATAAGTAATTAAATAAAGACAGAAAGCTCGTATCAAAGCTCGTCATTCAAGTTAAAAACATGACGTTAGAAAATGATTTAATATTTAACATTCCGTTTACATTGCCGATATGAAAAAATGTCAACTTAGATAAAGCCCTAGATTTGACACAAGACATTTACCACAAGTCACAACGAACACATCCCAAAATGAAATTAAAATACATTTTTAAAATAAGTAGAGAGGCGTGAAGTAAGTTTTACAGAAATCAAATAACATCCCTGTGGGTTGAAATCAAATCTTACTAATGGAAGCATATTACTCGTACATACTTTGTTCAAGAGTCCCCCAGGTTAACGAGTGTGAATAAATAAAAATATGTAAAACTATGAATTCGACAGGAATATTCGCTTCTGTAAATTAAATATTTCGTCGTCTACCTCAAAATAGAACCTTTCTATCATGCAATTTTATTAAATCGACACTGAGTACTTGGTTTTGGAAAGTTTGTCTACTTTCTTTAAGTGCTTATTCTTTATTGCTTGTATTTTTACTAGCGAAATAAAGAAGATAGATCTAACGCTGATATGTAATTATAATGATGTAATTATTGAAGTAATTTTAAGTATATAGTAGAATTTTTAGAACCGATCTTAAAATATGACGTAATTGTACACATTACCACCAAATTTTGCGATAAACTGAGTGTCATATTCATAGAAACTAGAGTTCGCCAAGTGGTTGAAGTTCGACCATGATTATTATTAATTTCTTTTATTTATAAAACTAAAGCTTAGCTATTAGCTATTAAACTAAAACAAAAAATAAACAGATCGGTTCAAAAACAAAATGTTTATTTTAATTAATTTAATGTATTTTATATATAAATATTAGCTTTCTACACTATATTTCCATATAAACTTTAATTGTCTCAAATTTCACATTTCTCCCTCCGCGTAATTTTCTTAAAAAGGGGTATAGAGTTTTTGCTCTACGTATTAATACATAATTCCTAATTTGACCACAGACTTTAACAATAAACTAAAGAGTATATATGCGTGTATGTCAAATACATGGTAGTGTGTGTAATGTTATTTTTAATTATTTAATGTATTTTTTATGCATAATTTAAAAAAAATATAGGTATAATACTGTCTTAGATTTACGCGAATATGTTACATATAAAACTATTTTTTCGGATTTTTTTTTCTTTATTTTGATTTTTGATTCCCGACATTACGAATACTTTACAGCAATCATGGTCACGGGAAAGACTAAGGTTTTAGATGTATCAAAGGTATTATGTGTCCTACATAAAGATAAATGTATTATGTTGTTATTATATCTATAACAACAGTGTGATCAGTACTTTACAATATTTGTTAATAAAAAAAAGAAACAATTGATTTTTTTTTATTCTAATATATTTTGTATGTTGTGTCTTTGTAAATTATCATAACTTACTTTTGACTATAATAATTCCTGTTACTACTTATTTGTATGTATGTATCGGTGTGCTCGTAACTCCTTCTCGTTGGAACGGCTGAGCGGATTTGGGTGATATTTAGTACATAGATAAACTATAACCTGTAGTAACACTTAGGCTACTTTAAGCAATTAAATTTGCCAAAATGTCACGCTGTCTTTATATTATACTAGCGTCTCACCCTTGCTTTGCGTCCCGTATATATTAAATATATAGCTATATATTTATATAAACTATACCTTCCTCAATAAACGAGCTACGTAAGGCAAAAATAATTTTTCAAGTCAGATTAGTAGTAGATTATTTTCTGAGATCAGCACGTTCAAACAAACAAACTCTGCCTTTTTATAATATTAGTATAGAATAAAAATACAAAGGGCACCTAGGCTCGATTGAAAGGATGTTAAGTTGCTAGTAATAAATAGCATTATAAATGACACACCAAATTCCACCAGCCCTCCCTTCTTCCTCGAGTGTCCCCGTTCAGGAGTTTCTTGAATCATAGAAAATATGGACGTACATACACCTACCAGTGATTCGGTAGACTTAAAGCTTTTTTACTAAATTAATAAGGAAAAAATGCAAATATCTAGGCATTACTTTTATATTTCCCTGTAGAATCTAACTTTCCGTGTCGGTAAAACGATAAAAAAGTCAAGGCCTCGATCTTAAGGTAAACTTTGAATGGTTAAAATTTCAGCAAACTATGAAAAGTGGAATTTGACTTACCATTTCTTGGTAAAATAAAGTTTAAAGTAAAAATTATCAGCATATTCCAGCGAACTTTCACTAAACATTTAATGGGACGAACTTTTACGTTACGGTTATATCGACTTTTGTATTTTTTACTTTTTGGCTAAAAAGCTACACCTACTGAGTTTAATAAAGTTTTACAAATTATAGGGAATATGCGTGTGATTTAAATAAAGGCTGTTTTTTTTATAAGTTTTATTACTGTTGAATTAAGCCTATGTCAGTATTTTTTAATATAATTTCTTTTTGATTAAGAAAATAACCATGCAAAAGTGCAAATATAGGTGGGTAATTTAAAGTAGTTGAAACATATGCCATTGGTCAGACCGAATATGACGTCAAAGTATTATCATAATGGAGCAATTATCGATTTAGTCGCTACAAACTGAAGGCGTCATTTTTCTATGTATGATACTTTGACGTCTTGGCAATGGAATGGCAGGCGTTTAAAGTATCCGTATAGGTATGATATTTTTTAAATTTTTGTTTATATAAAATTTTAGTTTCTTGGTGCTGGATATTTTTTTTTACAATTATATAACGATGTTAGCTATTGTATAAAAAAATCACGCATTTTCCCTATTATTCTTTACTAGCGGCTTACACTTGCTTCATTTGGATACAACTCTAGTCCAACAGTAGCCTATATATTACTCCAGTCATAGGTTATCTGTAAATTAAATATTTAAATATTATCAAAATCCGTCCAGCCGTTTCAGTCGGAAGACGCAAAAGACATACAGACACAAACAAACCTTCATGATTTAATAAATATAAATAAATATACACACACCATCACCATTAGGACAATACACATCACCGTCTAGTTCCATGGTAAGTCTTGTGGTATGGATACCAGATAGATGTACACTACACAGTACGCATATATAACTTTAAATAATACATATTATAAATATAAAGACCCATGACCGGAGTACAAATATTCGTGTTCATCACACAAATAAATGCCCCCAGTGGGACTCGAATCCGCGAACGCTGGCATACCAAGTAGAGTCATTACAAACTGAGCCAATCCTGTCGTCATAATAACAGACCAATTGATTTTATAAATATTCTGCTTTCTTTTTTTTTAATTCACTTTTTTTAACTATGTTACTAATTCCTCTTTTTCTGACGAAATTTGTGAATTCCTTATATATTCCTTCCTTCCTTCCTTATATATTCATTATATATGTACATAACGTACGTTAAACACTCTAGCCCTTTAATCAGAAAGTATGTAAGACTGGGTATTTCATAGGTTTCGTCTATTCCAGACATCATTAGAGCTATGAACGATTCGACTAATTATAACGGTTTTCAAAATAACCTATTAAGGAAATCGTTCTAATTATAATACGAGTAATTTTGTTTGGATTCCTTGAAGTAATTGCTCGATTAACTTCGCGTTTCCCAATATTTAATTTCAAAGGTATACAAGTAATGGTTTAGACTCATATACTTTTATTTTCAACTAGCATTGCCCGCGGCTTCGTCTGCGTTCAGATGACCAAGAACCAAATTCTTAGGTTTTACATATTAGTACACTCTTATATTGCAGTTTTGTATTTTTTCTCAGAAATGAGATAATTCCCGTGGTAAAAAGTATCCTATGTATGTACCGGATAACCAGCTATTACCATATCAAATTTCATCAAAATCCCTCCAGTGGTTTTCCTATGATGCGATAACAGACAGACACACAAAAATTCTAAAAACTATAGATTCGGCCTTTATATCGATAATAATGTTTATTTCAATAAAATTTTCCAAAAAATATTTAATGTACAGATTCGGCTTAGTTACAATTTTATTATAATTATGTATAGATAGTTTATTTATAATCAATTTTTTTAAACATAATAACTGTTGTTTAAACATTTTGTGGCTTACTACTATGATAAAATGAAGCTAGTATTACTACATGTTTTTAAAAAAAAGGCTATTCGTGTAATTTATAGCTTAGGTCAAACTAGAGTAAAATCGTAACTAGAGTCAAAGTAGAGAGAAATTTAAGGAATTTAAAGGCGATAAAGGAGACAACTCTAAAAACTATAGATTCAGTCTCTGTATCGATAATAATGACTATTTCAATAAGATTTTCCAAAAAAATATTTAGTGTACAGATTCGACTCAGAATTTTATTATATGTATAGATTACGCGACCTTTTTTTTCAACCGACTTCAAAAAGGAGGATGTTCTCAATTCGACTGTATTTTTTTTTATATTTGTTACCTCAGAACTTCGTCATTTATTAACCGATTTGGACAATTTTTGTTTTGTTTGAAACTGTATACTTCCAGATTGGTCCCATTTAAATTTCAAAAAAAATACCACCCCTAAGGGTGGAAAAATTGCTAATAATGAATTTAACCTACTTCTAATTGTCATATTGACTTGAAACTTTGCAAAAAATGTCTTTTTGAGGCATACAAGTAATTATATCAGCTTAAATATAAAAATTAGAAATATGATGTGAATGTGTGTGTGTGTTCAGCCCTTTTTTACGTCCCACTGCTGGGCACGGGCCTCCCTTCAATACAAGGGGGATCATACCATAGTCCACAACGGTCACCGAGTGAGGGTGGCGGACTTCACATGTCTTTAGAGAACGTGCTAGGTACTCTCAGACATACAGATTTCCTCATGACAGACAAATGGTAATCATATCGGAAATGTTTCGCACGTGAAAATATGCAAGACCCGGAATTTGAACCCGCTTCACTCTGTTTCCCAAGCGAGCGCGTTACCACTGGGCTACCACTACCATATAGACATATGCTCTCATACTATTTTTAAATGCATAAATTAGTCACACATCGTTTTTATTTATTTACAACCGTTTATGCATGTCGTTAAAGTAACTAAATTAAAGTTTTTTCTGTTGACTTAACTCACCAGTATAATTATAGTTAATGCTCAGGTCTTTTAAGCGCTTGGATAATTTTTGTTTAACTATTTCTATACCATAAATATGTCACTAGAATACCGCATCACTGTCTAAAATACAAACAAAGAAAAATATATTAAAATAGTAAGAAAGTCTACTCACTTAAAATACCATATTATTTTCCTTACAAGTTTTTGACATCACTAATTATAGTGCTTATAATTTTAAGAATTCTCTCAAAAACAACACTAGTTAATATAATTCATATTCCTGTATATTTGTTTTTTCAAGTGCGCACTTCCAATTAAAATTATTGTACAGAACTTCAAAGCCCTTCTCGCGTATAGTCGACACGTTGTCAGCCTTAATCAAGCCAATTAGGTATGAACTAAATAATTAATTTTCATCGATATACAGTAAAGTTACACTGCATTTAGAAATGTTATATACTTGTGAGCCGCCCTTGCTTCGCTCTCAGCGATTGTGCTGCATAACAGTCGGGACCACTTGCCTAGTGCCATACATGGCTAATGTACAATAAATTAAGGGTACAGGCAAAGAACAGGGTATGTCCTAATCAATAGATTATGAGAAAAAAGCAATTTAAAGTTTAGAAGTTATTTCATTTTATTGAGATCAATCATCATCTCATCATCATCATCATCATTTCATCATCATCATTTTTGGACAATTCTCCGCCTGTACCGGTATGTCATGGACATTCCCAGTTCTTTTCGCTTTGGTCGTAGTAAAAAGTATTTTTAGCGACATCCACTAAGTATTTTTTAAAACTAGTGGTTGGGAATGCAAGTGCCATAGACATAAATTTGTTACCAGTACAAAACAAAAAAAAATGTGATCTCTGTTCTTTGCCTGAACCCTTCAAATGGCTTATTTATACTCTATAGTCGAACTATCTCAGTGGACTAATGGCTAGAATATACGGCTGCGGATCTGGGGGTCCAAGGTTCTAGTCCCTGGTCGGGCCGAGTTTAGTTATTGAGTCTTTTTGTTAAAAAGCCTCAGTAACAGCACTATAATATCTCCTGCGCATTTGGCTAGTCTCAACGAGATTGGACGCCGCGACCAAAATCGGTCTGGAGGACATCCCTCTACTCTACAGAATGTATGAAAATTACTAGCTTCAAGTCTGTGGCAGGACAATGTTTTACCACCGTATCCGCTACTTATTATATCAAACATAGTATCTTATATAAAAATTCAACCTCCACATTACACAACCCTGACAAAATTTAATAAGCCATTTCATTAGTAATTTTAGAGATTTCGAGACAAATCCGTCAGGTAGTGAGTGATATTTATTTTTTTACGATAATATAGATAATAATAACAAAGTTACAAAAAAATAATAATATAAATTGTTATTCAATTACATTATATCATTCATAAAAATAATAAATATGTATTGATAGGGCTATTTTTATTATATTTTTATTACAAAATACTTATATTGGACAAACGGTGACTGACGACATAAAACGGTTGCTTTATTAAATTTTAAATCCACATATATGACTCCTTTAGAACTTTCATCAATACGTATTGGGGTTAAACTCGGTTATGAGACTTGCACTTTGTGATGAAATGAACATAGCGATATTGTCTTTCTAATGACGATCTCATATCTATGCTGATGTCACTATTGTTCTACTTTTATTGCAAAAATTGTTGTTTTTTCCATATCTATTTTGTACAATATAGCTTTTTTTGTTTAACACAAAACTTTATGTTTAACACATTAATTATGCTATTAATATTATAAGTATAGTGTTGGAATTTTTATCTATATGTAATAAAATTCTGCGGCGAATCTGTACATTACATATTTTTTTGTAAAATCTCATTGAAATAGTCATTATTATCGATTATACAGAGGCCGCATCTATAGTTCTTAGAGTTTTTGTTTGCCTGTCTGTCTGTCTGGGAACACTTCGCGAGAAAACCACTAAACAGATTTTGATGAAATTTGGTATGACGATAGCCGCTTATGCGGGTTAACGTGTAGGATACGTTTTACTGCGGAAAAATATCTCATCTCTGTGAAATCTATACTAAACGTTAAAACGTAAGTAAGGACGAACCCGAGCAGAGTGAGGGTGACATGGGTGGAGGCAGAATTATTTCCAGTTGGATGCATCTGCTTCTTCACATTAAACTACTAACTAATCTTTAAATGTTTAACTTTATAATTTATATTCATATTTTATTTATCACTTTTTCTTTGAAGATATCTAAATTTAAACTGGGATTTTACTCATATAATTTTATTTCTTTAGCTTTTTCTATATTATATTCTCCTTCATGGCAGGGCGGCGGCGACCATGGAGGGTGAGTCGCTAGGTACTTATATTTTGGATGAAATTTAATAATACTTATAATCACATCACAAATTATCATATAGATTTATATACGAGATTTATCTCGGTAATGTTTTCCCGTGGGATTTTAATGCAAGATTTGAACTTATCGATAGATGGTGCTACCAGAAAAAGATAATTTAGTTTTCGCACAGGCGAAGCCAATGGAAGAAATTAGTATTTAATAGTGCTCGCTAAGTAAATACGTCACTTTCATTTAAAAGAACCTTTAGAAACGTTACAGTAGTCCCGTAGCTATATACTGAATTACATTTATAACTTTTCTATACATATAATAAAATTGTAACTAAGTCGAATCTGTACATTAAATATTTTTTTGGAAAATCTAATTGAAATAGACATTATTATCGATACAGTGTCCGAATCTATAGTTTTTAGAATTTTTGTCTGTCTGTCTGTCTGTTACCGCATCACGAGAAAACCACTGTACAGATTTTGATGAAATCTGGTATGGTGATAGCTGGTTATCCAGGTCAACATATAGGATACTTTTTACCGCGGGAAAATATCTCATTTCTGAGAAAAAATACAAAAAAACTGCATTGTAAGAGTATAATAATACGTAAAACCTAAGAATTTGGGTTTTGGTCATCTGAACGAGGGCGGAGCCGCGGGTTACTAGTTATAGTATAAAATAATATGCAATAGAAATCATGTGTATTCGCTCGTATAGTTTATTATTGAATAAAAAATAAAGGTATAATTTTCTGACTGTTAATCGCGCTTGAATCAGTATAATAATTATAATTTATCCGGAATTTTTGATGTATTTGTATTATTCAAACTAAAATACGAGACTATTATTTGGTCTCGTTGATTCAGTGGCTAACTTGTACGGCCAAATATTTTTAGTTCCTGGGTTTGAGTTCTGAGTCGGGTCACGTATAATTACTGCTTTTTCAGTCATGGAATTTTCAGTATCAATCTGGAGTAGTTAAGTCAATCAAGTTAGTGGTAGTATTAGATCTTCGTGCCTCACTTCAGGCGTTTATATCTCATTGGTGCCGAATTGTTGTCTCACTGAAGTTAGAGAGTGCACCCATTGTTGGGCGCATACTAGTGCAGTATTTCCTGCACATATCTATATCTAGGGCTAGAGATTGGCTATCATGGTCGAAATCTTTTAGGAGGTCATTATTTATTTTAAATAATTAGTTACTTTTTGAATAAAATAACATTTCATCAAAATTGGTTTACAATTAATTTTAATACAAACAAATAAAAAAAAACAAAAATAATAAACAAAAAAAATGAAAACTTGATGAATTTTGTCTAAAATTATATAAAAAAACCAACGTGGTTTTTCTACCCAGAAACTATTCCCCTTCAAAATTAATTATTCCACAACTAAGCGTAGATTTTATGAAAATGTTATATCTGAAGGGTCGTCTCATATAAGTTTCAGGTAAAAGTTTCGATCCTAATGTTAAAATAATTACATTTTGACGTAATTAAAAAATAATTATGTTTTCGAATTTCAAATATTCATTAATAATGACTTAGCCTTCGATTCCTTTTAGCCCTAATTACACCTACTATACTATCCTTAATAAGTTTATATCTATCTATATTCAATTATAAAACTTATTAAAATTATAAAATGTTTAAAATTAAAATTATTGAGACATCTAAAACCTTAATCTCTCCCGTGACCATGATTGCAGTAAAGCGTTCGAAACGTCGGGAACCAAAAATCTAAATAAATCCGCAAAAAAAATCGAAATGATAGTTTTCTTTAAAATACTTCTTCATACTAAATCTGCTGGATGGATTTTAATGAAACTTATTATATATATATATAGGCCATAACCAGAAGTGACTCTATGGTACTGTTACTGTTACTTTCGGACGCACCCGAGGGAAGGTAGCGAGGAAGGATGGGTAAGTCATTAATAGTATTATAAATTTAAAAAGCCCTCATGCGAAGCGAGGGTAAATCTTAGTAAACATAATTTCAATAGCGTTTAAAAATATAAATAAATATGTTGGGACATTAACAAACAGCACCATCTAATTCCATGGTAAGCTACGAGGCTTGTGTTATATATACCAGATAGTTGATACACTACACTCCTATAACTTTTACATACATATTATAAATATAAACACCCATGACTAGAGTACGAACATTCGTGCTCATCACACAAATGGATGCCCCCAGCAGTACTTGAACCCACGACCGCTGGCACAGTAAGTAGGGTCACTACAAACGCAGCCAAACATGTCGTTTATTACATTTGACTCTGAGAATTAAACCTAAAACACATAGAGGGTAAAACTCTTTTTAAAATAAATTAGGGGTAGATATTAATCAGTTCATTTCCAAGCCGTAAACTATAACAGAATATCTAACATTTCCACAACTCTATTCAGACGTGACACTTTGTTGCACTACTTTTCAGTTTCTAGGTCACCTAAACTGAAAGCCTGAGACAAAAACAACACCCTCTAACACCCACTTTGCACTATTAAGTTATCTTGACTTGAAAGCTAAGAGCCTTATTTTATTAACACATCGTGTGTATTAAGATAAGGGACTCTACGTCAAGATATTTAAATTTTTCTACTGACTTTTCTTATAAAATTCATATTCATATCAGCTCCTCTAGCCCTCTTAAGTAAAGTGGTCTTTCTAGTATCGATGTTGCTAATAAAAAACATATATTATTTGATCTGTACTAACATTTCGAAGATTGTACTTTAAAATTTGCTCACTTATTTCTTTACGAAGTATTTAATTTCTAAATCAATCAGATTAGATACTACTTCGGTTTTTTTTTATTTAGAAGGACTAGCGACTTTGTCTCGCTTCTCTCGGGTGCGTCCTTAGGTATATTTTGTACCTATATATTATAATATTATTCCGACGCGACGTTTCGAATGCTTTACAGAAATCATGATCACAGGAAAGAAATGGCATTGCTATAAAGCATTTGAAACATCGAAAATCTAAAATCAAAAGAAATCCGCGAAAAAATCCTAAAATACAGTTTTATTTTAAATGTCAAATATTCTTGTAAGTCTATGAAGGTATTAAACAAACGAGTAAGTTAATTTAATTAACTATAAGACCACATAATATGTAGCTCGGAACAAGCCAATTTATTCTCATTGAAAAAAGATGCCGACTGTCTCCTAGAGTCAAAGCCGAGGCATCATTGATATAGAAACTTGGAAAAAGAATTTCCCATGTACGGTAAATTTTCCTGTTCAAGTAAATCTTCTTAGGGTCATTTGCGCAGATAACATTCATACGATTCAATTTAAAAATTAAAATTCTTAAAAACGTAAAATGAATGTCAATTTAATGCTAAATAGTATTAACGTTGGTATTGAAAGGTGTTATCCGTTGTAGTTTATTAGTTAAATATCAACGATTAGACAAAACTATTTGTTGTTGGACGTAGAGAGCGAATATCATTTTGACAATGTATTATACACACACAAACACACACACGCACGCACGCACGCACACGCATGCACGCACACGCACGCACGCACACGCACGCACGTACACGCACGCACGCACACGCACGCACGCACACACATTATAGAAAATTTGTTTAGAAAATATGTAGATATGTTACGATATATATTTTTGGACTAAATTAAATTTTACGTTAAATTTGTTTTATTTTTGCTCTTTGACACACTAATGACATTTTTGAAAATTAAATTGTTCTCAAATGAAATTACAACTTAAAATTATTATTTTTTTAATATTTTACTGTGTCAGCTGCTATTCTCTGACTTGACATTCTGATTTAAAAAGTCGAAGAAAACCATTCAACATAATGACTTTACGTTAACGACCATCTTACTATTGTAATAAAACTATTTTTACGGATTTTTTCGCTTCGTTTTTATAACAACTACGACAATTGTGATATATAACACCTTTCAAATGGAACTATCTTTTCTAGAGACTAACTGAGAGACAGTCTTTCCCTTGACCATGTTTTTTGTTAAGCATTCGTCAGAACGTCGGAAGCATATATATTAAATAAAATCGCAACAAAATTCTAAAAAAAATCATTTAAAATGTCAAATATTTGAGTAAATTTAAGAAAGTATTATATCTTATCCGTTCTACGTGATATTGGCGAAGTAATCTATGCTCAACTCGCACGCTTTGAAGCCATTAACAAGAAAATTGAAGAAAGTATTATCTAACTCCTTATTCTCTTTAGAATGTTTGCTGTAAAATATACGAAACGTTGAAAATCATGTGTATCTTAATGACTTATTCAATCTAAGCTGGAGTAAAACATAGGCGACTTTTAGGCATACAGATGACCCGAGCAAAGGGAGGTTTAGTAGCTTTACAAATATGTGTATATCATTGCCATTACAGACTAAACAAGAGTTGCTAACAAAAAATAGTGATTTTTTTTTTCTTGGGTCATTAACACACAGCACCATCTAGTTCCATGGTAAGCTACGAGGCTTGTGTTATGGATACCGGAGAGTTCATACACTACACATATATAATTTTAAATATATAAATATAAAAAGAAATTAATCAATAGAGATTAAAATGCTATATAGGTATACCTCTTTGGTCATAGCAACAAGAACATTTTGAGTCAAATGAATGTAGGGTTTTATTACACCATTAGTTCTGACAAATATGGAAATTACTGAAGTAGGTCATTCATTCACAAATCGATAGTATAACTGGCCATGAGTTTAATTTTTCATTCGCCACGACATTAGGTACTTATCAATGAACAAAAAGATCACTAAATCTATAGTTTTTATATATAATACAACATTTATATATTTCTAAAAATTTCATAAATTTTCTCTTACATTAAACAATCAAAGTTTAAAGAGTTAGGAATCTACAATAAAACTATCCTACCTTTTTTGGCGGATTTCATTTCGATTTTTGGTTCAGCAATCATGGTCACGGGAGAGACTTTTTAGACGTATCAAAGGCATTATATAGTTGTTACAGACGGCCTGGTCTACCCACAAAATAATAAAATGAATTCAAAAAATACAAAAACAGCACCAAGTACCTTAGAATATTTGTTAATTTAAATTTTAAGCATTATTATAGTTTTAATAAGTTTTATAATTGAATATGCAATATTATTTATTCAATTTTAGCTATTATTATTATAATTATTACAATGTTTTAGAAAACTTTTTAATTATTTAGGTTTGCCATCATTATTTTATTTAAAACGTCACATATTCGCGTAAATCTAAGAAAGTATTAGTTAGGAACATTTTTTTTACGTGTAGTCTTTAAAATTTCAAGTATATCACCTTAAAGAGAAAAAAAAGGAATAGAGAAAATAAATAAAGTGACTTCTCCTCTCTATATTTTCTGTTCAGTCATATCCAAAAGTTATTGATAATTAAAACGAACCTTGTATTTATATCGTTAGACAGACAATGGAAATTATTTTTTATTATCAACTCCACCAAACCATGTTCAAACGTAGTTAATAAATTAATAAAAAGTTGATTGATGGTGTAACATAAGTTTCCTCGATTAATCATTAGCTTAATCTCTTAAAAATATTGGAATGACGACTATAATTAAGCAACCCCATGGAGGTTTCCATTATAACACCATAAACCTACAATAATTATCATGGATATTATCACTAACTAAAACACTTTAATATATCTCTCATTATTATCTAAATGATATACATATGTATGTATGAATATTTTAATAGAAGCATTTCGAAGATTATACTAAGTAAAGGACTTATACAATAAATAATGTTGAATGGAAATAGATTAGTATTAAGATGATTATCTCAATTTGTCTAAGATGAAACCACAGCGTTGGAGATGAGATAATAGCCCTAAAATAATAGCTTGAAGATGACATGTTTGTGTTTAACTGTTCATGAATATGTCAGACGGTAATATCAACAAATACTGAACTGATCCTCATATACATCTTCTATACATATAATAAAACTGTAACTAAGCCGAATCTGTACATTAAATATTTTTTGGAAAATCTTATTAAAATAGACATTATTTTCGATACAGAGGCCGAACCAATAGTTTTTAGAATTTTTGTCTGTCTATCTGTTACTGCATCACGGAAAAGCCACTGGAGAGATTTGGATGTAATTTGGTATGGTAATAACTGGTTATCCGGGTCAACATATAGGATACTTTTTACCGCGGGAAAAATATCTCATTTCAGAGAAAAAATACAAAAACTGCAATGTGAGAGTATACTAATATGTAAAACCTAAGTATATATATATATATATATCTATATATATATATATATATATATGTATATATGTATATATATATATATATATGTGTGTGTGTGTGAGTATTCAGCCGTTTTTAACGTCCCACTACTGGGTACGGGCCTCCTTTCAATACGAGGGGGATCAGGCACATACTCCGCACATCTTTTCGAAAACTTGCTAGATTCTTTCAGAAATGCACGTGTCCTCGCGATGTTTTTCTTTACCGTAAGACAAGTGGTAATCATTTTGGAAATGATTTTCACATGAAAATGTTAGAGGTGCGAGACCCGGGGGTTGTACCCCCTTCACTCGGTTTTCCAAACAAGTGCGTTCCCACTGGCCTACCACTGGCCATAATATGTATATATTTATATAATATCTCGGTCGCAAATCCGAAGGTTGTAGGTTCGAGTCCTAGATCGGGTCAAGATTAGTTATTGAGTATTTCTCTCACAAAATTCAAGTAAAAGTTCGGAGTTAAAAAGTTGGCGGTGTTTCCCCCCCGTGCCTCGGAGAACACATAATCTGTCACTCCTGCTCCTCCACTTTTATTAGTTTAATTTAATTTTGGTACGGAGGTAGTTTGAGACCCTGGGAAGGACATAGGATAGATTTTGTACCGAAAATCATCTGTTATGGAGGTAAAAAGGCGTTGGAAAATTGTATGGGAAATTAATCATTTCTCAAGTAATGGATATTCTTTTATATTTAAATTAATTACTACTTTTTATATACCTATGCTACATGCATATACTCATATATAGTCTCTTCTATACTAACCATTCAAACGTTCCTAAGGACGAAACGAACCGAGCGAAGCAAGGGTGAGTCGCTAGTAAATAATAATAAAAATTAAATACTTAAATATAAATACGGTATTTTTTAATAAAGAGCATCACTTAGAAATAGCTGGACCGATTATATTTTTTTTAATATTTCCGGAGGACCCGAGTAAGGTTTTTAAGGAAAATGTTGCCCATAATTGGATTAATCGAGAGAAAATGAAAGTGTTTTTTTAATAAATCATAAATATCTTATAAAAAATAGAACAGGATAACGTCTTTTACTTTAAGTACTAAAAATAAAATATGTTCTTATATTAATTAGTATTTAGAGATTAAACAAAGGCATGGAGATATGCTGGTAAATGCGACACTATCGTGTGTATAAAGTATAGAAAAATATTTTGCTTTTTTACCCAACTGCGGCGAAGCCCCAAATGAGGGTTATGTGTTTGATCTGTATGTACATATGTATGTATGTATGTCTGATCCTATGGTCCCTTGTAATTACTAAACGGCTTAACCGATTTTGAAGGTTCATACGTCATTCGATATCTTGATAGAGATCATTAAAAATCAAAATACGTCATTCGATTTGTCTTGATAGATATAATTGAAAATCTTAAAATGGCGAATCCTAGGTGCCAATTTGCGTCTTGAAAAAAAAATCATCTGAATAAATTAAATGGGGTATCAAAAAACACGTTTTAAGAGGCAATTACAAATATATACAACTTATATATTTTGAAGTAATTTAGTATAAGAAATTGTTAATAAAACTAAAAATGTCTAACTGACCAAAACTAAAAAGCTGTAAATAAAAAAAATATTTACAAAAATAAAAACCCGACTGCGTCAAAAATAAATTAAAAAGAAGAGAATAAGTTGACGAAAAAACTTAGTACGCAGTTAGGTCTTTTTATAAAAGTATTTAGGTCTAGGTCTCAAGCTTACTATTTAGGCAGTATTATACAAATAAATATACGTAGAACTTACGTAGGTCATTACGAAATGCCTGTTAACTTATCAGAGCCATAACATCAAAACTATTTGCACTGTAATCAACGACTTGGTTACAATCGACTTGTAATTTGCGGTCGTTGGATAATTGTACTAGCGCTTAGGTAATTTCTAAGTGCTTAGAATGCTTCATTAGAGAAATACCCTGCTCGTAACTCAGATATGTGAAAATTTATAGGTCGTCATCGCTAATATTTTTTGTTTCATTATACTTATTCTCGAGGTAATGATAATACATACCTACTGTCTCTATATTATTTGTTTTATTATAATAGAAGTTCTTGTTATTTTCGAGATTTTATTATCTACATTAATATTATGACGAGGTAAAGTTTGTAAGTTTGTTAGTTTGTTTGTAATGGATAAACTAAGAATCTGTTGAAACGATATAAATGAAACTTGGTATGAAGACAGTTTGAGACTCTGGAAAGGACATAGAATAGTTTTTGTCCCGGCAATCCTTCCTTAAGGGGGTGAAAACGGAGCTGAAAGTTTGTATAGAAAATTATTTCTCAAGTAATGGATAAAAATCTCATGTCTCATGAACACATATATATACTAATATAATATAGTCTATCTACTCTATACTAACCGTTAAATAGAATCGTATTTGTCTTTTGTTTATCGTAATTTAGTTCTATTATTACAAAACTTTGTTTTCTTTCTTATAAGATTATACTAGCGTTTGCTCGAGGCTCTGCCTACTTAGTTAATTTATGTACAAGTGTGCCTCTCATAAAGATTGTGGTGTGATTGATGATGCTTCCTTAGTAAGTGGGCCATAAAAAAATTAAAAAATATATTTTTTTAATCGGCTGGGTAATTACAGAGATTAGTGACAACAAACAAAAAAACAATTAATAAACTCTTCAGTTTTACATATTAGTTAAGATAAAATTAGTTTTTCTAAGAAAATGAACCTTTGAAACTATTAAGAAATGTTAAAAAATATATAATTTAAGCTTAGAATGCTAGTTTCCTTAAGTGACATAGGCTAATTCATTTTACCGATATATGTTGACTCTCTTTTTGATTATATTCGCTTTTTTTTTAAATTTAAAATATCAAATATTTGCGTAAATCTAATAAGGAAGTATTGAATATTAAAAATAATATAAACTTTAATATTTTTATTTTGTACAAGCAAAAAGCTCTTTTAAAAGACATAGTAGGTATTATCGATAACGTGAAGCTTATGAAAATAATTATGATATGCATAAAACCTTCTTTAAACACTATCATCCTTCTTAATAAATTGAGTAAATTGTATTTTACTCAATTATCAATAATTAACATGTTTCGTTTAAGTATATAATTTAGGCATAAGATAATTGATGACTTAAGCCTGTCAGGGTTTCTGCCTAATAAATGAGGCAATCATAAAGTAAAATGCACACATGGTTAGGGTATTATATAATCTTTATATTTAAAAAAAATCAAAGAAATCCTTGTTTTTGATGAAGTAGTAATATATATACTTTCAAAGAAAACTTCCTCAATGGTCTAGTGGCAAGCTTGTATGGCCACAGATCTAAAGGTCCTGGGTTCTAGTCCCTGGTCGGTCCAAGTTAAGTGCACTTGTGTTTGCGCGTACTTGTGCACTATAATACCTCCTGCGTCGATGGCTAGTCTCAATGAGATTGGCCGTCATTGCCAAAATTGGATATGAGGTATTATGTTCAAAGGTTCATCTGTCTGATCGTTATAGCTGAAGCACTTACACTACTTCGTTCTCCTAATGGATAGCATGAACAGCTGCCGATTTCGTAGTTTTGAGTTCGAATCCCGTTCAGACTAGCTACAGTTATGGGTTTTTCTATCAAGAAATCCTTAGAAATAGCCTAAAGTTAGGAAGGTAGATAATATCTCCTACACTTCAAAGTGGGTACATGTGTATTTTTATTTCAAAAGTAAAGCAAGTATTTTTACTGAACATTTATAATGTATTTAGCGCTCAAATGATTTTCTGCGTAATTGATTACTTTACAGCCCTTGTCTCAAAGCAACCTAATATATACATATAAATATGCAAATTTTCTTTTCAAAATGATAATTGAATTAGAAAAAATAAAACAAATTACCATATTTCTTCCTTATAAGTACAAATTAATGCTGAGTTGCAAAAACGACACCCGAGACACCGATAAGGAGCTTAGAATTCAAATTATTATTTATTGGTAATTACGTCCCTGTTATCTTGTTATCGTATTAAACGGGAAATTTGTTACTATTGACATTTTATGTTGTTCAGTTATGATTTTTTTAACCGACTTAGAAAAAATGTTATATTTCAAAAGTCGATAGATGTAGATACCTATATAAATAAATATGTTGGGATATTTACACAGTACCATCTAGTTTCATGGTTAGCTACCAGGCTTGTGTTATAGATATCAGATAGTTGATACATTACACATATTATATAACTTTAAATACATACATATTATAAATATACACACCCATGACTGGAGTACAAACATTCGTGCTCATCACCCACATGAAACCCCCAGCGGGACTCGAACCCACGACCGCCGGCACAGCAAGTAGGATTACTACGAACTAAGCCATATATGTCGTCATGTATATATTTTTTGTATTCAACCCTTTTTTAACCTCCCACTGCTGAGCACGGGTATTCCTTATCTACAGGGTGGATCTGGTTATAGTCCACCAGGCTGGCTTGATGATGACTTCACATGTCTTTCGAAAACTTGCAAGGCCAAACTAGTTAAGCCGTATTTAGGCTAAATTAGATTGTCCTGGGCTCAACTAGTATATCCTGACACACTTTGGATGAACCGGTTTTGGCCTAGGATAAACCAGTTTTGCCTGAAATAGATTTTGACCGGTAGCATATATAAACATAATAGATGGTAATTTAAACTTAAACCATCTTTAAATATATGTTTCTACGTTTTAGAGAATCAAAGAAGTTGATATTGTAATAATGTAGATATAAAATTAGTCTTAATAAATATCTAAATATAAAACACGTACTAACGACTCGCCCAGGCTTCATTCAAAAATAAAGCAAGCATACGTTCGTGTACCATTTATAGTACGGTAACGCTTCTTTGTAAGAAACCTACGCGATGAATGAACGAATGCGTATGTTAAAAATAACCACAAAAATATTTTACATATTTTTCCAATAATATTACCTTTTTCTGTAATATTTTTGGTAAATGGAAATCCAAATCCGTATCTATTTTATCTGTATAAACTTTTTTAATTTAAATATACGATAAACACGTTGAATTAAAAATTAAAAAAGCAGAAATCTTCACATCAATTTTTGTTTTACGTCGCGTATTTTTCATTATTCCAATACAGTTATTTTATACAAGAGAAAACTGATTCGGCTTGAATTTATTAAAAAAAATCCGTTTTTGACAAATGAAAAACGAAATATGAAAAATTTCATGCGAATGCTGTCTATATTTATAATTCATTAAAATCGTGTACTGAAATTCATAATTTTTTGTACAACAGTAAAGGTGAATCTATTCCTACCTTAATTTTAGCAAATATATTTGTCATAAATAGTCATTTTATATGTATAATTGTAAAAATACTCGACTTTTTTACGAACTTCAAAAAGATTCTAATCAATTCAAATTTTTTTGTCTGTATGTTACACGATATCCACGAAAATTATAACAACAAATAAAATAAACTATAATATCTAATTTGAAACTCAATTTCAACTTCAGAGGGCAGAATAATAATTTATAAGTTCCTTTGAAATCTCTGTACATTCTTTTAGTACAAAATAAATAATAAAAAACTTTTGGAGTCTAATTTTTAGGCATTAAAATAAGAAAATGTCTTAATAGTTAATTCCATAATTTTAGAGAATTAGGCTATCAAAATTTCAGCCTCTTTAAATTAAGAAAAGTACTAATAAGCAAAGCTACAAATGCTGTATTAAAAAATGGCGAAGATATCGATTAACATAAAAAAATACTATTCACTGCATTAAATTATAATACTTCTTTCTGAAATTAATAAATACAAAAATAAAATTTATACAGTAGATATAATACCATGTTGATTGAATGCCTAGGATAATAATATCACTTTACTAATAATTAAACTAGCGACTCGCCATCACTCCGCTCGGGTTCATCCCTAGTTACGTTTTAGCGTTTAGTATAGATTTCTCAAAGATGAGATATTTTTCCGCAGTCAAAACTATCCTATATGTTGACCCGGATAACCAGCTATCATCATATCAAATTTCATCAAAATCTGTCCAGTACTTTTTTGTGATGCGTTCCTAGAGAGACAGATAGACAGACAAATAAAAATTCTAAAAACTATAGATTCGGCCTGTATCGGACATCATTAATAATAACTATTTCAATAAAATTTTCCAAAAAAATATACAATATAGAGATTCGACTCAGAATTTTATTAACATGTATAGGTAAAACATCTCCACACATCCCATTTAGTCATAGATTAATTGAATTTGCATACGCAAAGTATACTCGACTTTAAAAATATTCATTGCAAAATTGAGTAATAAAAAGTTGATAGGCAATCTATAGAACAAAGGCGGACTTTGATCAGTTGTGTCTGTCATATAGGGCTTTAATCAATATAATACTTAAATGTTTTCTTTTAAAAACCGCCCTAACTTTTTAAGAGCGGCATATTAGTTATAGATAACAGGTTCAATTCGCGCATATGTTTATTTATTTATTCGTTCATTAAGATGTAAATATATTATTAAGAGTTTCCATAAACATTTTTTAAACAATATTTCCACTTCTACAGTTTTAGTTTTAAATAAAAAAATCTGACATTTTACATTAAATTAATATACATAATACATATGTTATTTGTTTATACATATAACATATTTGTTATGTAATTTGTATATTATTTTTATTAGTGCGGAAGTAATCTTAGTTAGCATTTATACCAGAAATTAGCTAAAAATTTGCTAGATTTTGATAAAAAAAAGAAAGATGTAACTTCTATGGTGCTTCTGTAAAATCATTTATCATATTAAGCTACCTAAATGCAGGATATTAGTTTTGGCATTAGATAAATTATTTGGTGGTTATCGAATCATGGTACTGGTTCCTACCACTCATTTGCAGTGGATTTAAACTAATGAAAATGAATTAAACATTCACTTTACTAGTTTATTTAAATAATTTATATAACTGCTAGCTCGGGTTCGTCCCTAGGTACGTTTTAACGGTTAGTATAGAATAGATAGACTATACGATATACATATATTGTATATATACTTAGGTATGATGAGTTGTTATGGGTTGTATTATAACGTGTTTCCCCGAACGAGAGTTTCCGGGAACGAGATTATCTCCCGCGGTAAAAAGTAGCCTATGTCACTCTCCAGCTCCCCAACTATCTCCATACAAAATATAAAAAAATCCGTCACTCTGTTTCGACGTGAAAAAAGGACAAACAGACAAACGCACTTTATACAAACTTTATACGAGTATAATATGGAATATCTTCTTTTATTCAAAATATTTACTGTGCCATTACAAAGCTTCTTAGTAAGACAAACGGTAAAAAAAATGATTTACTTATAGATCTTGTTTGACACATAAAAATATGGTAATAGTGGTAACATATTTATATGAGAAAATCAAATGTTCGTAAACGCAAAAATATAAAAAACCGCATCCATTTTTTCACAAAATCTTCGTGATACAAAGAATATTAGATTCTTGAGTAAAGGTCAAAAGGAATTCTTAGGAGAAATTCCTATCACTTTGTTGGACATTAATCTTATCGATAAGAAGATCCTAGCTTTAATGTCGCTTTATAAACACCGAAAGCATGAGGTGAATTAATAAAATTGCATAGTAAAACGAATTACAAAGAGAAAAGGGTAAATGTGTCATATTAGTGACACAGTATGTATATTTTTTGTATTTATACATACACATATGCACATACAACCAGAACCGGCTGATTCGCTCGCGTAAAACTACAAAAAAACTCTAAAAAGTAGGTTTCATACAAACTTTCATACCATATTTTTACCGCCTTATAGGATGAATTTTGAAAAATGCTGAAACAAGTATTTTTAAATTAAGAATGAAGAGCATTAATACCAAGTTTCAAGTAATTCTGATCACAAATGTTTTTGGGGGTTGTATTATAACGTGTTTTCTTGTGGGAATGAGATAACCTCTCGCGATAAAAACTATATGCCTATGTCACTCTCCAGCCCTCCAACCATCTCCGTAGAAAAATTACGCAATCTGTCATTCTCTTTCGACGTGAAAGAAGGACAAACAAACAAACACACTGTCACATTTATAATATTAGAATGGATATATATATATATATATATATTATATATATATAGTGCAAGTTCACAGTCTACTTACTACTTTACATATTTCTTAGGATGTTCTCTACCTGATTTCGAGACCTAGGTCTAAACAAGTTACAGACATTGGGTTTTTCTATTAAGAAATTCGGGCTTTTCTGCAGTTGGAAAGGCGACGCTATTACACTACCATGCCTTATAGAGCACATAAAGCTGATGGGTACTTCGACGTATCGTCCTATTGGATTGTGAGAATAAAAATACCAGAAAGCCCAGACTGTGTTTGCGTACACACGTGTGCACTATAATACGAATATCTTCTGCGTACTAGACTATTCTCATGAGATTAGCCGCCGTGGCTAAAATCGGTCAGGAGGTCGTTAGAGTGTCCTTTTATTGGCCTTTATAATATGGCCTTTTATAATTTGTAATTTCTTAGAATTATGAATTATTATATTGAACTTTGTGACATAATGAGTGGCAAATATTTGAATAAATGAAGTTACTTCATAGAAAATGTTGTCATCTCTTCTAAAGAACTTTTGATAAAAACCTGCATTAAAAGTTACGTTCAAAGGAATTACCTTAGTTGAAAAATTAGTAGTATTTCTTCATTTAGTATTTCTACCAAAGCGCCACCTTTTGGCAAATTTTATTTCTAACGATAGCCTATAATATAACTCTAGATCTTGATTGTACTAATCATCTAAATCCATCCAGCCGTTTCGTTGCTAAGAAGTAACAAACATACACCCACACATACACATACACACTCCTATTTTACAAGCTTTTATTTAACTTGCAATGTTTGTATGAATGTTTGTTCGGATCAAATCTTGTGACTGAATTTTATAGCAGTTATCTTCAACTGATTGAGTTGAAATTTTACGTACATGTTTAATTTTGATGACAATGCATGGTGAGCTAAGTGACGTCATTCTAAATCCAACATGGCGGACTTCCAACAATGACGGAGTATGTTTTTTTTATGCACCCCCTTGATATGGATATCAAATGAAAGGTTTTGCTGAGAAGAATAGGAAAAAATACCTAAAATCTATATATATAAAAGAAAGTCGTGTTAGTTACTTCGCTTATAACTCAAGAACGGCTGAACCGATTTAGCTGAAAATTGGCATTTAGAGTAATAAATAAACAATAAACATTAAGTTAAATCAAACTCATTTATTACATTAACCAATTTATATGATATTAAAGATTGCTTTTAAAAATGATTTTATAATATTAATTTATTTAGTGTGATGTAATTTCATGCTTCTTGACAATTAGAGCTTAAAGATAGAATATGTAAATTAATCGCATTTCAATAACTAGCTTAAAGCCAAAGAAGGCAGTTTTATTTCATAGCTTGAGGATACGTTTCGGTCATGAGGACCTATTTAAAAATGTGCATCATTTTCTAATAGCAATCTTATCTGAAACCTCCTAAAAACGTTTGATACTTAGTATGTAAGGTACTGAAAGTAAGAAAATATACTCCATAAAATGTTACGTTATCGTAACTTGGTTAGCTTAATGGGTACGAAGGAAGAGGAATGAGGGCAAAGCGCTGATCTATCGATTGTCGCTCTAATTTCGCTTAAAAGGTATTGGGGATTCTTTCTTCAATCTCTCGTATAGACACTATATGGGGCTAATTAGATATATTACTTTTAAAACGACTCTATACTTACTATACTACCCTTTTCCAGCGAGTCCTTTCGCGTAGTCTGAATCTGAATAGACTCAACAAAAAAATAAACTCTTCAATTTTATAGTATTAACACCTATTATTATTTAATTTGATGTCCTAGAAGATTTATAATTATTTAAGCTTCTGGTAACAGTGAAATCGGCTTTTACAAATTAATTTAAATGAATCCTTCAGAAATAACTTCAGACAAGATACCCAATCTCATTGAGACCCGTCAGGAGAAAAGGAGGTATGACAGTGTGGGTGTGCTTGCGTTGACACAAATGCTCTTTCTGTAACTTTCACTCTCATAGTCCGTGAGACGACACCCTTCATAACCAGAGAGAGATCAAAAACAGGACTAGCGCTTACCTGCTCTTAAGGCGCGGGAATCTTAAAAATTCTTAGCTGCCTTTGTAAATTCCTAGTAAAAACTTCTTGAGAGTAGTTCAACTAACTATTTTGGCCCGACCCAGAAATCGAATCTGGATCTCTTTAGACTAACGAGACATGTAATTCAACTACTACTATAATTGCGAAAGTAAGCATTATCAGATAGCTGGTTATCCGGGTCAACATATAGAATACTTTTTACCGCGGAAAAATATCTAATTTCTGAGAAAAAATACAAAAACTACAATATGTAAGAGTATACTAATATGTAAAATCTAAGAATTCGGTTTTTGGTCATCTGAACGCGGGTGGAGCCGCGGGCAATGCTAGTAGTTAATAGATAGAGATAATAAGACATAAGCTACTGTTAGGTACATAGAGACGCACCCGAAAGAAGTGATGGTAAGTCGCTAGTATACCATAATATTCATAACAAAACATAACTTAAATAGGAGTAATAAAAGCAACTTTGAAATTGCATTCCAAGATCATCTACAAACTTGCTGATGGAGAATTCACAACTCATTCTGCTACCTGCATATTTAAGGGATCAATTATGTAGCCAACTGCAATACAGCAGCATTGTTCCCTACGGTTGAAAATGTTCAGTTCTTATCATCCCTTTATTATAATAATCTATGTGTATCTATACTAATATTATAAAGAGGTAAAGTTTGTGAGTTTTTGAGATTGTGAGTTTGTGACGTTGTAGGGGGTAATCTCTGGATCTACTGAACCGATTTAAATGAAATTTGGTAAGAATATAATTTGAGACCCTAGGAAAGACATAAGATACTTTTTATCCCGGGACTATGAAATTAAGTAGAAATGTTGCTTAGCAAAAATAATGAGTCAAGGGGTTCGCGTTTTATGCAAAAACATGGGCATGGGGTTGATTGTCGAGGGTGGAAATTAAAAATGGGTGAATCATTTTCATGCTTTTTCATTTTTTAATTAATTAATGTATATATATAGATTGGATAAGTATAGATATTAGTCATATACAGATACCGAAAACAGTTCGAAGTCCTAAAAGAAAAACAACATGACGAGTATCTATAATATTTTCCATATATCTTTTTGTTATGCAGACTAATTTTATAATAACTAACGTTTATAGACATAGCGTTTATATGTGATAAACAATCAAATACGTTCAACAATGAACCAAAATAAATGTAAACAGGTCTATCAAAAATTCGAGGAATTTCATTCGCCAATAATCGACTTCTGGTAATCCAATTTAAAAAATTTCAGCTACACTGAATTACACTTTCAAAAACTGAGCGTGACAGAACTTTATACGTGCATTTTTTATTCTAAACAAGTGCCAGTCGACGACATACCGCTGTTCCACGAATACATGCCTTTACACGCGAGCTGTACAGCAAAAATATATTTTCTAATGTAATTTAAATATCAAATTGTAAAAATTTAGGGTTACTAGAACTAGGTAGAGTTTCAAATGGTGTACAAAAAAGAGAGCTAGAACATTAAATAATATAAAAAATATATATATATAATTCCAGTATTTGTAATTGTTCTCAGGACTTATTCTGAACTTGTAATAATTTAATGTAAAATAAAAATAATTGAATTTCAATTTGACATGAATTCTTCCAAAAGTTCTTTTAAAAGCAAAGTGTTTTAGGTTCTATAACTTACGCTACTTATGTTACATTCACTCTATTATTATTGGTAAGCATTTATAACTAAGCTTATTTATGGCTAATATTATATATAGCTGATTACATAATTATAAAAAATATATGTATGCTTTCAATTTAATGTAGTTTTTATTAGATTATAAAATAAAACTCGCTAAATCGAAAAATATATTTGTTAACACCATACTATCTATTCTATATGTCTCTCGTATATAGCCTCTAGTCATTAAAAATATGTTATTATTTGAAAAATAAATTAAATTTAATATTTTAACATGCTCTACATAACTCTACAACTTTATTGAACTACTCGACAACTATAATTCAATGATTACAATATACTAATGACTCAACATCTTTAATGTTTAGTATAGATACACAATTTTCCAAAATATATTTAATGTATAGATTCGGGTTAATAACAATTTTATTATATGTATAGATTTTTCCTATTAAAGAAACAAACTTAATTAATGCATGTATATACGTATATTTTAAACGAAGTACGGTTGATACTTTTAACTTCTAAAATTCCATTCAACCATATATCACCATAAAAGTTTTAACAGTACTCGCTTCCTCGGCCATGTTGAAGTTTCGATGCAATTCAACTGTTGTTTGACTACAACTAAATGGAAAAACTAGCCAAGTGCAAATAAGACGGACGTTGGCTTTTGTTATACGAGTTTTATCGGTATACTTTTCTATAACAAATTCATGAGTATATAGAGTCACTCATATATTAATAAAATATATATAACTCTACATAAGTTTATGTAATAAAAAAGGAAAGCTCCACTAGAAAGCTCTTAATGAACGCTTCATCGCTATTGGAAGGGAGTGTGCTTAATGGGAGTCATCATAGTTTTAAAACCGATATTTTTGTTCCAATTAACCGTCTAGATATGCAAAAAAAATCTGATTATAAAAAAGTAATAACTCATATATGAAATAATATTTTTATACACACGAAATTATCCAACAAAATTGATAGTAGGCACGAAAATTAAGGACGTGTCAACACTTAAGAAAAGTATGTATCAAATATATTCTATTATGATTATTAAGTCTTATATTCGATGGTTTTATTTTTACCGACTTCAATCTTCCTCTGAAGACGATCAAAACTGACATCCAACAGCTAAGAAATAATTTTGCATGAATTTTCTTTAAAAATTATATATAAAATATCACTCCCTTCTAATAACATTATCCTGTATCCCTAAAGCGAAAACAATTTATAATTAAAAGCAAGAAACAATTTAGAAGATTCTAAATAATACGTTCAAAGTGTAAATACGTTGCTATTTCGGTCATTTCAAACGTCTCTGAAGTATTTAAACACGGAACAGTGCAAATTAGTGTCCTAATAGACAAGTACAAACAGACAAAGCAAAACAAACAGCCTTTGACAACATAGTACCTATCAGCTTTTCCTTTAATCATTTATGTTGGCAGAATTTACAAGATATCGAGTTGCTTTTTTAACTAAAAAGGTACATATGATATGATATTAATTAAAAAATGTTTAACCAAACCTTAAGAGTTGGGATTTTTTAAATTAATGTAGGAGATTCAATTAAATTAAAATTAGCGATGATAATGCATAGAATATGTAAATGTTTTGTGTATACTATGTACATATATTAATTCAGTACCTCGTTCTTTTTAAAGTTGGTTAATTACAATTTTGATTGAACGAAAACTAGCAAATTGCCGTTGCTTTGCTTTTTTTTTATGGGACTAAGGGGGCAAACGGGCAGGAGGCTCACCTGATGGAAAGTGATCACCGCCGCCCGCGATTTTGTCGCTTACAAATTGAGTCGTCATTTCCGTATGTATACCATACTGTGACATCACGCCAAGCGCGCGAAATGGTGAACGTTTAAATTAACGTATCGGTATGATATTTTTTTATACTGAATTTTAGTTTTTTGGAGTTAGTTATATTTTTGCAATTATATAACGACGTAAACAATTGTAAAAATTTCGTTCGATTTGTTTCAAAACACCTCTAATTGAACTTATAAAATTTTCACGATACTTAAGCCTAAGCAATAGGGTATATGCATGATTTTTTTTATTTTTTTTTACAATTGTTTCAGTCTCAAGTTTCAGTTTCAACTTGATTACCACTTGTCTGAGAGTCTGTCTTACTGCATGTCTGAGAAAACCTAGCAAGTTTTCGAAAGACATATGCAGTCCACCGACCCGCACTGGTAGACCATTACATGATCCCTCTCATATTATCATATGTATGGTAAGATAAACCCGTGCATAGCAGTGGGTCGTTAAAGAGGGCTGAATACAATATCCAATAACAGGCAGAAAATTTCAGTGAAAGCCATAAAGGCTAATATAGTCGCAAGAAAACAAAGCTGTGTAAGAAAGCTACCTTTTAATATAAATAAAACATGGACACTTTACAGTGATTTAGGAACATTGCAGAATATGCTTTAAAGAAGATGCTAATTTCGTTAACAAGGCACGTAGTGTATAAAACTTAAAACAGCTTAAACGTTAAGCTTCCAAGATAAAATTCAAATTTGCAAAACAAAGAAAGTAAGACGCTCTACATAAAATGTAAAATATCTAGGTTTACCTAAAGACGGTACTTGCCCATAGACTAGTGTCATGTCGAGTCAAAAATACTGCCTATTAATGATTTATATGGAACTCAATTCATTAATATAAGTATATTTCTTGGGTATACCAATATTAATTAAACTTTTGCTTTTTTATAATACTTACTTTATTGCACAAAATATATGTATCTATTAGATTTGTATGTACATTAAATATGTATTAAGATCTAACTGGCATATAATCCACATAAAAATATCTGAATTCTTACATATTTATAATACACATACATATATATATATATATATATATATATATAATATAAAAATTCTTATATAGTAAATATGTATAAATATGTTGGGACATTAACACACAGCGCCATCTAGTTCCATAATAAGCTACGAGGCTTGTGTTATAGATACCAGATAGTTGATACACTACACATATATAACTTTAAATACATACATATTATAAATATAAACACCCATGACTGGAGTACAAACATTTGTCATAACACAAATGAATGTCCCCAGCGGGACTCAAACCCGCGACCGCTGGCACAACAAGTAGGCACTGGCACTACAAACTGAGCGAAACGTGTCGTCATAACGTGTTCTAATAACTTGAGTCCGGTCTGAAAAAGAAAAATCTAAAGACATTCAGGTATATTTGAAGCTTGAGCAAAACTAGGTCAAGTCTCTAGTAAATACTTATAAAGAAAACACAAATATTTTATTTTGATTTTGTTCATATTTCAATTTCTATTCCATCTCTATTAAACACAAAGCAGTTGGTATTATCTGATAAGAAGGTACGTAATATGTCACTTTTGGACTCAACATTTCTGTAAAAATGATGTTGACCCATTGCCCCTGCTGGGTGAAAAGGGACAGAAACTAAACACATTTGTACACAATCCTATATTAGGCCCTCGTTCAATCAAAAAAAACTCTTTGGGTTTATGTTATACAGTATGTATTTATTAGTATTGTTCATACAAAAATACGAAAAAAGCGATTAAAATTCTCATACCTACCAAATATCTAAAAAAACATTAATATCGGTCGAGCCTTTTTGGAGGAATGCGACCACAAACACCGTGACACGAGATATTTATATATTAGATAATGTTATGGATAACTTATACTTTTTCTCTTCTAGTGGAGAACTAAAATAGAAGTACTATTCCCAACTGTCCTAATATTTATATAGTAATTAATGATTAAAAGATCAAAAAGAAGAAATTCAAAATTTAAAAAATTCAAAAATCTAAATAAATTTGCGAAATAATCCGAAAATATAGTTTATAGTTTTATAGATTTTAAAAAAGATGTTTAAAAAACTTTAGTCTCATGTTCAAAAGAGTTTTTTTACAAACAAACAAAGAAACAAACAAACAAACATTTTTTTCTTTTAAATCTCTTGTATACTTATCGGCTTATCCTCTCTTGGGCCTTTAGGGATAAATAGTTTAAAAAGGCATAAAAGACAAATATTTAAAGAAAAACACTTTCTAAACTAGGAAAATTCGCAGAACATAAAACCCACCAAAGTTTCATCACAATTGGATAAATGTTTTAGTTATGTACAAACAAACAAATAAATATTTATTTTTTGTATATAACACTTAGATTTAATGTTTCACGCCAATAGAAACGCATGTGAATCCGCAAGCTAACACTAGCATTATAAAAATAACAGAGGGAAGCCGTAAGTTTGTTAATTAGGCGTATTTATTTCGAGGGTTGTTGCCAAAAATAAGTAAAGGAGGTCACTTGGCAGAGTAAAAAGCCAGCTTTATAAAGCCGTTTCTTTTTGCAGCTTTCGATCTGTGGCTTTTTGCTGATATCGGTCATAAAGTACTGTCACTTCGCTGACATTAGTTACCAATAAATCTCTACGTTTTGATTTCGGTAAGCTTTCAAAATAATGATGATTATCTGAAAATCTTTATATATATGGCGCTTAGGATGATATTCTACAATCGCTAAAGAATAGATACATAAAATATATATTGAAATGAAAAAAACGTTACGTTTTAGAAACATGATAATCATGTCATGTCAATCAATCATGATAAAAAAAACTAGGTAATGCAAAAATAAAAACAAAATAAAAGAATATAATATTATTTTTATTTTAATCTATATTTTACTAGTGACGCACACTCGGTTCGCTCGGGTTCGTCCCTAGTGAAAAACAAAAACAAACCCATCCTACGGGAACCGTACATTTTTCCGGGACAAAAAGTAACCTATGTGCTATTCCAGACTATACCTATCTAAATGTGCCAAATTTCATCCAGATCCGTTCAGTCGTTCTGACGTAATTGAGTAACAAACACCCATCCATTCAAACTTTCGCATTTATAATATTAATGGGATTCTCAAAAATTGCATATTAATTTTACTAATTTATACATATAATAAAATTGTAACTAAGCCGAATCTGTACATTAAATGTTTTTTGAAAAATCTTATTGAAATAAACATTATTATCGATACAGAGGCCGAATCTATAGTTTTTAGAATTTTTGTCTGTCTGTCTGTCTGTTACCGCATCAAAGAAAAATCACTGGAGGGATTTTGATGAAATTAGGTATAGTGATAACTGGGTATCCGAGTCAACATATAGGATACTTTTTACCGATAAGAAATATCTCATTTCTGAGAAAAAATGCAAAAACTGCAATGTAATTAATATGTAACACCGAAGAATTTGTATTTGGTCATCTGAAGGCGGGCGGGGCCGCGGACAATGCTAGTCTCTAATTTTTTTAGATTTTCGTCAACGATTGTTTAAGCTCTTATACAAACAAACAGTTAATATCAATGGAACGAGGGACTTTGAGGGGATGAACATTCATAAAATATTAAAAGAAATTCAAATATACGTCGAAATCATATTTTCAGTGAATGGCATATTTCATACATGTAACCAGGTCATTTGCCACAGTACAGAGACGGTACTACTGTTCGAGCGATTGACTACTTTGATCGTTCTCCCGTACACAATGAAAACGGATGGTTTGTGAGATAATTTCTTCTAATACACTTGAAATAGTGCTGTTTTTGACTGATTTGGGAATAGAGCGTACTAAATTCATATGTAATATGCCCCTTTTTAGCTGACTACGGTAGAGCCCAAAGAGGGCAAGACTCGCAGTAGGAATAAAACGTGTATGTATGTCTCTGATTGCATAATACTGCCCAGAAATCTCTTTTAAGTTCACATTTTACTTAATCGTATTTTTTGTTGAAGTTATATACTTCTTTTGGCACGTTTGAAAAAAATTATGAGAGTAAAATTTTTACGATGCGTGCGCACACCGACAGCCAAAAGGCGACATGATGAAGTTAGCTGAAAGCGACATGATGAAGTTAGCTGATAACTGTCTCTCCGGTTCCCGTGAAAAATTATAATATACTAGCTGACCCGACAGACGTTGTCGTGTCTACATGTCTTTAATTTGAAAATTTCAAACTTTTTTTAATAAGCTAAAACATTCTGGACCATTTTGATGAAAATTATTATTCAAATTGTGAATCTAAACCATTCTCAGATCCCCTTGAACACACACAAAAAATTTCATCAAAATCGGTCCAGTCGTATGAGAGAAGTTCAGTGACATACACACTCACAGAAGAATTATATATATAAAGATTTGCGACTAAACCTCGCTTCGCTTAGGTTCGTCCCTAAGTTGATTCCCCATACAAACTTTCATCCCCATTATTACCCCCTTAAGGGATAATTTCCGGGATAAAAAGTATCCTATGTCCTTCCCAGGATCTCAAACTATCTTCTTACCAAATTTCATCTAAATCGGTTTAGTAGATCCAGAGATTACCCCCTACAACGTCACAAACTCACAAACTTTACCTCTTTATAATATTAGTATAGATACCATTCCATTTAAAGTAATTTTAAAAGTTGATGTACTGTTCTAGTTATAATATTATATATATCTAATATACAATTAATTAAATCATTATAATTCGTGAATAATCATTGAATTGTACTTCAGGGAATTTGGCGTTGTTAATTGAAATGTATGTGTACGTAACCCAATTCAGACTTAGATGTTCTCTTAACTCGACTACCAATATGCTTTCACTTAATCATTTATGTATGATGTAGTATGAACTACTCAAGTTGCTTAAATACGTCTGCTTTAGGCAAAATTATGTTCAATATCTTAATAGACTAGATTTTTGACGACACGTTTGGCTCAGTTTGTAGTGATCCTACTTGCTGTGCCAGCGGTCATGGGTTCGAGTCCCGCTGGGGGCATTCATTTGTGTAGCATGAATGTTTGTACTCCAGTCATGGGTGTTTATATTTATAATATGTATGTATTTAAAGTTATTTATGTGTAGTGTTTCAACTACCTGGTATCCATAACACAAGCCTCGTAGCTTTCCATGGAACTAGATGGTACTGTGTGAAATGTCCCAACATATTTATTTATTTAATATCATTTGCTGTAGAAACCTTAAGCCATTAGAGGCTAAACACTTCACAAAAGATTATAGCAACTCGTTTAATCTCCTCTACTGGTGATAAGAGAGCTGACTCATTTTTTAACCAAAGAATCGGCATCGCCATTCAGCAGTGGACTGCGGCTAGCATTCTTGCACAATTCCACGAGGACATGACTTGTACAGTATTAATTAAGTGTACAATTGGTTTATATATTTTAAATTCAATGTGTTTTCTTTATTATAAATAAAATTTTGGCATTTATGTATGCGTGTAATACACAAAAAAAACTAAATAAAAGGATCGTACACACTGTTATTTTTGCCTCAGCAGTAAATGTTGTTGCCTGTCAACGACATAAGTTCTTTCTTGTTTCAATCTAACCTCTTTGAAATCACTTCATATAAAAATAAAAAAATCATCTGAATTTCCACAACAGCGTTATCTACCAAGTCCATCTACCGGATACAAGCAGGTAAAAACCATCCAGACGACCGTATGGTTACACAAAAATATCATCAACATCAGCCAAGTCATTTAGAATAAGAATTAGGAGCTCACGTACAACGAAGTTTAATACATATATAAACACTAGCACTGCCCGCGGCTCCGCCTACATCCAGATGACCAAGAACCAAATTCTTAAGTTTTACATATTAGTATACTCTTACATTGCAGTTTTTGTATTTTTTCTCAGAAATAAGACATTTTCCCGCGGCAAAAAGTATTCTATATGTTGACCCTGATAACCAGCTATCACCATACCAAATTTCATCAAAATCCCTCCAGTGGTTATTCTGTGATGCGGTAACAGACAGACAAAAATTCTAAAAACAATAGATTCGGTCTCTGTATCGATAACAATGTTTATTTCAATAAGATTTTCCAAAAAATATTTAATGTACAGATTCGACTTAGTTACAATTTTATTATACATATGTATAAAATTATACAGAGTCAACGTTCACATATTAAAATAAAGATTTCAATACTTACAATTTACAGTTTTCATTTGGACGTGCTCGAAGATTTTTAGTCGCAATAAACGGGCCAGTTTCCATGGTGCAGCCATAACCTACGTTGTTGAAGCGATTAACTACTTTGATCGTTCTACCGTGAACAGTGAATATGGAGTGTTAGGAACGACATTCTTTTGAACATGGCTATATTCCTAGTTGGAAAATTGGAAAATAGCTATATATTTGAAAAAGGCATATTTCACTGCCGCTTGATGGCTTGTGCCTGAATGGAAATGGTTAATTCACTAGAAGTCATGGGTTGATTTTAGTATTGAATGAATTTTTGTATTTGTTTTAGGGATATTTCTCGGGTATTAGTCAAAGCAAAAGCAATCTAACAATTGTATTTAGCACTTTGTAACGTCCCACTGCTACGCATGGGCCTTCAACACGAGGGGGATCAGGCCATATTCCATGACTCTGGCCAAGTGCGGATGGCGGACTGACCATGTCTTTCGAAAACTTGCCAGGTTCTCTCAGACATGCAGTTTTCCTTCACCGTAAGAAATAACAATTAATTCATATTTTTGAATGACTATACATATATATGTACGTGATATTTTGACAACTATGAACAGATTTTATTGATACTTTTTTAATAGCTCATGGGTTGGGTCAAAGAGACCTCCAATTAAGTTCTCCCAAAGTTTTAATTTTTAAGTCATACTGAAATGAAATGATCTGAAGGAAAAAAATAAGTGTTGACTCGTCCATTATATACAATATAGGTACCATTTGTTATATATTATAGCTATTTTATGTCACTTTTATATTTTTGCTCGAATATAACTTTATACAGTAAATAAAATTTTCTAATTTACTTCCAACCGAAAATAATTAGACCAGGAAACAATAAAAAAGCTGTAAGCAATGGCTTTCTTACAATTCGGTGAACACAATTATCATTAAGCGGCCAAGTTTTAATTTAAGCTTTCACACGCAATTCAAAAGCTCGTTTTTACACTTACTTTTTCATGAAAATAGTATAGTCTACGTAATATAAAAAATAATCTTTTTGTAAATTATTATTAACATCATATAACTTTAGAAAAGGTTTTTTTTATTATAATACTATAATACTGTACTATATATTATACTAGCAGACCCGACGACGCGTTGCTGTGGTGGCACTTTGTAAGTTGATTACTTATGACGAATTGTGTTCGAATATGAAATAAATAAAATGTAAAATTAAAATTTTTAAGTTGATTTGAGCTTAACTCAGGTTCTCTCTCCGGAATCACTCTCTGGATATAAAAATCGTTAATTTTGCAACAAAAAAAGAAAAAAAATCGGGATAAAAACTATACTATTTTTTAAGTTGGAACAAATCGCACATTTAAAAAAATACGCATCAGTCGTTTCGGAATTCATCCCGGACCAACATCGTCACAGGGGAATTTTATATATTAAGATTAAAGATAGAAAATTTCAGTATATTTCTTTAAAATGCTCAAGAAACTACTATTAAAATTGTATTATCTTACTATATAGGTTTAGTTTATTAGTTAAAACACTGAGAAATGAGCACCATAATAGCTATATTTTTTTAAATTACAAGTTACACTTCCTCTTGGAGTAGACATTTAAAAGTTTGATATAGAGAGAAAAGAGCTTTTAATAGAAAAGTCCTTAATGAAACCCCACCGCATATTCAATGAAATTTCTAAAGCTGGATCGTTATCTACTTACAAAATTTCATTACCATATTCTAAAAGTGCAGAAACTAGAGAGACGTGACGAGAAGGATGAAGGAAATAACGCTGTTACAGGAGCTTTGTTATATGACACACGACTTTGGTTTTATGTCTAGCATGTAATGCATATGTACATATATCGTGCTTTGTTCAAAGTCTGTTGAGGTAAAAATAGTTATAGAGTTTTTCTATCGAGAAATTCTTAGTTGCCCGAAGTTGGGAAGTTAAAAGTGTGTCACATATCTACCTCAGAGAACACGATAAAACTTTGATTACACCTGACTTCTCTTTTGCGGTTTCTAGTTACATAGGACTTCGAGAATCAAATAACCAGTGCGTGTCCATGTTTGCACATATATTTACGCATATTTCTCACACAGATAATTTTGTTGAGATTATTATTAAAAAAATTAATAAAAATTCTACCTATAATTGCTTACACAACACAAAATTCTCTGTAGCAGCCGAAGTTGAAAAGTTGACGGCGTTACCTTTTACGTTAGCTTCGATAGCAAATTCCGCATTATCAGACGGATAAGTAATAGAGTGTTCATTTGTGTTTCTGCACACACTCTGTGCACTATTTCATCTCATATGTAAATGGCTCTCAATAAGATTGTCCTAACATATAATTCATACAATAAATATCATAAAAATCATACAATAAATATCATACAAATCATACAATAAATATCATACAAATCATACAATAAATATCATACAAATTATAATATAAATATTAAGTTTGAAAAAATGATTAAATGTTTTTAATTACATCACCGTAATAATGTTAACTAGGTCTTTACAAAACTTGAACACTACTCGCAGTAAGACGTTATTACACTCAGTTTCCTTAATCACCACGCACTTTAGTATAAGAAATGCTATCGTTTAAAGCTTACTTTATTTAGTTTCTTTTATTTTAATTATAAAACTAAGGACGTGTGCGACTTGTGATATTTTAACGTTTAGTACAGATTTCTCAGAGATGAAATATTTTCTCGCAGTAAAAAGTATCCTATATGTTGATCCGGATAACCGGCTATCATTATTCCAAATTTCATCAAAATCTGTCCTGTGTTTTTCTCGTGATATGTTCCTCGCGCGACAGATAAGCAGACAGACAGACAGACAAAAATTCTAAGAACTATAGATTCAGCCTCTCTATTGATAATAACGACCATTTCAATAAGATTTTACAAAAAATATTTAATGTACAAATTCGACTTAGAATTTTATTATAAAATACAAAAACAAATGTATCCCTCGGGATACGTATATTTTTCCGGGATAAAAAGCCTATGTGTTATTCCAAACTATAATAATCTATCTCTGTGCCAAATTTCATCCAGATCCGTTCAGCTGTTCTGCCGTGAAAGAGTAACAAATATCCATACATACTCACAAACTTTCACACTTACGAGTATAATATTTATTATTACACAGATGTATAGAAGAACACTGTAACACCTTAAAATAATAAATTTCATCCCGAACAAGATATTTATAATGTATACCCCAACAATCCCCATCCACTCCCCTCTACTTGCCTCGCACTTCACATCGCTACACTACCTATCTCCAACACCCGCTCCTCACTTCACTTTACTCGTTACATAATATCTATTCAAACATCAGCGCTACTTTAATAAACATATAAGTATTTCATTACAAATAAGCTTGCAACTAAAGATATCTCTCAATAGTTCAACATTCCTTCTACATAAATCCTAAAATGAAACGAGCAACCAATTAGCATATAAAAGAAAATCCGATAATAGTAATGGTTACGCTTCAAGAATGTTAAAGAGTTTGCAAAAACCAAATTGCACTTGAAGAGTTTTAGTTGAAATTTAATTTAAACCAAACCTTCTTACAACTTTTCGAATTAAAATTTACAAGATTCAATAGAAAATAGATTGAGTATAACGTGACAGTAACGAAATGTTGTCAATTTAAGTTAACGGTTTTTTTTTAAATTTTTGTGTTTTCAGCTATTTATTCAAAAAGAAATTAGTGTATTTAAAAAAATACCTAGGATATATATATATATATATATATATATATATATATATATATATATATATATATATATATATTAGGGTGTTTCAAAAAAATGTTTTTATTTCATATAAAAAAAATTATCCATATTCTACGAACATCATCCTTAGTGTTTACTGCGTAGGCGTTATCAGGAGGGATCAAATAATAATTATTCATTGATGAGTACAATTTAGTCAGGGATATCACAATGTTATAAGCTTGAAATTGCAATTCTAATAATTTATTGGAGCAGCGGGTTCTGGGACATCGAACATCGACTTCCAACAACAATATCAAAACATAACTCTCTATGATCCACCATGATCAACCAATGTTACTAGGCCACGTATATCTTTATCAGTAATCATGCTTCCAATGAATGTCATGATGGCGTCTCGACCCCGCTTGAGACGTAATTTCCGCCTCAAAAAAAATCACTTTAAAAGCAATCTGGTATGTATTTAAAGCTATATATGTAAATCAACTATCTGGTATCCATAACACAAGCTTCGTAGCTTACCATGGAACTAGATGGTGCTGTGTGAATGTCCCAACATATTTAATATTTATATATTTATAGTGACTTTAAATTATAATAAGGTTTTATAGCAGAAAAAAGTAACTAAATCCTCCTTCGTCATATATGTACATACATATATGCAATTCAAAATAGTTGAAATCTTTAACATACATTCTGTATTTTAACCGATACACTTATATTAGTATCGAACTCGAAACAAATATTTGTATAAAAGGAGTTTATACCACTATCTGGAGAAGACTCCTAAACCCTTACAATAATCATATATGCTGCAATCACAGTTTAACCATATTTTATGCTTATCCATATTACCACAATGTACTACTTTTGAACTTTCAATAGAAGCACGAACGTTCTTATAAGTTTGATAGATTTATGTGTATTTATATAATATGTCTGTGTGGCTTCTTATTGTACCATAGCTCCAGAACTCATTGTATGATTTCCATTACAGATTTTATAAATAATCTCTTTTCGTATTGATCAAGCCCGTAACCTTTACAAACAAATAAAATTGAAGTGCCTGTCGTTTGTAATGTTAAAATAACAGCTTTTTACTAAATGCATATTAAATATACTTATAAGAAAGAGAAAATATAATTATGAAAAAACACATTTTTTATTTTTTTGTCCGTTTGTTTGTTCCGGCTAATCTGCGAAACGACTGGACAGATTTTAATGGGAGTTTCACAGATGGGTACTTTTATTTAAAAAAAAATTGGGTTTCCGCTCTAAAAAATTTAAGCGTACAAGGGACGCATCCGACCGAAACGAGGACACTAGTAATTTATAATATGTACTCCCGTACAAACTTTCATCCCCATTTTTACCCCATTAAGGGATGATTTCCAGGATAAAAAGTATTCTATGTCCTTCCCAGGGTCTCAAACTATCTTCTTACCAAATTTCATCTAAATCGGTTCAATAGATCCAGAGATTACTCCCTACAACGTCACAAACTCACAAACTCGCAATTCACAAACATTACCTCTTTAATATATTAGTATAGATGTATTTATCTTTTAGCAAACGATCAGCTACATTTTGGGAAATTATATCCCTAAAAGTAGCTAGTATATGTTACTCCATATCATAGTCCCCTTGTGTAAAAATATCCTACGATATTTTAAATAAAACTTGTAGTCATAACTAAATACCCACTTAAAATCAACCAAGTTATTCTAATTTATCTTCTTTATCCTTTTCAAGTGGTTTGATATTTCGAGGAATAAATACTTCTGTCCTTATTATCAATATTATGCATCAACCATTAAAAGTCTTATTAAAATGAGTTTAGCCATTCTTAGCTCGTATAAACTAACAAGTAATTTATAATTGTTTTTAATTGTGATCGTGCAATTAAGTATATTATGAAGCCAATATGTGATAAATATACACACTTTAATTTTATTTCTTTCTTTAGATTGAATTAAAAGTTGAATAGTTTCTATACTTCCCAACATTATCAATATCATAGTACAACCATGAATTGTTATTCAATTCAATTATCTTGTTAATGGCTTTAAAACGTACCAGTTGAGCATAAAATGAAACTATACGAATGTTATAAAGAGGAAAAGTTTGTTTGTTAGAACGCTCTAATCTCAGGAACTACTTATCCGATTTGAAAAATTCTTCTTGCACTAAATAGCCCATTTATTGAGGAAGGCTATAGACTATATATCATATAACATATAGTCTATCTGTTCCACACTAACCGTTAAAACGTACCCGAGCGGAGTGAGAGTGAGTCGCTAGTTGTTATATAAAAAAATACAGATTTAATATACTTAACGCTGTCAAAATCATCTAGATAGCTATATGAACGTAACCACATATAACTATGTACAAGCTTCAAGCCTTTAATAAAACATTTAGACAATTTAATCGTTTATTAAAACATCGAGTTTAACCGTAACAAAAACTAACATTAGTTCGCATAACAAAAAGGCCTGAAACAATTCGGCCCGAAGGCCCTAGACAAGATAATTGCTTTGTTAAACTTCAGACCGTTTGTTTGTACTAAGACAGTTTGATAGTTAGTATTTTAGATTCGTCACTATTCTATCGTACCTAAGAAATTGTGTGTAAATTAAATAACTCGTGTTTTGTTTTGCTTTGACAGCCTTGATTAAAATAATTTCTACTTTGACAGACGATAGTTGAGTGAAAATATGCTTAATGTAAAACATTATAATGTAATATAACGTAAAAAATACAAAACATGTCCTCGCTAGATCAAAGAATTTATCTAGGCCTGCGAGCTAAGATGAAGGTCAAGAGTAAGCCCATTTTTAATTATATATATATATATATATATATATATATATATATATATATATATATATTGAGCAAACAATAAATTATTCATTTGCTCTTTACATATCCAGTGGACTAAAATTGTGCAAAGAGACATAACACAAAAACAAAAAAATATATTTCAAAACCTAATGACTATAAAAAGACAAAAAATTGCAGCTACCAAATGTTATGGAAAAAAAGGTATTTGAGACAAATTGTTAAGATGGCAAGATTAACCACTCGCAGTCCTGTTAACGAGCGTACATAAAGAGAATGAGGACATGAAAATAAATCGTTCATCAGTGACATTTTTTAGTATGAACGGCTGTTATCTATACATATAATAAAATTGTAACTAAGCCAAATTTGTACATTAGATATTTTTTGGAAAATCTTATTGAAATAGACAGTATTACCGATACAAAGGCCGAATCTATAGTTTTATAATTTTTGTCTATCTGTCTGTCTGTTACCGCCTAACAGAAAAACTACTGGAGTGATTTTGATGTAATTTGGTATGCTGATAACTGGTTAACTGGGTCAACATATAGGATACTTTTTACTGCGGGAAAATACCTATCTCAATTTCGAGAAAAAATACAAAAAGTGCAATGTAAGAGTATACTAATATGTAAAACCTAAGAATTTGGTTTTTGGTTATCTGAACGCGGGCGGAGCCGCGGGCAGTACTAGTAAGTTAATATAATTTAACATTTTTATTTTACTCATTTTAGTTTTCTTCTTAAAAATATTTAAATCATCTGATTAGGATTCCATACGTAATACTACTTACTATTCCTTAAACTTTTAAAGAGGATTTTAAATTTGCACAAAATATCACAGATATTATACTGATTTTATTTTACGAACTGGAAATCATAACAAATTATAAAAACTTTTCGAGTGCGAGTCAAACTCCATATTTCAAAGTCGCTCTACATATTAATTTCTAGCACTTTGTTCTCTATATAAAGGACTATTATATTTGTTTATATGTAATATATACTTATTATACACATACAATAAGGAACCCTCAGTGCGACTCGCACTTGGCCTATTCCAATTTTTCACTTTAAGGCCTCACTTTTTTTTGATTAGAAGGAATTCTACTCTCAACGGACCACCAGTATCGAAGCAAGTCGTGTAACAAATTATCACCCGATTCCGCACTTTGTCTTATTTAGACTGTAGGGTAAAATAATCAAAAATGGAAAATTATGTTTAGTATTATGCCAATCTATATATATAATAAAATTCTACCTGTTACTGCTATTAATTTTTTTTTTAAATCTTATTGAAATAGTCATCATTATCGATACAGAGGCCGGATCTATAGTTTATAGATTTTTTGTGCCTGTCTGTCTGGGGACGCATCACGAGTTAACCACTGGAGAGATTTTGATGAAATTTAGTATGATGATAGCTGGTTATCCGAATCAACATATAAGATACTTTTTATTGCGGGAAAATATCTCATCTCTGAGAAATCTAAACTAACTGCTAAAACGTATCTAGTAGTAGTAGTAGGACGTAACCGAGCGGAACGAGGATGAGTAGCTGTCTATTTGAATGAAAAAAGTAAGGAACTATACCTCATATATACTGGGCAGTCTAATATGAGAAAATAATAATATCAAAGATTTGAATTAAAATATTATTAATATAAAATTAAACATATCATAAATATACGTACAAAAATAAATATTAAAATAACGCTGCTTAGTAGGTATATTCCAGTCCCTTAAGTCACTTAGAAATCTCCATTTTTAAAAAAATGGAAAAGTTAGTTTTAATAAATTAAAACTAACTTTTTAAAATTATTAAACAACATTGTACTAAAGGGTTACATACTGTATGATTGTACTAAAGTATATACATTTAGTCCTTTTTAACATCCCACTGCTGGGCACGGGTTTCCCCTTAATACGAGTCAGGTCATAGTCCACCACGCAGACCACTTGCGGGTCGGCGGACTTTAAATGTACTAAAAATGTAAATATGCTTTTTTTATATTATTATTAGGTCTAATAAATTCATACTTTAGAGACCACAGACTTGTAATTTATTTCAATGTTTCTTCACTTTAACGTTGCTATTAAACGAAGTAAGCTTTTTATAATGCAAAAATTATTCAAAATGTCACTTTATGTTTTGTAATATTTTCGTTAGACTCGTTATTTATTATTCCTATTTAGCCGTAACCAGATGTGATGGTACATTTTTTTCTTGTCCAACCTTTTTTATTATTAGCTAGTTTTGGCCCGCGGATTCACTCACAAAAGACATAAATAAAAAATATATAAAATCAAATGAAAGTTAATTATGAGCTAGAATACAAGCTATCCCAGTATCGATTTCTATTCAAAATAATATCCCCTACAGCGTGCAGAAGTAATTTTGCTATTGAAAAAATAGAGAGTCATGGTAAGGACTTTATTTCTTTTAGGCCAAAAAAGCTGACAATGAATTTTAGCCGTAATATTTTTAAGTAGAAGTAAGCTAAATATGTACTTATTGCACGCTTCTAACGGATTCATTTCCACGTTGCACGATACAACACGTAGGAGCCAATAAGCCTTTAAGCACGTGAGTTGACAATTTTTGTATATGTGACACCCTAAACCTAAGTACGTGTTTCGAAACTGTTAAGTAAGTTCATTTGCAATTCAACAAGTTTAAATTTTTGTAGTAATTAAAACTTGTACTCATTAATTTAACGTCTCCACCAATATTTTAAATGTATTTCTGTTATGTTTAGCCAATTTTATCATAATATGCTTAGGAGTAAATCGCGTCGTTGGCAAATTAAAAGCAATAAAATTACAGATAAAAATAATAATTTACAAAGGCACTTTTAAAAATCTACATAATGTGGAACATAAGCAAAACTTGATTCCGTAAAGAAGAAAATTAAATCATAAAGTACCGGCCTCCAGTCTCCTCTGTGGATGATATTGTAATGGAGAACTGATGTTACTGTCAAGCTGACTAACAATTAATAATCTGTCTTTCAATTGTTTTGACTATCAGAGATTAGATATAGGTACAAATCTGCCCGTCGCCACGGTTGGTGCAATCCAGTCGAAATATCGAGAATAAAGTATTTATCCACTTACGAATTCATGTGTTCTAATCCCGTAGTGTCATCATTAAACAATTATGGAACGTGAAAATTTAATAAGTTATAGATATATATGTACAATATATACATATATAGATATTTTCATTATTAATATTATTTGAAATATAAAACCTTCTATCGTATTTCTATTTCTAGTGAGTCTAACAATTAATAGATACAGGCAAAGAACAGGGAATGCCCTAATGAACAGATTATGAGACAAAAGCAATTTTAAAGTTTAGAAGTATAATATTTTTATTATATAGATCAAAGTATTCAGTAACTTTTTACTATGTAGATTTTTGATCAAACCTCCTTTACCGGTATGTAATAGACATTTCCAGTTCTTTTCGCTTTGGGCATAGATAAAAACGTATTTTTGGCGACGTCCGACATTCATTGAGTATTTATAAATACCAAAGATTGAAAAACAAAATAAAAACAAAAATTGAGACATTCCCTGTTCTTTTCCTGCACCTTTCAATTGGAAAATGATAAATTTTGGTATGAAACCTAGAATTTAAGCAACCGTTAAGACTAATATTTGATCTTTGACGGTAACAAGTGTTAAGCAATATATTTACTTAAGCCTGTGTTTCTATGAATCTATCTAGTTTTCCAAAGACGTGTTAAGTTTACTAACCTGCTTTCAGAAAACGTACATATGACCTGGTCTGATCCCGCGATAGATGTTAAAGAGGGCTAAATCGTAATCATTACGAGAGATATATAAATATGAAAAATCAGACCTATAGTAATAATGGATAGAAATAAGTAAGTGGGTGTTGTTTTTAAATAGGTCAGGCTGAAATATAAACATAGATAGCATTTTATTAAAAAGTATTGAATTTTATCGCTAAAGGAGAATGCAATTAAGCATACCGGAAACAGTTTTAACTGTCCGTGTAATTCGCGCCTAGCATTTATTGTTCACAGAAAAAAAATAAAGTTTAAGTTTTTTTTTTATATTTTATAACCCCTTAGTATTCCTCTATACTTACTCGTATATATTCGTTATAGTTATATAAAAAATATAATAAAGTTCAATGTTCTTTGTTATGTGGTATATTATAGGCGTGCCAATTGGGCACAATTTACTTCGCCAATGTCGTGTAGAATGGAGAAGACACGGTAGAGATCAAGAATTGATCGGTTAAAAAAGAGTTATTCACACTGAGGATGCAAAACTTTTGAATATATGAGGGATTCAAAGTATAATCTGGACTACACAAACTAGATGTCACAATAAAATATATATACAAAATAGATTCACATAAAAACAATGTTAGAATAAATTAATTAAATATTTGCAATATTTGCAATTTAATATTATTAAATATGATATATTTGCACAATAATCTACATAAGATCATGTACATCAATATTAATTAACAAACAGTTAACATTAATCAGACGAGGGACTTTATAAGGGAGAATTTCATACAGAGGATGAAGAAGTTTAGGACAGCTGAGAAGGATGTGGGATAAATTACCTTCGTCAAGGCCACAGGCGTGTCCAAGACGTACAATACTCTAATTTTATTTTTAGATTCTCAAGTCAAAAGCGATCACAGTCATGTCAAAGTAATTTAATCAAAATGCTTACATATTATATAAACGGTTTTTATTTTCCAGAACTTGGGATGCGTCTAACTTTTTACCCTGTTCGTAATGGAGAAACCCATATCAATAAAATATGTAAAAATATAGCGAATCCCCAATCTTGAAAATATTTAGATCAAAATGGGTTAACTATTATTATAACACATATTCCACTTTACTTCACCATTATACTTCTTCGTTTTTATTTTCGACCTTAATTTAAATCCGAACTGATTGTTCGATTCACTGCCGCACTTTTTGTAGGCAAAGAATATTTTAATTATCGAAACTTTGAATATCTATACAGATAAATAAAATTGAAGTGTCTCTTTGTAAATATATATTTTTACTAAATGCGTATGAAAGTACAAAATGTCAATGTCACAGCTTTTTTATTAAATGTGTATGAAAGTATGTAATCCGTGCCTTCTCCATTCTACGCGACATTGGCGAAGTAAATTTTGCCCAAAGGCACTTCTAGGAAGAAGCCACAAAACTAAAGAATTGAATTGAATTGAAAGTATATACGATACGTGGTCACACTTTGACATTTTTGTCCTTACATCATTTCATAAGCAAGGTTCGTGAGTGCTATTTTTACATGCAGACATACACTCTTAACGGGGCAACACAATGAGAGTTTACAAAATACACTATAATATAGTAATTTTATTTAATTTCTTTTAACAATTTTTTGAAAATAGTATATCTATGCATTATTGTACCCATTAAATAATGTGTATACATAGGAAGAGTTTTCCAACTTAATTTGGCCAGTGGTCTAGGAGAGTATTATATTTAAATACATGGTTTTCATCTAAAATATATAAAATTTTCATATCACTTATATTAAAATATAGTCCAATAAAGAATAAAACACGTACGCAAATCCGTCTATTGTGGCCAGGCACGTTCATAGGGCGTTCGAAGCAACGCCAGAACTTTAATCATTCCCAATACCTTTGAGAATTTTCGTAAAGGACGTAATAAAAGAAACTGAAATACCGAGAAGATTCTTTTAACAAATATCTGAGATGTAATTAAATAGGCCTACTATTGATAGTTTATTTCGAAGTATACTGTGGAAAGTTAAAATTTAAATTGAAAAGCTATTTTTGAATGGAGAAATCCGAAATTACAAACGTCAAGCGCTTCTGTGAGGATAAAAAGCTTAAATAAGAGACATTCCGCTACTATCGTTGAAGAATAGAAATGTAATAATTTGAATGACATTGTTATTCCATGACATAATGATTTCAATACAATTTTTAAATTTTAACTATTTGATAGGCATGTGAAATAAACTAAAGCAAATGGGATCGATATCTATTTGACCGATAATCAATTAACCTGTGGAATCAAGTTTATGGTAATATTTTAAGCCACTCAAATTTAACAAGATAATTTTAAGAGATCAACAGTTTCGAACTTCAAAGATCAAAGATTTATTAACTTGAGATTCTGATTAAATATTTAGTAATATGAAATATTCAGTGAAATTCTGATATCTAAACGATATTTTAACAAGCACTTGTTTCTATTCCTGATACTTTATTATAGTATCTCTATATTTAATGTAAAATTTAATTTGTTTTTCTCATTTTGTTTGTTATAACGAAAACAGCTACTATATTAGTATTAAGATTGATATTGTTTTATATAAACTTGTTTATATTATTTAGATATACCTACGTAATGTTTTTTTTTTTTGTTCTTACTAGCGACTCACCCTCGCTTCGCTCGGGTTCGTCTGTTGGTACGTTTTCATGTTTTTGAGCGGAACCCTAATTTGTTTTCTAAAATAAAAGTAGCCTATGTTACTCTCCAGTGAAAGCCCGTGAAAATCAATCTAGCCGTTTCAGAGATTATCCGGAACAAACAGACAGACAGACAAAAATGTTAAAAATTGTGTTTTTCTTATAACTACCGTATAAAATTTCATATGCATTTAGTAAAACGCTGTTATTTTGTCATTACAAACAGACACTTCAATTTTATTTATCTGTATAGATGTAAATGTACATAATAATATCATTTATTTATAACTCTATGTTCACATTCCTTCACTTCATACTTTGCTATTTTCTACACCTAAAGGTTGCCTGGATAAAGGATTTCAATAAAGGATTTCCCATAGGATAACGATAAAAGAAAATTTCTTAATCAAGTAGTCCCATGTCCATTTGTTACAAGTTACCGTACTAATGACACTAATAATTTATATGTATATGCTAAAGTTTATGAGTTACTTTTTGACTCTATGGCAGCTTAATGGATAAGTTTAAACCAGGACCAAAATAGCTTATATTATGAAATAACTATATAGATATGATTTTTTATGTACCCAGTGAGAAGAATTTAGTATCTACCTTTTCTTTTTAAATCTGGGAAATGCATTTACGTATACCACATGTTTAAAGGTGGTTATGTGGAATTAACCGGCTAGAAAAGCCAGTACTGTGTCTTAATAGAGCATCGCACTCAACTAGGGCGCGACGGTAGGTTCGCTGAAGCAGACCACAACAATCATGGGGTTGCTCCAACGGTCCACTCTGCTGTCAGAGAAATACCAGGAGCAACCCGCACGGTACACCGCCCACCGAAGTGGGCCACCTCCCAGTGCGTTTCTTGGCTTCACGCTCGGCCGAAGCGCTGGACAATGAGCCCTTCTACCAACAAAGTAAGCACACGTTAAGGGAGGGCTAATATCTACTACCTAATAAATAACGTAACAAAAAAAGCTCTTGAACCAGGCGGTGCCATCATAATGATAATATTTATTTCACACCTTTTGCTGTTACAATAAATCCTACTTGCATTCCTTAATTCTCATTAATTAATTATATTTCACAAAGGGAGATAAATATAACCTAATGTATGAAGCGACGGTTAAAAAATGGCTGTTCTTTAGGAGCAAACACTTTCAATTTATTACGATAGAATCTTCTGGCCGAGATTTACTGGGTGAATAAATAAAAAGAAAATTGGTCTGAAAAGGTTCGTTCGTGTAAAACTCGTGAGAGGCATTTGACCGATATTATTCAGACTGCCCTTAACCTAAAAACTTATTTTAAATAGTTTCGTTGAATACCGGAGGCAACTCTTTCAATGCAGCGCGATTTTGTTACTAGTTGACCCATTCGACTTTGTCCACGTTAAATATAATGAAATCTATATCGTTTAAAAGTCGATATTAAAAGTAAAATTATTAAATAAGGCTTGTTATTCCATCCAAGGAGTTTATATACAATTCTGTCTGTTATGCAGAATAGATAGCTACTCTTGACTTTCTCGCCGGATCTTCTCAGCCGACTCCATTCCGAGTCGATAGCTAAAACTAACTATTAGTACTAAAATTTTTATGTTAAATTGACGATTCATAAATATTTTACGAGTGCTCTTTCTTTTAAAAATATTTTCTGAGTGTTCTTTCGAGTTGACTTATCATACCATTGATAGCAAAACAAAGGATAATCACACTCTATTGCACTATTAGGGGTTTAAAATCGCGAAATCCAAACGTAAGTAAATTTTTGTTAAGGAAGGAAGCTCAAAAAGAATGACTTATGTACTAAAATACCTTTGTCTTTTTATTTACTATTATTACAGGTATATGTTCTTATATCTATCTATTATTACAGAGAAAAGATTTATTTTTTTGTAAGTTTGTAATGGATTAACTAAAAATCCGCGGAATCGATTTGGATGAAATTTACTATGAAGATAGTTTGATCCCTAAAAAGGACATAGGATAGTTTTAATTCCGGAAATCATCCCTTAAGGGGATGAAAGTTTGTATGGGGAATCAAACATTTCTCAAGTAATAAGGGATATAACATTCATCATACCTATGTACAAATACGTAAATGTATAGTCTATCTATTCCATACTAACCTTTAACACGTAACTAGGGATGAACGCGAAGCAAGCGAGAGTGAGTCGCTAGTAGTACATAATCGTGTTAAGATACTGGTAGCTGAATAAGAATTTTCTATATACATTCTCTTGCAAAAGAATATAATTTGCATATAGTATCTATAAAAAAGAAATAAATTTTAACTTTTTAACAGATATCGAAATCGAAACGAATATTAAACATTGAAATCTCTGGAGATTCTTGAGAGCCATTGCGAGTTTTCTTATATAAACAAATTTCAGTTTCGCCTCTCACAAAAACGTATTAAAGTAAACACAGCATACAATAGAATCGTTTATTCGGAATCAAATGGAAAAATATTTTTTCGAGGCACGAATAAAACTTGATTCGTTTCGTTCATTCGGCTGATGGGTAACAATAATAACGAATTTTCGAAAATTTCTTGATCAGCACAAAACCACTTTAACACTCGCATTAAATAAACCAATTACAGGAAAAGTATATCATATTTATTTATTATCTTCATTATCTTCCTTTCCTTGTTGTTCATCGTATCAATAATAAATGAATATTAAAAAAACATTTTTAAAACAAGCTTTTATATCATATAAATTGTGTAATGTAATAAATTGATGAATTTGATTTAATTTAAAGTTTACTTTTAATTCTTTAGTTATTTATTCATATTCTTCTCAGCAAACCCTTTTGATGTTCATATCATGTAAGGTACATAAAAAAAACATAGTCCGCCATTGTTGGGAGTCCGCCATGTTGGATTTTATCTAACCATTCATTGTCATCAAACTAAATGTGCGTGCAAAATTTTAGTTCAATTGATTGAGGATAACTGCTTTAAAATTCTGTTGCAAGATTTGACTCAAACAAATATACAAAAATTGCAAGTTTGATAAAAGCTTGTAAAATTCAAAATAAATAAAATTTGACTGATAAGGTATGTCATAAGAGTTTCTCTGTTGGTGATTTCTATTTGGCTTGAAATCGAAATAATTTCTTATTAATAGTAGTAAAAATTTAGCACTCTATATATTGCTGGGTCCTCCAGGCGATGTGAAGTAGCACATGTTCGACCACACTGGTCAAATAATCATTGGCTTACAGTACTGAATTATATATGAATTCCGATATGTGTTATAATGTGCATCTTCTACACAATATCAGGAATATTTTGTACAAAATGTACACTATAATAGATGATTTATCTCGATTTTGGTTAGAGAATTAGTAAAAACTGATTCTGTAGACCGATGACCTCGATCAGTTTAACAATATTTCACATAAAAGAAATATGACGGTTGCACATAAAGATAAATTTAGATAGAACTAAAGGCTAATATAAGTAGTTATGTATCTATAAAGAAACTCTAACATGACTTGTACAGTAATATAATTAAGTGTACATTTGTTTTGTATATATATTGTATACCTTATATTTTTAAATATAATAACAATATTATTAATATTTTTTTCAGATGAAATGGCGAGTGGCTGGCGGGATGGGCATACCGTTCGCTGCTGCTGTCTTCTTTATGTTGCCCCTCTTCACATCGTCCACAGGAGATATACGTAAGGCATACCAAATCTATATATATATATATATAAAACAAATAATATATATAAAACAAATTGGAATTAGTTACACAATTTATAACCCAAGAACTGCTGCACCGATCTCTATGGTGTTTGGTTTGTTGGATTTGTTTCCGCCCCGAATATCAGAATAACTATTAAAACTTTAGCAAAATTCACGAAAACAATTTATATGGCTAATGCTGGCTAATAACTATTTATATCTGTTATAAACCAAACTATTGTATGCGCACGCAAAAACCTAAGAATCTGTGTCACATCATTTTGACTTGACAGTGACAACTGTCACTTCGCCTATCTTGCGCCGGCGACCCCGGCTGTCGCCCTTGCCGTTGGACCTTTGAAATATACGCCGCGTGTTTGATTCATCTCGGGAATTTTGCCCTTTTTTTGTGATGGTTTTGTGTGCGGCATATCTAAGATTGGATTGTTGAATAAGACGTGTAAATAACATATTGATAATTGTACATTTTGATGAGCACGGGCCCGTTTTGAGTGCATAATTGCATCGCCCATGTGCCGACGTAAAACTTGTTAAATAAGAATCAGTTGTCTTTAATTTGTACTTATATGAAAGTGAACTGACAATTCAGTGTAAACTTGTGCGTATTTGAGTGCCTATGCCGTATGTCGGCCTTCTAGGCGCATCCTGGAGCATCTTCATCCTGCCACCTTCAGTTGAGTATAATCAGTTAGCATTAGACGTTATGATTGGCCAATTGTAGTTTAATGGTAATTAGATTTATACCTAAGGCAGCATCATTGAAGGAGAAGAACGCAAGGTACCTTTTTTTTTTTATATATATAAGCGCTGTGTATCGCAGTCATATGTTCGTTCCCTTTGAACCTGGAGACATTTCACGCTTCCACTCATCACTCTGGTAAAACCCCAGGTCGGATGTAACATCTTTTGGTAGCAGAGCGTGGTTTGGTTATAGATATTAAATGTATATTGTATACGCTCCCTACTTTGTGTAAAATTAATTACAAGTTATTGTTACTGAACCACTTAAGATTTATATGAAACAATTCATACTCTTTAAATGTGTATGTGATTATTGTAACAGCTTAAACATAAAGTTTATTATTAAACTTACATAATTGTTTGTATTAAAGTTAACTTGTTGATAAATTACTTTAATTTGATTCATACATATATGCAGTATTTGGGTTACTTAAAGTCAATTTAGTAATTTGCTACTTAAACATAGTTTATTATAAATTGTTTAGCATAGTTGAATAATTAATTTAAGGGTTCAGTATATTAATAATTAAGCTTTAAAAGTTTAGTATTGTTTTTGTTGTACTTGTTGTCGCTCAGTTTATTATAAAATATAATAACTTTATAATAAAAATATAAATAAACTATACTTAAAATAAATATAAATATAAGTAATTTAGATCATAATTTGTTTGAACATTTGCCTCAAGGATTTGTTTTATGTTTTTTTTTGTACTCCTATTTAGGTATATTTTTGAGATTTGATATTTATTTAAATTGATAACACTATTGTCTCATTTGAAAGTTATTATAACTTTTTTGTTGTTATTACAATATTATTTTGTTTTGTTTGCTTGTGTCCTTTGTGTTTTTGAAGATGGCTGCCGCCGCATTCACTATTGTCCGTGACTCATATTCCGGGATTGTGGCTCACCTGAGATGGTTCACTTCCGCTGCCGCATTGGTGAATAGGGAGGATCGTACAGAGGCATTGTTGGATAGACATGAGAAATGCCCTACACGACTCAAGGAGGTGGAGGAGCATTATCAGCGCTTCATCTCACATCTGGATGATGTACCTCTGGAGTCATTCCCGGAGTATCGGCGGGAACAAGTCCATGAGGACTACACCCAGATTATGAACCTGGCCGACGACATCGCCCAACGCGCGCGAGAGGTTCTAGCCTCGCGCGCCGGAGTACCGCCTCACAGCACTCCCTTGAAAACTCCCGTGGGCCTTTTGACTAAACTACCCAATTTAGATCTTCCACGTTTTGATGGTCGGTTAGACACGTGGCTGGGATTCATTGGGTTGTTCGAGAGCCTTGTAGATTCCAGGGACGATTTGGGCCCGTCTCAAAAGTTGGCGTATCTGCTCTCTGTGCTCGATGGAGAGGCGAGGGGCTTAGTGCAGCACCTCCCCATACGTGACGGGAGCTATGAAATCGCGCGATCATTGCTCACCAAGCGCTACCACAATGAGCGCTGCCTGGCCGATGCCCATATCGACCAGATCATGGACCTTCCCGTCGTGAGCAATACCGCCCAGTTGAGGACCGAGCTGCTCAACCCCCTCCTAATAGCCACTAACTCTCTCCACCGCTTGGGACTGCCGGTTGCCCAGTGGTCTTACTTACTGGTGCGTATCGTACTTAAGCGGTTGCCGGTGTCCTTGAGGGCACGTTTTGAACAGGGGCACGCTAGGGATGAGGCTTCTCCTCTCCCTACCTTTGAACAGCTCCTGACCTTCCTGGAGGACGAGTGTCGCATGGGTGACGTTATGGTCACCTCTACACCGGTGGGAGCATCAAGTCCCAGACCCACCAACCAACGGCGCACTGCTCATACTGCGCCAAGGGGAAAAACGACTCCCCGCTTTGCTGTTGCTCAGGCCGCACGACCGGACTGCAGATTTTGTAAGTCCCAGGGGCACAAAACGGCGAAGTGTCCGGAATTTGCAGCGCTGCACGTGGCCGCTCGTAGGCGGATTGCTCAGGCCCGAGGCTGGTGTTTCTCATGCCTAGGGGACCATTATCAGCGCGCCTGCCCCGACTCGCACCCGTGTCCTGTTTGCAGAGGGCAGCACTTGAAACTGCTGTGTGCCAACGCGAATGGCCGCCGCGACCACGCGGGGTCGCCTTCGGGCGGGTATGTGAGCGGACGCCGGGACCAGTCCCGCAGTTTCGAGTCCGGCTCATCTCCCACACGCCGCGCAGATTGCGCTGCCGTTGATCGCCGACATGGTTCGGCGCGCAGCCCCACGGGCGGGTATGTGAGTGGACGCCGGGACCAGTCCTGCAGTTGTGAGTCCGGCTCACCCCCCCCTCGCCGCGCAGATTGTGCTGCCGTTGACCGCCGTCATGGTTCGGCGTGCAGCCCCACGGGCGGGTATGTGAGTGGACGCCGGGACCAATCCCGCAGTTTTGAGTCCCGTTCGCCCCCCTTGCCCTTGCGTGACCAATCAAGGTCACCTCAGGTCGTGTACCACGATTACTGTGATGTAAGTCCGGTACGACGGCCATCCCCCCCTCTGGCGGAGCGTCCCCGTTTGGAGTCGCGCAACCCTCGATACGGACGCTCCGGGGGCTATAAACCACCGACTCTGGCTCGTGGCAGTCGTCACCGAGAGGAAGCAGAAGTCAAATCCTTCCCTCATTTTGACGCGCCGTTCCGGCACAGCGGCGTTCGATCTCCGCCACGCAATCATTAGGATGTCGACGTCTGCCCCCGCTATGCACCGCCCCCCTTTGAGACCGTCCTCTTGCCCACGGCCTATGTCAGGGTCTGGGGACGGACGGGTGCCTCGGTTGTAGTCCGAGCGATATTGGACACAGGCTTACAAGGTTGCATAGCCTCGTCTTGGTTGGTAGGGCAGACTGGCCAGACTATTAAAAGGTATTCAGATGTAATAAGAGATGTCGGGAACGCCCCTGTGGCCATGGTTGAGGGCCGCATTTGGTTTGATTCTCCCCCCTCAAATTCTCCACGCCCGACGTTGGGATCGCCCGCCATTGTGATGGAGAATATCCTGGGCAGCCACCCGCAAGTTCGATTGTCTGCGGATGCGGTAAAATTGACCGCTGGTTGAATTTGGCTGACCCTAAACTTGACCTACCTGGCACGGTAGATTTGTTGCTTGGTGCCGATGTTCAGGCAAACGGTAATTCACCCTGATGATCGACGATATCAGTTGATATTGTGTCGGGAAAACCCGAAAGATCCCATGCTTGTTTACGAGCTAAACACGAACACATACGGGCTACGGTCTAGCCCCTATTTGGCCATACGCGCTTTGGGAGCTCGCGGATCGAGAGCGTATGTCGTTCCTCGCGCAGCCGCCATTTTGAAGAAGGACCTATATGTTGATGACATATGCACTGGCGCGTCCACGGAGAGAGAGGCTCTCCTATTGCGTGACGAGTTGATTGGAATACTAGCCTCCGCAGGATATGAGTTGCGTAAATGGATCTCCAACTTGCCTGCGCTCTTGGATGGGCTACCATGTGATCACCGACCGATGAACCAAAATAGACGAGACAGTACAAGGACTAACGGGAAATCTAACGTTGATTTAAAAATAAATTGATTCAGTTAGCCAATTCCCGAACAAACAAGTCAAAATGTCTACAAGTTGCGAGAATTCAGTCGGAATTCTTTAGAGCAGCTTTTCGTTGTCTTCGCTGCGATCTGCGCAGACGCCACCAAGTGGCGCCGGTGACCAGCTCGAGCGGCATTACCACAGCCTTACTAAAACGGTCAAGGCTTACCTGTGCGTTTTTGTCTGTCTATCCACCAAGGCGGTACATTTGGACCTCGTCTCAGCCCTCTCTACAGCGGCCTTTGTTGCGACGTTAGATAGATTCGTGTCACGACGAGGACTACCATCCTTGATTCGGTCGGATTGCGGCACCAACTTCAAAGGCACAAACAACTATTTAAAACAGATGTGATTTTTTTGGAGTCTAACAAGACTGAAATTGCGTCTAGACTAGCTAGTCGCAGAATAACTTGGAAGTTCAGTCCCGCGTCCTGTCCCCACTGGGGAGGAATATTTGAAAGCGTGGTAAAGGTTGCCAAGACACATTTGCGACGAGTAATTGGTGAGTCTGTATTGACATTTGAAGAGCTCGCAACTGTGTTTTGCAAAATTGAAGCCGTTTTGAATTCACGCCCGTTATGCCCGATCTCTTCAGACCCTAACGATTTGGAAGCCCTCACACCGGGCCATTTTTTGATTGGACAGCCATTGAACGCCCTGCCGGAATACCCCTTTGTTGATGTGAAACCCAATCGTCTCTCGCGGTTTGAATTGGTCCAACAACTCACTCAGAGTTTTTGGAAGCGTTGGAATTTAGAATACTTGCACATTCTCCAGCAGCGCGTTAAGTGGATTGAAAAGACTGATCCACCTCATGTTGGTGACCTCGTTCTGGTTAAGGACGCTAACTCACCGCCACTGTGTTGGCGCAGAGGGCGCATTCTTAACCTTGTCTTTGGAGCAGATGGAGTGCCCCGTTTGCTGAGGTCCGTGTGGATGGTTCTGTTCTGAAGAGAGCGGTATCAACCTTGTCACGACTGCCAGTAAATTAGCGGCCAGGTAGTCCTGGCCGAGGCGGGTAGATGTTATAAACCAAACTATTGTATGCGCACGCAAAAACCTAAGAGTCTGTGTCACATCATTTTGACTTGACAGTGACAACTGTCACTTCGCCTATCTTGCGCCGGCGACCCCGGCTGTCGCCCTTGCCGTTGGACCTTTGAAATATACGCCGCGTGTTTGATTCATCTCGGGAATTTTGCCCTTTTTTTGTGATGGTTTTGTGTGCGGCATATCTAAGATTGGATTGTTGAATAAGACGTGTAAATAACATATTGATAATTGTACATTTTGATGAGCACGGGCCCGTTTTGAGTGCATAATTGTATCGCCCATGTGCCGACGTAAAACTTGTTAAATAAGAATCAGTTGTCTTTAATTTGTACTTATATGAAAGTGAACTGACAATTCAGTGTAAACTTGTGCGTATTTGAGTGCCTATGCCGTATGTCGGCCTTCTAGGCGCATCCTGGAGCATCTTCATCCTGCCACCTTCAGTTGAGTATAATCAGTTAGCATTAGACGTTATGATTGGCCAATTGTAGTTTAATGGTAATTAGATTTATACCTAAGGCAGCATCATTGAAGGAGAAGAACGCAAGGTACCTTTTTTTTTTATATATATAAGCGCTGTGTATCGCAGTCATATGTTCGTTCCCTTTGAACCTGGAGACATTTCACGCTTCCACTCATCACTCTGGTAAAACCCCAGGTCGGATGTAACAATATCTATTTAAAACGTACCTCGCGACGAACCCGAGCGAAGCGAGGGTGAGCCGCTAGTTATACATAAAAGTTTTAAAAACGATTGATTCTAATGTTGCTACAAATATTAGAGACGATAAGTACGATGATATAAGTACGACGATAAGTATGATAATTTGATTCTATGAAATTATAAAAATTGTTTGAATGCCAATTGTAATATATAACTGTATAATCTGTTACGTTACTTAAGTAGAAGGAATTTACTTTCGTTTTAACAATGATTAAGAAGTTTTTGTATGACATGATTACTCAAAAAATATTTTTTCAAAAATAAAAACTGACTTCAAACAAAAGCACTAAAAAGTAAAAAATAACTGATTGGTAGTTTTCATTTACTATACATACCTAATCAAATATTTTCGAAGTCGGTGTGCTTTGCTTTGTATGGGCTGGCATCGATTTCGAATTTTTTTATTAGGTATGTATTTAATAGGTAGGCTTTAATTACTTAGCCAAAGCAAACTTTATATACATACGCATATTAACCAACTATAGATAATAAAATGAAAAAAATATAATTAAACTTTATCTATAGGTAGGTACATATAATAAAATTGTAACTAAGCCGAATCTTTACATTAAATATTTTTTGGAAAATCTTATTGAAATAGACATTATTATCGATACAGAGGCTGAATCTATAGTTCTGTCTGTCTGTCTGTCTGTCTGTAATCGCATCACAGAAAAACCACTGGAGGGATTTTGATGAAATTTGACATGATGATAGCTGGTTATCCAGGTCAACATATTGGATACTTTTTACATTTCTGACAAAAATACAAAAACTACAATGTAAGAGTATACTAATATGTAAAACCTAAGAATTTGGTTTTTGGTCATCAGAACGCGGGCGGAACCGCGGGCAATGCTAGTGTTTAATATGAAGTTATATATTTTGTTCAGAGTTACTTCTGTCACTTAACGGTTCTATGCACATTGGATTTACCTTTATATGAATTTAAGCAATACAAATATAATCTATATGGTTATACATATGTATGTAAATAGGGTAAGCCAAATGCATAACACGTCAGTACCCTTTTCACCTCGGTTTGTCAAACAATTTTCTTTTTTTTTACGTTTAGTAGCTTTTGACGAGTTTTAGTAAAAAAAATATGAAATAGCTTTTTATATAGATAAGTAAGTTCTGTTCAAGTATATTTTCCTTAAATTTTTCTATTATAATTATGGTCGAATTTTGACCTCTGGGCGAACACTAGTTTGACAACGACGTTTGGCTCAGTTTTTAGTAACCCTACTTGCTGTGCACGCGGTTGCGGGTTCAAGTCCCGCTGAAGGCATTCATTTGTGTGATGAGCACGAAAGCTTATACTCCAGTCAAGGGTGTTTATATTTATAATATATATATGTATGTAATATGTGTATTTAAAGCTATATATATGTAGTGTATCAACTATCTGGTATTTCACAAACCTCGGAGCTTCCCATGGAACTAGATGGTGCTGTGTGTTAATGTCCCAACATATTTATATTTTATATTTAATTTTCTTAGTTTACCAATATTTGTATACAAACATAAACTAAGATTGAAACGAAATTGCTTTTAAAAATTTTCGCAAACGTAACCAACAGAATAAAGGAAATATTGCACAAAACCCACAGCTTATGAAGTGTTAAGCCGGATAAATCAACACATGGGAAGCAAAGCATGAGAATTTTGCTGCCGCTTAAAATTTTCAATTTACAGTACAAAATCGACATTTATTCTGAACAAATTTTAAAAGCTTAGAACGTGAATGGCTGTGGAAAGAAATCTATTTGGATTCCCGGAAAGCACAATCCAAAAATATATCTGAATTTCTTTATTGACATTTAGTCTTGTATCACGAAAATTCAAAGTAGAATAGTTATAAATTATGATACGTTTATAAAACGATATTGTTTTTGTTCTAAAAATATTTTAGCTTGTTTTTTATCCTCACTAGCTTAAATAAAAGGATGATCAAAACAATATGTGTCAGAATAACAAGCAAAATGAAATCTGCACCAATGAACTTACACAAGCAATTCGAAATGAATAAATTAAGTCATTAGCGGCGTGAAAAGCCATATTTTTTCCTATATCAAACTCACAAAGAAAAAATACAAGCGATAAATAGAGATTTCGCTTTTGGCATCGTGCAAAATATTGTTTCAAAACTACTGTACAAATAATAAAAAATACACTTGAATTAAAACCAAAAACAAAGGAATTCAAATTCAGCTGAAAAGAAATAAATTAAGAGTACAAATTATGAGCGCACAAAACAGCTATCTTGTTATTATATTATTTATATTATTAAGCTACTCGACTCTTCAAGTACTTGTAGACTAACTATTACGTGCGTATCTGTGTGTATGCGTGTGTGTGTGTTTGTGTGCGTTTATACTTTTGTTACTCCTTAAAGTTAAACTGCTGGACGGATTCAGGTGTAATCCAGCTCACAGATAGTTACGGCACATCGGGTCACTAGTAAAACTACATTTTAGGTTTAAAATCAGAACCTAAATATACTTTTCTTCTGTCAATCAAGTCTCTAATCTTTATCTTTGCAGGTCATCACGGAACTTCGCGAGCTCGAGGCTGGCGAGGCACAGTGCAGGCGCCGGCAGACGTCACAGCGAACAATTCAGTAAGCAACGTCACTGCACAACTAGGCGGCACCGCCTATCTCCACTGCCTCGTGGGACACTTGAGTGAACGAGGGGTACGTTTTTACACTGTTTTATTCGGAATATTTTTACTATTTCTTTTTTTGGTTGGTAGGTATTTGAATCATTTAGTTTAATCTATATTGTTTTCGTCTCGCTAGAGTACCTTATTCGTCAAACAATATTTCAATATCAAAAATTATAATTTTAGGCTTAAAATTGTCTTAGTTTATAAATAACATATATTCAGGCCTTTTTCACATGCCAATACTGGGCACGGCTTAATGCAAAGGGGGTTAGGCCATAATCTGCCAGGATGGCGTGTGCGATTTGGCAGACTTCACATATCTTTTGAAAACTTGATAGCTTCTCCCAAATATGCAGGTGTCCTTACGATATTTTCGTTCACCATAAGATAAGGAACTCATATTGAAAATTATTCGAATATGACAATGTCAGAGATATAAAACCCGGGATTTAATCCGTTTTACTTGGTTTTCCAAGTTACAACTGGGCTACTGTTATCTTTTCAAAAATCACGTTATTATTCCATTTATTTTGTATCCATCCTTAAGACACATGAAATTACAAACATAATATTTCTCATGCACAATGCTTTAATTAATCAAAACATGATAGAATTTTAATCACATTCTGCCCTATATAATGGTTATAAATTGCCGAAATTTCACCACTAATGGAATAAGTTCCTACTGTTAAGGCTTTAGACTAACGGTAAAATAACTTACTTCTTAAATTCAAAGTTAATTACCCACATTCTATAAGGATGTCTTGAAATACAAAAATGTAAGCTTAAGAATTATCTATCATCATAAAGTTATTCAAATAAAGGAAGGAAAAAATGAAATTACCATACATATTTCATATAATAATATTTTTATTTGACACATAACTTTTATTTGAATAAAAAGATTTCGTCAAAGAACGAAACAACCAAGAAAAACAACAAGTGACTTGAAAACACACGAGGGATTGCAGCCGAAAAAACTACGAAATTTATGTTCATCCGCTAACTTTAGTTTTCTAAAAAAGATCCCAAATCTTTCAACAGTCTGTGTTGTAAGACTCGAGATCATTACAGTCGATCCTTCTTCCAAAACTTATCAAATCTTGACCGACGAAAACTAGACAGATTTTATATTCGACCTAGTTTTTATGTCTATACATAATAAAAATTATAAAAACACATTAACATGAAGCTATATATTTATAAGGTGTACTTCTATATTATTTGTAGATCACAGAGTGTGGTGAAAAGCTTTTTGAAGCTAGATGTTGAAAACTATGGCAAAATAAAACGTTTAGAACGTCCGTCGAAATTGCCTCCTAATGTTAAACGAGCAGTATTAAAAGAATTATCAAGTACTGGAGCATCATCATTGACATTAGTGCGTAGATTTAATTTAAGCTGTGATGCTAGTCTTGTGAGAAAGTGGGCACAAGAGCCCAGATGCTTTAAGTATCGGCAGTACCTAAGTTAATCCGTCTTAAAAGCAAAGCTTGTTGCAGAAAGACCAAAATGTGCAGAAATATGTATCAAAAAAGGAAAAGCTTCTAGAAACACGTTATTTTCTCAGATAAAAAGTTTATTTGCGACTCTCCGGACGGTTTTAAATATGATTGACATGATTTAAAGGTTTGAACGTTAAATAATGTCTCGTCGAGCTCATGGAGGTGCATCGGTCATGGTTTGGGGTGATATCACTGGTCATTTAAATATAGAATTGGTGTACTGTAGTAATCGAATAAACGCTACTAATTATTAAGAGCTATTATACGTCCATCTTCTACCATTCATTATGTTGACTGAAGACAAAAATATATTTTTTCAATCGGACAACGCTCCAATACACATTGCTTCAACTACAAAAAAATGCTTTCAAGACTTCGGTATACCACTATTCGACTGGCCAGCAAAAAGTCTCGTTTAAATCCGATGGAAAATGCTTGGGAGATCTTAGCAAGAAAAAAATATAAGCAAAAAAACCCCAAATCAATAATATTTCTCAACTTAAACAAGGACTGCAGTCTTGTTGATCCAAAATTACATCAATTGATGAAATTTCGAACTAAAATTTTATAAAAAAGAATTAATTGATAGTATACCCGATAGACTAATCGAAGCCATTAAAATAAGGGTAAATTGATGAAATATTAATTAATATATACATTATGAAGACATCGAGTTCATAATTATTCCCAGTTAATACTTGCCTTTAGGCATTTCCTTCATTTTTATATTTATTGTAATGAATAAAAAAAATGTTCACATACACTAAGAGTTTTCTTTTTTTGTGGCCTTTATTTAATGAAACAATGTTTAGTACTACATACTTATTTCCACATACAATCTTGAAAATTGAATATGTGTCTATATTTTTTCACAGCACTGTAAAAACTACAAAAGAATTTCGAAAAACTGTTTCGTATCCGTTCGTAATTTTTGTTTTTAGATATAGGAGATGGCATTAGGCTAGCTGCTTATTTTAATATAAGCCTTCTACGGCAAATATTAAAATCTGGTGTGAGAATATTTCCTTATTAACAACTTAGTAAATGTGTTACACTATGATATTTTCTTATCAAAACAAAATTGAGTTGTCTTAACGAGGGTCTAGAATAACAAAGACTACCGCTGTGTGCACTCAGCTTAACGATGCCATTTTATCTTACAAAAATGGCCTCTAAAACGCAGATCTAGTGAAAATTCAATGAAAATTTATGCAATTTTTGCTTAATTTTTAATTAAATAAGTATAGCTTTAACTCTTGGAACCTTTACTGAAAATCGCGTTGTCGAATCCTGCTTAGGATAAAGTTTTTTATTGGACAAATACATTATTTAAGTATTTGACCACATCATTTTCATTTCTCTCATTACAAGCTTATACGGCTGCTAGTCTGTCGTTCCGGGTTCAATTCCCGAGTAATACCAAGTATAGATCAAGAAATTCTCAGTAGCAAACCGCATTTGGGAAGCTGGTGGTGTTACATCCCTTTGGAATAAAGTTACTCATTTTAATATTTATTTTGCAGCAAGTGTCCTGGGTAAGGAAAAGGGATTGGCACATCCTGAGCTCCGGGAAATTTACTTACACCAATGACGAACGATTTCAGGTACAGTATAATTTCTATTTTCTTTCTTTCAAAAAAAAAACTTTGTGTTATTAGTTAATTTACTATTTAAATAGTAATTACTTTATATATATATATATATATATATATATATATATATATATATACATATATATATATATATATATATATATATATATATATATATATAATATTAAAAACAGCGATATCAACTTTATGCAGTGTCATCCTATCTGACGGTGGTTTTGAATTTATCGAAATTATCTATATTTTAATATTTATATACTATTATAATTACAGTTATCCAGTAAATAGGTACAATTTTTGGTATATAACTCGATAATATCTAACCCTTCCATCCAACCCTTACGTTACATCATAATTGATCTAACAAATGGTCCAAGCAATACAAGCATAAATCAGTAGTTATAGACAGAATCAAAACTAGTTACGTACAGACGACAGTCGCATGTAATTTGCCCGTTAGATTGATTGGACGTGATATATATCGAATCGTAAAAGCCATAGACGATACATCAGCAGCTCTGATACCTCAGAAGATAACAGTATTGTAAAATTAGGATAGCTTTTCTTTTACTTATTACTGTATACTGGATTTCTCGCCCTCTCGTGGTAATTTGATAAATAAAGAAAATTTGATAAAATAATAATTCGCTTAGTAAAATATAATTCAAGAAAAATAGTACTAAATATACTAGCAATGCTTTACCAGTTTAATCTGTACATATAAATAATATTAAACTGTCTGTCTGTAATTTTAGAATAAAGCATTTTTTTTGCCATAACAGATAAAAATTTCGTGAACGTTCTAAAGATAGAAATATCTTTTTGGTAAGTTCCCATTCATTTTATCATAAATAGTCTTTATAGAAATAGAAAAGATAATATTACGCTAAAGCGTGTTTCAGAAGTACTTATTTGAAGTAACTAGCGACTCACCCTCGCTTCGCTCGGGTTCGTCCCTTGGTACGTTTTAAATTAAAATGGATATACTATGTTATTCTTAAGAGATAGACATATGCCATCGCGGATATTTCTGTAGACCTATATAAGATACACAATTCTACCATACATTATTTTGTTATATCTAAAAGGGCTTAGGCAGCGTTTTCGTTGAAAGCTCCCAGACGTCTTATTTTTTCCGACACCTACAACAAATATCGTTATATTTTAGCCAATGTATACAAAAACTTAACAAATTATATATTTAAACCTTCCTCTTGAATCGCTCTATCTATTAAAAAACCGCATCAAAATCCGTTGCGTAGTTTTAAAGATTTAAGCATAGTGAAGGCGCTACATGGTCATCCCAAACACCTAGATACGAGTATACATAACAGAATATATAATAACGAAAAATAAAATTTTACAATTTTATTCCTGCAATGCGGTAGTTACTAGTAAATACAATTAAGGCAAATAATAATTATTTACAAAATTAGGAAACTAGACTATCTCTGAACACTAAATGGACACGAATTGAAAACCACAGTATTAACGCTCTACAGCTCTTGTGAAAATGTGATCCTGCTGTACAATTTAGATAACTGTCTAATAAACTAACGATGGATTATATATAGAGCACTGATTAGTACCGAAATTGGATATTCATGTAGTAATGATGGCATTATATAATACATCTATACTAATATTATAAAGAGCAAAAATTTGCTTTTTTGTTTGTTTGTTTGTATCGAATAAGCTCCGAAATTACTAAACTGATTTAGTTGAAATTTTGTAAGAAGATAGTTTGAGGCCTTGAAAAGGATTTTGGATAAAATTTATTCCGGAAATCATCCCTTAAGATTTGAAAATAGGGATGAAAGTTTGTATGGGGAAGCAACCTAGGGGCAACACCCGAACGAAACGAGCGTAAGTCGCTAGTTAACAATAAACTAATAGAAGAATTCTGTTAAATAAAACCTGTTTCTATTTATATGTATAATGTATCTTCCTTTCCATTGCTTGATAAATGTTACGTTTCCGAAGTAGTTAAGAGAACATCACGTCGTCCACGTTTCCAGAATAAAGGGGCGATCGATACAATTAATTATCTAGGACTAGTGATATAAAGCCTTATATACTAGCCATTTTACATGACTTCGTTCGTTTGTTTGTTGTATATTAGCTTTATACCATAAATTTCTTTTAATCCATCGTTAAGCTTTAATTTTAACGTTGAGAAACTATAGTAACTGCTTGAAAACTATGTATGGAGTAGAAAGTAAAATTATAAAATTTGCAAAAAATGTAGGAGTATTTTGTTACTAAAACCTGAAAAACTGTCCTAAATTCTTTTGTGACTATACAAATTCTTTAATATATAAAGCTAAAGACTTGTTTGAACGCGGTAATTTGTGGAACTACCAATACAATTTGAAAAGGTCTTTTTGCATTTCATATCCTGTTCATTGCGGTAACATTAACATCTAACATCACATTATGGCAGAGTGTAAGCAATTATATTAATAATATTAGCGACTCACCCTCGCTTCTATCGGGTTCGTCCATAGGTAAATTTCAATTTTTTTGAGCGGAACCCTAATTCTTTTTTTAAAACAATAGTAGATCATGTTACTCCCTATAACATCAGCCATCTTCCAGTGAAAGCTTCATCAAAATCAGTCCAGCCGTTTCAAAGATTATCTGGAACAAACAGAGAGACAGACAAAATTTTTAAAAATAGGGTTTTTCTTGTAAGTACCATGTATAATTTCATATGCATTTAGTAAAACGCTGTTATTTTAATATTACAAACAGACACTTCAATTTTATTTATCTGTATAGATTAATAAAGTTCACATGCGGAGCTACAGATAGACACTAGTTTAGTTTCTAATTTGGAGGATAACTTTGCCATAAATTAAAAAAAATTCAATAATTGTGTCTATACTTCGATTATGGTATCAAATCTTTATTACCTACTTACGACTCGCCCTCGTTTCGCTCGGGTTCGTCCCTAGATACGTTTTAACGGTTAGTATGGAATAGACAAACTATATATTAGTATATATACATATATACATAGCTATGATAAGTTTTATATATTTCCCATACAAATTTTCATCCCCCTTTTCGCCCATTTAAGGAATGATTTTCGTGATAAAAACTACGTTCTATCCAGGGTCTCAAACTATCTTCCTACCAAATTTCATCTAAATCGGTTCAGCAGATTTTCAATTTATAAGTTACAAACGAACATACAAACATACAAAAAAATCTCTTTATAATATTTATATATATAATATATAATTAGATGAATACACACATACAACATGAAATCAAGCAATAACTGAACTAGGAAAAAAATATTAAAGAAATTTTCAACTAATTTAAATGTAAAAAAATAAGTAGTTCATTCCACAATTACCCAAATTTCCTCTAAAATAGGTACAAGTTATGATAATTGTCATACGATTCTATTTTCAGCCAAATGAATTGATAAGAACAGACGTTTTGATTGAGATTGATCAATCGAGTTTCGTGACGTAAAAGCTCTAGATATTTCCGTGACATTTTCCTTTTCCAATTTATTTCTTTATAAATGAATTAAAGAATCTGTTTTAAATAAAATATTTAATACTAGCATTGCCCGCGGCTCCGCCCGCGTTCAGATGACCAGAAACCAAATTCTTAGGTTTTACATATTAGCATACAGTACATTGTAGTTTTTGTATTTTTTCTCAGAAATGAGACATTTTCCCGCGGTAAAAAGCATCCTATATGTTGACCCGGATAACCAGCTACCACCATACCAAATTTCATGAAAATCCCTCCAGTGGTTTTTCAATGATGCGATAACAGACAGACAGACAAACAAAAATTCTAAAAACTATAGATTCGGCCTCTGTATCGATAATAATGTCTATTTTGATAAGATTTTCAAAAAAAATATCTATAGTACAGATCGGCTTAGTTAGAATTTTATTATATGTATAGATAATAATATTACAGGTACTTCATGGCGAAGGATCAGAGGATTGGACCCTCCAAATCAAGTTCGTTCAGAAGAGGGACAATGGTACATATGAATGTCAGGTAATCAAATTCACTTACTTTAGTCGTAATTTAGTTTTGTTTGTCGATAGAGTATTTTCGGTTCGAAACTTTTTTTGTGAAACAAATGTCTTGTTCTATAATATTATTATTATTATATACGTCTTTGGATTTTACGGGATCAATGGAGCTCTAATCTTTGAAAGACTTGCGTGGGGACTTTGCGGTGCTATTATTATTTAAAACAAGGATATGTAGAGATTTTTTTGGATAAAATACCCTAATGAACAGTTTTTATTGTTTTATTAACTTTAAGTTACAGTTTTAACTTATAAATGCTGTAACATATTTTCACGAAACTTTCCAGATGATCTAATATAAAAATATTACAATAGAAAAAAATTGTTCTTTTATAAAAAGTTGAATTGTTGGTTAAAAAGAAAATTGTCATATTATAATATTTAAAATGCCGTTAGAAAGTAGTTTTTTTAATAATACATAAATATTGAGATATATAACAAATCCCTTTCCAAACTGTTTTAGCTGTCTCAAAAATATTTCAGTTCTTAAATAATATATTTTCTCATATAAAACGTTTATTACTTTTAAATGAGATTCGAAAGCCCAACTATGTAACGAAACAAAGAAAAAAGCTAATTTTAAATATATAAAAGAATTATCTACGTTTAACATCGTAAAATAATATTCTTTTCATTATACAAACTGAAAGCCATTTATTTAGGAACAAATTCTCAGTAATTACATTTTGAAATTATATTATCTAAAATGAAAATAGTTGGAGCGAGCTGAAAAATAAAACTAAACGTTATAATTAGATGAATCTTTTTACCAACTTAATAAGTAAAGAAATTCTCTGAAAATAGCCCAAGCAAAGAAGGTTTTTACATCCATGTCATTTAAATTGCAAATGTGAAAAGTGCGCTCGGGAAATGGCGGGAACATTACTGATATAAATGTACAGATAATAGAATGCTAAGTTGACAGCATAAAAATATATTAGTACAAAAATATAAAAAGGATGTATGGGTGGTGTTGTCAGCTTAGATGCGATTGGCAATTTTGGATGACATTGAATGTGTGAGATCGTTGAATCTTGTTTTCTTTTTATTATGATTTATTATTTTAACTCTTATCATTTACAATATTAATAAGTTAACTAAATTGGCCTTTGGCTTATAATTGAAGTAAATTTCTACAGTATCTAGGTACTTGTTAAAGAAATTATAAAACATTAATTATATAAATGAAATAAGATTCTTTGTTTACTGTTAAAGAGATTATTAAGTAATTAGTATTTCCCGCGGCTCCGCCCGAGTTCAGATGACCAAAAACCAAATTCTTAGGTTTTACATATTAGTATTCTCTTACATTACAATTTTTGAAATTTTTCTCAGAAATAAGATTTTTTTTTCGCGGTAAAAAGTATCCTATATATTGACTTGGATAACCAGCTATCACTATACCAAATTTCATCAAAATCCCTCCAGTGGTTTTTCTGTGATGCGATAACAGACAGACAGACAAAAATTCTAAAAACTATAGATTCGGCCTCTGTATCGATAATAATATTTATTTCAATCAGATTTTCCAAAAAATATCTAATGTACAGATTCGGTTAGTTACAATTTTATTATACATATGTATAGATTATTACAATATGTTTCAGTCGATTTTTTCAGTTATAAAATTTACGTAACATATAATAACATTGCCAGATTGTTTTGCCTTTAGAAGGCCCTGTACCATTCATGTATAGAGTGCCACTTGTATTTTTTTAAATTGGCTATGAAATACGATAAGTCATGACCTAAATATAATACTTTTGCCTTTTAGCACTTAAACTTAAATAACTACGCAAATTAGAACTAAAGCAAATGTCCCTTGATAATTAATTAATAATTTAATTTTTTTATAAACAAGGGTGATGATAACTACACAAAATAACATCAAGTTTTGTAGTTTTATGGGTCGGTATAATATAGAATTGGATTTTTACAAGAGATATTTCTACCATTACCCAAATCGGTAATCAACTTAGGCATTGAGATATTCAAGATGGCAAATTTTCGCAACGTATATACCAATTATCCTGTTTATCATTACAATTTGCATATTTTCTTTATTACAGCGTAGGGATCGCTTAGAGGAAGTGTTGGGGGTAAGTGGGCTAATTAGTTTAAATGTGGGCGGCGTAATTATTATGTTACCTGAGAGGAACTTTCGTATTCAGTGTATGCTTTTGTAATATGTAAATATTGTTTGTAATTTTAGGTTATTTTCAAACTAAATAATGAATTTAACAAGTTATTTTTTTGATAATTTAAGAAAAATGTTATTATTACAGTCATTCAGTAGTTTTATCTGGAAAGTTTTCCGGGAGTTTTGAAAATTAGTGATTTTATAGATTTTGACGGACTCTTTCTGCCACCTCGTATCTTTGCCGCTGGCGCCGCCATATTAGAAAAATGGCATCTAAAAAAAAGTTTTTTGATAATATCTCCTTTGCTGCTTATTTAACGAAAAAAATTATCGCATATTAAATTAAACTAAAGAAAATTTCCTATAATTTATGTATAACCTTTTTTTCTAAAATGAATAGCTTTTGCGTACGAGCGCTTCTAAGTCGAATGAACATGAGTGTTTTGGCTAAAAAAACTTATTTCCACACCACCATATTAGGTAGAGTAAGTGACGCGGTTTTCTTCATGGTATCCCCAGTAAGTCTAATCCACATATAATGCACTATTAAAGTATTTAGCGCAATCTCCTTTTGTTTCACTATTCTCGAAGTGGCAAAGTAGAACTTTGGAAAGAGTCCATCGAAATCTATAAAATCACCCATTTTCGAAACTCCCGGAAAACTTTCCAGGTAACCACTTTTTTGAGCACCAAATGCCTGGGCTATATGTCGAGTATAAAATTATAAAACTATATAGATGTAAAAATTATAAAACTATACAGATGTATGTTACGCGGTATCGTCGACTATTGTGGACCATGTAACTTAATTTATTTTATAAATTTCATATACCGGAAGAACGGTTTTATCTAAACTCAAAAATATCCACCACCAAGGGTGAAATAAAATCTTTCAAAGTTAAACCTGGACAATTCTAATTTCAATAATAAGAGCAGCTTTGACAGAAAACAATTCATTTATATCTTCTCACGATATACTATTTTGGCGTTAAACTGCACTTGACGAAATGCAAACGTAAAATGCCCGCATAGCAAAGATATATTTTAAATTTTATAAGCTTACTAGCGACTGGCCCTGGCTCCACTCGGGTTTGTCCCTAGTCATGTTTTAGGGTTTAGAATAGATTTCTCAGTGATGAGATATTTTCCTGCATTAAAATGTATCATATATGATGACCCCGTCGTTATCACTGGTCCTGTCGAGCAGTCGTCCCACCGGAGTATGAGAGTGACAGGAATAGAGAGCGCATTTGTGCCTGCGCGTACACTTGTGCACTATAATATCTCCTGCGCAGTTGGCTAGTCTCAATGAGATTGGCCGCCGTGGCCGGAATCGGCCAGGAGAACATCATCATCATGTTGACCCGGATAACCAGCTATCATCATACCAAATTTCTTCAAAATCTGTCTAATGATTTTCTTGTGATGAATTCCCAAACAGGCAGACATCAATAAGATTTTCCAATTTAATTGTACAGATTCGACTCACTTCGAATTTTATTATATATGTATAGATATAAAAATATAACATATATACAAAAAAAAATAAAGTGTTAAATCCACCAAAGATACGAAAGGAAGACAGAGCGTAAAATAAATCACCATAATCATCCTAATATCTAAAAAGATCCGTAGTGAAGCTATATAAAAATAAATTTAAAACAAAGTCCTGCAAAGCTTAAAAGAACGAGTGTTAAACGTTCCTTAGTTTGTTTTATCTCGTTCCGAAGAAACATACTCAGAACTAACTAGCAACGAAGAATACTTCAAAGACGCTTACGATATAGAAAAGTTGAAACGAAGTAAAAATTCCTTATAACTTAAATTGGTATTGCCTCTAAGAAAGAATGTGTGATGAAAGATTGCTAGGATTTGTCGCTGTTACAGGGAGCTTTTGCTATTGGGAGTTGACAATTGCTTCTGTCTATATTTTTCATATTTAAATATAATATTACTTTCTTATATTTATGTGAATATTGGAAATCCATATACATACTAATATTATAAATGTGAAAGTCTGTTTGTTTGTTTGTTCTTTTTTCACGTCAAAACGGAATGAGCTATTGGTATGATTTTTTGTGTGGAGATAGTTGGCTAGAAAATGGCATTAGATTTAGACTTTTACCGCGGAAGATTATCTCATTCCCACGGGAAAACACGTTATGATACAACCCAAATAAATATTTATGATCACAATTATTTGAAACTTGCTAATAATGCTTTTCTATACAATTAAATAAATACGTGTCTTAGCATATATCGAAATTCATCCTACGGGGGTAAAATAGGGGATGAAAATTTGTAGTTTTAGCGTGAGCGAAGCCGCGGATTCAGTTAGTATTTATTATATATGTATAATACAAATTAAATACAAAATTTATATACGAAATAAGTAATAAGTAATATCTAGTTAAATTGCTCAGACCTAATATAAAATATATAACAACGCTTATGTTAAAAGGTTGAAAACCTTGGAACGCTTGTGAAGTGTATAGTTAAAGAAAGTAGACTGTAACAGTAGAAAATACGAATAAGCGCCTGGCTTCATATAAGTCAGAGTTAGCAATTTTAAAGTTAAAATAAGGATCAAAGTGTTTAAGGAATAAAACTTAAATAGTTAGACAGTTATTGTTTCTTGAAAACCATAAAAACTTTAAGAATAATCATTTCCCTAAGATGAGACATGGCCTGGGCCGAACAGTGGCAGTTAAAACATGTAACAGCCACTGTTTGGCCCAGGCCATATCTCATGCTAGGGAGATAGGTCATTCACCGTCGTCCTAGCCAAAGTAAGGTTGGTGAACTTCACAGGTATTTCGATAACTAATTAGAATCTCTCAGACATGCTATTCCTCCCGATATTTTCCTTCACCATATAAGCAAATAGTAATTATATTGGAAATTATTCGCGCATAAAAATCTAAAAGAAAAACTTTACTTCTTTATTAATATTAATTTTTAATAATATTATACTATGTGAACATTTTTAGAATAAGTTTGTAACTGCCACCGAGAAATCATAAAATGTATCTATTTTCTAAACGTTTTTCAGTCTGCTACAAAGGCTCCGTATTTTTTCAAAATGAGTGTGGATATACATCTCCCTATACACCTTTTTAAATTCATCAAATCTATAATTTTTTTTGGATAACATATCGTACCAATATGAATAGAATGAAGGATGAGAAAATAAATAAGTCAAATATTTTTGCAAAGCTTAGTTCTTTAAAGAACACATAAGATTTGTTATATAGGGCAAGACTATTACGTACATCTATACATATAATAAAATTGTAACTAAGCCGAATCTGTATATTAGATATTTTTTGGAAAACCTTATTGAAATAAACATTATTATCGATATATATATATTGTCGCGTCAGCGTCTTATTCTTTATAAGGCGCAAATTCGGCCCCACATGGAGTACTATTCTCAACTTTGGGCGGGTGTTCCCCATTCATTTCCATTTCCATTTGACCGCATTCAACGTAGGGCGGCTCGAGTTATCGACGATCAAGCTCTCTCCGATCGGCTTGATCCTTTAGCTCTGCGTAGAGATGTTGGATCACTCTGCATCTTCTACCGCATTTATCACGGGGAGTGTTCCGAGGAATTGTTCGGACTGATCCCGGCTGCTGAATTTCATCATCGGACATCGCGCCAAAATATTAAGTTCCATCCACACCACCTCGATGTCCAGCGTTCCACAACAGTGCAATTTTTAAGACATTTTCTACCCCGCACAACCACTCTGTGGAACCAGCTATCGCCGACGGTCTTTCCGAACCGCTACGACTTGGCCACCTTCAACAAGAGAGCGTATTCTTTCCTTAAAGGCCGGCAACGCATCTGCAAGCCCTGCGGTGTTGCAGATGTCCATGGGCGGCGGTGATCACTTTCCATCAGGTGAGCCTCCTGCCCGTTTGCCCCCTTAGTCCCATAAAAAAAAACAGAGGTCGAATCTATAGTTTTAAGAATTTTTGTCTGTCTGTCTGTCTGTCTGTCTGTTACCGCATGACACAAAAACCACTGGAGGGATTTTGATGAAATTCGGTATGGTGATATCTGGTTAACTGGGTCAACATATAGAATACTTTTTAACGCTGGAAAATGTCTCATTTCTGAGAAAAAATACAAAAACTGCAATGTAAGAGTTTACTATTAGGTGAAACGTAATTTGTTTTTGGTCATCTGAACGCAGGCGGAGCCGCAGTTAATGCTAATATGTAATATAAAACAGATGATTTCAATATGGGCCCAACATTATAGTTGAAAGTGCTTAGTTAAACGAACTATCTACAACAAACGTTATCATTATTAATTGTTATTACTGTACATTTACTTAAACGATTATCTTCGTCAATTAATATAAATGTAGACTCCAACTCATTTAAAGTTACTGAAGTACTCATTTCAATGAGTCATGGTCTTCTAAAATATGTAAATTAGCTGTAAATATGAAAACGTATATTAAAATACTTCTTGTCTGGGTTTGTTTACCGGGTACATTGATTTTGTATAACTCGGCATTAAGGTATGTAATAAATGAAATATTTTTTCATATATATTAAATATATATTTTGGGACATTACACACAGCACCATCTAGTTCCATGGTAAGCTACGAGGCTTGTGTTATGGATGCCAGATAGTTGATACACTACACATATATAACTTTAAATACATACATATAATAAATATAAACACCCATTACTGGAGTACAAACATTCGACATCAAACAAATTAATGCCCCCAGCGGGACTCGAAACCGCGACCGCTGGCAACAGCAAGTAGGGTCACTAAAACTGAGCTCAGATACATATATATATATTAAAGTTATAAATTTGTCGCAGTGCCACACAATAGATAAATTTTAAAATTCTTAACATGGTCGCTACAATACTACCACTTATGTAAAAAAAAAATCTTGTATTATATGAATATGACTCGTTAGGAATATCAAAATTTTAGTCAGCAGTGTGGCCTGAACGTAGATTAATTAGTAAGAAGTATCTTTGTATTAATGTAAGATACATTAACCTAAATATATCTACCTAATACTTTCTTAGATTTACGCGAATATTTGACATTTTAAATAAAACTATCTTTTCGGATTATTTCGCGGATTTATTTTGATTTTTGGTTCCCGACGTTTTAAAGAGTACTCTATATGGTAATAAGGAAATACTTATGCGTGATTTTTTATACAATAGCTAACATCGTTATATAATTGTAAAAAAATATCCAGCTCCAAAAAACTAAAATTTAGTATAATTTTTTTATGACAAATTCGCTAATCGCTCTGTTATGATAATACTTTGACGTCATATTCGGTCCGACCAATGGCATGCGTTTCAACTACTTTGAATTTCCCACCTGTATTTGCATTTTTTTTAATTATTTTCTTAATCAATAAGAAATTACAATAAAAAATATAGATTTAGACTTAATTCAAAAGCCATAAAGAGCATAAAAATATATTTCACCTTTTTTTAAATCACACGCATATTCCCTATTCAGGATATCGGCTATCTCCATTTTGAATTTCGCGCACACACACACGTATACTCACAGGCGCACGTATACTTACACACTTTCGCATTTTTTACAATAGTAGTAGAAAAAATGCGGTTGAAAATGTCATGTTTTTTGAAAAATAGTAACATTTAGGGTGGAATTTAAACTAAACCAATAACAATTAAAACTTCTGTTTGTTACACAAATCAAATGTTTATCTAAACAAAAATCTGCAACCATTCGTCAACATATGTCATTTAAATATAGAAAACTCTCACTGTATTTTATAAAAACAAACAAAAACTACTGCTTATTATTATAAATGCGAAAGTCTTGTGTTGTCTTGTGTATGTGTGTATGTTTGTTACTCCATAACTGAAAAATGCCTGGACGGATTTGGGTGCAATTTAGAACATACAGATAGACTGACCTGGAGTAACCTTGGCTACTTTTAGGCACCTAAAAACTCACCCAAGCGATGTGATAGTACGTCTCTAGCATTCAATAAATAAACATCACAAAACGGTGGGATAAATACAAAGTTGTAATATTGAGCTTTAACAAAGCCTTTGAATTGCGAAAATGGCTACAAACTGAGTTGTCATCATTTTCACAGTTTCCACTTTACATAAAATATGTGCTTAATATGTACAAAAGTTTTGAAATAATCTCAATTAACATCTGCCACTACGAATAATGACAGATTTAGGCTCCGGGTAGTAATGACTAATGAAATCTGCCAATTAGTATCACTGTCTATAGATAATATTAAAAAAAGCAAATATTTATCTCGCTTCGCTTGAATCCGTAAATGCTTCATGCGTTAGGAATTCAAGTGAAACGAGGCAAAGTCGCTTGACATTATAGTATATTATAACTATTTATAGCGGCTTACCTTCGCTTCGCTCGGGTTCACCTCTAAATAAACAAAAACAAATCTATCCCACGGAAACCGTACATTTTTCCGAGATAAAAAGTAGCCTATATGTTATTCCAAACTATAATCTATCTCTATGCCCAATTTCATCCAGATCCGTTAAGCCGCTCTGGCGTGACAGTAAAGTAACGAACATCCATACTCACAAACTTTCACCTTTATAATATTTATATACTATTCTTTATTGGACTTATATGTAAAATACAGAGAGTAACAAACAATAAAATTAGTTAGCAAAGGTGGACTTATCTCTAAGAGAGATCTCTTCCAGTCATCCTAAATGAGTTAGAGAGATAGTATTAAAAAGCAGGCTAAAGTGCAGTTACTCAAATATAAATACTTAAATAAATATATATTATATATACATATAATAAAACATTATACATATTATATACTATAACATATGTACATACTAATACATACACAAATACATATCTATATAATATAATGCATAATAATAGTAGCTAATATAATTATTGTGTTTATTTACAGATATGATATATGTTATTAGTTTACTTTTAAATTAAAATAGAGTCAAAGTGTAAATCTAGTGCTCTTGTCTCTACATTATGTCCAATATGCAGCTTCCCCTATTTAATATAGCACGATGGAACTTACCCCGTTAACTTTACGTCTGGCAACTGAGAGCAAATATAGTATATTTTTATGATAATTACATTTGACTTCCAAGTTTTTAATTTAATTTTTTATCTCCTTACTTTATTATTAAAGGTTGAATACATTTCGTATTTTTTAAAGTATTCACTTCAATTTTGTGCTTATAAATAAAAACATATATATCTACATATATATTTTTATTATATATATTATTATATATATTTTTATTAAGTATTTAACACCTCCAGGTAAATTTCTATGAAATTAATTAAAATCCTAAGAAATCTATTGTTAAATGACATGCCGGCGTGTCCGCGGTCGTGGAGGGATTAATTATAAATTAGCACCTTACCCTCATTTCGCTCGAGTGCGTCCCCAGGGTTGAATGATTTTGAAACACATAGAGGAGAATCATTCTTTTTTTTGGCCAGAAACCTTCGCGAACATATGCAGTACAACTCACCAGTGTTTCATTAAAATCGGATGATTTGGAAACGCATAGAGTACAAACATACAAACATTGATTTTTATCCTATATAGAATATTTAATACATCACATTCTATGTTAAGCAGGAATCGAATCTGTAACCTGTCATAGTAGACAGTATTACAAAAATTCAAACAGAATTTTTAATTTCGCGCAAAAATACTGTAATAAACAGAAAATTTTAAACAACCCCACTTTAAAACATGTAACCAGATGCGCTCCAGTGCTACGCCAGTACTAGGATTAAAATATTCATGCTTTTGCTACAAAATTATTCCGCATGCATGACTTCAGCGCCAAGGGACGATATGTAAGATACTCCCTTCATGTTATATTCATTTTGCGAGACGATTACCTTCTTTGTACGTAAGTGCGGAAGTTAAAAATGAGTTTCAATTGTTTAGTTCTAAAGTAAAGCCCTTAATTTGCTTGCGTTTAAGCAAATCGATTGGAAACTTCTACGCCTTTGTTAAAGTTTAGTGAGAATTTCTTTGTTAATGAATATATTATTATATAGCTCTTGTTTCTAGATATAAGAAAATAATTCAGCTTTTATACATCCCACTACTGGGCGTCGGCCGCTGCTCAATGCTAGAGGAAAACAGGTTAAAGATCACCACGCTGGCTAAGTGTGGGTTGGTGTTCATAACTTTATACGTCCTTTGGAAACTGAGTTATTTCAGATGTACAGATTTCCTCACGATGCTTTCCTTCGCTATATTAAGCAAGTGGTAATCTTGTTGAAAAATGATTCAGTCACAAAAATTTAATTTTGAGTTGTGAGACTCGCATTTGCACTTTATTTGAATTTTCAAGTGAGCGCTAACCAATCGGTTACTGCCGGGTTTTTAATAACAACAATTACTTATATAGCAAAATAAAAAACAATGGCCTTAACTAGATCTATGCAAAAAAAAATACTTGTTATTTTGTTGGTGAGACTAGTTAGAAAAATAAACCAACATACATATCTATATTCACATTTATTGTATTCATTTATGACTTTTCTACACTTTCAATATATATAAAATAATATATACTTAATATACAGATGGATATTTTAGAAGAAAACCTCTAAAAGATCTAAGAGAAGACAAATTGCTTCGAATTTTAGTTTACTTAAAAAAGGAATGATACAGAAATTCTATAAGAGGTTATTTAAAAACATAATCATCGTAACGTATAATGTTAAATAATATAAATATGAAAACTCGTGTACGTGTGCGTGCGAGTGCGCGTGTATGTTTGTGCGTATATATTATGTATATACTTACTACTCCTTTTTCCCCAAATTAGGATAAATCTTTACTCAATGAATAAATTCGTTATATCACAGTATATTTTCATTCACATTCACGTTTAAATTTAATAAGTATCTACCTGTTTCCCGGAAGTTCGTCGGAGGATATCCTACTGATGAGCATTCAGAGTATTCACTCTCATACTTTCGGTATAACGATTAATTACTTAAAAAGAAAATGGAAGCAGAAAGCTGACCGGCCTATCTGCCTTCAATTAGCTAAATAGCGTTGCGTAATCTAAAGTTAATTAGTACCTACTACGGAGTAAAATATTGTAGTAGATATGTAGGTTTAAGAAAATCTTTGTTTTAAAGAGAACATATAATGTAATTTTCGTGTTAAGGCTTTAACCTTTAGTATTTTACTTTTAGTATAGATTATAATTAGTATAGATTTCTCAAAAATTATATTTTCCTATATGTTGACCCGGATAACCAGCTATCATCATATCAAATTTCATCAAAATCCCTCTGTTGGTTTTTCTGTGATGCGGTCACAGACAGACAAACAAAGAACAAAAATTCTTAGAACTATAGATTCGGCCTCTGTATCGATAATAATGTCAATTTCAATAAGATTTTCACAAAAATATTTAAAATACATATTCGGCTTGGTTACAATTTTATAATACGAGTATGTATAGATAAGATGAACTGCAATTTATTTATTTCTTATCAAATATCTCGAAAAATGAGTTTATTTTTACAGTACTTTATTTCTAAGTCTTCTAGACCTTGCTCGAATTTCAATCAGTTTCAGTGATTTTTTTTAATGAGATGAAACAAATGATTAAAATAATAAAGAAACCAAAGAGAGAATCCGATCTGGCGCTTTTTGCGTGAGATATTTTTATAATAGTTTAGTCCATATAGCATTTTGAATACAAAAACTTGATCTGGTCGGAATTGAACTAGTGACTCCTGACAACGAACGCCAAATAGACATATTATAAAGTGCATTACTAATAACCTTAAGAAAACAATTGCTTCTAAAATAATTTCATGTCAAATAAATGCAACTAATAAATATCCTCTACAAGTACAAGTATTTTCATGAGAGAGAGAAACCGCGGCTTCGCTCGCGCTAAAACTACAAAAAGAATCTCTAAAAAGGTAGGTTTCATACAAACTTACATGCCCTATTGTACCTACCCCCTTATGGAATGAATTTCGAAAAATGCTAAAACACGTATTTATTTAACTGTATTAATTGTATTAAAGAGCAGAGTACCAAGTTTTAAGTAATTCTGATCATACATTTTTTTTTGGTTTGTATTATAACGTGTTTTCCCGTGGGAAAGAGACAATTTCCCGAGGTAAAAAGTAACCTATGTCACTCTCCAGCCCTTCAACTGTCTCCACACAAAAAATCAAACCAATCCGTCATTCTATTTCCATGTGAAAGAAGGACAAACAAAAAAATAAACAAACGAACACACTTTCACAATTATAATATTAGTATGGATATATGAAATAAAATACCACTCTCCAGAATATCTATATTTATTTTAAATTTAGAAATAAAATTATATAAGTACATTACGTAACTTTCAACATTTAATATGTGTTCAAATATAACCTTCTTTAAGCTATTCTGCATAGGAACAAAGGCGAAACTCCGGCCCCATACATTTGGATGGCTTAATGCGATTAACGATTTAGTCCCCTTTATACCAAGAAAAGTACTATCGATTACAGATTGTACAACGATTTACTTTTATCGAAGAAGCACTTTTGGTTCTTTTACAATTTACATATAGTAGGAAAAAAAGTGAAGATGGCTGTTTGTGTGCTGTAAAACATTGGAAATGTCGGTAACAAAAATTAAAATGAAACTGCGACGAAATCCGAAAAGATAGTTTTATTTTAAAATGTCAAATATTCGGATAAATCTAAGGAAGTATTAAGGTTCTTGTAAATTACTATTAAAATTGTCATATAAATTTAGAACAGAATATAATATGTAATTATTTATAATGATGAAACTCTTTCTTTCTAGATTCATCCCCAAAATTAACACCATACCTAAATAATACTTCTTTTTTTATGATAAAATAAATTTTACGCTACACCTTCGTCAATTATGGATCACCGAACTTTATATATGTACAAAATGTAATTTTTTCTGTCATGAATAAATAATCTCACTTCTCTCAACCCTAAAAATTGTGCTAAGTGTCGTAAACGTCTGATGATGTAATCTTAAAATCGCTGTCCAGTATACTTAGAAGCCTTTTTTGTAAAACTCGAGAAACAACTAAAGCTTAGGAAGTACTCTAACCTTTTGTGATTTACAAATAGTTTATAATCGAACCATTACATTTGTACATTTTTTTATATTTCTACTATTTAGATTATGAAAAGTAAGCTGAAAAATTGTTTTTTTGGTTTGTTCCAACGCGCTAATCTCTGAACTGTTAAATCGATTTAAAATTTGTGAATTTCGTTTTGTTTTTAATAGCCTATTTATTAAGGAGACAATCTAAGATTCCCGTACAATGTCTAGAGGAGTATTATATAAAAAAATTTTAACAAAAAAATAAAAACCGACTTCAAACAAAAGCACTAAAAAGTAAAAAATAACTGATTGGTAGTTTTCATTTACTATACATACCTAATCAAATATTTTCGAAGTCGGTGTGCTTTGCTTTGTATGGGCTGGCACCGATTTCGAAAATATTTGATTAGGTATGTATTTAATAGGTAGGCTTTAATTACTTAGCCAATATATATATATATATATATATATATATATATATATATATATATATATATATATATATATATATATATATCTCACTTGCACAAGTGAAATATATATAAATATATTAAACGAATGAATTAAACAAGTGGCGATATAGAATCGTGGGAGTGATGCAATATTCTGACCTTTTTAGGGTTGAAATGCACAAACCTATACCTTACGAAATTTACAATTCAAAGCGAATGCGACAACGGTTACATTCATGACATTTTACCTTTCAAGGGTCTGTAGGGGACAGAAGTTCGTATAAAAAAGTTAACATATGCTTAGGTCCCTCGCATACTAAAGGCTTATATAGTCTGGGGTGCACTTTATAATAAAATGGAAGAGTTTCAAACTAATTTATTTAATATATTTTTGAGGCTTTTAAAAGTTTAATGTATATTTTGTGGTGCCAAGCGACTTTTCTGATCAACCTTTCTAACTTTTCTATACTAAATATACTCTCACAGAACCACTTACAAAGTTAATCTAAATAATCATAACATTCGATTTTTGTTATATTTATGTTAATTTTATGATAAATTTCTTATCTCTATCAAAAGTGAAATAAGATATGAAAGAGAATCATTCGGTTAAGGCTGTTTAAGGACTCACAGTCTACTGTATAAAAACTTCTTTTAATTAAAAAATGTTCAAACTTTCAACAAATTACGTACATACTTAGACTCTTAACCCACATACTAGGCAACTTCGAACATGGTATCATCGATCAACAAATTCCAGTAACTACTTTCAGTGCCAGTCCGCCAACTCGCACGTGGCCAGCATTGTGGACTATAACCTGATCCCCCTCGTCTTGAAGGGAGGACTATGCTCAGCTATGGGATATTAAAAAGGGCTGAATACATACTCTCAGTACCGCATGGTGTCACGAATATCGTATAAAAGGCCGGTGCCATTACAATCTCTATTGCTTAAAGTTAGCTAAAATATAAATTGCAATCTGATTTGACCTCTACATATCGAAAAATATTTTACCTTTAAGGGCCATAGGGGACGAGGTGCCGCATAAAAAGCTTACCTTGTGTTTCAACCCCACGCATACTAAACATGAACGTTACACGTGAATGTTACAAATATATTCGTACTAACATTTGCCTGCGACTTCGTTCGTTTGGTATGTTAATAAATAAATATGGCTTGTTACCTTATAATTATAAATTTATTTCGTGTATCTCGGAACGCTTCTAATGATTTGTATCAAATTTTGTATTTAGATAAGGTTTTGCTTTTTAAGTTTATCTATATAGGTACATTTTCTGAAAAAAAAATCATTTTTATAACTTTTTTCAAATTTTTTTTAATATAGTATAGATAATATTACATTTAACGCAATTAACGTATTGGGATGAAGTGCTCAAGTCACTCTCAGGACCATAAACTATCACTATAGAAAGTACCGACTTTGTGAGAACAAGTATGTTTGTTGGTAACAAGTTGTAAGAATGTGCTTGTTACGAATTTATTCGTTAACTTTTGATATATTTATTATATTTGTATATTTATTAAAAAAAATACAAAAAATCAATCACTAATATTCATCACTTCGTGTGAAGGAGGCCTTAGCAATTCCATTAGTATACTTTACCGATGTAACGTAAGGGGAGATTGAGGTGTAAACAAATAATGATATAAGAGGTTTTAGCTTGAATCTTAAATTTTTAAAGCCCTTGTGTCTGGTTACACGTCCAAAATTGAGAGAAGGGTTTCATTTAGAAAATACAAAGTGGTGCTGAAACTTGGATGTTTATTTTTAGAACGTAACTCGTTACATATATTTGAATATTCACTATGTTAATGTGTATTTATTTTAGGGTTCCGTATCGGGAAGGTGAAGACAGGGCCCTTGTAATGAAGCCTAACTTACATAACGAAAAAAGTATCGTAATAAAACTTCCAATTTTTCCAAAATCGAATCTTACTCAGGTTTCGATTTTGGAAAAATAAAAAAAACACAATTTACCTTTTCTCAGTGAAAGTAATTTCGTGTAATTAATTACGTTACAGTGAATATATTGATATAATGTATTGTTTCATGTCACCATGAAACTTGTTTCATAATTTATTTATTGTTGAGAAATCCTTTTACTTCACCGTTATTATTATAAAAGAACCTGTCATAAATATTTTTTAGATAGAATTATCTACTTAATTAGTTCGATCTATACATAGTACGCTTCGAAAACATACTGTCTGCCTTAGTTAGTTTCTCCGCTTACATTTTCTAAATCACGCAACGGATTTTGATACGCTTTTTCTTAATAGAAATAGCGATAAACGAGGAAGGCTTGTGTATACAATTTGTAAATATTTTGTACAAAATTAAAAATTTAAAAAACCTCCGACCATCTTGGACCGATTTTTATCAAACATAGCTAAGAACACTCCCGACTAATTCAACTTTCAAACAGAAAAAACAAAATAAAAATCGGTTCATCCGTTCAGGTGCTACGAGGCCACAGACAGACACACACAGACACGTCAAACTTATAAAATCCCGTCATTTTTGCGTCGGGGGTTAAAAATAGCTGAGCTATGACAGTGTTTTGATTTAATGAGTATTATTATCTATTTAAAACATACCAAGTCGCGTATTGGAATATTAATTTATATTACTTACTGTAATATAAATAAATATTCCAATTACTTTTTACATTTACGAGAATAACTTATTCCGTAACTTTTACTACTCTCCGTAATAAAGTTACCTTATTTCAAGTAATGCTCATGTAGTCCGATAAAAACAACTTTAATAAGCAGTAAAGTACTGATATAAAAATATTTTTTTCCTCTAAATATCTGTTTACATTCATTACTGTTATTATCTAAGTGAAACTATTTTGATAACAACTAATCGTACAAAGTTACGGGCAATGAGAAAATATACTCAGGTTTTTCTCTCATTTTATTTACATTTCGAGAGATGATATTATTATGTAATTCTAACTAAAACGTACACCAATTTCAAAATTCACTTTAAGAGGTATTATTTAAAGTATTTAATTGTTTCTTAAACACGTAACGACTGTTTATTTATTTATTTGCCTCTTTGTTTCCATGACAAAGGATATATTTAAATTATTTTATATAACACTAGCGAGTCACCCTCGCCTCGCTCGGGTTCGTCCTTAGGTTGATTCCCCATACAAATTTTCATCCCTATTTTTACCCCCTTAAGGGGTGATCTCCGGAATAAAAAGTATCCTATATCCTTTCCAGGGTCTCAAACTATCTTCTTACGAAATTTTATCTAAATCGGTTCAGTAGATCCAGAGATTACCCCCTACAACGTCACAAACTCACAATTCACAAACTTTACCTCTTTATTATATTAGTATAGATTAATAATTTGATTCAATAAATATTATTAATTTTGATATTATTTTTTTGAGAAATCATGGTCCCTTTCGGGTATAGGCCTCCTCCAAGTGCCTCCACTTTTTCGTATCTTTAGCCAATTCTAGCCAGTCTGTGCCTATTATTTTAGTGATCTCGTCGATCCAGCTTCCTTTTGCTCTACCTCTTGCTCTACCTCTTGCTCTTATTCCACCTCTTAGACCCGTAACGTAACGACTGTTATGTATAACTTATTTATAATAAAAAACTGTTTAAAACGGCGAATAAAATTCACTTTAACATATAAAAAGGTACAATCGAATCGACTATCTTATCTTTAGCTTTCGTAGTTTAGGGCATTCAAAAAACTCACTACCTTTACATAAATCTGAAAAAAGGTCTTTAGTAGATATAAAAACAACTTATGAATGGTTTATTTAGCGGTAGATCGTGTGAACATGCCCTATTTGGATAGGGTAACCATCTTTCCTAACAAAACTACGATATGAAAGTAAATTAAATACTAGTGACATTGCTTGGGTGTGACGCTAGGTACGTTTTCATAGATATGAATAGTTATTACGAGTGTACCTCAGGAGAAAGGCTTATGCTATTACAGATTATTCTGTAGGCCTTATTAAGACGTAATTTTTCTAGTGCATTGTTTTGATATATCTCTTAGGAGTTAGCCAGCGTTAGACATGTAATTTCTAAGAGAAAAGAAGACTCAATAGAATCATTTATTGTGCTTTTCCGTGAGAATGAAAGATTTTCCTGTAGTAAAAGGTATTCTAAATGTTGACTCGAGTAATAAGTTATTAGAACACAAAATTTTGTTAAAATCGGTTCATTACTTTTTGCGTGAAATGCGCACATCGATATCGCTAAGTTTATATTTTATTATAATATACATATGTATAGAATATGTATAGATTATCATCGCAGAGCCAAAAATTATATACACGAAGTCCGCCAAAATATATTTCAACGTCAAAACAAAGGTAAAAACATATTTAAAGAATTAAATGTACGCCAAAACTCAATAACAATTCCAAGCTAATTAAACATATGTACGTTTTAATGTTAAATTTGTGACAGGAAAGCAAAAACTGCAATTATTAGTTAAAACATCTCTATAAAAGCATTTGTATAATATTAAAATTTGTTATCCGATACTATTTCTGATATTAATTAATTAAAATCAGAACATAATATTACCTGAAACAAGTTGATTATGTTATTCATAGAATATTTTGAAACATCGGACTTTACTATAATTAACACGAAAGTGCGTGTATGTTTGTTACTCGTTCACGCTGAAACGACTGAACAGTTTTAGATGAAATTTAGTACTCGGATATACTTTAACTTTGAGTAATATAGGCTACTTCGCTAGTAAATCAAACTGTAGAAATAGATAACTATTTAGAAGAAATAGATAATTGTTACAAAGAAATGGATAACTATTAAGTAATTAATATTTAATGACGTAGTTACGAGTAAGTATGTGAGCGTCCCCCATATTACGTATTTTATATGGCAGCTACTCTGAGGGCAAAGGCCTTTTCTCAAGATGGCTGTCGCTGCGCAGGGGTAAATAACGTTGAAGTGCTCTTAGACCTACGTATGAATCGAGTTTCTTGTATAAACTTTTTAGAACTAATCTCGCCCCACTGATTACTATGAAAATGTTAAAGGAATTAAAAAGAAAATTTATTCGTTTAATTTTAATATATAATTACTTACCTTTACGTCATATAAATTCAGTTTTATTTTGGTCTTTCTTATTACTATATAAATGTGAAATTTGGATGCATGAATGTTTGTTACTCAATCACGCCAGAACGGCTGCACGGATCTGGATGAAATTTGGCACTGAGATAGATTATTATAGGGTGGAATAGCACTTAAGGTACTTTTATTCCAAAATAATGTACGGTTATCGTGGGATAGATTCGTTTTTATTTTTCACGTAATTAATAATTATTTTTATTAATTAATAATCAATTTTTAAAAATATTTTGTATATTATAGTTTGAATTACTTAAAAATATGTTATTTCGATTTAATTTTAACAAAGATTGTTTATTTATTAGAACGAAAGTGACTCTTTTATTAATAAAACAATGTGGAATTTAAAATCTCATAAGACGCCAATATTCATTTACAAACATTCTCTGACCAAGAGCTAAAGATTTTAATTAAAAATCTATTATAAATAATAAATAAATATGTTGGGACATTAACACAGCACCATCCAGTTCCGTCGTAGACGCGATGGGATGTAAAATATTATATGCGAATTAAATTATTTATATTAATTTTATTTGAAGTAATAAAAATTTAAAGGGATAAGCTAAACCAACTCATTACGTTTCTAATAATAATAAAAAATAAGCAATGGGTATGATATAAAATGATACCGCTACGTATCATTTTTGCTCTAATTTACATAATAACCAATCATAATAAAAATAAGAGTAGCAGAAACAAATAAAATGTTCTATCCGAGAAGTACACACGATGTTGTAAATAATGGAGGCAGCGTTTGATCATAAAGGGCGAGATGATGAAAAGGATGATCAAAATATAATGGTGCTTTGTTTTATTTATCAATTGAATTTATTCGAGCTCAAACGTAAGCCGGAACGTCCAATGCGAAAATTTTAATTAATACTGGAATGAAAAACGAGCTGAGAGTTGAATGAAAAAATGGAACGCAATATTGAATTATGTTGTGAGTTACTTGTAATTTTAGGAATTGTTTTCATTCAGCTATCACGTCATCCTCCATGTTGCTTCTTTAACCAAAATCAGAAAAGTCCTATTTGACCTACTTAATAATTTACAGAAATTAGATCAACAATTGACGTAGATTTATAGCCAGTTAGTCGCTTTTCAGTCGACAGTCATCTTTTACTGTAAACAAAAAATATTTTAATATTTAATTTTTATATATTAAACTAATTACCTCCATACTTACGATGGTAAACCGCCCACGTTACTTTGGTAAAAACAGAATGTAAATCCATAGGTACTAATATTATAAATGTGAAAGTGTGTTCTTCTTTCACGTCGAAACGGAGAGACAGAATGGCGTCATTTTTTGTGTGGAGATAGTTGAAGGGCTGGAGAGTGACATAGGCTACTTTTTACCGCGGGAAATAATGTAATTTCCACGGGAAAACACGTCATAATACAATCCGAAAAAATATGTATGACTAGAATTACTTGAAAATCGATATTAATGCTCTTCAATACAATTAAATAAACACGTATTTTAGCATTTTTCGAAATTCATCCTTTAAGGGGGTAAAATAGGGGATGAAAGTTTCTATGAAACTACCTTTTTAAATATTTTTATGTAGTTTTAGCGCGAGCGAAGCCGCGGGTTCTGCTAGTGTTATATAAATTTCTTTACAATCCTCTACTTGTCAGAACAAGTACTAATAATACTTTCTTAGATTTACGCGAATATTTGACATTTTAAATAAAACTATCTTTTCGGATTTTTCGGAGAGTCTCTCCCGTGACCATGGATGCTGTAAAGCATTCGAAACGTCGGGAAACAAAAATCCAAATAAATCCGCGACAAAATCCGAAAAGATAGTTTTATTTAAAAAGAACAAGTACTATTTAAAGTACATTAGATTCGGAAATTGTACGAAAAAAACAAACGGTAACACATTTTTAAAAATGTGTTAAAGCTTCGGTCTTGAGCAAATAACCATGTTGTATTGTATTCAGCCCAGCACTGGATTTACACTAGGGGCACTTGGGGCTAGTGTCCACGGCGGCAAATTTTCAGGGGCGGCAAAATTCAGAGGGTGAAAAAAAATATCTTAATGTTACCGAAAATGCTTTTTGTATTTCCCAAAAAATAAGTAATTAAAAAAAACTACAACATTTTTCGAAAAATTGAAAACATTTATATATCATTTTCTATTTTTCTAAAAATTAAAAGAAATTAAACTTTATCGAAGCTTTATCCATTTCATGCAAAATTTCGATAATGGGGAGGCATTTTTTACAGTGCCCAGGGGTGGCGCTAGGGTTGAATCCGGCACTGATTCAGTCCTTTCTAACGTCCCACTGCTGAACACGGGCCTCCCTTTCATACGAGGGGGATCAAGCCATAGTCCACCACACTGGACAAGTGCGGGTTGGCGGACTTCACATGTCTTTCGAAAACTTGCTAGGTTCTCTTAGACAGATTTCCTCACGCTGTTTTCTTTTACCGTAAGACAAGTGGTAATCATGTTGGAAATGATTCTCACATGAAAATATCAGAGGTGCGAGACCTAGGATTTGAACCTGCTTCGTTGGTTTCTCAAGCGAGCGCATTACTACACGGCTACCACAGCCTATAACCATGTTATGAGTTCAATTGTGGCAATTATTTTAAAATTCTTACACAGATATAATTTTATGTATAATCGTAAATAAAACATCTACTTAGGTATATTAAGCGAAGGATTTTTATAATTTTCTATACAATCTTTTCTTTTGAGGCCTAAAATTCAATCAAAATCAAAATCAAAATGGAAAATAACATGTCTTAGAAGTCATCTCAACATGTCACACATGCCAACCCACTAGTAGAGCGGCTTTGTTCGGTAAGCTCCATTTCGTATTCCTTTGGAAACTTTACTTAGCCATGCGACGATATAATACTGTTGTGTACTTGGTTCTTTCTTTTTGTTTTTTAAATGACGTTATTATATTGATTTTCGCAGAATTATGACAGATTTTGATATTTTTGAATTTAAATTATAAGTTCATGTTTTAACATTTAGCATTTCTCAGAGATGAGATATATTCCCGGGGTAAAAAGTATCCTATATGTTGACCTGGATAACCAGCTGTCATCATACCAAATTTCATCAATATTTGTCAAGTAGTTTTCTCGTGGTGCAGTCACAGACAGACAGACAGATATACATAATTCTAAAACCTATAAATTCGGCCTCTGTATCGATAATAATGACTATTTCAATAAGTTTTACCAAAAAAAAATTAATATACAGATTCGACTCCGTTAGAATTTTATTATATGTATAGATTATTCCTATAATAAAAAACACTAGCAACTTCCCCTAAATTCGCTCGGGTACGTTCCTAAGTGCCTTTTATATGCATAATATTACATATAGGCAAGGACAATAATTTATTACCATACTAGCATTGCCCGCGGCTCCGCCCGCGTTCAGATGACCAAAAACCAAATTCTTAGGTTTCACATATTAGTACACTCTTACAATGCAGTTTTTGTGTTTTTGTATTTTTTCTCAGAAATGAGATATTTTCCCGCGGTAAAAAGTAGCCTATATGTTGACCCGGATAACCAGCTATCATCATACCAAATTTCGTCAAAATCTGTCCTGTGGTTTTCTCGTGATGCGGTAACAGACAGACAGACAGAAAGACAGACAGACAAACAGACAGACAAAAATTCTAAAAACTATAGATTCGGACTCTGTATCGATAATAATGTCTATTTCAATTAGATTTCCCAAAAAATACTTAATGTACAGATTTGACTTAGTTAGAATTTTATTATATGTGTAGATGAAGGTACTTTTCATTCAAATCAAGTAGTAACAAACATACACACATACACCTTCCTATTTATATATATTATTTACTGCACGTTAACTTTGTTATAAAAATAATACAGAAAGTAATGTAGGCAAAGGTAGACTTATCTCTAGAAGAGATCTCTTCCAGCCAACCTATGGAAGTGAGAAATTGTGTTTTACCATGGACCAAAAAAGTGCAGTTAACACAAAGTAGAACTGTAAGTATTACTAATACACTTAAATAAGATAAAAAACCTGTGTGTGTGTAGGTACATATGTACGCACGTAAGAAATTATACTTCTTTGGTGTAACAGAACAAAAATAGCTAAAGATTTCTTCCCGTATGTCACAACTCTCTGTTTGTAAAAGGAATGCAGAAAATGCAGGTAGCTTCATGTTGCTTTTAGCTTACTTCTTTGCGCGTGCGTCGTAAAATTTTACTCTCATATTTTTTTCCAAAGGTGCCAAAAGAAGTACCTATAAGTTCTAAAATTATGATAGTAGTGTACTAATTTTTATCACAAAAAATATTTTAAAAAATCTCTGTACTCTACAGACATCATACGAATTATGTTTAATTCAATCTGGGGTATGTTGAAAACCAAAAATGTTTTGGTCCCGGCTAAAATTTTAATACTCATATTTACTGAAGAAATCAAAACTAGAGTGAAAGTTTCCTAACTTAACTTACTAACTAAATCTAAAAGTGGAAAGCTAAACGTTTACGATAATTATTGCATAACCTCAAGAATCCTTCACAGGATGTCGGTCAATTCCATTTGCGGTGAATTTTCAGTTGGTCGACTGTGGTTACTGCCGTGATGGCGTTGCAGGTGTATTAAGAGATTGCTTCATCTGTGAAAATATAAGTGAGCTTTAACCCACCACGAACTTTTCTTAATGAGCTTTCATTTTTTACACTGATATATTATTCTACGTTATTGCCAACACTTTTATTGGCTTGTAAAGTACTTCGATAAAAAAAAATATTTACATAAAAACCGAACTAAAAAAATGAAAACGAGTTGACGAAGGGCAGCAGGGTTATGCATTCGGAGACATTATGTAGCGTGTCACAGAAATATCGATACATAAATACATATATACATTATGTATATATGTATATTTTTTACACTCGAAAAACATAATCCTCCTTCTAGCACAGTCGGGTAAAAATAGTCTATGTTTTTATTAATTATCTTCATTCTGAATTCACAACAATATCATTCCGAAGTCACAAAACATAAATTTTCACATTTACGATATCAGTATCATTTCAGCTTAGCGCTAGCTCCGAAATGAGCACTGAGAGGAAAAACAGACAAATAGCGGCATTATTGTAGACTAAATTTTTCTCGTAGCTATGTGAAAGTGTTCTCTGTTTTTATCAAAGTTCTTGCATAACAGAATTTAGCGAAATCCTTACTGAAATATTTTTAAAAAAGGCCTACAGCAAATCCGCAATAACATATTCCATACATATAATAAAATTCTGAGTCGAATCTGTACATTAAATATTTTTCGGAAAATTTTATTGAAATAGTCATTGTAATCGATACAGAGGTCGAATCTGTAGTTATTACAATTTTTGTCTGTCTGTCTGTTACCGCACCACGAGAAAACCACTGGACAGGTTTTGATGAAATTTGGTATGATAATAGCTGGTTATCCGGGTCAACATATAGGATACTTTTTAATGCGGAAAAATATCTCATCTCTGCGAAATCTATACTAAACGTTATAACGTAAGTAGAGACGAACCCGAGCGGAGCGAGGGTGAGTCGCTAGTATATGTATATAATCCTAAGGTACGCTGGCAACGACTATTTTCATCTATTTAAATCGCACCAATGGACGCACCTTTTTTTAACGTTGGGAAATGCATTTACGCACGAGGTGTGTGACTCACCGGCAAAGCCAGTACTACCCACTAAAACCCAACAAAACCTTCCCCCGTCTTAATGGGTCACCGCAGAATCGCTTACGCATTCAACTACGACACCCCGACGGCAGGTCTGCCGAAGCAGACCACCACAACCATGGGGTTGCTCCAAGGTCGTCCACTCTGCTATCAGAGAAGTACCAGGAGCAACCCGCATGATACACCGCCCACCGAAGTGGGCCACCTCCCTGTGCGTTTCTTGGCTTCCGCCCGGCTGTATTGCCGGGCACTACTGAGCCCCCCCCACCATGACAAGGTGAACGCACGTTGGGGGGGACCAAGGGACGCAGCTAAGCGAAGCAAGTGTAAGTCGTTAGTTTAAAAGTGCTCTTTATTGTATGAGACATGGTTATCTATATGCCAAGCGTCGTTCAAATACGTCCAAAAGTTTTTGCATTATTGTGTAACAAACATTCAAATATTTCTATAAACTTTCACATATTTTATGAATATTATTACTAGGGTGCTATTTATTTGCTATAGTAACGTTTTAAAGCCAAGAAAAGTTATATGATGAAATTTTAGTTTTCGCTAAAATTTTGTACAACATTTCACGATAAAACCTTTGAGGCTAAAAATACTTCGTTAATTTAAATACTATTCGAAATTTTGCTTGCATTTACATTGCACGTATAATAAAGCAATAACGATTAACAGTATGAAGTATAATATTTAAAGTAATTGTGGCGTTTTCAAAATATTTTATTTACAATACTTGTGATCAGACCTTGCTTCGCTCACGTCTTTAGTTAGTTTTTGAAGTGAAACTTCTTTAGAATCGTTCTGATTTGAAACTCGATGAAAAGGAAATGCAACACTAAAAAGAGACAAACACATAAATAAATGTATAGGATTAAGCTGGCGAGAGAATGAGATAGAATGCATTGCCATGTTGCCATGGTAACCGTTGTTATTGTCTGACAAATATATAATATTAGCAGAACCCGCGGCTTCAACAAACAAACAAACACACTTTTACATTTATAATATTAGTATGGATTAAGTTTCACTTCTACCATATATGAATTGCACACACAGGCACTTTTTTTTCAACAAATTAGTATAACACTGTCTCTATATTATGTTGTAGGTACCGGTATATAAATTCTCAATATCTCCATATCAATAATAATAAAAAGAAAACAAAACTTTTATACTTTTTCTATTTTTAGAGCATCAAAATAAAAGTTTGATTTTAAAAGCTGCTTTTTTTACTGTTAATTAATTTAATTTTTTAGTTGTTCTTATTAATCTTGCAAGATTGGACCCATACAAACATACCAGCTAACAAACATTGCCAGTAGCAGTTAGATAAAAATGGCATAGATTTGTTTACCCTATATTGCGTAAAAAGAGGACAAAGCGATAAACAAACTTTAACATATATATTATTTCGAAAGTAAAATTTTGTATTTTTACTTTTAAAACAAAAAAAACACAATAAAAAAAATATCCCAACTAAGCTACTGTAGATAATTAGAAATTGAATTACAATTCAGATTATATGGAGTCATTAAGTGCCAGATGGCAACTTTTAATTAAGATAATATACTGAATCTACCTAAAATATAGTAACTAAAGTAACGCAAAATAAAATAAAGTACACGAAAATCTGTAACGAGATACTAACGTTTGCAGATTATTTACGCCTTCATACAAAAAGATCACGGAATAAAATCAAAAGCACATATAACCCGCGCGTGCCTCGTTTTTTATTATTTTACCTAACGGATTACCATAGAAAATTGAATATGCAATCCTCGCCTATAAAAATATTTGAATAACTAAAAAATTCAACTATCAGTCGAAAACTGCATAGTAATATTTTAATATCATATACTTTTATTGTGGCCACACAACGGGATATAAATCAAAATATACACAATCACGATACACACAATGATACGTACATTGTTCAGCTTACAACCACCACTACCCATAGGAAATTTGAGGAAAACGTACTTGAATTTAGATTTAAGTTAAAAAATCAGTTCAGTAAAATAAAAAGTGGTATCTTCTGGCAAGTTTTGTTGCAACTATGTACGTTGTGAAACTGAATAAACTAATTTTAAGTTTAATTATACTCCAGCTTTAGTGTGCAGTAGCTTTATGTACAAAAAATATATAAATGTAGCTTAAAATTACCAAAAATTATATCTTTCTATCTAATGACATCGTATGTTATAAATACTTTGTGTGTTATGTGTATATGTAGTGTGTTTATAACATATACACACTACTATACTTACGTTTTTTGTGAATTGTATTTACTCCTAAAAATTTAAACTCAGTTTAGGTCTTTTCGGATTTTTTCGCTGATTGATTTTAGTTTCAGAAGAGACTATCTCTCCCGTAACCATAATTCTTGTAAAGTATTCTAAGCGTCGAGACCCAAAAATCAAAATAAATTCGCGAAATAATCCAAAAAGAGTTTTATTTAAAATGTGTATCATAATATATGATCTAGAGCACTATCAACGAAATCTATATTAAAGTAATGTATAAAAGTTCTAAAAGAACCTTTCCATTACCCTATACTGAGTCCTCCGCAATAAAGTTTTAAGTTTTCCAAAACAAAAAAATCTTTTTCAAACTCAACCTTGCTTCGTTAAATATATTATAGATTTGGTCTCTATAAATTTAAACTTGCCACATAACTTGACACTAATTAATTAATGTAAATTGACATAACCAATCGCCCTAGAGGGAGGATGACGATGTTCTAACAATGGGTATGCCAATATTAACTCATCAAAGACATGGCCTTAATACATGTAATTTCAATTAAATATATGATATTTGTATTTGAGTAAAGAAACGAACAATCGAATGTGGCTTATTCGCCTTTTAGGGTTTTAAAATGTATAATTTTAACAAGAATACTTATATCTTCAAAATAAATAATTATATTTTACTCCGCTTCCCCGTTTTCTGTGTTCGTTTTTTCTTGCTTTCGTTTACAGCCTTCGTAGACGTTTATTATTTTCTGATAGTATTATAGTTAAGTTGGATAATCTTACGAACTTTTTAATTAGCCGATACCCACATACATGTTCATACTAATTAAACCCCAATTAGCAAATCGACTGAAAAATCCTTGAGCGTTCATAAACAATGTATGTATAACTATAACATCTGTAGTTACAAATACAAATCGTTTGTTCCATCCGAGGGAAGATAAAAGAAGTATTTTCACTCCCAATTTTTTATTCTGTACCAAAACAATGTCCTTTCAGTCAAATATGGAGCCAAATTGTACTATTTACTGAATACAATTAAGATAGACGATCATATTGCTATGACAAAAACAATATAGCGAAAATTAACCATAAATATCTTTAACTTGCTTGCCTATCAAAGGAACTCAACCATTCCCATGCATAGTCCACCTACGTAATATAACATATGACCTAAATAAACATAAAAATAATACCCCAATTATCTTTAATGTGAACAAAGATCCGGGAATATACAACGAACAAACAATCAGAACGGAACGTGATCACAATATAGTCTGCAGAGTAAATCTACTTTATGTGAATTCATAACTTGTGATAGAATGTAATGGAGACGGGTGGAGACAATTGGTTATACGGCTTTAATATAGATTCTTCGTATTCCGTATTAGTTATAATTTCAATTAGGTTTTTGAATCGTGTTATTTGAAAAAGGGTTTGCAGTGACACAAAATACCATCTGACTGTTCATATGTTGCTTCACTATCCATTTGAATATATTTATATTGGTAAGCCATCGATCAAAAAAGTAATAAATACTTATATATTATAATATATATTTATGTATGCCCTTATCGTTATTTATGTAAGCTTGTGTGTACTTTATAGTATGTACCGTTTAAATAAGTTTATTATAGACTAATACTTTTTTTTTTGTACCAACCATAATCCATGTCACCCTATGAGTTTCTTTATAATATAGGTTGCCTGGAAGAGATCACTTTAGTGATAAGGCCGCCTTTACACTAATATTTGTTAAGTTATATATTCATTTATATTGTATTTTTATTTTTAGTGTAATAAAGGATTAATAAATAAATAAATAAATACACAAAAAAAAGCAAAAGTTGTCTTAAAACTGTGACCAATTGTGTTTAGATAATAATATTCTAGTTGAAATAAATGTACGACAATGTAAATTGAACGTTAAATGCGATGCTTAAAGTTGTTTTCGAAAAATAATAATTAAAAGTACGCTCAAATATTCAAATGAGCGCTCATTCGGTGAGGACATTTTTTGTCGCTGATTGTGTATCTGGTACTGTTTTGATCGAAGTGGCTAGTACATATACACACTAAAGGGTACTTTTTATAGCTTTATTAGCGGCTCATCCTCGCTTCGCTCGGGTTTGTCGCTAGGTACGTCTTAAATATATATAAATAGTTATTACCCAGCGTTAGCCATATACATTTTGATATGGTTGTTAAGTATTCTTAAATGTTAGAATTTTCCGCTCAATTTTTTAATTTTTTTCTTTCGTAAGAACCTTCTCCTGACAATAACAAACGCAACAAAAAAAATAGTTAAATCGGTCCAGCCGTTCACGCGTGATGGCGTGACCAAGGGAAATATATAGATTTGCACATCCCTAAATATTGGAATATGTTAATATATTTGTTTTGATATATTATAAATCAAGTTTAATAACTTAAGCTATCTTATTTTGTATGGAAATGGAATTTGCATTTATGGACCTTAATTTAAGCTTTGGACTCTTTCAGTAACATCTTAAACAAACATTATCTACTATCTAGTTATTTGTTTCATAAATTTAAATAGGTAAATAAATAGGCAAAGAAAAACCAGGTCAGTACCTTTTCTCCTGTTTGTCAAGAGTTTTATGCTTTGTTTAGTACCTATTGACGAACTTTTGTGATATCAATTTAAAAAATTTGAATGTTAGTTTTTTTGTACAGATAGGTAAATTCTATTCATAAAATATGTACCTATTATTCAAATTTTCAACAATGATCATGTGCGAATTTCGACCACTGGGCAAACCGTAGTATATAAAAAGTTATAACGAAATCATAGCCGTACATTGAACATCATTTATTCAAGCAATAAGCCCGATGAGGTTTCTCATTGGTAATGTAGAAGAAACTTTAGACTTTTAGAAGACAGAAATTTAACATTAAAGACCTATTTCTAACTACTAAATAGACCAATATATGAAAAACAAACTTTCATTCTATTTATAAAGAAATCATTTTTTACTGCTTACTTTAATTATAAAAGATAGTTTTGTGCAAAGCGCAAATATATTTCTAACTCTACCGCTCAAGCTATGCATTGTTTCTTAGTGAAAATGTACGAATTTAAGATTTTAATTAAGTATGTTACTATTTGATCTGAGAGACATTATCTATCTTATACAAACTTCAATAAATTTGTGATCATACAATCTATACATATAATAAAATTGTACCTAAGCCTAAGAATCTGTACATTAGATATTTTTTGGAAAACCTTATTATAACAAACATTATTATCGATACAGAGGCCGAATATCTAGTTTTTAGAATTTTTGTCTGTGTGTTACCGCATCACAGAAAAACCACTGAAGGGATTTTGATGAAATTTAGTATGGTAATAGCTGGTTATCCGGGTCAACATATAGCATACTTTTTACAGCAGGAAAATATCTCATATTTTATAAATACGAAAACTGCAATGTAAGAGTATACTAATATGTGAAATCTAAATATTTGGTTTTTGGTCATCTGAAAGCGGGCGGAGCCGCGGGCAATGCTAGTTTTCAATAAATTTGTTCATTGAGTTTATAAGAACGCCAAGATTTTCCCAATATCTTAATCCTTTCCTAATACTGTGTTATAAATGTGAAAGTTTGTGAGTATGTGCGGATGTTTGTTACTCTTTCACGTCATAACAGCTGAACGGATCTAAATGAAATGTGGGACAGAGATAGATTATAGTCTAGCACATAGGTTACTTTTTATCCCGGAAAAATATACGGTTCCCGTGGGATAGATTTGTTTATGTCTAGGGGCGGACTCGAAGCAAAGCGAGGATAAGTCGCTAGTGACATAATATTACCACCCGCTTTAACTACACATTGTCTTTTGGTGGAAGTATATGAATTTAAGATTTTAATTAAATAATAGCTGACTTAAAAGACATTATTCTATTCAAATTTCAATAAATCTGCAACCATATAAATTTCAATAAATTTGTTAATTGAATTCATATAAATATCCAGGATTTCCCGAAATCCTAAAATTTTAAATGCGAAAGTTTGTAAGGATGGGTGGATGCTTGTTACTCTTTCACGCGAAAACTTCTGAACAGATTTAAAAAAAACTTTACAGTAATATAAATTTGTACATCGGAGTAACACGTAGGCCATAAGTAAGAAAGATATTATACGTAATTGAAATAGGTGAGTGGAGCTGTGGGAAAATGCTAGTTTACACTATTCCGGGGAACTTATCTATTTTCTTCTTCATAAAAACCTTATTTGAACTATTACGAACAATTTTAAAAAGCAGTTTAGCCAAATTGAGAATGGTTGTAACCATTCTCAAGAGATGCTCTTAACAACAAACAGCATTTATATATAGAGTACCTGGGCGACCGAACTTTGCTCAGAGTTATTAGCCAAAGTACAATTTTCTTTTTAATTTGGCTTAAAAACAAAAAAAACTTGAATAAATACAAAAAAACAAAACGTTGTATCCGACCGGGATGCGAACCTGTGATTGTCAGTCTTGCGCCTTGGCCGCTTGACCACGATGCTTACCTATGCCCGACCATGCAAATTAGCGACCACATTATGCGTGGAATAATGCAAAAGAAAATCGAATGAAAACTCGAAAACACGCGTTTTCCCAGACATAAGACTAATCTAGATCGATGATTCGCGAAATTTCAGCGAAATCGTTAGAGCGTTCTGGTATAAATAAATAAATAAATAAATATACAAGAATTGCTCGTTTAAATATATTAGGTAAAATACGTGACATAAGTCTATTTGAATAAGGTTTCATTTCATTTAACACAACAATATTGTGTGGTGGCACTAATAATAAACTAGAATCATTCAATGCCGCATATTTTGTTACGAAATACACTAAGAGAACATACGTCACTTTCCACGCACCGCCAGTTTGAAATATTGCGCGTAGATCCGCTAGTTATATACAAATAACAAATTACCATACAAACTGGAACAGTCACTTTCACGCTTCACGTTCAATTCGGCCCATTAGAAACCCCATTTTCTAGAATAAAAACAAAAGGAAAAAACGGAGAACAACGCTTGAATGTTTAAACCGTAGCCGTATGCAGATGAAATAGTCGTATTTACATAAAGAAAACGATTTCACATATTGAAGAGCTATACGGGAATTTTTGCTCACAAACATGTAGAAAATAAAAGGGGATGCGTATTTGAGACTGTTAACACACCTTTTGTAGCCTACCCTTCAAGCGTATGGTGAATGAATGGCTAAGGATGCTAGATACAAAGAACGGCCCTAAGGGCCCGCCTTGAGAATGATTAATAATACACAAGAATAGCTTTCGCGAAATAAGACGTTGCAAAATATATTATAATGTTATTAAATCGTTGTAAATATGTATTTATATAGGACATATGTGTTGCAGTGGTAGCCCATTCGTTGCTTGAAAAATCAAATGAAGCGGGTTTAAATCCCGTGGATCGCACGGGATGTACCGATGCGATAAGAAAGTGCGATTTTTAACGAACTTACTACATATAAATATGGTAAAAAATCTAAAATAAACTAAAATCACCTAAACGAGATAGTTAGAGAACCTAACAAGTTTTCAAAATACGTATTAAGTCCACCAACCCGTCTGCCAGCATGGTGGACTATGGAAAGTTCTCTCCGCATTGCGGCAAGGCCACTCATAGTGGAAAATTAAAGAGTCTGTATAAAATATCATTTTTCATATATATGTACTATATAGACAGACATATAGGTACATATACATACTAAGGGCATACTATACTGTGTTCATAAAAGCTTATATTAATAGGCGTGGCATTGATAGAGCAAAAGCTAAAATAAAAGTTTCAAAAATAGACATGCATATAAACTCAAAAATGGCTTAGCGGGTTCTAAAAGTATCTTATATGTTGACTCGGATTACCAGCTATCACCATACCAAATTTTATCAAAATCACTCCAGTGGTTTTTCCGTGATGCCGTAACAGACAGACAAAAATTCTAAAAGCTATAGATTCGGTCTCTGTATAGATAATAATGTCTATTTCAATAAGATTTACCAAAAAACATTTCATGTACAGATTCGAATCAGTTAGACTTTTATTATATGTATAGATATTTAAAAGAATAAAGCGTTATACTTTCTTATAAATTAGGAAGATATCTATCAGCCGTCTCGCTGTTTCCTTTATTAACTTTTGTTTCAAAATATTTCCCTTGGAATCCTAAAACGTCCGTGATCAATGCCCGTAAAGAGGCAAAAGGTTTTTTCGCATGCTTAAGCATGATAAATTGGCACATTGTCCAAGAAGAGCCGAGTATGTCGACAGTAATTTTTACGGTTCATGAACATAACTTTAAATTACTTTATAATTTACTATAATGTGCTCGGTGTAAAATTTAGAAGCATTACGTAGAAAATTATTATACCAGATGTTTCTTATGAGTGTTATCATATTATATTATGATATTTAAATTAACTTTAAATTTCTCTGATTAATATAGTACAATTTTAATTTTAAAATAAGTTAAAAATGTGGTTTTGATACATTTATGATGCTTGTCCGTGCGTACGTTTTAATTTTTTAAGTGGGACCCTAATTCTTTTTCTAGAATTAAAGTATCCTAATTTACTCCTTATAACATTATCTGCCAGTTCAAGTTAACCGGAACTCACAGGCAGACAAACAAATGGACGTACGGATGGACAGACAAACAATTTTTTTTTAATTGTATTTTTCTTCTAAGTACCGTATATATTATTCATAATTGCATTTAGTAAAAAGCTGTTATTTTGACATTACAAACAGACACTACAATTTTATTTATCTGTATAAATACAATTTTTCCTGTTTTTATTATGTTCTATCATACTTCTCATTTTTATCAACATACAACTATTTTTTATCAAATTCAAAACGCATTACACATTTCGTATTTACACGTAAAAAACGTAAACAAAGTAATAATTAGAAAAAAAATAATATACTAATTTTAATACTATTGTATCTAGAATTTTCTTTTTAAACTCTACTTTTACTGTATTTTCCAGGTGTCAACTCGCACTGGCATCGTCTCCCATTACGTCAGACTACAGATTGTCGTCCCTGAAGCTTTCATTCTAGGCTCTGGCGAACACCATGTGGATATGGGCAGTGTTATACATCTTATTTGCATCGTTGAAAAGGTCTGTATGTGTGCTATGAATAACTACTGTTAATTAATTATTAATGCGTTAATTTAGAATTTTAGTAGAAATTAAAAAAAAAAACAAAAAATATTGTTATTATTATCTAGTACCGCCAGGAATGACTTCCAGAAGCTACTATTTTTGTATAAACTATGCCATCCTTTTCGTCTTTATAGAGATTCAAGACATCCTCTCTTACCTATGTATTGTAGGAATAGGCTGTCAAAATTTCAACCCTAACTGTCCGGACAAGCAACTTTATATATATATATATATATATATATATATATATATATATATTAATTCAAGCTTTATATATATATATATATATATAAAGCTTGAATTTTTAAGAATATCACGTTTCTAAGCGAAAAAATCCATTTTTTAAGGTTAATTTCACCTTCTTACTTTCCCGACATATGTTGACTTCCTAATGATGTTTTCCGTCTCTAGACACACGTCTCTACACGTGATGAATTTTAAGCGTGAAATCATTGATTTGTTCCATTTTGATACCTTTAAAAGCTACAACGAGCAAGTTCTTTTAATAGTTTCATTTTCCTCTTTCGGGTTACAGTTTGTGTCCGGAAGTGAAGTCTTATATTAAGAATATCCTCTTTTATATGGATATTCCTGAATTTAAGCTAAAGGAAACTAACACTTGTAATCCATACTAATATTATAAATGTGAAAGTGTGTTTGTTTGTTTGTCCTTCTTGTAGCATTTTTCACAATTCATCCCATATGGGGGTAAAATAAGGGATGAGTTTTAGCGCGAGCGAAGCCGCGGGTTCTGCTAGTAATCTATAACGGCTTTTAACCACTGATGACCTAACTCGCTATCTCCGGTATACGTAACGACCTACGTGTATATGTATATGAATAACTACTACTCGTAGACAGTACCAATCCGATTGAGTAGAATCACATACCAAGCAGCACTAACACGGTTGTGCCTATATAATAATGGATTTTAAAAACTTAATAGTAATGTTTAATACAATGTTTTGTTGTCTACTGACAACTCATTAGATAACGATGTTCCGAATTCTAGTCCCGAGTTAAGTCGGCCGCATATTATAAGTTTTTTTCTGTCAGAATATTTCTGACGACCACCGGTACCACCCCGCACATATATCAGAAACTTCGCTACAGCGAGACCAAGAATGAGTTTAGTTTGCGATGTCTGCTTGACAACTGATGCGAATTTCTGATAAGTATCCCGCACACTTTAGCATCTAGTACAAAATTAATAGAGAACGCGCTCTCCGACTTTCTGATAAGGAAAAATTCTGACGTCCGATCAGTGGTATCTGGGACTCATCAAAAGCGGGCGTCAGACACCGCAGAATTATGATAGTACGCGGGATCTAAACCTAAACATATAAGCAAAGTGCCTTCCGGTGGGCGTCAGAAATTTTCTGCCAGAAAAAATCTTATAATATGCGACCAGTCTTAGACTAAGAATATTGTCTATCAAGTTTAGTTTCTTTCAGTCATATCTTGTATTTTCATAAGCATTTCAAATTAATCTAATTTAGAAATCCAATATTATCTTGAAGAGAATCTGTGTTCAATGAAGCCCCGACCCCTAGACTATATTTATTTTATACTTGTTACAGTTACAGCGTACTTTCTCTCAAATTAAAAACCATAATTGGTATTACTTCAAACGCTTAATTAAGAACTGAACTGTTAGATTTGTTATTGAAACCAATTAATTTATCAAACAAATCCAATATGTATCCTAAATTGCTTGCAGATGCGATTTATCTTAATTTTGCTTATTAACTAAGAAATATAAAATATTTCATTTTATTTCAAATAATTCCTTTCAAACATGAAATGTGTTGCATCTACATATATATGAACATAAAATTAAAATGTTTGTTCGTGCAAGAACCTCAAACCTCCAAAAGTTCTTGATTATTTTGATATTTTAACACAGACGTAAATGTTTTACATGGAGACTGCTTTTAGTTATCTGTTTTGCTGTAGCTCGACTAGATGGGGCTGTAGCATAAACTTCTACGTAGTTCCAATCTCTATGAGAGTTAATATATACGGCTATTTAAGTATGAAAAATATCTATGCGTTTTGAGGAAGGGTCCCACAATCTTAGAAAGCAGATCTGTGGAGCTGAGCTGATGAGAAAATCCAAATTGCTCTTTAAAATGTAGAGTTACAGTATTTTTAACCGACTTCCAAAAAGGAGGAGGTTCTCAATTCGTCGGAATCTTTGTTTTAATAATACAACATTATAGCTAGCCGGCAAATGAGTTAATTGATCTAAATTCCACAAATTTTCATCTACAAAAAACTTGAACAGCTTATAAAATGCTTTATTTAATAATACATTTTTTTTAATTTGAAACGATAAAGAAGTAAAATAAAGACAGTCTGCGGAATTTTATTATAGACGTGTACATCCATGGGTTTGACCCATATAAGATTTATTTATTTTTGGAGGTGACATCTGGGGATAAAAGCTCAATTTCCTTTATGATATTGACCATGTGTCTGTCAGTATTTTACATGTAAATGTTTAATACGATTAAATAATATATCTACTATTAAAATTACACGCCAAAACCTCAACAACTTTTAAGCTCAAGCAAAAGCTAATTATTGATATTTGACCCTGTGTGATAGGAAATGAACTATATATATATATAGAAGTTAGAAAGTGTGTCGACAGCGCGCGCGTTAAAAATCATCGTGAGCATCCCGCTTATCTCGCGAGCGAAGCCGCGAGCAAAAACTATTTGTAAATAATTTTAACATTCCATACCTATATAACCGCTTAATAATAGGAAAACACAAAGCATCGAAACCAAAGTTCAAATCGCACGCTCTGAATGAACTTGTAACTAACCTATTCGATATTAGGTACCTGTGATTGGATTGTGAAGTCAAAGCGTGTACTGAAACCCGTTCAATCAAAATTCTTGAGCAAATCTACAGTTACATGGGAAATATATCTTCGTGTAATGTCACAGATTATATACACTTTGGTATTGTAACCCAGACTTATTTATATACTCACTACAGATATTAAAGTAGGTAGTATATATATAACCTACTAGATTATAAAGGTTTTATTTATTTTGTAAGCCTAGTACCTAACTGTCTTACTTTAGTTCAAAATTGTTACAAACCTACAACATTAAGTGCTCTATCTGTCAACATATTAAACACACACTACACACACAATTGGGCGACCGAACTCGGCTTGGCGTTTTGTAAAATCGTATTTTATCGAAAAAAAGATGTAAAAATAGCGTTTTTTTAAAAAAAAAGAAGGCACCTATATACTTAAATAAGCTTAAAAAGTAAAACCTTATCTAAATATACAATTTGATCCAAATGACACGAAATTTTATATTTATTATTTATACAAGAATTGCTCATTTAATATTATAAGATATGTTACCTATGTAATTCATAAGCACTAAAACCTTTTTAAGCTCTAAAACCGTTTTTATTAATTTCAGAGCCCTACACCACCCCAATACGTATTTTGGTATCATAACGAGAGGATGATAAACTATGACGCGACTCGAGGAGGTATTACAGTGGAGACAGAGCCGGGGGCTAGAACACAATCGAGGCTAACTGTACGAGGAGCGACATTGAAGGATTCAGGAAACTACACTTGCAGTGCAAGTAACACGGAACCCGCGTCGATACACGTCTTTGTGTCTGAAGGCAGTAAGTGTTTATGACTAACACATTTTTTAATCTTCAGATAGGTACCTACAACTTTTTTTAACTTAGTTATAACTTTTTAAATAAAACTATCTTTTCGGATTATTTTGCGGATTTATTTTGATTTTTCATTCCTGACGTTTCGAATGCTTTACAGCTATCATGGTCACGGGAGAGACTAAATTAAAAAAAAAATTTTTTTGTAAAATTGTGGGTAGGTACTGTCTGTAACAAGTATATGACGCCTTTGAGACGTCTAAAACCTTAGTCTCTCCCGGGACCATGATTGTTGTTAAAGCATTCGAAACGTCGGGAACCAAAAATCAAAATAAATCCGCGAAATAATCCGAAAAGATAGTTTTATTTAAAATGTCAACTTTTCGCGTAAATCTAAGAAAGTATTGGTTATAACTTAATTAAAAATAACTAAAAAAAAATTACGTGATTATCAGTTCACTTACGGTGAAGGAAAACATCGTGAGGTATAACTGCGTATCTGAGAGAACCTAGCAAGTTTTTAACATACTCGTAGTACATGTGATTTCCGCCAGCCTGCATTGGCTAGCGTGGTAGACGTATGTAAAGCTAGCAAGGCAAAGTGAGCAGTATCGCTTAAAAGTAAGTGCATAAATTAGAGCCCATTTAGTGCTAATTTAGTGCTAAACCCTAAAATTTGATGCTGTTATATTTTGGCAGAAAATTAGAAAACTGCGAAAATTAGAATACGCTAATTACATAACACAGCGTCAAATCAATCTAGCATTAATTTAGTGCTCAATTACTGCTGGCCATCCATGAAGACAAATATAAAAATGTATATTTTTTTTTACAAGTGTCCCTGCTCATACCGTTAAATTAGCAAGTTTTGTTATATAAAAAAAACTACAAATTTTAGTTTTAAATAAAACTATATTTTCGGAGTTTTTCGCGAATTTATTTTAAATTTTTAGTTCCCGACGTTTCGAATGCTTTACAGCAATCATGGTCACGGGAGAGACTTAGGTTATAGACATCTCAAAGGTAACAATTATACGAGTATAACACCTTTTAGATAAAATATTATACCTTTCTGTAATCAAAATTTATTTTAAAATATATCCGAAAATAACATTAAAAATTCAAGTAATAGTATAAAAAATGTTCTAAAAGACAAAAAAATCAAAAGTGCATACTACAAGACTTCCGCGATACCATTCAGACAAAGAGAGACAATAACATTCCCAAGGAGGGTTGACGTCAGACAGGCGGCCGGTCGTAAAACTTTAGCCAAATTCTATCAGCAGTACAGAAGATGTACTGCGCCGACCCCAAGTAATTGGGAAATGGGCAGGGAGACGAAGATGTACAGATTCGGCTTATTTACAATTTTATTTATAAGCATGTATAGATGTCAAATAATCACGATGTCAAATCTAAGAAAGTATTATACAAATTTTTATATTCATTGGCTTCATGGGTGGTTCATTTTTGTCTCTTCCAAGAGAAAATGCGTACAAAAGTAAAAAGTACATTTTACAATTTCAGGCAACAAAATGGCCGCAATCCTCCGTCGGAACAGCGCGATCCACGGCATCACCTCTAGCATCACCATCCTACTCTTCACGTGCACGATGATCCACTTCGGCCTGCGATGACGTCAGCGGTCTATAGACTAATATATTTATGAATTCAGTGCATAGATTATATAAATATATAGATGCTAAACGGCATTGATTTCAATATACTTCTTTCTTGCCACGGTCTACTTTTACTGTTATTTTTACCCGACTGCGGAAAAGCCCAAAGGAGGGTCATGTGTTTTTAATATATTTTTTTAATTTCATCTTTATACTAAGTGTATTGTAAGTTATCGTATATAATATAATCATTAGCAAAAAATTCAAACTATTCTAATACATTTTAAAAGACCAAAATAGACATGTTTAATTTTTTAATTAATTTTGTTATCAATACTTAAATTTTTAAAACTTTTGAAAATTATTGATATGGAATATGGAATAAAGTTATATCTAAATTAAATTATTAAAATAAAATTGTATAATAAATAATAAAATATCTATGTAGTTAAAGCACCTAATTAATATTCGAATTTACATAGTAGCTACCTAACTGAATGGATTTATATTTGTCAACTAGAACCTCTTTTGTTATTTAAAAAAAACTTTTCAGGTTTAATCTATCAGTAGCTGCAATGCTGCACTATTTTTTATTTAAGTTATACATAGATACATCTAATAGATTATCTATAAATATGAATGAATTTATTAAGGAATGAAACACATTTTAATTTCTGAATTCGTAATAACTAAAATGGACTCTCATAATTATAATTAAAGTTTATTTTTAATCTATGTTTAACACAAAACCCGAATGAATTGTGGTCAATTAAATATGAACTAATCAGGCATAGTTTGTTCCATTAATTATAAATTATGAAATTTCAATTTTGTTCTAAATGTCGACTAAATTACTTAGCATCGGTTCTTGTTAAAGTTATGAATTCCAAGGAATTAAAACTTAGGCTAATTCTGACTTTTATGTAATTTTACTGATGTATGTATTTTAATGGCATTTCAAAGCGAGAACGGGTTTTATACTGTAGGGTCCCTAATAAAACTTCGCGATATTCCTTGCTTACATTCTTATATTTAGTACTTTTATAAACGTCAGTGAGTTACATAATTTATAATCATAATTTTCAATATTACAAACAATTCGTAGTGACCTACATGGTGGTACCGACTACCGACATATCTGTGCAAAAGCGCGGGAAAACAAATGAATATCCGCGCCTTTATTTATTTTTTTAAAAACACATTCCTATCGGCCAAGGTCACATAAGTAACTGCCTTATACATAAATCATTACAAATTAATCAAATATTTTATTTTCTATTAAAACACTCAATATATAAAAATGCAACCTTACAATACCTACATCTTACATGGAAGAAATTGAAACGTTATTCTTCCATATTAATTAGTATGAAATCCGTTATAGTTTTGAAATATCGTGAATATCGTACTAAAGCCACTATACAGTTAACTTGGCATGTTTAAAGATAATAGGCAAAGGTCATATTCATACGATTTGTCCCCACAAAGGAAAATCTGACAAACGAACAGACAAAATAAAATGATAATTTTATTATATATAATTATTTTATTAATTTATCCGGTATATTTAAACTTTACATCAAATCCATTACGAGTAATAGTAATAATTTATTATATTGTTTCAATTTTAATCATAACATGGCTAAGTTAACGATAATCAGATTAGTACTGTGGTGTTGCCATATAAAAATAAAATAATGGTAAAATATCATAGCGAAATAGAAATACAACCTACGTATACTTGAATTTAAGGACTAATTCTAAAGTTGTTATTCTGTAAATATAAAATAAACGTAGCATAGTTTACTTATAGGTATTGTAAATAATTTGTCAGTGTTATTTAAAATTACTACTGTACAAACAATTTTGGTGATCCTGTATGCAATAAATACTTCTTCGGAAAGGTGTTTTTATTAAAATAACTAGCTGACCCGGCAGACCTCCTCCTATCAAATCAAGTGCGTAGTAGGCCTGATTAAAAATGGTGTTATTACGTTTTTCCGGGCATTATCTATCGTTTTTCCATAAATTTTAATTAAATTTGATATAGTTTTACAACATAATTTACAATTGAATTTAAAAGAAAGTGATAATTGTCAACTGATTATTAGTATTAAAAGAAAAGGTAATGGTACTAGTATAGTATTATATGATCTGTGGTAATGGCAACATGTAGCGACACCTATTATCTCGACCGTAAACTACTTGACTTAAGGTTGTAACACTAGGAAAGATTACGAAGAAATGACTGGAGTGTCTTACGTATAGCATGGGGTCTAATCACGAAAAAAAAATAGCTCAAATAAATGTCGATAGATGACGTTACATGTATTACTTATTATCAGCAATCAGATGATGTGCTGTGCAAATATAACACAAATATATACAAATGGCGCTTTTGTTTTTTATGAATTGTTTATCACGGTTAAAAATAGAAAATTCACTATTTTTTTTTAATTCAAATGCAGGATGAATTTTACAATATTTACCATACGTTGGTTGGCACATTTTAAAAAAATAAAATAGTTTAAAGTATTTGCCAATCAACGACATCTATTATTTATTTAAAAACAAAAATAGCCCGAATTAGCCTTACCTAATTTCTTTGTATGGGATGAGGTATCTGTACTATAATAGTATTATATGATCTGTGCGTGTAGATATTGTAGAGGAACAATGATGATGTTCATAAAAGTGGAAACAAATTATAAAATATATATTTTGTCATCAGAAAAATCATGAAAGAGAACCAAAATTACTTTAGTGTCGCGATTCAAATCCTGGGTCTCGCACCTCTTATATTTTCATGTGCGAATCATTCCCAACATGATTACCACTTGCCTCACGATGAAGGAAAATATCGTGAGGAAACCTGTATCTTGATGAGAACCTACAAGTTTTTGAAAGACATGCTCAGTCTGCCCGCACTTGGCGCGTGGTGGATTGTGGCTTGATCCCCCTCGTACTGAAGGGAGGCCCGTGCCCAGCAGTGGGACGTTAAAAAAGAGCTGAATACATACAAATTGGTTAGATTTTAAATAAAACATAACTCTTTTTAAAAAAACAAATTTATTTACTTACATGATAACATCTGATATAATTTAAATCGTCAACAATACATACACTGTACATTAAAAACAGCCATATTTGATTTTATACCACACCACTAGCTTACTCCCGCGACTTCGTCCACAAAGAGATTTAGAAAAATAATTTTTATAATAACTAAAATTACTTGAGTAAAACTATTCAGGCTAACACTTTCTTAGATTTACACGAATTATCGACATTTTAAATGTTTTTTTTTTCTGATTTTGTTGCAGTTTTATTTTACTTTTAAATAACATGTATCAGTAAAATGTCAAAGTAATATAGTGGATATTTACCTCTTTTAAACCTTTATAGTTTGAATTTTTAGAATTTCATTCTTAAACATTTCTAAGATATTTATAGATATTTCAGACCTAAAACTGTATACGAATAAAGTTTAAGTTCAATTTTATTTAATCCGTTTTTTTTTGGACTAGCAAATACCCATGGCTTTGTTTATTGTGACGAGTTACATAACCATATAAATCCATAACAATCATGTCGCATATAAAATAAATGTAAAGTTTCTGCTATCAATAATATTTAGGATATAATTTTCAAGATATCTATAATGTCTCGGAATAGATAAAACTTTTTATCCGCCATTTTTAATTTAATATTAAGGTCGAGTCTTGCCATTTCGAAATACAAAAATACCAATAAGTCCACATTTATACCTCTTTACTAATTTACCTATATTTGTATGTAAAAATTCCAATTCAATAACCATCACTCAACTATAAACCCATTTTCTTACTTTACATATTGTTAAAAACATTTTGTTTTAAATAGACAATTTTACTTACAGTAATAAATTATGATATTTAACGTGGGTAGGAACGTAAACCGACTTCAATAAACGAGGCTGTATTTTTGTGTGTATATATGTTACGACCATTGATATATAAAAACATAGATTTTCTCACATTTCCTAACAAACATCTCTTTAAAAAGTGGTGTCGAAGTGTGACGTCAAACCAAAAATTTCTAACTTTCTAACTTCTCAAACACAAATCCGAACTTACGCACACCACAATAAGTACTTTTTTAAACGAAATAACGTGCGTTTTAATTTTGTAATCAGAAAAGCAAAGAACAAAAGAGATTTAAAAAGCTCATAATTTTGAATTGTGCGCTTCTTATTCAAGACACTTGTGAGACGCTAATTGTGTATATTTAGGTTTTGTATATCAATAGTTACTACATATAAATAATAATAATAAATAAATATGTTAGGACTTTAACACACAGCATGACTTTAACAAACATCCATCCAAACTTTCGCTTAACACTTAGCACCATCCACTTCCATGGTAAGCTACGAGGCCTGTGTTATGGATATCAGATTGTTGATACATTACAAATATATAACTTTAAATACATACATATAACAAATATGTATAACCGCAACGAATATGGAAATTATATAAACTGTTATTTTTTTATTTTCTTACACTGTCTAAAACCCAATGTTGTCGCCATTACAATTTAAAGATATGATTCAGCCATTTTGAAGACGGTTACTTAGCTAAAAACATTGTATTTCTATTGAACTAATTCGCAATGACATTAATCAAACACGTTATTGCTTCGTCCCTTATTATATAATTGCAATATTATATATAATTGGCAGTAATTAATAGTTAAAGCATGTTTTTATTTGTCTAATTTATATTTATTTCTAAGGTTTTGCTGTAAAGTTTTTTACTGTTATTAATCTTTTCATAATGATTTAGACTCTGTATCTTGGTCCTGTTGTTTTATTAAGTTCCAATAGTGTCCTTTTTGTTTCTTCAACTGCTCGTGCGTGCCCATCTGCGAAAATAAACAAAAATTAACTTCATTTTGACAGATTGTCTATATCTTTCTTTTCTATTAAGAATAAATAGAATGAATATATAATAATTTTCAATTTACCATCATCTATTTAAAATCTGAGTGTAGGATGATACTCCAAAGTGTTATTTATTCAAACAAAATTTTAGAGTTACGCCATGGGAAACTACTACTACGAAAATTGTTCAATTAATGTCAACAGATAGCGTTTTTATCGATACATTATTGATATTTGTAGCACATTATTACTATATATCACTAATAGCACCTCCAGGTAAATTTCTAAGAAATCTATTGTTAACTGACACGTTGGCGTGTCCGCGGTCGTTGAGGGACTAATTTCCTTTCGCTGAGGTGCGTCCTTGGATGCTTTAATGGATAGTTGGTCTTATATTTATTTATATCATATAAGCGCAGCGCCATCTATCTTGAATTTGGTAACTAAGAGAAGAATCTATGCAATGAACCTCATCTAAATCAAGAAAACAAACATATACAAACACACATAAACTTTCGCGTTTATAATAGTAAGTACCTGGGCGACCGAGCCTTGCTCGGAGTTTTTGGCCAAAAAAACATTAAAAAAAAACAACCTAAGAATTTGAATAAATACAAAAAAAAAAAAACTTTGTGTCCGACCGAGATACGAACCCAGAAACCTATGGTTGTCAAACTTGCGCATTGGCCGCTTGACCATGATGCTTATATCTCAGCATGCGAAATTATCGAACATAATATTTTGCGTGGAATTATTAATTTATTGAAATAATGCAAAAGAAATCATAATAATAATAAAGCTCTATTTATTTATTCATTTATTTATCGTAAAGGCTTACTAACTAAATTTACATAAAAACATTTATTTAACATTATAATTTTACCATTTGTATATAAATTTAATTTAAAAGTATGCACAGCTTTTTATAAAAGTAGTCCATTAAAATTTTATTTGGTTAAGAGTATATAAGGCATTTATTACAATAAACAAAAGAAGAAAAAAAAACTAATCTAAATATTTAAATGCACTTTCTTTTTAAATAAATTTAAACTATCAAAAAAATGTCTATATCATATTGCTGAAATATAAAATTATATAATTTAGTGACTATTTATTAACTTATAATTTTTTAACTAATAATTTTGTAATCTGGAATTAAATTATTTTAAAAATCTTTAATATTATTTGAAATTATATTGTATATATATAAATTATTATTAACAAATAAATAAATAAACAATGACAGTACATTAAATAATTCAATTAAGTAAATACTAAACATTTCACAATAATAAATATAAATAAAATTTCTTTCCATACATTAATTCTGACAATAGTTATAAATTAGGTATTTAATTTGGTATTTAAATGTATTTATTTAGTAAATGTCTTTTTCATGTATAGACCCCTCTCGGTTAACTCCAAAGTAGTCCTGCATAGAGCTCTCCGTTTGAGATTATGCTTGTATGATTGCAAAGGGTTTATTTTCAAATTTTGTTTCCAATATATAATTTGTTTCTGATATGCCTATCAAGTTTATAATTTTATCTTTGTGTTCTTTTAATTTGTTGTAGGAAATACTGCTTTTAATTCTAGAAGTTTTTCTGGTGAAGATATGTATACCTTTGTTAATTGTATGTCTGTTTTTTTTTGGAGGGTTATGGTCGAACTCCCCCACAGTGACACAGGGATAAAGATGAGGAGGTTCCTACTGTGTTTAATAAACTGTATCTTGCAGTGTTGTTTTTAGTTGTTCCTGGTTATCATTTGTGTGGTTGAAAGTTAATTTTGGTTTTTGTAATATAAAGTCTTTAATATTACCAGGTATGGTTTTCTTTGTATGTTGTTTATTTGTTAGTTTTTGTTTATAATTGAGGTAAGGCGTTTCTAGAGATACAGGTAGACTTCTTTTATTTGAGTATTGGCGAGAAGTGTTCTTATTATTATCCACAATAATTAGTTTGTCATATTTAAAGAAAGCTGTTTTGCCTAGGTCTTTTTCTTTATCTTCAGTTGGGCTTGTAACTCCTTGCGTTTGTTTAAGACTATTTTTTCCTCTAGTTCATGATAGGATTTTTCACCTTCTTCTACTCTGAACATAACCAAGTTCTTGCGTCTAATATGTCTTTCTAAATTATTTATTGAGGTACTTTGTTCCTGGATTTTTTTCTCAAGAACTTCATTTTTAATTTTATGTTTAAATCATTATTGTTGATTGTATTTTTAATGTCTTCTTTCATTTCTAACATTTCTGTTTTCTACTGTCTTATTTCTTGTTGCATGTTTATTAGCAACTTTTTTATGTCCTCCATCTTAAGTGAGAAGTTGAAAGTAGAAAAGCTGATTGAAAAAGAGCACCAATTATACCTAGTTGAATTGCAATTTTATACCGAGTACCTATTAGTTTTTGAGGTTATAAACTTATGTTTTAATATTTGACGCTTTCACTTCACAAATTATTTTGTTTTATTGTCATTACACACAGAAAAGATGGTTTTGCACTGATAGGTAGTATCTTTAAGTTATGTTTGTCACTTTTGTATTTGTTTGGTAGGTGAATTTTTAAAAGCTCATTTGTTCTTCATTTACATATTGCCCATAGGTTTTATTTAAAAAAAATCAATTTTTCTTTAGATTATTTTCACTTAAATATATTTAAACTTGATGTAAATACGGACACGATGTTGACAGTTGCACAGTGGCGCCTCCCACTCACCAGAAGTGACAATGCAAAAATTGTGAAAATGCAAAAGAAAATCGCATGAAAATTCGAAAATTCGCGTTTTTCCAGTTATAAGACTAATCTAGATCGATTTATCGCCCCCGAAACCCCCTGTATGCTAAATTTCATGAAAATCGTTGGAGCCGTTTCCGAGATTCAGATTATATATTGATATATATATATATATATATATATATATATATATATATACAAGAATAGCTCGTTTAAATATATAAGATTAGAGTGACATCTCAGTGCCAATCTCACTGAGATTAGCCATTCAATTCAACACGGCGGGTCAGAGATCAGGCGTAGGAGAGACTTTACATGCTCCACGAGGCACGAAAGTGAAACACTGCCAATTTCCCAACGGGTTGTTACTGAGAATTTCTTAACAGAAAAACTTACTAACTGAACTTATTCCCACCCGGAACTCGAACCCAGGACCTCCAGTTCTGCAACCGTAGATACTAGCTACTACACCACCGAGGGAGTTCCTATAAAACCAACTAAATGGAAATTTACCTCAACAATCTTGCCCTTATTCAATACGACGATAAGATCAGCATTCATGACTGTCGAGAGTCTGTGCGCGATCACCAGCACTGTGCGACCTTTGGATGCTGTTTCCAACGCTGTCTGGACAACTTTCTCGCTTGCTGAATCTAAGGCACTGGAAATGAGATGACAAACGATGTATACGCTGACGACTTACTTTACTATAATAAATAATATTTCGCGACAACAAACTTTTATCCCATCCCCGATGTGTATTCACCTTGTCATGATGGGGGCTATTTGTGTTCGTGTTTTACTAAAAATCCTATTTTCTCAAAAGTAAATTTTTGGGGTTGGAGCTATTTTGCATAATTAAGTCCAATTGGACCCAGTTATGCAAAAACCGCTATATGCGTAAAAGTACCAACAGAGTTATAAGCATTTTTCTGTTGATAGTTGCACTTGGGTTATGTTTTGTTTTTTTGGTTATTTTAAAATTGAACAATATTTATATAAGTATTGTTTATTTTTTTATTCTATCCAGTATTTTGAACTGTTGCTATTAAAGCAGATAATTACATTTTAGACTTAGATGTTTCATACAAAATAGCATATTTTACAGTAATCACAATAAAACTTAATCCAGCCACATGAGATGACTGTGTTTGGAGTTATTTTTTAACAGCAAAATAAATAAAAACACAAAATATCTATAGTTACAAAAATCATGATACAAAATAATCAAAATTATTTTGCCGTTTTCATATTGTTTTTGATTATTATTATTGGATTTTATAAGAATAAATTGTGATTTTAACAAAGACTTCCCAAGTGCATTAAAAATGTTCATTTGAAAAAAAAACTATAATCAGAACAAACATATTTTCTTGCTCACTCTTCATGGTCCAAATTAAAATCTAAGTCAGTGTGTGTTATAAAATAAATAATAATTTAATTCACAAAACAGTCAGGATTGTATTGAAAAAAAATCAACTACCGCTAATAACAAATATCTATTTGACAGAAACAGCCATCATAGACTGGCTGCTTCTTACCTAACTTGAGCACTTCTACCTCCTAACATATTGAAATTTGTAAAAAACAGCCTTAAAGGTAGGCTGACTTCTGCAATATAAGTATTTTAGTTAGTGTCAAAATTGGATGCATTTTAAACCAAACAGACTGTTTTTTACGAAATGTTGAAAAATGTTGAAATGACTAGATTTGATGGCTTATTATCTTCGACATTAATAAAGATGTCGACATGGTTGTTTTTGTATAAAATTCGCCATGTCTAAATTAGTATGACTGTTTTAATAACTATTTTTTGGAAAAACTGTGTAATAGCTGTTTTCTGCATAACTAGGTCCAATTATAAATAGAAATAAATATACCTGGTAGCTTCATCCAATATCATGACAGGAGGATTCTTGAGGACTGCCCTCGCTATAGCTATCCTCTGCTTCTGTCCGCCGCTGAGTGACATGCCCCTCTCCCCGACCATCGTGTTGTATCCGTCAGGAAAGTTGCGGATAAAATCGTCGGCATTCGCTGTTTTAGCTGCTTGGTATACCTGGTAAGGTAAAAATCCTATCCCATAAATATTTACGACACGTTTGGCTCAGTTTGTAGCGACCCTCTTGCCGTACCAGCGGTCGCGGGTTCGAATCCTGCTCGAGGTATTCATTTGTGTGATGAGCACGAATGTTTGTACTCCAGTCATGGATGTTTATATTTATAATATGTATATATTTAAAGTTATATATGTGTAGTGTATCAACTATCTGGTATCCATAACACAAGCCTCGTAGCTTATCATGGAACTAGATGGTGCTGAGTGTTAATGTCCCAACATATTTATTATTATAAATATATGCGAAAGTTTGGATGGATGTTTGTTACTGAATCACGCCAAAACATTTGAATGGATCTGGATGAAATTTGGCACAGAGATAGATTATAGGCTACTTTTTATTCCGTAAATATACGGTTGCCGTGGAATAGATTTGTTCTTTCTAGGGACGAACCCGAGCGTAGCGAGGGTGAGTCACTGGCAATAACGTAATTCTCACTGTGAGTTAGAACAACATTACTATTTAATAATATTATTTAGTACGTTTTAAATATAAATAGTTATTGTAAATGTACTTACTACTTAAGGAGATAGATATATGCTATTGCGGACTTTTATGTAGACCTTTTTAAGACCTACAATTTATAAGTACATTGTTTTGATGTATCCTTGATTTCTAAGGACTCTACAGAACCAGTTACATAAAAATAATCTCCTCCTTTGAAGTCATTAAATAATTGTAAAGGTTTTACTCGTAAATCATGATTTTCATCATTCCAAACAAAATCATACCCACAAATCAAATCTCAAAGATCTCACCTCAGCATCCGAAGCATCTGGTCTTCCATATCTGATATTCTCCTTCACAGTAGTTGCAAATAACACCGGCTCTTGACTTATAATCCCTATCGCCCTGCCTCGAAGCCAACGACAATCGAAATCGCGGACATCGATATTATCTATGGTAACTGAGCCTGCATTTACATCGTAGAATCTGTAAATAAATAGTTCAATTATAAATAAATATCCAGAATATAAAGATCACTTCACACTATAAAAAATTAATTATAATTGTAAATTTAATTAAAAAATTATAATTAAAATTAAATAATTAATTAATATAAAAATATTAGTACTATAAAATATAGAAAAATTGAATAAAAAATAAAATAAATTAGCCATAAATTTTGTAGTGGGAGATTTAAAGACTAACTTCAGTTAGGTACACTACTGTAGTCAAAAACGTCTACGAAAAATGTTTACAAAAATAACTAGTTTCGCCTGTGACTCCGCTCACGTTATGTGCGTTTGCGTATGGGTTAATTTAGAGTATCCTCTTATCTTATAAGATATCCCTACCCCAAATTTCATTCAAATCCAAATGACTTTAAATATTAGTTTCACTGAGACAGGAACTTATTTAGTACATTATATTTATATTTGTGTTAAAGAATCATGACAAGGACGAAAAAATCGTTTAGAAAATTGCAAGCCCTTTTTTAAAAGTATATAATTTATCCCACTTTCACCTACCAAATTACTATGACATACAACGATTTTCTTTAAATAAAACAATTTTTTGGATTTTTGGTTCCAGACTTTTCGAATGCCTGCTGAAACGTCGGTATCCAAAAATCAAAATAAATCCGCGACAAAATCCGAAAAGATAGTTTTATTTAAAATGTCAAATATTCGCGTAAATCTAAGAAAGTATTATCTAATAAAGTATTACACAACATATTTACTTAAAATATAATTGTTGTGGCTTCATCATTAGGTTACGGAACCCTAAAAACATACATTGTATTGAGAATCTCTCCTTTAGTCAGTTAACTAAATTAGATACCTTTCTAATAGAGCAGCGATGGTAGATTTGCCATTACCGGACGTCCCCACTATGGCTATGGTCTTCCCTGCAGGTATCTTCAAATTGAAATTCTGCAGAACTATCTGAAAATATTAAAAATAATTAAAGCTTTCTTTATCAAGTTTCTTTAGTTAAATAAATAAATAATTATTAAACGTGAAAAGTAACAAACAGACCGAAAGAGCTTCACATATACATTAGGGTGCATTGTTTAAATAAAAAAAAAAAAGGTTTTTTTTAGCTTGGGTGCAGAATTTGTAGCTTAAATAAAAAAAAATTGAAATAAAAAAAATATTTTTACTCAACATTTTGAGGTGGCTCAGTAATTAATTACACACACAAATTGTTTTAAGTAACACCATCGTTATTAATAACGCCATCATATTTTTTTAATGTCATGGCAAAGGAAAGAGTGTTAAAAATAATACTTTTCATTAGTAAAGAACTGTCTATATAAATAAATATTTATAATATGTATGTATTTAAAGTTATATATGTGTAGTGTATCAACTATCTGGTATCCATAACACAAGCCTCGTAGCTTACCATGGAACTAGATGGTGCCCAACATATTTTTTTATCATAATTTAGATACATTGTAAATTATAGATATTTATACCCTTAATTATCATTTGTAAATCGTATTGTTACTATATTTTCATTTAATTTATTTAACCTTATGATTAACCTAAAATATCAAGTTGTGTTTGCTTTTAAACGGTTATGCATAATTGTGCCTGTATTTTAATTATTTAACTTAAATAATTTGTTGTAAAACATGTAAAACCACTAGCAAACTAAAATATATAAATATTTATATTTAAATATGTAAAATAATTTATTTGAATGACTCACAGCTTCTGGTCTCGTAGGATACGCGAATGTAACATCTTTGAAATCAATATCGCCGTGGAACTCGTGATACTTGATAGTTTTTGTACCTGAAGTGTCCATTTGAGGCTTCTTATTTATGTACTGCAAAAGACATTTTAAATATGTATAAGTTTAGTTACTTTTTGTGTTGCCATAGTAAAATATTTGTTTTTATTAGAATATAAATTTGAACACACTCTCACTATAAAAGTTGAGATAATATAATATAGCGTATGTACAAGGTCCACTCTCTATCGATTTCACTTTCATACTCCGGTGAGACGACAGTTCTCAAGACCGACAATTTCTCAATAACGAACTGGTACTAAGAATTTCTTAAAAGCAAATAACTACAAACGGTCCGCGGCGGGTTTAGATTTGAATAAACCTAGAACCGCAGTTAAAACTGCCTCACTCTAAATACTTTTTATTTGTTCACATTATTTTCCATACGGATACCTTATTTACATTTCCAAGTCTCTCTAAAATTAACTTTATACATCGCTCTAAAAACAAACTAACAACATACAAATAAAATCCAGGCATCGAACAGGAACTTCACAATTCAAGTGTCACAACGAAAATAAACTCTATCCGCATAGAAATAATGGCCATATTCACCTCAAACACTTCCCCACCAGCACTGAGTCCCTTCACCACAAAACTAAACATAGAGATATCTGTGCCACAGATCTCTGCAGTTTGGGCATCCACCAGGAACTTTACAACAAAGTGTCACAACGGAAATAAACTCTATTCGCATAGAAATAATGGCCATATTCACCTCAAACACCCTCCCACCAGCACTGAGTCCTTTCACCACGGAACCAAACAATAGAGATATCTGTGCCACAGATCTCTGTACAGTTTGGGCATTGACGAGGAACGCCATGACGTCACCGGCCGACATCTGCCCCGTTGACATGAAGTGCCCCCCTAGAAACATCGTCGCTAATACCATACTGTGAAATGTATGGTGTTGAGTTAATTTTTACGATTTAAAGCGGTTTATAAATATAATTGTATACGGGAATGGAATAGCTTTAGAAAATAATTATTTTATTTCTATTCTATTTTGCCATATTGCAAGTTTGTTTTTGTAAACTAAAAATTTTAACATTGTAAGGAAACAAGCATGTGTAATGGTATAAATGATGGACTACCCTCATATTGAAGGGAAACCATACTGTGTGTGATATTTTATTTTTTGCTATTAAATCTATACATATAATGAAATTCTGATTCGATTCTGTACCTTAAATATTTTTTTGGAAAAACAATAGTCAATCCTATGCCTAATCTATCGTTTTTAGAATTTTTGTCTGTCTGTCTGTCTGGGAACGAATCACGAGAAAACCACTGGCCAGATTTTGATAAAATTTGATATGATGATAGCTGGCTATCCGGATCAATGTATAGAATACTTTTTACTGCGGGAAAATATAATATTATATACTTTTAATTAAAAACACTACAATTTTTTTTTATAATTTCTATACCAATTGAGCAATATAATACATATACATATATAATTTATGAACAAACAAACTCACCCATTTAAAAACAAATTAGTCCCAGCCTGAAACAAGCCAACACCAAGACCCAATTCCATATTAAGATCAGCAGCAACATTGCACTCTTCTGCGAACAACTTCGCTTCATTCTCTTCGCCAGCAAACGCTCGTACCGTTCTCACGTTAGCTATAGCTTCTTCTGCTACTAACGTTGCTTTTTCTATCTGGAAACAAATAGGTTTCAAGTAAAACAGTACATCCATACTCCCAAACTATATACTATTATAAATGTGAAAGTGTGTTTGTTTGTCCTGCTCGTCTTTTGCCTTTTTGTTTAGTCTTTCGTAGAGTGACGGATTGGCTTTTTTTTTGTGTGGATATAATTGAGGGGCTGGAGGGTGACATAGGCTACTTTTTATCGCGGGAAATTATCTCATTCCCACGGGAAAACATGTTATAATACAACCCACAACAACTCATCATACCTATCTTAATATATATAATTCTTTTGTACGTGTGTTTGTTAACCTACTCCTCCTAAAGGACTGGACCAATTTGGATGAAATTTTGTGTGTATATTTCAATGGGCTCCTGGATGGTTTGAAAACACAAATGAATCCGGTAAGTGGCGCTGCAGTCGGTGTGTCACTAAATTTTTATAAAAGACTCCATTTTCCGAGCAATAAATAAATTTAAATTGTTGATTAAATGGACTCCAAAACAGCTGGAGCGATTTAGTATAGATTTCTCAGAGATGAGATAATATATTATTATATCACATATAGATAACCAGCTATTATCATACCAAATGTCATCAAAATCCCTCCAGTGATTTTTCCGTGATGCGGTCACAGACCACAGACAAAAATTCTAAAAAACTATAGATTCGGCCTCTGTATCGATAATAAAATAATTTCAATAACATTTTCCAAAAAATATTTAATGTACATATTCGGCTTAGTTACAATTTTATTATACATATGTATAGATATATATAGTCTATCTATTCCATACTAACCGTAATAATAATAAAAATACCTGCGCTTGCGCATCTCGAGACAATTTCCTTAGTAGAGAGCCTATAAATGTACCACCTATAACAACTGACGGCACACACAGCATAGTCATGCCTGTTAGATGTGGAGATATCACTAGAAGGCTTACTGCAGATCCTACCACCTGAAATTTGAATTACATACCTACATTTTTACCAACTTTAAAACAGACTGAAGGTGCTTTTTGTGTCTATGTTACATAATGTCATTGGTTATTGTGGTCTTTTCTTTAATGAATCTGTTCATTAAAAAAAGACCACGAAGTGGTCGTTATATTTAAATTATACAAAAAAATCTTTTATGGAAATACATAAATGGATACCATATAAAGCGATTTTGTATTTGGTTTGGATTATATATTTAAAAGTTATATTTTATATCATACGTCGTTAAAGCGTTTAATGTATATTTTATAGAGAAACATCATAATATACATATAAATCAAATTAAATTAATTATTTACAAACTAACAATATTGCAATAGAATATATTAAATAAAATATTGAAATCATAATCTAACTGCATGTCTAAACTCGAACAACTAAAATACTTAGATGAAACAGATACATAAATAACCTAATAATTTAAAGTAAAAGAGAAAGCTACACCATGTATAAAACAAGTATGATTTTAAAAGCTAACCAGAATGTGCAAAGGGTGCTCCTATCACCTATTGATCGCTTTTGAGCAGTGTGTAAAACCTGCCCTGCGTGAAAAAGTTGTTCAAAAATTAAATTAATTGAAATTAAGACAATATTATACACTAGTGACTCAACCTTGCTCCGCTTTGAGTTCGTCTCTAGACAGAAACATATATCCCACGGAAACTGCACATTTTCCGGGATAAAAAGTAGCCCATTTGCTATTGTTTATCTCTAGAATATAATCTACCTCTGTGCCTAATTTCATACAGATCCGTTCAGCCGTTCTGGCGTGAAAGAGTAACAAACATCCATCCTCACAAACTTTCACATTTACAATATGAGTGGGATATTTTACTCATTACTTTTGATTTATTTTTGATATAAATTTTATTCTCATCTATCCATATATATAAAAATTACTGTTCGTATGTCTGTCCTCGATGCGTTCCTATACCAGTCAAGTACAGTACAACAAAGTACAACGGAGTGAAACGAGGATTAACTCTCTAGTATTTTATTAAAAAAACCCATCATCAGATTCAGGAATAGGTAATAAGCAAGTGTATAAGTTATTAACTAATTTAGTTTAGATCAGTTTAGGCTATGAAGAAGCAACATGAAACAGATAGATTAACACATTTTAATAATTTTTTTTACATTAGTAAAGGTAGTGCAATAATAATAATTTTATGTTAATAAATTCTCAATTAAATTATGAAGAATATTTTTCAATGCAACTTACTTGAGTAATTGCTCTCAAACCACCAGATATTGTTTGCTTAAAGGAACTTTTAAAATCCTGCACATCAACTGTTATCCTGAAATTTGGAAATAAATAAAAGTCACATTATATAAATAGGACATTTTTTATTTTATTAAAATAATTTTATTAAAATAATTTTATTAAAATTAAAATAACATAGCTGACTACGATCCATTGCCATAACTATACATAAAAAACACAACCTACTGGCACACTGATTAATTGTTAAAACTTAATTTCGTCAGGATGTCTACTAAATAATGCCATCTTTATATGCAATTACTTCCAATAAATTTTCATTTACCTATTAACAAGTTCTCCAGTTCTCTCTTGGTCAAAGAATGCCATGTCTTGTTGAAGTATTGACACAAACAAGTCTTGTTTCATCTGTGCCGCTACTCTTTCACCTACTTGGGCTAATAAATGAATATAAAAGAATGTGAATATTGCCTGGAATAGAAATTACATGAAAAATTAACATAAGAAATAATAAAATATATTAATAGTACATGAATCGAAAACCTATTCTTTAATATTTACAATATCACTCATTTTCGTTTATTATTTGCCTCATGAATTGAAAAATAAATAGAATAAAAAGACATATATTTAATAAGAGTCATATTAAATATGACCATGTAATATATAAAATATTAGTGACTAATTAGTCCATTTTCATTTTTTAGAGCAAACTTTTTCTAAAATAAAAGTAACCTAAGTTACTCCTTATAACATCAGCTATCTACCAGTGAAAGTCGTATCAAAATCAGTCCAGCAGTTTCGGAGATTAGCCGAAACAAACAGACAGACAAACGAAAATTTTAAAAACTAATTGTTTATTATAAGTATTATACATGTTTATTGTTTGACATTACAAACAGACACTTCTATTTTATTTATTTGTAATAACATTTAATTATCAGATAAACAACTTACTTGCCCAATGTACAATGAGATCATTTTCAAAGCAGGCATCTTTATCTCTTCCAGAAAATCAACTGTTAGATTTGTCCTCATACTTGCTAATATGTTTACTATGACTCCCAACATTGCAGGAATGTAGACATTAAGGAAGGCAACGGCTAGAGCAGACTAAAAGTACATATATATTTAACTTAATTGAATTAAAGTTCACTTGTAAAATCTGATAAAAATATAGTATAAAAAAAAGTCATATTAATTTCTTATACACTTATAATAAATGGAAATATGCATTTATAATATACTTGTACCAATTGTTATTATCATACATATTATGTACATCAAGTGTTATTGTAGCTTCCATTATATATTAAATAATGAAAGTACTTACCGCAACAGCTGCAGCTAAAAGCCATTTATGAGGGAGAAGGTACTCCCAAAACCTTTTCCAGTCAAACTTAGCACTGTCTTCATGGATATTTGGCCTACGCTGTATAATTCTTGATGGAAGGGCTTTACAATATACAATGCCATTATTATATAATAGACGTGCTGTTAACCCTAAGCTAACACCTGTGCACAGCTTCCAGGGGCTAATAAAAAGTAGAACACTAGTTTTCACATCCTTTTCTGCCGCAGTTTTAGCATTTGAAAAATACCTTTTAACTGCCTCTGATGGTTTGTTTTTTATAATATTTGCCAAGTGGACATTACTTTTAAATGAGACCAACCTAAAAAAAATATTTACAATATTAGCTTTATATTCATAAATGTTTAATTCAATTCTTTTGTTAAGTAATAGCTTCAAAATAAATAATGTTTCTAAACACATAATTTTTTAAGAAAACGAACCGTTGTCGCATAAGTTGACAAGGCTGCATATGCAATAACTGCCACATGTTGATGATTGCTTATTATAATTGAAAATAATTATTTAGTCATTTTTTCATGATAAGAAAACGATTTATGCATGAAAATTAATTTGATTACGTTAGTGGCTAATATGTCATATTTGATTTTCAAACATCAGAACCTCAGTCCTCAGGTCACTCGTCAATATCAAATATCTACTATCTACTGTCAATGTCAATCGTCTAACAATTGGATATTAGTAGAACATTTGTCACTCTCTGTAAAAATATTATAAATGGGGAAGATTCTTGAAAAGAGGACGCTACACGTAAGATCTATATACATTCAGTGTGAGGTTAAGCAATTTATTATAAGATCTCTTTTGTATCTGGTTTTTGATTCTGTTGTGTTTGCATCATACTTGTGCAATGTATTGTTATTTGTACCTAAAAGTTAGACCAGCTGAAGGAAGAATTGTGAAGGAGAGGTGCATTCTGTGGTGGTCCTGATTGACTGATGAATCAATACACAGCCTAAACCGTTTGTTGTAAAAACGTGAGTCGTGAAATTTGAGGGACGTATTCCTTATATGATGTAGGCATTCCACAAGAAAGTATTTTTCGAAGTTCATCCCCTAAGTGGGTAAAATAGGGGATTAAATATTGTATTAAACTCTGTCATTCATTATGTGAAATACACAGAAGTGGTGTTTAGCTTTAAAATAGAAAATAACAAATTTATATTTACATGATTTTTTTACGAAATTCAATTCCATAAGGGGATAAAATAGGGGATGAAAGATTGTATGAAACTCTGTAATTAATATGTAAAAAAGTACCAAAAATAAAAAAATAATCACCTGTTAGACTTAAAAGTTTTAAAATCACTCTGTAAAATGATGTCCATATAGCCTTAAAAGTTTTTGATTCGCCAATTTTGGTCATCTTATTGCTTTAGCTCACAATTTCTTTCAGTTTTTGTCTTTTAGGAACAAATAATGAGCGTTTATTATTTGTTAAGATATTGTAAAAGAATCGTTCGTAAATCGACTTTACAGAAAACTTTTTTTTTTGCATCCTGGCACTTCACAATTTGCAATTTTAATTTTTTAATACAATGAAAAAAATCCATTCACGCTATAGAGATTTACAATATACTGAGGATCATAGTCAGCGCGACATCTGGCGGAAGGAAAAAGATCTTCCTTCCCTCTTTAAAAGATCTTCCCCATTAGATCATAAACCAGATAGGCTTTTTGGTCTAGGTAGTTAATGTGTGGTCCTAAATCCTTGTCGGGTCTGTCTAACAATTACTTGACGAAGAGTGTCTCAACGGACGGCTCGACGGAATGCTCGAGGGACGGCTTGACGAGCGGCTCGACGGACGGTACGACGCATGGCTTTTGTGTATGTACTCAGTCTATAGTATATAGCTACACTATGCTTTTAAGATAGTATTGTCTTTATAATTACAAAGTGCAATACAAGATGGCGACACAGACATTACAGAAACGGAAACGTTTGAAAATTTAGCCAAGTAAAATTTTAATATGTCGTTATATTCGTCGTATTCGTAAGAAAGTAAGGAAAGGAAAGAAACCAACGAATTGTTAGAGAAAACTAAACATTCTGAAGAATTTATTTTATTCTTATACCTATATTACAGTAAATAATATATTTAAATACTATCTTTAAATACCTACACATAATCACTTATATTTTATTATTAAAATCGGTAAGACTATCATATATAGTATATTTATAGGAACGTAACTTCTAGATTCCTTTTCAATACCTACTTACGTGGCTAAGGGACGGAAAACTCGGTTGCAGTAATCGATTGTGCCAAACTTAACTATTCAGAACAAAGCCCCAGCAGCGGTGATTAAACCTAACCACCCTTTATTGTAATGGCATAATCCTTTCCACCCTCGATAACTCTCGAATGGGCACTACAAATCGGCAATAACGGCCGGCTATAAAATGTATTAATGTTTGACCGCTACGACTACCAGATAAATTGTTGGGAATTTAGATTGACTATAAAGTTTACTTAGAGTTTTGTAATTTCGAAATATAAGCCAAATATTAAATTAAATTCTAAAACTTAATAGGTATATACCTACATACATACACCTACAGTTAAATTAAATGTAATTTTAAGTAATTTATGTCAATTGATATGTCTGTGAAGTCTATTATTTTCACAATCTTTATTTTAAATTCAAATTCAAAATTCATAATATTTTATTCAGCATTAAATTATTACAATTTTTTACTGAACGTCATGAGTCTACTACCAGTTCGGAAAGAAGAAGCCTCAGACCTGATAGAACCGGCGAAAGAAACTCAGCGGGACTAATACTTATTAACTTGTTATCTTTTTTTAAAGTAAAACTAAAAATACGAATAAATACTACTTGACTAAAACCTACTTAAAATTGACCAATATGTACAATACATAATCAGATTCTTATAAAAACCCGCATAAAACTTGGCATAACTCAAAAAACCTTTGCATACGTATAAAAGAATAAAAATTAAAAATAATCGAATCGTATTCCACATTCACAGATGGTCAAGTGCGTATGCACCCTGATTTTGGCGCCAATAAACCCATTGTTTAACACAAGTGCCGCGAGTTAACGCAATTATTTGTATATCGCCGTTTTTTATTTGATTTCATGCCATTTAAAGTTTCGAAGTCTGTATATTATTTTTGTGAGTACCATTGTTTTGTCGAACCCATTTTAAGTACCTAAAGATTTTTTCATTATTTTTTTTTTTTAAATATTTTGATTCTCTGAATATTCAGATACATACATTATACATACTATATGCTTACTCAATAGAATTTAATATAGATAAACACCTGTAAAGATCGACCATTTAATGAATGAAGTTATAACGTCCAGACTTAAAAATAGACTTAAAACTAAAAAATACTGACAGATTTAATTCACTAACATCATAAAAAACCTATCAATACATGTAATGGCAAATATTGTGTAAAGGAGTCATAGGAATACCTACACTTTGAAAAGAGCTTCCACGTAAAAGTAATGACATAATTAATTATGGGTAAGTATATAAGTATTGTGTATTTTGTATTACGAATACTCTACGCGATTACTTTAGTCGATTGTAATTTTTCCCACACTGGCCATAATAAATTGTTAAGTCATTGTCCATTAATTTATCCGTATCATAAATCACATGAAATTTATGAAATGGTCATCAAATCCCGGCTACTTCTTTTAAAAATTTACACCCGAAAAGTAGTTTCCCATACATAATTTACCGATACTTTTTACCGATTTAATAGGTAAACTTAATAAATAATTAATATATTTAGGTATAATAATGACTAAAGATGCAATACATCTATTTATATAAAAATTATACGTATTTTCCTTGGTCACGCCATAACTTGAGAACGACTTTACCGATTTTATTCATCTTTTCTTAAGTTTTCTAATACTTTGTAGAAGGTTCTTATGGAAAGAAAAATTTCGAAAATTGTGCAGAACATTGGAAAATTTATCGCATTCCCACGGGAAAACACATTATAATACAACCCACAACAACTCATAATACCTATGTATATATATATAGTCTATCTATTCCATATATAGTCTACCTATTCCATAATTACGATTAAAACGTACCTAGGGACGTACCCGAGCGAAGCGAGAGTGAGTCGCCAGTTTAATATAAATTTTAGTTCAAATAATAAATTCTAATAACAATCATAATATTTATTTAATATTTTACAATTTTTAAAAAGTTTTTAATCATAACAATGAAGTTTGTATCGGGTTAACCTGTCAACTATGAAAAAGGTCGGTTTGCCTGCCGAGTAATCTTTGACCATAAATGTTTGTTTAGTTCATCTGGGCTATTGGCTAACTTTGATGGCTAACAAAGCTAAAATTCGTCATCAACTGTTAATATTTTTATGAGGAAATTAGTTTAAAGTTGCTAACGATCTCTATAATTATTGTACTTATGATAATTTATCAATCGGTTCTAGCTATTAAACGCGGCGAATACCTATCACTTTTATACCTACATACATAGACTGGCTTAGAAAAGAATCTAATTCAATTCAATTTTCTTTTTAATGGCTTCAAAGCGTGCCAGTTTATCCAAAACGTAAATACATTTAAAAAACGTAGAGATGAGAAGTCACTAACTTTTTTTCCATCTTGCAACAAAACGTATTTACGTGGGCATTAAACACTTACCTAGTACCTACATATGTATGTATTTGTCATCTATACATATAATAAAATTGTAACTATGCCGAATCTGTACATTAAATATTTTTTGGCAAATCTTATTGAAATAAACATTATTATCGATACAGAGGCCGAACCTATAGTTTATAGAATTTTTGTCTGTCTGTCTGTCTGTCTGTCTGTCTGTCTGTCTGTCTGTCTGTCTGTTACTGCATCACAGAAAAACCAATGAAGGGATTTGACGAAATTTGGTATGGTGATAGCTGATTATCCGGGTCATAATAGATACTTTTTACCGCGGGAAAGTATCTCATTTCTTAGAAAAAATACAAAACTGCAATGTAAGATTATACTAATATGTAAAACCTAAGAATTTGGTTTTTGGTCATCTCAACGCGGGCGGAAATTATATTCCATAGGTCTTTAAAATAATTCAAGTTATTATAATATTTAAAAACATATTCATAGCTGTATTAAATTAATTGTTTACCCACATGTCAATTGCAATAAAGCAATATTGAATGACAAATTCTAATATCTCCTAATACTATAATTTATGAGTTGTGGTGACATCAAAATATGCATTCACCCCTGCTTACACTTAAATGGTTAGGGCGTGATGTTATAAAATGACTCGAGATTATCTATCTATAAAAGCTATAAATATGGTTTAATAATGACCATCTGGTAGTGTTCTAAGTCAAGGTAGAGCAGACCTATCGATGCAAGATAATGTTATGTGACTTCCAAAATGAATAATGTAAGATATTGCGAACTTATACGATACCTACCTAGTGATGTAACATTAAATTTTCCTTTGTGTTAATGTCCATACCATTTTACGTATCAGTGTCACCTACACTAGTCTTGTCCTTGGCAGTGTCGGAATTTTCACATATAAGCTAGGTACTATTCAGCCAAAAAATATGATAGATTTAAAAATGAACAGAAAAGCCTAATATGAACTCTTAAGAATTAGTCTTTTACGGAAAGTACCTGAATGATTTTGAATTCTGTACTCTTGAAAAAAAAACATGCTCCAGAAAAACGCGCTTTTTTTCATGTTCTTTTTTTAAGTTTTTTTTATGGTAGAAAAAAATTTTTGTTTGCAACACTATACCTACCCATTAAAAAATAAGTATTTCTCCTTTCTATACTTAACTTATTTGGACTTACTTATTGGACCAAATAAATCTGTGCCCAATAAATTGTATGGCCAATAAGATATATGTATATTTGGTATACTACTGTAAACCGTCGGATGTAATACAAAAGTTACTAATTTTAACTGTAAACTATTTACTAAATTGAAGACATGATTAATTTAATTGAAAATATGGTTAGTATGGAGATCATACTAATTAGACCGCAATTAGTAGACTAGACGAAATTAATATTAATTTATTATCAGCGGCTTCAAATCCCGGGTCTCGCACCTTTAATATTTTCATGTACGTATCATTTCTAACATGATTACCACTTGCCTTACGGTGAAGGAAAACATCGTGAGGAAATCTACATGTCTAAGAGAACCTTGCAAATTTTCGAAAGATATGTGAAGTCCGCCAACCCGCACTTGGCCAGCGCGGTGGACTATGGCCTGATCCCCTTCGTATTGAAGGGAGGCCCGTGCCCAGCAGTGGGATGTTAAAAAGGGCTGAATTCATACGGTATTAAAATTAAAGTATTAGGTTATTTTATTTTTCCTGATTTACCTATGCTGATTAGGATTTTGCATCTAAATTTTGTATATTATTTAAATTATTATAGGCCTTTGTATGTTTTTTAAATTATTATATTTCTCGAGGATATTGTAAATATTTTCCAAACACCCTTTTCTATTAGAAAAATATAGTATAAGTATAGAAGTATAGGCTAATACTAATACCTAATAGTATAATGTCATCTACATTATACTATTAGGTATTAGTATTAGCCGTTTTATTGAAGAATAATAAAATTTTAGTTATGTATATGTTGTAAAACCTATAGAGCTTAAAATAATGAAAGAAAATTTCAATTTTATATTTTTTCCAAGCTTTTGCATTATTTAATTTACAATATAAGTATATATTTTCGATTAATGCTAAACAAATCATTGTTATAAAACATAAAATGTCTATATAATTATTAGATTTCTATTATCGATTGCGAATTTATAATATTGTCTAAGTCTCCATATATGATAAAATGTAAGATATTTAATGTAAAAATTAGCAGCAAAATTGTCAATCTCCCTTCACAGTATAATCGCTTCAAAACAACTAATCCTATTACAGCACTTGTCCTATGCAAGTGTTTAATGAATCAGATTATAGCGACATCAATTCCTTTGTATAGAACCGATAAAATGGCGCTCCCGAATCGGTATCATTATTTTTTATATTAGTTTTAGAATTTCTTTAACATATTATGTGTTTAGTTAAACTATTCATATGCATTCATTAAATACTGACAACGATTATAAATGTATGCTATTATTATTATAAAGAGTATGTTTGTTTGTTTGTTTGTACCGAATAAGTTCCGATACTGATGAAATTTGGTAAGAAGATAGTTTGAGTACTATAGGTATATGACTTTTATGTTCCTCGCTCGTTTTAAATATTCTGGAGGTAAGTATATTGTACCTATAATATATTAATAATCTAAAATTTGTTTGTTTTTTAAATATTCATTTTAAATTATCAAAATATATCGTTCAATCTTTAATTGCCATAATATAGATAACATATTATAATGTAAATAATTAATTAATGTACATTTTCTTAATAACTCAAGAGTAGAACCAAAACATTTTAGAGGTCCAAAAGGTGACATCACATCTGGCTAGGGCCACCCGCGAGGAAGCTCACTAGTTTGACTTTACGTACATTTCTTACAGATATTTACCGAATAAAATATAAAAAAAAACATCTTTAAAATTACTAAGTTAAAGTCCAAAATCGCTTGATTTTTATTTCCCACCAGTTCATACAAGTAGAGTTTCGGCAGATGGCGTAGTTGAGGATAATACGCGTATTGTAAGGGATTCTTTATGAGCAATAAATATTGTTTGTTTTCGAATCGATGTGCCTCTTATATGTTTTATTAAATATGGCTATAATTTTTATTGATTGCTTGCATGTGTTTTGAGATATATACGAAATTATTACTTAGGTACAATAAAAAATATAAAAAGTGAAGAATATTGTATTTTGATTTTCGATTGGTCTGAAGGAATTTTTTTAAAGACACAAATAGGCACCTGAAATCCGCCATTTTAATTTTTAACAATAGTTAATAAAAATATTTATATAACTTAAGACACTCGCGTTATCAATTTTCCAATCATCAAAATCGGCCCACACGTTTGGTCTCTAGAGTGCCATATAGGAAATAAACAACAAACATACATGCATACATACATGGGCTGATAAACACATTACTCTCCTTTGCGTCGCGCAGGAAGGTAAAAAAACCGTTAGCGTAAAATAATGTTGATATTTTGACTGAATAAAAAATTCTCAATTTTTTTAATCAATTATTTAGGGTTTATCAATTTTTTGTGTTTTTTGTGTCATATTAGTACGAAATTTTTTTCACCTCTAAGGAAGGAATAATCACTATTAAACGATTTTAAAGAAAAGCGTTATAGGCATGAAATTAAATGTAACCTATACATATAATAAAATGGTAACTAAGTCGAATCTGTACATTAAATATTTTTTGGAAAATCTAATTGAAATAGACATTATTATACATCATTATACAGAGTCCGAATCTATAGTTTTTAGAATTTTTGTCTGTCTGTCTGTCTGTCTCACCACTGGATAGATTTTGATGAAATTTGGTATGATGATAGCTGGTTATCGGGGTCAATATATAGAATACTTTTTACCCCGGGAATACATCTCATTTCTTAGAAAATATACAAAAACTGCAATGTAAGAGTATACTAATATGTAAAAACTAAGAATTTGGTTTTTGGTTATCTGAACGCGAGCCGAGCCGCGGGCAATGCTAGTAAATTATAATATTTACTTATAATTTACCCAATTTAAAATTGACTTTATTTTATTCTTCTCTTAGCAGATACCATATTTATATGTATATCACACCTATACCAAACCCTACAATTAAGACGAATACGAGAACATTCCTTGACTACGTTAAAATTCATCAAGCTTTTTATGCTATTCAACATGCTTATGAAACGGAAATATGGACATGCACTCAAGACACATCCTTCTTTTTGAATAATCAGGTAAAAATTAAAAATAATAATTTGCTAGTTTATGGAAATCAAAATTCTAACTGAGTCAGATCTGTACATTAAGTAATTTTAGGAAAATCTTATTGATATAGCCGTTATTATCGATACACATAACAGAGGCCGAATCTATAGGTTTCAGAATTTTTGTCTGTTTGTCGAGAAAGCCACTGAATGGATTTTGAAGAAATTTTCTAAGATGATAGCTGGTTATCCGGGTCAACATACAGGATACTTTTACTGCGAGAAAATATCGCATCGTTGAAAAATCTATACTAATAAATGGAGAGCCGATTTTTTTGTTCGGTTATACTGCGATAACTACTAAACCGATCGGAATAATACTCATACCTTAATATACAGCGTGTTTTGGAGAAGGTTTTAGTATATGATATATGCGGGCAGAGCCGCAGGAAAACGCTAGTCTATACTAAACGTTAAAACGTACGGGACGAACTCGAGCGAAGCGAGGTGGAATCGCTAGTGATTTAAAAAAAGCTTTATTGAAGTTTTATACGTCCTTAATCAAAATCCTACAACAGTTGATATATCGAATCGTTTAATCCAACGAAATCACAGCAAACACATGTCGCTAGTAAATATTTACACTAAGGGTAAGCGTCTTAGTGCAGCTTATGAGATTTTTATTGTGAGAAACTCCATCGTTAATGATAGGACTACAAAAGAGAATGTAAACAGATATTAAAGTTTAATCCTAATTGAAGTATTAAATGTAGTATGTATGTCAATATAGTGTTTAAAGACAACTACATTTCTTTTGTTGGCGATTGAATCGTGACAATAACAATTACTTACACAAAACATAGTAATTGAAAGTATACATATAGTTTTATTTTTGTTTTGTTTTTTTTTTGTTTGAACGCACTAATGTTTTGCATTTGATAACGACGCTTATAGGCATATCGCTACGAATTTTAGGATATTTTGCTCATTTTAACGTTTTTTAAGATAAACTATGAACATAGAAGAACTAGCGACTCACTCTCGCTTCGCTCGGGTTCGTCCCTAGCTTGCTTCCCAATACTAACTTTCATCCCCATTTTCACCCCCTTAAGGGATGATCTCCGGGATAAAAAGTATTCTATGTCCTTCCCAGGGTCTTAAACTATCCTCTTACCAAATTTCATCTAAATCGGTTCAGTAGATCCAGAGATTACCCCCTACATCGTCACAAACTCACAAACATAATATTAGTATGAATAAGGATACAGAGGTTGCACAGTAGCAATTTGATAGGACCGCACATAATATTAATAATGTTAAAGGTATAAGTTTGACTTTGAAAGTTGAAACAACGTGATTTTCTCATACATCTTTTGAGCCGGAGATTTAATCATAAATAATTATTTATTATTTTATTATTTTAATCCGAAAAGGTAGTTTTATTTGAAATGATGATGATGTTCTCCTAGCCGATTCCGGCCACGGCGGCCTATCTCATTGAGACTAGCCAACTGCGCAGGAGATATTATAGTGCACAAGTGTACGCGCAGACACAAGTGCACTCTCTATTCCTGTCACTCTCATACTCCGGTCGGACGACTGCTCGACACGACCGGTGAGAGTTAAGGCGCAGGACCGACAGCTTTACGTGCTCTCCGAGGCACGGGGTAAAACACCACCAACTTCCCAACTCCGGGCTGTTACTGAGACTTACTATACAGAAAGACTCAATAATAAATTTGGCCCGACCCGGGACTCGAACCCAGGATCTCCGAGTGTGCAGCCGTACATGCTAGCTTTTTTAAAGATATAAGCTAAATCTGAAATTTTGTCACTAAAACGTGCCATTTTCTTCAGATACAAAAACTAAATGTAACAGCAAAATCAACATAATAAGTTTTTACAAAAAAATATTTAATATCTGTGTAGTTAAATATATATTTAATATATCAAGTTTGAAATAGGTAAGTACACAGATAATTAAATAAATTTCACAAGTTCAGTTTCACAAGTTTAAAACCTTAGTCTATCTCGTGACCATGATTGCTGTAAAGCATTCGAAATTTCGGAAACCAAAAATCAAAATGAATCCGCGAAAAAATCCGAAAAGAAAATTTTATTTAAAATGTCAAATATTCGCCTAAATCTAAGAAAGTATTCGGTATTATTTTTTTAATAACAGAAAATTAAATAATCTATAATTAATTTAACTAATTACACAATATTTCATTTAAATTAACTTTTTCGTTAATTTATTGTTGTTATTATATGTAAAATATGTGTTATTCCAACACCGGTATACCTTGTTTAGCACTTCCAACAACACAAAAAGATTACAATACAAAACAGATATTAAATTAATATTATGGTGTATATTAAAATAGAAAAATTAGTATAAAACACTTAATAAATTATTTGAACCCAAGTTACCCACGTACCGAAGATCAAAGTTCAGCGACTACTTTAAATGGGAGCGTAATTTCACAGCCCTTTGACTTAGCCGTGTATCAAATTCATAATAATTTGAGGAACAATTAACATCCCCTTTCATCTCTTACACCTTTGTGGTTTAAGCCCATTGCGTCCTATTTGACTTTGAGTTTAATAGAGAGTAACCTCAAAGAAAAATGTACTTACAAACAATTACACCTACGTATGTAACTATGAGGCACTTGGGCGGAGCTGAGTCAGTCGTTAGGGATGGTCAGTCTTGTATCGATATTTTGGTGTAGTTTTTCGATGTACGCTACATAAATTCATTAAATATCGATGTATTTGTGGTTATTGCGTTACCCTAGTGGGTGTTTTTGGAACTAACGACAGTAGTTTATCGTTTCCTTAAAAGTAACAGTCCTATAGTACATATTTTATTGTCTGTGGATACTGGTACTATTCGTGACGCGGTCAAAATTACTTCTTAATTTTTGTACTCTCTATTCTTCTCCATAAAAGCTCTGAAAGCTACGTAGAGAAGAGAAACTAAAGAAGAGTTACTAATAAGACAAATTAAAAACTCTGCAATATACCAATGCCTTTAATTACTATGATCACGCACATTAAAATAAATAAAATAGTATTAGAAAAATAAGTAATAAGAAATTAGATAAATACATTTTTGCAACAGAATGACAAAAATACAATTCTCTTAGTGATGTTATGAAGATAAAACGTAATCTATAATACCCTCCAACCCAGCTTATTTTCATTTAACTATCACCTCTTCCTTTTATCTAGAAAGACTTCTTTGTTACGTCAAAAAAGGACGGAACTAACAAAATAAAAAACAACATTTTAGATTCTATTATTACTAATTGGAATACATTATTAATGTGGAAAGTAGTCTTACAGGCGTTATGCAACTAACATGCAAGCAACACAAGAGTAAGTTCGCTAATTTATATATAATATTAATAAATAAATTAAATAAATATGTCACACAGCACCATATAGTTCCATGGTAAGCTACGAGACTTGTGTCATGGATACTAGATAGTTTATACACTATACATATATAACTTTAAATATATGTATATATATTATAAATATAAACACCCATGACTGGAGTACAAACATTCGTGCTCATCAGACAATGACTGATGCCAGCGGGACTCGAACCCGCAACGGTTAGTACAGCAAGTACTACAAACTGAGCCAAACCTGTAGCCAATTAGCTAGATAAGTGATAACACAATATTATTTTAAATATTATTAAGGCACAAAAACCCTTTAAATAACAAGACGTTACGGTACATCTCTACCCAAGCTTCGCCCGCCGGGTGGCTTTTGTGGAACCTCTCCAATATTCGCTTTGTTACTTTGAAAAATGTTCCCTCAGCCGCTTCTACTGCTTTGTCTTAAATGTTTGCCTTCATAATAAATACATGTAATTTTGCTATAATATAACAGATAGTAGAATTAACGATTGTTTATATAACGTGGTTTGAGATGTCTTGATGTCTGTCTTTATATGAAATTTTATTTACTTCTAACATTATAACATAATTTAGTTATTTTTTTATATATTTTATGCATTTGTATAATTGTATATATTTTTTAAATAATATTTGAATTTATGAAAACTTTTGCAGAAATTGTAGCGCTTTTGCGCTATTTTGAGCGTCTGAAATAGATGGCGTTATGCATGGCAGTAGTAAAATCGTGCGTAAAAATAAGTCTTAATTTGCTATATTATTATTTAAATATTTTGTTATTGAAACTTTTACTTATGTTTTTGAAACTTTTAATAATGTGAAAAAATGTATCCCAAGTAATCTGTCATTCTTCAGTCCATACCTAAATGAGGGAAAGACAAAAAATGCTAAATCTAGACCAATCTCAAATTCGAGGCAATAGCTGGTGTATTTTCTCTATCTACGAGTATAAGTTACACTGTACTAATGAATTTGACAAAGAAAGTGTCGGGATGAATTGGAAAACAAATGTGTTGTGATAAACAAACAAAAAAATATCACCTACGAATTGTAAATGCAATTAACTAATACATAAGTCCATACATATAATAAAATTCTAATTAAGTCGAATCTGTACATTAAATATTTTTTGGAAAATCTTATTGAAATAGACATTATTATCGATACAGAGGCCGAATCTATAGTTTTTAGAATTTTTGTCTGTCTGTCTGTCTGTCTGTCTGTCGGTCTGTTACCGCATCACGGAAAAACCACTGGAGGGATTTTGATGAAATTTGGTATGATGGTAGCTGGTTATCCGGGTCAACATATAGGATACTTTTTATCCCTGGAAAATATCTCATTTCTGAGTGAAAAATACAAAAACTGCATAGTAAGAGTATACTAGAAAGTAAACCCTGAAAATTCGGTTTTTGGTCATCTGAACGCGGGCGGAGCCGCGGGTAATGCTAGTAATAATATATTTCTCTATATGACTTGTAAATATTATACGCATATTATAATATGTAGGTATACTGTGGTGTCTTGTTAACTAAAACTAAATAATTAACAATTATTTTTTTATGTTTTTATATGCATCATTTCCTTTCTTAAAGAAAAATAAATATTAAATTATGGTTAAACATAATAACTAACCAAAATTATAAAAATAAAAAAAATGTAGCAGAATGACTGAACATTATATAGTTGAAAAAAAATATGTAAATAATTATAATTTTGCAAAGCCATAAAAAATGCTCTTCACCAACACTGTTACATATATGGGACTCGTCGAAACGAATCAAATGAGCCCAAACTCAAAGGTTTTGCTATTGGCTGTTAGGAAGTCCCATTATCCATCTCTTTATTCCATCATTAAATCGGTTTGATGGTATAAAATTATTGTAATATAATCTAAATTACTCATATTAATTACTAGCGACTCACTCTCGTTTCGCTAGGGTTCTACCCAAGGTGATTCTTTAAATTGACATTACTTTTTTATTTATGGACCGAATGAAATAAAACAAATACCTACTAAATGTTAAGTGAAGCTTACCACAACATATAAGTTTCGCGCAAAAACGCACAGACAAATAGAAAAAAATCTTAAAATCCTTGTTTTCAGTTCCATTACGTTAATAAAGACCTCCACCTAATAATAGTTTTTCTCATATATCTTCCATGTTCAGACAGAGATCATTTACAATTTTATTATATGCATAGACTAGCATTGCCCGCGGCTCCGCCCGCGTTCAGGTGACTAAAAACCAAATTCTTAGGTTTTACATATTAGTATACTCTTACATTGCAGTTTTTGTATTTTTTCTCAGAAATGAGATATTTTCCCGCGGTAAAAAGTATCCTATATGTTGACCCGGATATCCAGCTATCATCATACCAAATTTCATCAAAATCTGTCCAGTGTTTCTCGTGATGCGGTAACAGACAGACAGACAGACAGACAGACAGACAGACAACAATTCTAGAAACTAGATTCGGCCTCTGTATCGATAATAATGTCTATTTCAATAAGATTTTCCAAAAAATATTTAATGTACTGATTCGGCTTAGTTACAATTTTATTATATGTAGACAATATAAAACGTTAAAATCAGTACGTTAATTACAACTAGGTTAAAATTAGTTTTAAAAATTGATGAAATAATTACAAAGTGAAGTGTAATAAGCGTTTTTAAATAATATATATATATATATATATATATATATATATATATATATATATATCGAGGGTATTCTGGGAGAACCAGATAAGTAGCGATATAGTTATATTGAGATAAAGGCATTTAAAGTTTTGGATGATCATAAGTCAACGACGAAGCATAATTACAGATAATTTTTACTACTTGTACTTAAATGCATTATCTAAGATTGGTTTGATATATTAATTTATGCAACAATTGCCATAAAAAGTTAAAAAAACGGAAAAGTTGGCGTGAAGGTATTGCAGTTATATTGTTTTACCTGAAATACATAAATAAGCTGTAAATCTCTTAAACGCACATTAATCTTTACCTACTATTTTAGGAACAGTTCACTGTCCCGTATAAAATCAGTTTATGTTAAAATAAATTGAAATAATATTTCAATTAAGGCGGTAGAATAATTTTTTTCTCAGTTATCTGTTTCTACCTGTATTTTTTTGGGAATTACTGCATTAAGAAAACAAATAGGCGATATTTATTTTATTTATTGCATGCTTTCTTAAATTTAAACAGTTTAATCCTGTAGATAAAATAGAAAAGATATTATTAAAAAAATATGAGTAATGGAAATAATAATAATATAGTTTCTTCCTAAGGTAACTCATCCTCTTCTTCAGCCTCTTCAGGAACTCTAACCGTCTTCAGATTTTTATACCAAGGCAATTACCAATTCTTCTGGTATTATATATTTTTCTAACTACATTTAGTAAGTCCTTTTTTTGCTTCGGATATAGGTAATGATTTTTAATACATTTTTCTTAAATTTGTTGGTAATTCATCCTGTTCCATTCTTTTTGTTCGTGTTGCTCTAGTTTTTCCTTCTTTACCGGTAACGTCAATGTAATTAAAAGTCTCACTCGTGTCATAATTGAAATAAATTCTTTTCTCCCTCTTTACAAACCTCAGACGTTTGATTTTAAGCCAATGATTTTAAGCAATTTCCTTCCTTGGCCTTATCTTTGTTATGAATAACAAGCCAGATCTTTTAAATCATAAAACCCATGGTATTTAAACTCGTTTATTTTGTATGGCTCCTTGACTTTCTTCTTCTGTTGAACAGTATGTGCTTTCCTACGCCTTGCACGTTCGCATACTGAAATCCAGTCTTGCATTGAACATACTGATGTTTCTTTCTTTTGTGATTCAATAGCGCTATGCATAGAATCGGCCTCCATGTAGGTATGTCCGGATTCAAAAAATTTTGCTCTATAATCTGTAAATCTTCAATATTCTGAACAGCCCACAAAAGAATTGCTGCCACATATTGATTCCTATTTTGACCAGAGCAAGTATCAGAAAAAGGCTTATTTTAGTTACATTTGCTGGAATACAATTAGTTAAATGTTAAATGTAATAAAATCGTTCCAATTCCGCAGCTTTCGTTTCGTTTCAGTTAGGACCATAGAAAACAGTATGCATTATTGGGCAGACCTGCTTCATAAACAGTGAGATTAAACACGCACAGCTCGAGAATAATACAACAGGCTCACTTTGCAGTAAGGGATCTGAAGTAAAGCCTGCAGGTCGAACGAAACCGAAAGAAACTTATGATCTTTGTTAGCTCTTTCCTTGTCTTTTTCCTTTTCTGCATTACAAACATTTTTCCTCTGGATATGCCCTTTTTGAGATCTCGATGAAATAAGTGCGCACGCGACGACTTTTAACTGACACTAATATATAAAAACGTTATCAAGCAAAACAGACTAAGTAAGCCATATATCTCTAAGAGAAGAGATCAAATACCATTACTTGTATTATGCAAAACAAAACAAACTCGCTTATTCTGTTCTGCCTGTCAATAAAACAAAGAACTCAGTTCATTTTAACAATGAGAAACAAAATATATGATCCGATATTTTGTTTTACTTGATAATATAAAATACAATTATCTATAACTGTTTTTGTGGGTAAAGAAAGTAAATTGTTTTATTCCGTTGTCACTGTTATAAACTTTTTATTTTGTTTTTTAAGAGTCCATATCACTTTTTGCTTTTAAATATATAGAAAAAAAATGCTAGTTATTTTTTTTACCCAGAGGAAAAAACCGCTTTGAAAGCATCGGCAGTTATATGGTTTTGCCAGATAAAAAATGCGTCGAAAACTAAGTATCCTATGTTTATAACTAATTTTTTAAAATTTTTGCACTTATTTGGTTCTGCCAGAATACCCTCGATATATATATATATATATATATATATAAGTAAAAATAAAAATAATAAATAAGTTTATAAAATAACTACTATATGACCTCAACTTTCCTCATATTGTATGTATTGGATAAAATAGCTTAGATATGCACTATAATATAAGCCAAGATCTTCACATCGATTTTTATGGAAAGTCATAGCAAAGGAACATTAAAGTGTGAGAATTAGTTAATAAAAAAATACCCATAACAATAATTTATTTATTTCATTTTATAATGTTAGAACGTTAATAACATTCGCCGTCCAATATTACAAGGGTTCACATTTGCGCGTGTTCGCAAGATGTCGGCAATATCGCGATGGCCGGCGGCTCATTTAATCACGCGACGGAATGCGCCGGTATAACACGGACACTAACGTTACTATGGAGAGAGTCTTTGTATTTGTAGGTATATAAAAAAATATTTTAACAATTTTCACTTTAAAAAAAATACAAAGTAAATGTATCACTTTTGTGTTTAGAGTAAGGTAATATTAAATTTAATATAGTTACATATGTTATTTAAACTTTAAATATTGTGCCAATTTTAGCCTAATTTTATGAATTTAATATAATATTATGTGGAATGTCTATAATAAAATTACATATATTCTATAAATTTGAATATCTATCGTGACAACACTGACTCTATCGATTTTTGGTACTATGTACAAAATATGTCATCGTACTGCACTGTTCTTATTTACCAATAAGTATTATTTTTTTTATATTTTTGTTTTCACTAATATGACACCCATTTACATGTAAACAATGCATAAACATACTTCTCAAAATAGCAAAACGATTTTCTTAAAAGAACTTTTCCAAAAAGAAATGAATGCGTCTCCATACTTTTCTTTAGCACTGACAAAAGGCGAGCGTTCGTCGCTTATTGAACGAGTCAATAATGTCGTTGGACGTAGTTGTGAGTATAGACAGCAACAGACTATGTTAACCTTTCAAAAAATCTTTTCAATCAAGATAGCATTTGACACTCATTGACGAATAGCAATTTGAAAAATATATAAGAATTACATATTATTATGATTCTCTAATATAACAATAGCCCTCGTCATTTCAATTTCAATTAGTAGACTGTCATTTTGTTGTCTGAAGGTTTTTAAATTTTTTACAACGCAAGTACAAATACAGGAGTTGTGTCAAGAATGATATTGTAAAAACTGCTCGTTATAATGCTAGTTCAGGCTTAAAACAATATCTACTACAATATCTACTACGCGCGCATCGTCTGTCAAATTATTCTAACCGTTTGGAACCAAATTGATGAAATATATTAAGCTTAGGTCTGCCCTATAAGCTTCATTGACATAAAAGTTAAATGAAGAAGATAGTTTATATAACATGCCAAATAATTTATTTAATTAAATTAATAATGAAATTATCTTTAATCCCTCCACGACCCCGGACACGCCGGCGAGCGTGTCAGTTAACAATAGATTTTTTAGAATTTTAATTAATTTCTTAGAAATTTACCTGGGGGTGTTAAACACGTTCAGCAATTTTAAATACACAAAAATAATTAAATAATAAATATCCACATTAAATAAGCACTCAAAAGTAGTATCTACATTAATTTCCAATAAAACAAATAAAAAAGAACAAATTTACTAAACCCAGTCTTATAAGAAATAAGAAATGCCTCTCCATACTTTTCCAAGGCGCTGACAAAAGGCGCGCGTCCGTCGCTTATTGGACGAGTCAATAATGTCGCTGGACATACTTGTGTGTATAGGCGGCAATAAACGATGTCAACCATAACGTTGTCGTGTTCGACAAAATTATGTTTAGGATTCTGTTCGTCGCTTATTAGGATGGTTTTGGGACTAGTTAAGTTTGATTTTAGTTTAATATGTACATTTTTATTATTATAAATATTAAAACATCTAATTACTACTTTTGGGATATTATTTTACAGTATCTGTGTGCTACAGAAAGGATGTCCATTATATGAAAACGATTGTCAGAGCAAAATATTTAAATGTAACTAAAAAACTATATTCAGATTCGTAATAGGTACCTACCTACATTCATTTTTATTTAATATATCTATAGAACATTTTTATTCTATTTTTTTAATTACAAAATTTTAGTAGGTACAATATAATACTTTTAAAATATATTTATATAATGTATATAAATAATATCAAAAAAATATCTCTTCGAATTTCACCACGATGACCTCTTACAAAGTTTTATTTCGCACCGAATTTCTCAATAACAGTCACTCACAGTTAACGTCCATAAAACATTTTATTGGAGTGAATCTTCGCGCTTTCAAGTGCCTAATCCTCAAGGAATCGTCACCATTGTCGCCTGCACATTAATCCTGCCTTTAGAAGACAAGAGATATCCATCAATTGTCAACATTGGACTGGCGGGGTAAGTCCCTACTTTCCTCCCTCCGGGTGCGCCTCCCTACTCACACAAAGAAAACTGTCATAGATTAATGGTTTGATTTTTATAAGGCTTGGTTTTTCCGATTTTTTTTTTGTTATCTGTCAAATGTAAATAAAATTACTAATTTTTACTATGGATAGAACAAACGGTAATAAAGGTTAAAACATTTTTGGGAGTTAAAATATACATAATATATGTGCTCAATTTTATTTCATTTTTCCTTAATTGTAGAGGTATAAATAGTAGCTATACCTAAATATCTATTTTTTTTAAATAGCACTATCAAGACTTAAAAATATTATTTAAAATGTATGGTAAGTATATAAGTATATCGAATTGTTATATAAATGTATTAATCTACTTATTAAAAGATTTAAAGTATAATATATACCTAATGTTTTTTTTTAAATATTACCTAAGGTTTCTTTTTAAATTTGTTTTAAAGAATTATAATCTGCCAAATTAAAAAAAATATAAAATATACATTAATCAATAACAAATGCATTTAATTAAATATCTATATTAGATTTTTTTTAAAAATACAAAAACCGTAAAAAAAATAAAAGCACATCTCTGTACCATCACATTAGTCTTTGTCTAAAGCCCACCAAACATAGATATAGCCGAGAGAGCTAGTGATTGTCAAAATTTGGCTTCGGAGAACAAAGCGTTATTTACCGAGCGGGGAGGGCCTTTGTGCGGCATTACACCACTCTACATAATATTGTGAAAGTTCTAACAATACACTGTTTGCAGCGAACGTATTATGAGGCTTTTTGTTCGGAATAGCGACTTGTTTGAATCTTTCGCGGCTGTGATTAGTTTTGGATGGAACTTTTCGACTCTGGGGTTATAGCGTTTCCGTGCTAATTAAGAGGCTTGATTTAGCTACGATTAAACGGTTGTTGAGTAAGGTTCAAAAGTTTTAAGCGTCTGGGATAAAGTATGATTTGTACGAAAAACAATGGGTATACTTAGCAAATATATTTAACAATAACCTATTATAATTTCTTTCATCGTATCCGTTTCATACATACGTTTATATGCAATATATAGCTAAAATAAAACTATGTACATCCATTCATAATTCAACATGCAACAGTACAACAAAAAACGACCCCACATTATAACCAATTAAACAACAATAAAGCTAAATGGAAGCGGTAGAAACCGAATTATTCTGGAATTAATTGGCCGAAAACCCGTTTGGAAATTCAAGCACACGTTCGAAAAGCTCGGTTTCGAAATTCAAATGAGGCGGCACGCCCCACCCTCTGCCCCGCCCCGGCGCCATCTTGAATCCGCGCGGGGAGAGCCGGGGGGCTATTAAATTATTTCATTCCGCATCGGGCCGCGCTAGCTATCGGATTAAAATAATTGCCAGCGAAAGCGTAAACGGATAATGATTTTTGTGAACAAAATAATATGGTATGAAATTTAATTTTGCTGAAACGTTTTTTGCGTTTCGCTCTCCAGGAATGTTGGGAAGTATTAAAATATAATGAGGAATGAAAAACACTTACTTATTTAACGTTAGTAAATAATATTTACACTAAAATTCTTAATAATATGATTGTATTTGATTATGTAATTTAGTTAAATGATAACACAGATAGATAAATAAAAACTTATTAAAACACAGATTGATAAACAAAAACACATATAAAAGCAGTGATTTTTATATCACGTTCTTTTACTTGCATTAACTTCATCCACTTACAAACTTACATACAAAGTAATATAAACAAAAATACAGCCAGCACTCGCTTGAAGTGTAACAAACTCACACAAGAGCCCAGTAAATGCTCGTCTAGCAATAAGTAAAAATAAAACCGCAGTTTAAAAGCCAAGTGATAAGAACATGTTAATCCCTCTTCAGTTCAACTGCAAGGTGGAAGTGACCTGAAGTTTCAAAACTCGCTCGACTTGAAAAGTGTTGCAAACTTGCGGCCTCGGTTAGCTACGAGGTGATAGCAACTTTAGTGAGAACATTGCGGTCTATGGCAACTGCGGAAAGTGTGCTCTACTTTATACATACCATTTTATTTCTTACGTGCTATTAAAATATTTTCATTCTTTTGTTTATTTATTTATTATGAATGTGTTAAATACGTTGAAAATTAAGTATGATGATAATATTTTTAATAATTTTTTATTCATATATTTTGTGAATGTAAGTCTTAATTGATTATACATTTCAAAATCATGATTTAATCTGGTATTTAATACTTTAAATATTAATAAAATAGTAAATATATTTTAACCGACTTTAAAAAAAAGAAGGTTATCAATTCGACACGTATGTATGTATGTAATATATAACTGCAAAATATTCACATACGATAATCTGTTAAGGCTTTCAAAGAAACATAAAAAGTTTTATAGGTGTATGTATCTATGTATATTTGTCCAAGCATTTCTCCGAAACTAATAGTCGGATCGTGACTTAGGGAATATAAAGATTTCATCCAAATCGGCTTAGTAGCTTTTATGATATTATAATGAACTACATAATTCCAAATTAATAGGCACTATATCGAAATTATTATCTAACCAGATCACTAAATCATACATATTTTCTCTAACTAGTCATAAGAAATACCATTTAATCTTGTTATACAAACTAAACATTTAATACCATATTTGATATAAGTAGAGCATACTCTATATACTACTGGTCAGGTGCACATCGAACACGATTAGGCCATCAGCGCGTCACTCCCTCTTGTCATCAAATTGAGTCTCGCTTCAACTGTGCACGCGATGCGTAGTGGTAGAGCTGTTTGTTGAGACTTGCGGCTATGAAATAGCTGAGCTATTACTAATTCAGATCAGGCCTTATATGTACATATACCTACTAAACACTAGACTTTTTGTTAACTGCCTCTGTGGTCTACTAGCTAGCATGGACGGTTGCAAATCCAAAGGTCTTAGGTTCAAATCCCGAATCGGGCTAAGTTTAGTTCTTTTTGGGATATAAGCTTAGATAGATATAATCTTGGTTTCCTGTCAAGTAATTCTATTCGTCAAAAAATAAAGTTGCGAAGTTGGCGGTGTTTAACCCCCATGCTTAGGAGAGTAGGTACGTAAAGCCGTCGGTCCTTCACCTTAACTCTCACCGGTCATGTCGAATCGTCCCATCGAACTTTGAGAGTGAAAGGAATAAAGAGTGCACTTTTGTTAGCGTGAATATTTGTGTACTATAATATTATCTCCTGCCCAGTTGGCTATTCTCAGTGCCATTTTTGCTAGATTATACCTTCGACTTTGCTCGCGTAATTTTTATCTATTCATAAATCATCGTATAACTGAATACTACGTTGATATTTTTGCACATATTTGATCGATGGCAATAAAATATATGTAGTTGTAGTTAATTATAGTTTAAAAAACATGATTTTGATCAGCTATTATGTATGGGTAGCGTCAATAAGAATAAATCAGCTAGAAATCGCAGAATTTATTCAAAGCCATTACAAAGTTCTACTTTTAATTACCTTTTAACTCCATCAGATACAAGATATTTAGTTGCAAGTAAAAGGAATAAAAGTATGTTAATAATTCAAATTCTAAAATAATGATAGAGAAGGACAAAAAAATTTATACGATTCTAAGATATTAGTATACATAATTTCTCAACATCCTCCATTATTTTTTAAAATATTTAACACACACATATGAAACAAAAACTATTACAATTTTTACATATTAATATATGTATTAACAATAACATCGTTTTATCGCTTTTTGTTCGTATGTTGAATTCACATTTCATAAATTAATTTCGTTTTAGAAAGACTCAATTAAAAAAGGTAAACTTCCAACTTATTGCTCTTTTTCTAATCTGGACTCTTACGAGATATTATCTAAATATAAATATTTATAAAACAACATTTATAAATTTCACTTCAGTGTAATCTAAGTTTACATTTTTGTGTGGAGTGGTATTATCGTTTTAGAATACTTTCAAGTTTCGACATGACGACCGTCTAAAGTAACTGAAAGATGCACGAAATAAGTCCTGAGTGAAGCGAAAACGTGTCGCTAATCCGTAATATACGCCATTTTATACTATACATAACATTTAAGAAAGTATACTGGAATTTTTAAGCACAAAAAAGCACGCAAATCTCTATTTTGTCTTTCAATTAACATCTGGCGTATTTTGAATAGATCTTGAGTTGTTTTTTATGTACAAAGCTCTATATCAGCTAATTTCTTTATTATTTATAATATTATAATAATGGTTATCTATCACGTAACCTTTTATGAAGTAATGTGGGGTCACTCTTACTTCTCTTACTAAAATTCACTCTATCTATTTGTATTCAGCCCTTTTTAACGTCCCTCTGCTGGGCACGGGGGGGGCTCTTTGACGGGGTCTTTTGAAAACTTGCCAGGTTTTCTCAGACATGCCGGTTTCCTCACGATGTTTTCCTTCACCGTTAAGACAAGTGATAATAATGTTGGAAATGATTCGCGACATGAAAGGTGCGAGACCTGGGATTTGAACTCGCTTCACTCGGTTTCCCAAGCGAGCGCGTTACCACTGGGCTACCACTGCCTTGCTACTCTATATATTTAAAATTTTATAAATTTAATCCAATTGTGCAGTTAGAAGCTTTTTTGTTTATTTAACTAATAATTTCACTACACAAAAAGAAAAAAAAAGTATTTTAAAAAGGAAGGAAAAGTACAGTATTTTTGTATATTATATTATGTAAATGAAGAAGAGGAAAGCTATACGCAATAAACAAAAGCTGCTCTACTAGAAATTTGTTTCATACGCACTATTTCGCATTGGCCTGACGTCTATCACTGATTTCATACATAGTGCTTTTTTAAATCTATCTATTTCTCACTATCGAAATATTTGATATATGACGAAATATTTGGCTGAGTTTGTAGTGAGTTCGAGTCCCGCTGGGGGCATTCATTTGTGTCATGAGCACGAACGTTTGTATTTCAGTCATGGGTCATTTATAATATGTATGTATTTAATATTACTATCAACTATCTGGTATCCATAACACAGGCCACGTAGTTTACCATGGAACTAGATGGTGCTGTGTGTTAATGTCCCAACATATTTATTATTATTATTTATATGATAATATTCTGTATAATATGTAGGGGAGAGGTGGCATGAAAGGGGCATTTTTGTTATTGAGGCTCTAGAAAATTATTGAAATAATATTTGGAACTGGTTGAAGTCGAATGGGAAGCCTCCATTATTGTACTACTGAAATAAAATGCTCTAATTCTCTTTTCTTTATTCTTTGTTATTTAATTCCGCATCTTAAAAAAATGTGTATTTTGTCCCTTTCAATAATAGCCTGTATTGAAAGGGACACAAAAGTTTATGAAAGGGACAGTATATAATATCAAGGAAAATCACTTTACACTTTGCTACACATGTTCTAAAAATATCAAGTATTTGTACAATAACTACTGAGGTATGTTTCAGAATCAAAAAAGTGTCTGGAATTATTATTATTAAGTCATTATTACTTTTTTACATATTATTATTTTATATGTATTATATTATTGCTTTTTTGATTCTGAAACATACCTAAGTAGTTATTGTACACACAGATAGGTAGGTAATTCATATTTTTAGAAGATGTGTAGCAAAGTGTAAACTTACTATTTTCATCTTACAGACCAGAAGCAAACACGTATATAATATTTAAACAGAAATCAACAATATCATAATCATCAATTCTTAGACATAAAACAATTATTACCTATTAGATATTCGTATCTTAAAATATTGTAGGCTAGCCCCGACTTCGAAAGTATCCGATTAGGTATCTATTCTAAATCAAAGCCTCCGTTTAGTTATTTTTTACATTTTAGTGCCTGGAAGTCGGTTTTTTTTAAGTTTTTATTTTTCCATTTTTAGTGTAAACGTAATAAGCAGGTAATTTGAAAGAAGGAAGTTTTTTAATAACATAATTAAAATCTATTTATATTTAAATTATAAATAACATAAATAAAAAATATATTTATTGTTGATTTTTTAAAAAACCGCTGTACCGATTTCGATAAAATTTATATGGGACCACCTGGGAAGTATTTAAACTAAACAAAAAAAATCCAAATCGGTTCAGGCGTCTTCGAGTATGACGAGTCGAGGTGAACATACATAAAAAAAAGAAAAAAAATATAGATTCCGACGAATTGATAACATCCTCCTTTTTGGAAGTCGTTTAAAAACCCTGCAGTAGGTACCTACCAACCATAATAAGAGTAAAAAGAGAATTTTATTAAAACACGACTAAGTAAATTTGCAAATCGCGATCCTTCGCTTCGTTTTCCTCAAATGCAGTCTATTATCCCTACTACGGCTGTATATAACTATATATGGGTTGTTTGGTAAATTGGGATAGAAGCGGGGGATGTATCGGCGCATCAATAATGCACGCAAGCGGACAAATCACTTAGTGGGAGAGCTGTTTCTCTATCTATTGATACATATATGTATATAGACTTGGTATCTATAGTAATAGGTTTTGTTGTATGTCTGTATGGAATAAATCTTGAAATTATTCTAATTTTGTATGATTAGGTTTGAATAGTTTTTTTGTTGTGAAAATTAACGTTGACTGAGTATTATTGATAAACTGATATATATATTTTTATAATTGTAATAATTTATGATTTTTAATAAGTGTATTAAATAAAATTTTACTTCATGATATACCTATATAAGAAAGTAATCCATTTATCATTTTGAACTTCGTACTGCCCGGGGCTTTGCACGCTCGTATTTAATTTCGCAACTTCTACCCAGTAACCCGACTGCACCATGGCGTCAACTGATTCAAATTAAATCAGCACTAAAAATTATTCTTCTCAATATATGCCAAATTCAACGGGTATATGCCAAAATAAAATATCTCAAAAACGCCATTTTTGCCGCCTATCACAAATTCATTATTTCAATAAATTATGAGCAACATGTACTTATAATAATTATAATCGATCGTCACCTACCTATTTCACACTACTACATCTACCTTCTTCCTATAAAGAGAAAATGTATAAATAGAGAACAAAAATGTTGGCCAAAATATATAGAAGATAAGTTGGGTAATAACTATACAACAAATTAGAACAATATCGAAAATTTACCTCATTTCGTCATTTTAAAACAAAAAACTTTATGGTAGTCGCGAATAGTAACGCTGAAACCTGCAGCGAACGATGGTATGAATGTTTAATATCGTTGAATGGACACTACGCTCGATGCCTACGCGCATTATTTATTCTCAATCACTCTTGCATCTAGAATCAAATTAATACTAGCTTCCATCCAGGATTTGTTTGACAAATATTATTTATTAATATTTTATATGAAACTAGCGGCTCACCCTCGCTTCGCTCGGGTTCGTCCGAAGATATGTTTTAACGGTTAGAATGGAATAGATAGACTATATATTATATAAATATTATACATATATTACATATACATAGGTATGATGAGTTGTTGTGGGTTGCATTATAACGAATTTTCACTTGAGAATGAGATAATTTCCCGCGATAAAAAGTAGCCTTATCACTGTCTAGCCCTGCAATTACGAGTATCTCCACACAAAAATCACGCTAATCCGTTACTCTGTTTCGACCTGAAAGAAGGACAAACAAACGAACAAACTTTCACATTTCTAATATATAAAATATGGAAGTAATTGTGATATTATGAAAAAAATGAAGAAAAAGTTAGTAGATTGTGTGGTCACGAAGAAAAAATGAATGATGGAATGAACAAAAGAAGTACAATTTAGAAGAGTTAGTAGAAGGTGAAGTAAAGGGAGTTTTAAGAGCTTTTAGAATCTCCCCGACGACCTGTATAAAGATTTAAATTAAAAATAACCCAAATAATGCTAACTTTTAAATTACCATATAATAACGTATTTTTTGTTAATTTATATACGAAATTGATATGATTATTTAAAATTTACACTATATTTAAATCATTTTTTTATAATTGTTATACAAAGACTTAAGTTAACAAACACTTTATAAACAACGGCAGGTTTGGATATAAGGTATATATGTATATATCTAAACTACTTAATGTTTATTAAATATATGTAGGTACCCCTATAAATAGTAATTTAAAAATTTATGTACATATGTCTTCCTATAAATAATATTATATTTATTTGCTCTATTAATCACTTGGTCTTATTTTGGATTATATTTCAAATAGAAATTATATATCTAATATATAAATACGGTGTTTGATGTCGTACTCCTCTGAAACGCCTCGTCCGATTTTAATGAATTTTTTCTTAATTAATCGCGATTTTAGTATTTTTGTATGATCAATCTAAACTATTATAAAGAGGTAAAGTTTGTGAGTTTGTGACGTTGTAGAGGGTAATCTCTGGATCTACTGAACCGATTTAGATGAAATTTGGTAAGAAGATAGTTTGAGAACCTGGGAAGGGTATAGAGTACTTTTTATCCCGGAAATCATCCCTTATGTGGGTGAAAATGGGGATGAAAGTTTGTATTGGGAATCAAGCTAGGGACGAACCCGGACGAAGCGAGGGTGAGTCGCTAGTATTATATAAATACATAGCGACGAACCCGAGCGAAGCAGTAAGTCACTGTTTAACATAAAGCCAAAGAGTTGTTTTTGTAGAGTGAACGCGGCCGTAGCTGCGTGTTCTGCTAGTAATATCTAGAATTTAGATCAATCATATTAGCTGTAACATATACATATTACATATAGATAACTTCATTTAACTAAAATAAATAGGAAGTCTTAATATTTTTCAAGCGGCAAAAAGAGCATTGAATGGCTATACAAAAAACAATAGAAACTCAAGAAAGGCCTTTTAAAATGGACATTCTTCATTAGAAAAGTCGATGGCATCCGAGAATGTGCGATCTTTTCTTTCAACCCCGATAAAGACTTAATGAAATACCTTTTTGATGAAGTCTTGGACATTTTTTTAAGAAGAAAAAGTGTACTCTCAAGCAAGTGATTATCGATTATTATTTATTTAATTTGCTCAATGAGAATATGATAGGCGTCGGTCTTAAGATTGATCTTAGAAGGTTTTTGTCATATAGATTTTTTTGTTATATTGTCCTATCACAGATTAAAAGTTTTTAATATTTATAGGATGACAACTTTTTAATCTATAAGTACATGTCAAAAAATTCAAACCGAGTCAAATCTGTACATTAAATATTTTTTGGAAAATCTTATTGAAATAGTCATTATTATCGATACAGAGGTCGATTCTATAGTTTTCAGAATTTTTGTCTGTCTTATGTAATTTACAAGTTATTGGCAGCTCTATTTGCAATAAATTAAAAAATATATATAAATTCAACTTTCTATCAATGAATTTATTATCAGAATTGGTTGTACTATTAGAATTGCTCCCATACAAACAAACGAACAACAAACAAACATATTTCACCTCATTATACAATATCACCACCTATAAAACCCTCCATATTATCATTTCACAAAGGAAACTAACTTTAAATTGCATGATCAACACTTTACATCCACTCGAGATTCAAAACTGTGTAAAGAACAACAAAATCTCATCGTAATACAATTTCCATGGGAATGGACAGCTAGCTCAAAGAACATTGTCAAATAGTACGCCACTCAAACGCAGCAGTAATATCCGATGAGTAAACGACAAACAGCGTCCGGACAAACATAATATACTATCCGTCTACTAAAAGAAGGACGCTCCTCGCCCTTATTGTACAGACATAAAGGGTTACTTTATATTTGGTAGAGTTAGCCGATAGCTGGGTTTATTGTAGTTTTACATCGCTACATGTTGTCAACTTTGAAGGGGCGTATAGTCAAATAAAAAACTAATATCGGCTCAAATCGGGCACGTGCCGGGGGAGCAGTGATATAAAATGGTGTTGAGATAATTGCCGTTTAATTTGAAAACATGCGTGTTAGTGCGTAGAGTTGGAAAATCATCAAACAGCAGTTATAAATTAATTAAACTAAATATTTAAAAAGTGACCCTAATAAGCTTATTTTTCACCCCATTTTTTGGAATAACAAAAAATATGGACAGATAATATTGAGGAACATAACTTATTAAAAAGTTGATTAAAAATATTGCTTTAAAAATTTTCGTAAACAAATCGACAAACGAGCCTATTGCTCAAACATGTCCCAAAGAAATAAGCTCAACTTGACATTCTGTCAACACTAAAATATCATTTAAATTACTTTTGAATACAATTCACGAGATCCATGAAAGGGGCGAAATTTTGGGTCATTCTTTTCAATGCCGCATATTCACAGTGGTAGCCCAGTGGTAACGCGCTCGCTTGGGAAACCGAGAAAAGCGGGTTCAAATCCCGAGTCTCGCACGTCTAATATTTTCATGTGCGAATCATTTCCAACATGATCAATATTTGTCTTACGGTGAAGGAAAACATCGTGAGGAAACCTGCTTGTCTGAGAGAACCTCGCAAGTTTTCTAAAGACATGTTCAGTCCGCCCGCACTCGGCCAGCGTGGTGGACTATGGTCTGATCTCCCTCGTATTGAAGGGAGCCCTGTGCCCAACAGTGGGACGTAAAACGGGCTAAATACGAGTTTTGCTGAATTAATGATTAATTAAAGAAGTATTAATATAATATTAAAATTATTTACAGAAAACCATTGGTTAAAATTATTTTGGTGTACAAACTCTAAGACTAATGTTAGTTTGTTGGTTAATTTAGCCAGTTAGCTAACAAATATACAAGCTTAAAGTTATCGTGTTGACCTCTCCTAAGACGTAAGCTTTGTAATGAAACTTTTAACTTACACTTTATTTTTAACTTTACTTAGTATTTATTCTAATAAATAGAAACTTATTTTAATATATTAATAGAAAGAACATATAAGAGATGAAAATTATTTATTCATCTTTTCTAAAAGGTAGTTTTATTAAAGTTGTCGAATATCAGCGTAAATCTAAGCAAGTATTATAATGAAAATATTTAAAGGATCTTTTTATTTTCACTTTATGCAATTTGTAAAAACCCATTGGGTATACGCTTTCAAAGTAACCTACATAAGCTTTAGACCATAATTAAATTTGTAATTTAAACGAAAGTCTTCTTATTCATAAGCATGAATATTTTGGTTATTAATTTTTAACTTTACTTTGGAAATATTATAATACAAAATCACATAAATAGTATGTACATACTATACGTATTATTGAAGTTATACTTCTTTTGCCACGTTTGGAAAAAACAATGAAAGTAAAATTTTTACGACGCGCGCACACCGACAGCCAAATAGTGACATGATGAAGTTAGCTGCATTTCTTTTACAAACAAAGAGTTGTGACATACGGGATGAAAACTTTAGCTATTTTATTCTGTTACGCCAAAGAAGTATAACTTTTCACGAGCGTACATAATTACACACACACGTTTTTTTTTATATAAAAATCGATAGAAGTAAGTTTCATCAAACATTCGAAACTCAACGTAAACCAAATGGCAAGACACTTCGTTTTTATTTTCCGCGAAATACCGTTCGGAAGCCGAGGCGCAATTATAAATATTTCAATTATAAACCAGACGGATTCACACTCCTATTTTTCGGAGTGTTCACATTTGGATACTCTTACCTTAAAATTTATTTACTTTTTATAACACTTTCTTACGTTTCGTGAGAGTTTTTTAAAATTGAAATAAAATTTCATATTGTTACGAACTTTTGAGCGTTCTATTTCAATTTCTGCGCGTTTTATTTCAGTAAAAAATTATTATAGTAAATAATTCATCAAATATATTATATAATATATTTGATGAACTATTATGAAATATATATATATATATATATATATATATATATATATATATATATATTATAATAAATAATAGAATAACACGACAAATTTATTTTAATTGTAAAAAGTTAACTAAATCTTCGCCTCAAAATTTATAGAGTTTCTAAGAAAATAGTATGTAACATGTAACTGTGTAATTTTTCACTTTCAAAAATAAAAGATACTCCAACGTTATAAAACTATAAAGAGATAAATGACCAAAACTTTCAAAATGTTGTTTAATTAATGACTCAAATATTAAATTCATAATTTTTTTATTTTTGAACCCTTAATTTGTGTTATTATACCTACCATAGATTATATACAAATATAATCGTTACTTCGAAACTAACATAAAATTAAAAAAAATATCACATAAAGGTTAGTTTAAATAAAATCTTTTCGGATTTTTTGCGGATTTATTTTGTTTTTTTTTTTGGTTCCCGGCGTTTCGAATGCTTCACAACAATCATGGTCACGGAAGAGTCTTTCACGTACCTAACCATGAAAAATCCGTAAATCTAAGAAAATATAGGATATTAAATATGAAAAATTTAATTATACACCGGTAGTGTTGCAATATGAACGGTATTCAAAAAGAAGGGGATGAATAATTTTCATTATTCGAGAGTTAACACTTAGCACGATTCCGTTAATAGTCTGCTCCCGACGGCTCGCCGCCGCTTAATTTATTCCGTTAGTTATGGTTTTACGTTTTTAAATTATTTTTTAACACTAAAGTAAAATATTATAATGTATAACTAGTCTTAGCTTGCAACTTCACTTGTCATAATAAAACAGATTTCATCCTATGTAGTTAGTTTATTTACATACATTCTTGCTTTAATAAATTTTACCTATTTCTTTACGGATAAGCGTTAAGCTTTTAGAATAAGCTCATTACTAAGAAGTATAGTTACTACCGCCACTACTTTACTAGTTATCAAAATATCTATACATATAATAAAATTATAACTAAGCCGAATCTGTACATTAAATATTTTTTGGAAAATCTTATTAAAATAGACATTGTTATCGATATAGAGGCCGAATCTATAGTTTTTAGTATTTTTGTCTGTCTATCTGTCTGTCTGTCTGTCTGTTACCGCATTACGGAAAAACTTACTTTTTACCGCGGGAAAATGTCTCATTTCTGAGAAAAAATACAAAAACTGCAATAAAAGAGTATACTAATATGTAAAACCAAAGAATTTGGTTTTTGGTCGTCTGAACGCGAGTGGAGCCGCGGGCAATGCTAGTTGATATAAAAATATACAAATTTTATCCTATTAAAAGGTATAATAACATGAGTAGAATCCAAAACAAAATAATTCGACTTCGTAAGATTGCACACAGGGTAACAGTGCTACGTTACCTCTGTAAGTAACGTGGTGCTGATAAAGCTATGTAGTTTTTTTCATAATTCGTAGAAATAATATTCAAAAAAGAGGTAGAGGTTTTATGTTTATTTTATACATTAGACAATCAAAATTATTTAAATAAATGTTTTAATGACAACATAGAATCTTTTAATCTATATCTCAAGTTAGTCGGTATTAGTCATATATTTTAAGAAAAAATTACACTCTACTGCTTCATTTACAAACACACTATTATAAACTAGCGACTAAACTTCTCTTCGCTTCGGGTTCATCTCTGTTCGTCGGGTAATCACTATGGACTCCACAGTATGGAGGCACTCGAGATGAGCGAGAGTGAATCGCTAGTTTCTTCATATTTATGTTTGAACTAGCATTGATGACCAAAAACCAAATTATTACGTTTTACAGATTAGTATACCCTTACATTGTAATTTTTGCATTTTTTCTCAGAAATGAGATATTTTTCCACGGTAAAAAGGATCCTTTGTGTTGACCCGGATAACCAGTTACCATCATACCAAATTTCATCAAAATCCCTCCAGTGAATTTTCCGTGATGCGGTAACAGACAGACAGACAGACAGACAAAAATTCTAAAAACTATAAATTCGGCCTCTGTATCGATAATAATGTCTATTTCAGTAAGATTTTCCAAAAAATATTTAATGTACAGATTCGACTTAGTCACAATTTTATTATATGTATAGATTTATATATGTAATATTATAATTTAAACATTTATTTAATAATAAAAATTGAGTAAATATATACGTACTGTACGCGTCAAAGCCACCCCTTATTGATATCTATTACAAGAATGTAATTAACAGGCCGCGTGTCGCCGCAGGCGTGTTTGTTATTCGCACTGAATTTGTCTCTTACGCTGTATTCATAAATTTATTTGACAAATTCTTTTCGTTATCATTACTTTTTTTATATTTTAAAGTAGTTTTGTTATTTTAAAAGATTATTATAATACAACCTCACTATTGTATTATGAGCGAGCTTTTCAGAATAATCATAATATTGTGAAGTTACTGAACAAGGAATTATAAAGATGCTTCAGCTTTTTTACAAGAACACAGTTGAATTAAAATAGTTGAATCAACTAGCCAGATCTTTTGAGATACCATAAAGATGGTCTCATAATACCGATGTGACTTATTCGTAAAAATTCAGGGAATCTTGTCAATAATCTTTGTAATAGTTTTATGTCACATTGAATTATAAAGTGAACTCTACATATTATGTTATTATATAAAATTCCCGTGTCACGATGTTCGTCCGGGATGAACTCCAAAACTACTTATCCTATCTTAACGTATTTTTTTTCATAATGAGTGCTGTGGTGCTTGTATTATTGTATTTTTTTAGGTTGTATTATATGTATTTTTTAAGTTGACATTCATTAAAAATGTTTTTCAGCATTAAACTATTACAATTTTTACTGAACCCTTTTCATTGGCCTGACGATTCTCACTATTTCAGAAGAAAAAAAGTCAGTCTTGAGAGGAACTGGCAACAGAAATCGGAACCAAAATTATTTTTTCCATTTATTTCTATAACTAGCGGCTCACCCTCGCTTCGCTCGGGTTCGCTTCAAGCAAAACAAAAACGAATCTATCCCACGGAAACCGTACATTTTTCCGGAATAAAAAGTAGCCTATGTGTTATTCCAGACAATACTCTATCTCTGTGCCAAGTTTCATCCAGTTCTGTCCAGCGAGAAAAAGTAACAAACATCCATACTCACAAACTTTCACATTTATAATATTAGTATAGATATGTTTTATTTGTTTTACTTTGTCTGCTATACAATACATTCTTAAAGACGCTTAGAATATAACATCGATGCCTCTAGCTTATTAAATTTCTCATACATATAAAAATATAATATAAAGTAATAATAAATTAAGTATTGTAATCGAGATCGCAAGGTGTAGGTAGGGCACGCGTCGCGTTTGATCTGGCACGCGCCATCGTTTCATATCACTTAACACTTCTACGAGTAAGTGTTGCTAGTTATACCAAGTATGTTTATTAATTTTATTACATTCCTCTAAATATATTAAACTCTTGCTTGTTGATATGTTTGTCTATATTATAATATTAAATGAAGTACGGCTGCACATCGAGAGGTCCTGGGTTCGAGGCCCGGGTCGGGCCAGATTTAGTTATTGACTCTTTCTATTTAGTCTAGAGTCGGTCCTGTGTCTTAACTCTCACGGTTTCTTTCGGTCGTGTCGAGTAGTCGTCCCACCAGAGTATTTTGATTTTAGAGATTTGTAACATCATGGAAAAAGTATTATCGATAATAATCACAGAATCATCTTTTACACTTTTTCAGTATTTTTTTCCAAATTAATCTAAGCCTGGGGAAATTCCGTTACAGTTAGTACAATCCATCTACTAATATTATGAAGAAGTTTTGTAAGTTTGGATGTAAAGGTAATCTCTGAAACTGCTGATTCAATTTTGAAAATATTTTACCGATAAAGATAAGTATAATGTCCAAAATTATAATAATTTTAATTGAATTCGAAAGAAAACTGATCGTTAAGTTGCTATGGCGGCGTGCGGTAAACGGTAGGAAATGAAGCAATAAAATGTATGGTAATAAGACACCAAGGGACGCGAGGGTACCTAAGTGACTACTCACTATAATTGTATATTTTAAATAAAATTATCTTTTCGGGTTTTTCGCGGATTTAATTTAATTTTTGGTTCCCGACATTGCGAATGCTTTACAGCAATCATGGTCATGGGAGAGACTAAGATTTTAAACGTCTCAAAGGCATTATAAAGTTGCTACAGATAGCCTACTTTGTGAGTATATAACAAAATGAAAAATGAAAAATCAAAAAATAGAATAATGACACCAAAGTGCCTTACGAAATTAGTTAATTTTAATTTTCAACATCGTCAAATTAAAAAAATGTCAAATATTCGCGTAAATCTAAGAAAGTAATATATAATTGTATACTTTATACTAAAGTCATCATATTTCTTGACTAAATGCCCCTTATATATATATTTTTTGTAATTAACAAATATGGTATTACTAAAAAGCTTTGCATAAAACTATGTAAATAAATGATGTCGTCTAAATCTAGACGTCGTCGTTGCTTTCATAAAACGTCTTTCACATTTCGACACCAGCAAGGACTAGTAGGCACTTAGTATTCTACTAGCGACTCACCATCGCTTCGCTCGGGTTCTCGTCCCAAAGTGATTCTTTAAATTGAGATAGCTTTTTTATTTATGAACTGATTGAACTAAAACAATACTTAATGTTAGGTGAAGCTTACTACAATATATAAGTGAAAACGGCACCCAAATCGGGTAAGCCGTTTCTAAGATTAGTGCGCACAAACGCACAGACAAACATACAAAAATTCTAAAAATCATTGTTTTGGATTCTATTGCATTAATAAAGACTCTCAATAATAGTTTTTCTCAAATGTCTTGAATGTACAGACAGCGATCATTTTCAATTTTTATCATATGTACTATTATTATTATTATTATATTATATTAAAATAATTTCTTTTTTAAATTATCTTAATATTAAGTTACACTTTTGTTCAACAATATTAATTAAGAAGTACCTGAGCGATTGATATTCGCTCGGCGTTTTGTAAAACGTGTTTTTTCGGAAATGATGTATAAACTACGATTTTTTCCAGAAAAGACACCAATAAACTTAAAAAGTAAAATCATATCTTAATACAAAATTTGATCTAAAACGTTAGAGCCGTTTACGAGATACAAGAAATAAATTTATATATAAAATATACAAGAATTTTATATATATACATATATATTGTGCAACTACAAAATAAAAAATAGTACTCATTTTTTGGACAGGATAAGTTAAGCGATTATTTTAAAAAAAAGCTCCACTCTTAGGAGTAATTTAAAATTAATTTAGAACATTCAAAGTCATTTAGAACTCGATGTACAGTTTAATTAAAAAGAAAAATGTCTAAACATATTTATTTAAGGTTTAAATCTATACAACATCCCACTTTATATGTCGCTCAAGTTCGTCTCTAGGTTGATTCCTTATACAAACTTTCATCCGCATTTACACCCCCTTAAGGGATGATATCCGGGATAAAAACTATCCTATGTCCTTCCCAGTTTCTCAAACTATCTTCTTCCCAAATATTATCTAAATCAATCTAGTGATTTCCGAGCTTATTCGAACAAACAATGAACAAAAAATCTTTCCTCTTTATAATATTAAGTATAGACAAGACGATATGAAAATATCTAATACTTAAATCTAAAACAGAGGGATGGTATAAGTATATGAATATTTGTCTTCAAGTTTCAAATCCGACTTAACACGTACAAAAGTCTTTGTTTTATTCATACTTACGTATATATGTAATAGGCATGCGCGCTGAAACCGCTGTCTGGCTTAATCTCACTTGTGCTGCTCAAAGTCTACTTGAAAATGTGTCATCATACTGAACGGCACTATTTTCATACGTGTACAGTGATACTGTTTTAGAATGGCACATGAGCTTTTTATCTATATATTTCTTTGCTATACTATATATTCTTTGTTTAACGTATTGGAATAAGTGACATACGAATAGTAAATTTTAAACCAATTATATTATATAATTATACTAAAGCTCATAAATGTAATAATTATGTCATAGACATGAAATGTATCACATATGTATGTACTTAAAATAAATATAGCATAAGATATTACTTTATGTACTGTGTTGAAAGTAGCTTGTTCCATTTTTGTACAACGCAAATATTATATTGATTATAGGTATATCTTTAACCAAGCTGATTAAAAAAAGTATAAGTATACATTATACATACATATAGGTATGTAAATTGTCTCTGAAATATTTCGTTCAATGATAGAGAATAATATGTATAGAACAAATTACAAAGCTTTATTTTATTGATTTTTATCAGTAAAATAGTATTCTTTCACATATTTTTTTATTTTAGCCATTTCAAGTCTCTCTTAAAAATATTATGGCAATATCAATCCCAACAGCCATTACATAGCACGCGTACTAAAGCCGCCTGTACATCCGGGCGCGGCAAGAGATCCGGTTTATTTGCGCTTATATTGTGTGGACACAATACTTGAGGGGGATGATGTCGCCGACAGTACTAAAGCATCGAGGCTATACTGTACTATACTACGTAACGTTGTATGCATCATGTACTATATACTAGCTTTGCCCGTGGCTTTGTGTGCTTTTGTTTCGTTCACAACCATTTAACATGACCCTTAATTTATATCAGATGCTTAAGTGCAGGGGGTTCTAGTGGTAAATCTATATTGCAAGCGACCTATCGTTTAAGAATTAAGCCACCAATAAATGTGGAGGCAGAATAAACATCTAAAATTTGTTGTTTTACTTTCACTTAACATTAATAAATTATTTAAAATTAAATGTAAAAATACTTCATACTACTGTGTTGTATTTCTAAAGTGCATCTGTATAGCAAATATATATATATATATATATATATATATATATATATATACCGAATAATATAAGAATATTTGTAATGAATCCAAATTACTTTATAATCAAATGATTCCACAATATAGGATATTCTTTTTGCATTCATATAAGGCCACATAAGAATCGAGAAAATCGATTTAGGAGATATCGAGTAAAATACACAAAAGAAACACGACGAATTGAATAGATAGCTTCTCCTTTTTTGAAGTCTTTCAAATAAATTAAGTAATATTGAGTAAATTATTCAGGTAATTCAAGTAAAAAGCTATAACAAAATCGATATTGTGAATCTCTTAAGATTTTTTCCTTATTTTCCCATCAAAGCCCTCTCGGAGAACTCACTCTGTATAATTGCAAATTCACAACTGATACTCATATATTATATAGATGATGAATATTAATTTTTTTAAGTAAGATACTAACTATTAGTAGCTTTGACTTTGATTCCACTCGCGATACGAGGCATATGGAAATGAATGAGACTCTCAAATGTGCAATTTTACAATAAATCTGTAGTGCTTTTGCCCGATGTTCGACGAAATTAAATTATAATGATAGATTATAAATTGTCCATGAGAAATTTGTTTGTATATCATTTTCAAGTTTCTTTTCTAACCTTTATTTTTAAAATTGATTTAAAAAGGACTGAAACACTCGACAGGCCTCTTTAGTAATTTTTAGTCACAATAAATCCAAATAACAGCTGAAATGTCACTAAAAAGTTATTTAAAAGGAAAAGTGAAGACGAAAGTTTTCCTACGAGCTTTTGAGATGGTGAAGGGTATACGTATCAACAATGTACGTGCTACGTAGTAATATTTTTCCCAATAAAACTATTGTTGGTTGCCTCGGTGGTGTAGTGGCTAGCATGTACGGCAGCACACCCGGAGGTCCTGGGTTCGAGTCCCGGGTCGGGCCAAGTTTAATTATTGAGTCTTTCTGTATAGTAAGCCTCAGTAACAGCCCGGAGTTGGGAAGTTGGCGGTGTTTCACAACAGTGCCTCGGAGAGCACGTAAAGCCGTCGGTCGTGCGCCTTAACTCTCACCGGTCGTGTCGAGCAGTCGCCCTACCGGACTATGAGAGTGACAGGAATAGAGAGTGCACGTTGTGTCTGCGCGTACACTTGTGCATATAATATCTCCTGCGCAGTTGGCTAGTCTCAATAAGATTGGCCGCCGTGGCCGGAATCGGTCAGGAGAACATCATCATCATTTCCTCCATAAACGAATGTTACCTTAGCTAATATTAAAAATAGGTAGTTTTTAAGTGTGTATTATTTAGCAAATTTTCTAGAGTTAATCGACTTCTGAAAATTCTTTTACTTTTAGAATAATACGCTCCTTTCCTACATTTAATCACATTTAATGTGAAAAAAGGAGTCACTTGACGAAACAATTTAATTTAATTGAATATCAGTTAAAGAAATATATCTATTCTAAAAAATAAAAATAAAAACAGTTAAAGCCTTAAATACACTTAGGATTTAAATCTATACTTACATGTGGCAGTCAAAATTTAATCTAAACAGGCGATACCCCATACTCTATCGCTCTCCCTCGATGAATCTATTTACTTGGTAAACTAAAAACTACAAATAAGATTTAAATTGCCGCTCGGGGGTATGCAATGGGAGTTTGATTTGTTTGCTATGGGGTATAGGGTCATTATAGAGATCTGTACAACGTTTTAGAGGCGTTCTCCAGTACTTAGATTTCTTAATTGTTAAACTAGGCTATGCAGTGTTCCACCCTTAGAAAACTTTGCTTACTAAGGTATAATATTGTACTAGATCTTGAACTGATTTCTGCTCTCGTTGTACGTCGATAAATCTATAACACATAATAAAATTGTAACCAAGCCGAATCTGTACATGAAATATTATTTGGAAAATCTTATTGAAATAAACATTATTATCGATACAGAGGCCGAATCTATAGTTTTTAGAATGTTTGTCTGTCTGTCTGTCTGTCTGTCTGTCTGTCTGTTACCGCATCTCAGAAAAACCACCGGAGGGATTTTGATAAAATTTGGTATGGTGATAGCTGGTTATCCGGGTCAATATATAGGATACTTTTTACCGCGGGAAAATATCTCATTTCTGAGAAAAAATACAAAAACTGCAATGTAAGAGTATACTAATATGTAAAACCTAAGGAATTTAGTTTTTGGTCATCTGAACGCGGGTGGAGCCGCGGGCAATCTAGTATTAACATAAAACAGCAGGCTTTATGATTGAAATCTATACATATAATAAAAGTGTAATTGATCGCTGTCTGTACATGGGGAATATTTGAGAAAACCTATTATGGGGGGATCTTTATTAACGCAATAGAACCCAAAACAATGACTATTAGTTTTTTTGTCTGTTTGTCTGTGCGTTTGTGCGCACTAATCTCAGAAACTGCAAATCCGATTTGGGTGCAGTTTTCATTAATGTTTTGTGGTAAGCTTCATTTAACATTTAATATTTATTTTATTTCAATCGGTGAATAAATAAAAAAAATATGTCAATTTAAAGAGTCACCTAGGAACGAACACGAGCGAAGCGATGGTTAATCGCTAGTATAATAAAAACTTACATCTCACTATAGTATCTAGTAGATCTTTATAGCAGATCTAGAAATACATATACCATAAACTTTGAATTTTTTTAATCGCACATGAAATGAGGGTCACGCTTATCCTTAGCCAAAGTATAGCATTTAAAATGCAAAATTTTACAAATCAACTTTTTTTTAATTTTATTGCCTTATTACTAATACTAAGAAACTCAGTTAATTAATTAATATTTTATCAATACTCAATAATTTACCTGCTGTCTTTTTACTTATAATTATAATTTAGATAATCAATATTTCAAATATTACAAGAATTTTTAAGATCCGTTCTGTAGTTCTGGAGATACGTAACAAACAAATAAACTTTTAGTTCTATATAATAGTAAGATTTATATTATAACATCTAGGGTACGCCACTTACAAAATATTATCAGGAGGCAGTTTACAAAAAGGCTTAGCAGATGCGCTTTCCCGGGTCCAGATCACTTCGGCAAACATTAACATGTTTAGTTTTAGATTTTAAAGGCTTTAAGCCTTTGTACTTGAACTTCTTTTTGCAAGAGTATATTTTAAATCTATCTCTTTATTTTTGTTAAAATTAAAGTTGATATTACTCGAATTTAAATGATTTACTGTTATTATAAAAGGCAGCGGTAGCCCAGTAGTAACGCGCTCGCTTAGGAAACCGAGTGATGCGGGTTCAAATCCCGAGTCTCGCACCTCTGATATTTTCATGTGCGAATCATTTCTAGCATGATTACCACTTGCCTTACGGTGAAGGAAAATATCGTGAGGAAACCTGCATGTCTGAGAAAACTTAGCAAGTTTTCAAAAGACATGTGAAGTCCGCCAACCCGCACTTGGCCAGCGTGATGGACGATGGCCTGATACCCCTTGTATTGAAGGGAGGCCCGTGCCCAGCAGTGGGACGTTAAAAAGGGCTGAATACACTGTTATTATAACTGCAAAAACTTGTATATGTATTTGTAATGGTTAAACAGATAAGGATGAAATTTAGCGCTTAAATGGCTATACCTGCAATAACACATAACCTACTGTTTGGTTCCTAACGACGCAGCCAAGCGCAGCGAGGTCAAAAATGCTAGTCTTTATCTTTCTTAATCTATACTAATATTATAAAGATTTTTTTGTTTGTTTGTTTGTACAGAATAAGCTACGAAACTACTGGACCGATTTAGATGAAATTTGGTAAGAAGATGGTTTGAGATCCTGAAAAAAGTTTTTATCCATTTTTATATTTAATAAATATCTAGAATATACCTGAAATCAAATCCGTTTTAACTTTAACACGAAATACGGTGGACAAATGGAGTATACATTTTGTAACAGGCTGTGAATGAGACCGATATGATTTTGATCTACATTATAAATAAGAACTTAAAAAGACAATGTTCGTATTCCCAACTTTAAAATGACTAACTTCCATACAAACTTTCATCCCATAATGAAGCGGTTTAGGGCCCGAATTTTCAAAAATCTTTTCTTAGGTAAGAACATTTTTCTATGGGATTTTGGTGTCAAGTCAAAGACCCTAATTTATAGAAAATTTGTTGAATTTGAACAGAACAATGACTTTTTAATTGTTAAGTTTGTTGTTTGTTATCTACAAAACATTAAGAGGAAAATTAATTTATTATTTTATATTGTAAATAACTTACTATTACATAAATAAACTATGTTAGCAGATCCGTAGATAAAATAATAATAATATAATAATATGTTGGGTCATTAACACACAGCGCCATCTAGTTCCATGATAAGCTACGAGGCTTGTGTTATGGATACCAGATAGTTGATACATTACACATATATAACTTTAAATACATACATATTATAAATATAAACACCCATGACTGGAGTACAAACATTCGTCATTACACAAATGAATGCCCCTAGCGGGACTCGAACCCGCGACCGCTGGCACAGCAAGTAGGGTCACTACAAACTGAGCCAAACGTTTAAATATAAAACAACATAAGTTTATTATGTCTTTCTAAACTAAAAAAGCAAAGAATATTCTAGAAATCAGACGTTCTATTGGAGTTAATATATTAAAAGGTAGAATATTACATCAATCACATTACTGTTCACATTAGTTTGATAATTAATGGTAATAATAAATGTGGTTTCGAACACAGTATTTTTGATTTACAAAAAAAAGTGGAGATATCGAACCTATTACGTATGTCCATGACACTTAAATTTTAGATGTGGGTAATCGATATAACCTATCGTACAAGAAAAAAAATTTTGTTTTTTTTTTTAAAACATAATCCTTCTGAGACAGTCGGATAAACAGTAACGTTATAAAAGTATTTAAGACTAAAGTATAATAAACTATAATAAAAAAATAACTTTATTTACAATACAAGAGAGGTCTTCATTAAAATGAATTATATCTTTTTAAGCTACCAATAAAACCAGCCTAAGTTTCCGCCCAATCTCACACGATATTTTCATGGTACTTTATTGTGAACAATTTAGATGTTTTATGAAACGACCGAACAAATTGGGGGTTTAAGCATCCAGGCGTTATCGAATTTGCCCCACCGGCAAAATATTTATTTCATTACTCCTATTCATAGTTCCTAATCTGTGTTGCAGGGCAACTGCGAGGATTTAACTTATTAAAAAATCAATTTGTGGCTTGAAATATAATTCTTTCGGCATTGAAGTTAACATAACTAATATAGTACTCATAGAATATTTTTTGTTAAGTACTTTCTTCATATTAAATTTTGTGTAAAGATAATAAAGTATATTTTAAAACTGTTAGGTAGGTAGTAGGTACATACATAAAACGCCAAAAAAACTAAATTTTATTTAGATAATATCTTTTATCAGCGGAATAATTTCACGATAAACTCATGGTAAAATAATTCGATATACATTATTTTTAATACTTACCTATTAGTTTTATGTAAAGAGCTATAAAGTAGTCATTTCAAAATATGTCCACTTTTATCACTTTTACCGTAACAAGACAGTATAGGAACAGATCATAGCTTACTTCGCGGGGCGTCACAATCGAGGGCTGGATTTTTTCAACCCCTGTGGTGATATTGTCATTTTCGATCGCAAAAAAGAAGCTCTAAGACCTAGAAATAAGATTGAAAATGCCACAACACGTTTTAGTCGCCGTGAGTTCAATGCGAAGCACTATTGTCAGGATAATGCTGCGATCAAACGCAATGCTATTGTCAACAAAGCGTGTCACTTAATTTTCAACCTTACACCCCAAATCAAGGGTTGCAATTAGCTCAAATATTATTTTGCATAGTAGAAGCGGATAATGGGTAAGTGAGATTCATTTAAATCGTCCACACTGTCACTGGGTCTCTTAATTTTCATTGTAATAAACGGGGGTGCTTTAATGTGTCTTGCTAAAGTGATGTCATGCGCCTTAAGAATGTTCTTGTAGAATTAATCAAGATTTGCACATTTTTAGCTTTAAGCCCAAATTTTGTTTAAGGATAACTAAAGTAACGAACGTAATATTATTTTTATTGTGCAAATTTTTTCTTTAGAAATTCAAAATTATAATAATGTATAGAACATATAATAAAATTTTGAGTCGAATCTGTACATAAAAATTTTTTTGGAAAATCTTATTGAAATAGTCATTATTATCGTTACAGAGGTCGAATCTATAGTTTTTTGGAATTTTTGTCTGTCTGTCTCTAAACGCATTACGAGAAAACCACTGGACCGATTTTGACGGACGCCCATCAAGTATGATGTGAAACTTTAGCATAAACTTTTATAAACAAAGCGGTGACATTTTGTCAACATTTCGTAATTTGTTACTGTAATATAGACTTTTCCACGTAAAATAGGAAATCTATCGAAAATTCTACTCGCATCTGTTTCTTATTTAATACTCTAAATACGATAGTTGAAATCAAAGCCTTCCCAAATTGTTAGTGTCCATCAAGACGGGACATTTATTAGATTCGATGAGGGTCTCTTTCCCTAATATGAATGTGTCATACATGTTCAGACTTGTAAATAGCTTAGGGACTGTTGCTTACATCGAATTAAGTGCTGTGATGTAAAAGATGAAATTATTTTGTTACCATCCATAGTATTCGACATAAGATATCTTATATATATGTATCACATTTATTATATAAATAAAAACAAATATTTCTATCTGTTGGTCCTCTATGAGTTCCAAAACTATTTGTCCAATTGTAATAAGACTTTGGTGAGTTATTCTGCGTACGCCCGAAAGCTTTTGGCTCTAGAAAAATGAAAAGGGACGCATCCAAGCGAATTGTCAAAAGCTAGTTATCTATTATAATATAAGACACTAGCGAGCCGCACTGCTAGCCATAAAAGGACACATTTTATATTATATGCATACGTATATCGTACATATATTTTATATATTAAATTAATAAACCTCAATTTATCCGACACTATTCGAACACCAAATATCGTGCGTTGATTCAGGACTAACTACTATATTTAATGTGAAAGTTTGTATGTATGCATGTTCGATACTCCACACGCTAAAACCGCTGGACGAATTTGGATATTTAGTACACAGATATACCTATATACTATAACATCGAATAACATTTGGCTACTAATTATGATTTTGCTTTCAAACTTCATAATTCGACACGGCCGGTAAAAGTCCGAACCGATGGCAATACGAATTCTCCGAAGCACGCGGGTAATACAACAAACGCAAAAACTTGCCAACTCCGAGCTGTTATTAAGAATTTCTGGACAGAAAATCCAATAACTATATTTGTCTTGACTCAAGACTCGAACCCAGGATCCATGCTAACCACTAAACACGAGGTCGTTTATAATAATATACATTAAAAAAAACTATCGATAGATTTTTGGTTCCCGACGTTTCGAATGCTTTACAGCATCCATGGTCACGGGAGAGACTGAGGTGTTAGATGTCTCGAAGGTATAGTTGTTACAGACAGCCTACCTACAAATAACAAAATGAAAATTGCACCAATTACCTTAGAATATTTTTTAACTTTAAACATTTTTATAATTTTAATTAGTTTTATAATTGAATATGGAATATTATTTATTTAATTTTTGCTGTTATCATTATAATTATACAAATATACATTTAGATAATAAAGTTTAATATTTGATATAAAAACAAACAATAATTGTGTAATTCAACATGACACTTAATATTTAAATTTTTACGTTTGAAATCGATCTTCAAATGTAAAAAGTAAATCGCAATGAAAAGCTTTTACTACCATTCCATTGTGGTAACTCACAAAACCTGACATTTTGAATAACAAAATAACACATTAACAGCGGGGCACTCAAACGACAAAACATCTCATACAAATTCAATAAGAATCGAACCTGCGACGCATGTGTTCGAGGACTATTGTGCAGTCATAATAGATACATTTGTGCGATACTTGTGTAATGACAGGGAAATCATGGGGGCACCGTGAGTACTTTAGGTTGTTATATGGTGATGTAGATTAAAAGATATGCTAATATGTAGAATACGTATACTAATATAATAGATATATTACTTACGCTGTTAATTAAAATATTTTGTACGTTTGTGTGTAGTTAGATTCTTATTGCTAACAAGCGACTCACCCTTGCTTCGCTCGGGTACGTCTCTAGATGATTCTTTAAATTGACCTAACTTTTTTATTTATAAACCAATTGAAATAAAACAGTGCTAAATGTTAAGTGAAGCTTACCACAATACATTAATGAAAACCGCACCCAAATCGGTTAAGCCGTTTCTAAGATTATTGAGCACAGATAAACAGACAAACAGACAAAAATTCTAAAAATCATTGGTTTGGATTCTATTGCTTTAATAAAGACCTCCAATAATAGTTTTTCTCAAATATCTTCCATGCAAAGACAGCGACCGGTTACACTTTTATTATATGTAAGTATAGTTTAAAACACAATATCGTTTCATTGATAGGCAGAAAAATAAATAATAAGTTTTTATTTATTTTTTAGTGTATTTTAGTTTTAGTTATTATTAATTATTAATTAACACTGTAAATTAAAATTACATATTTCCATTTCACTTTCTGAGATAAAGCTATTTATTTTCAATATTAGAAACATATCTGTATGCTTAATAAAAAAAAATCATGGTAAAATCAACACTATAACAAATAAACTTTATATACAAAGCTTAATCCCAGAGTGATGATGATGACTGCCTCGGTGGTGTAGTGGCTAGCATGTACGGCTGCACACCCGGAGGTCCTGGGTTCGAGTCCCGGGTCGGGCCAAGTTTAGTTATTAAGTCTTTCTGTATAGAAAGTCTCAGTAACAGCCCGGAGTTGGGAAGTTGGCGGTGTTTCACCCCCGTGCCTCGGAGAGCACGTAAAGCCGTCGGTCCTGCGCCTTAACTCTCACCGGTCGTGTCGAGTGGTCGTCCCACCGGAGTATGAGAGTGATAGGAATAGAGAGTGCACTTGTGTCTGCGCGTACACTTGAGCACTATAATATCTCCTGCGCAGTTGGCTAATCTCAATGAGATTGGCCGCCGTAGCCGGAATCGGCTAGGAGAACATCAATCCCAGAGCAACTTAAACATAACATCTTAAACGTGCCAGTTCTACATTTCACCTCTATGAATACTCTTTTGTTAAAATTAACCATGGCGTAAACCGGTCAAGAACTAAAATTACACCCTCAATTGATTTCGAATCGATATCTATAAGAAATTGATCGATGGTGACAAACAGAAGTATAATATCCATATATAATAGCAGGGATTTACACTTTACGCCCGATTTCGTTGCCTTACTTACAAAAGATAAAAGTGACACTGTTTATTATATTTTAGTAAAATGCATCGTCTACTTCCTTCCTGTAAAAAAATAATATTATTTATATTATAGCTCTTTATATATTTAATTATTTTCAAAAATAGGTAACTTATTAATTAGCTTTTTTCCATCTATACTAATATTATAAATTGGAAATATTTTTTGTTTGTTTGTACCGAATAAGCTACGAAACTACTAGTCCGATTTACATTAAATTTGGTAAGAAGATAGTTTGAGACACTAAAACGGACATAAGATAGCTTTTATCCTGGAAATAATCCCTTAAGGGGGTGAAAATGCGGATGAAGGTTTGTATGGTAAATCAACCTAGGGACTAACCCAAGCGAAGCGGGGGTGAGTCGCTAGTTAAATATATAATAACTACTTATAGACTGACGAATAGACTAAATATTTGTGTAAACATAAATATTTGTATGTTATTGTGTCTATTTACGCCCACAATGCTTCGGCCCGGCATGCTTTTTTTTAAATAACTAGTGACCTACTATGTCTATCGTCTGTGTATTACGCCAGATCTTAATCTGTCTATGTTCTAAGTTTCCTCAGAATTCGTCCAGCCGTTCCAGCGTGAAGAGCAATAAATATACACACATACATACATACTTCAACGTTTATATTACAGGAGGTCGAAACTTGGCATGTAAAATCTAGTGATCTAGATTTTCCTGAAATCAAATCTGATATTTTCGTAATAGTATTTAGAACTTTAACAACTAACTTATACTTTCTTATTACGCGAATATTTGATATCTTACTTCTATATATATAAAATTCTCGTGTTGGTCCGCGATGAACTCTGTAACTACTTTTTAACGTATTTTTTTTAAATGTGTGAGGTGTTTTAACTTGAATGATAGGAAAGTTTTTGTACTGATTACTTCTTTTATATTGCAAAATTAACGATTTTCATATGTATGCCACAGCAACGCGTGGCTGAGTCTGCTAGTCTATACTTATAATATTATAAAGAGGCAGTTTGTTTGTTTGTTTGTTTGTTTGTTTGTTTGTTTGTTTGTTTGAACGCGCTAATCTCAGAAACTACTAATCCGATTTGAAAAATTCTTTTTGCATTAGATAGTCCCCGTTTATTGAGGAAGGCTATAGGCTATATATCATAATGCTACTATCCAAGGAAGCAGTTCAATAATCATAAATGTCAACAAATCGGGCAGACTTCCATACTTCCAAACATTATTGTAAAACTGATGTTTATAAATATATAAAATAATAAATTGTAGTTTTAAAGCGAGCAAAGCCGAGGGTTCCGCTAGTTTTAAATAAAAATAATCTTAACGGAATTTTATTACTGATTTATTTAGAGAGTCCCTTCCATGATTGCTGTAAAGCATTCGAAACTTTGGAAAATAAATCCGCGAAAATATCCTAAAAGATAGTTTTATTTAAAACTATAACTAACATTAATCTGATAGTCAAACTACGAATTAACAGATATGCAGACCACCCATAATATTATCCTCCTTAAGACGTAATTCGCTTGTCGTAGATAAGGATAAGCACAGCTTTTACTGTCTTTGTGTCATCTTTGTTTGCTTAACTTACCTCACACGATGAATGCTCGATGAATAAATCTGGTCTTTGTAGAATCCAAAAATACCTAAAAATATTTTATCTCGGTATTATTGTATGTGTAAAAATGAAAGGTCTCTCAATTACTCGCTGACTTAACGACTGAGTCTCTTTCACAGACGAAAATCTGATCTGATTATCTGAAAGGGCCAGGATAGGTACAGAAAACTTAAATAGCTGCTCAATATTCATATAGGAACACAAATTCTAGTTTATTATAAAAAATATATAGTTTACTAGCGACTTAATGTTCTTACGTTTTAACGTTAAGTATAGATTTCACAAAGATGAGATATTTTCCCGCAGTAAAAAATATCCTATGTTGACCCGAATAACCAGCTGTCATCATATCAAATTTCATCAAAATCCCTCCAGTGGTTTTTCCGTGATGCGGTCACAGACAGACAGAAATTCTAAAAACTATAGATTCGGCCTCTGTATGATAGTAAGATTTTCCAAATAATATTTAATGTACAGTTTAGGCTTAGTTACAATTTTATTTATATTTTAGGGTATTTTTTGTATAATATTTATATAGGTATCTACATATAGTACCTATATAATAGACAAAATAAATAAAAAGTATTCAGGTCACTTACATACATATGTAATCCATCTCTAATAAAAACTTAAAGATAAAAATTATAGTTAGCGTTAGAAGTAAATAAACAATTTACATCACGATACAATAAAATATGAAACCCACAAACAAACCTCGCTTATATTTATAGTAGAGCAGCCTAGCATTTAATATCTACGGATATTAATATCTGTATATAACCACAATATATTTGTCTAGTTCCAATAAGAATGTAAGAGTACCGTATATGGCGTAACTGTTTCTTAGAATGGACTTTATTATGAATTTCTACCATATACGAGTATATAGGGTCTATATGTATTATTTATATTTACAAAAAAGTTATCTGTTTACTTCTTGAGGCGTTAAAACACTTATGAATTAGTTAATTATTGTATATATAGCTTGATTCCCCAAACAAACTTTCATCTTCATTTTCACCTTTTCCTTGAAGGGATGATTTCCGGGATAAAAAGTATCCTATGTCCTTCCCAGGGTCTCAAACTATCTTCTTACCAAATTTCATCCAAAACGATCCAAAGATTACTCCCTCCAACGTCACAAACACACAAACTTTACCTCTTTCTAATTTTAGTAGGTATAGATAATCAAATCAATGGTATAGATTTGAAAGTTAATTTTTTAAACTTAGAATAAAGTAATACAATAATAGGAATACAAACAGCTGATCTGTGTATAGTGACTCTTCAATGGCTAGTAATAAAACTATTTTTCTTTTGTAAATCAAATTGTGGTACTCACGATACAGGCTTTGCCTAGTGTGAGTTACCTTTAGATATAAAATATATTGTAAGTTGCACTTTTTTTTGACAATAAAGACAAGAGCCTAAACCAATAAGTCATTTTCAAATGGGCCCAACCTCCATAACTACTTTGGTGTTGATCAAAAACACATTTTTTTAGTAATGTAAAACTATAATTATTCGAGTTTTACGCAAATTCTACTTATAGAATTATGATGATAATTCTAATAATAAAAGTTAAAAATTGGTACATAGGTATACATATGTGTATGTCTTACTAGAATTCTGGGAGTGAGGTATATTGACTGTTGCTGGCCAAGTGCGGGTTGGCGGACTTCACGGTCTTTCGAAAACTTGTTAGGTTCTCTCAGACATACAGGTTTCTTCACGAATCACGATGTTTTCCTTCACCGTTAGACAAATGAGAATATAAAAAGATCAGAGGTGCGAGACTCGGGATTTGAACCCGCTTTACTCGGTTTCCCAAGCGAGTTTTTATTGTTTTGGCTCTAAGCAAAAGAAAATGAATAATTTCTTCATACATATGAGAAATTATTGCATTATCGTAAAAAGTTTTAAATAACCGAATGACGTAAGCTATTTTCAGTATTTATTGTTACAGGAAAATAACTGAAATATTATAGGTTAAATTAATTTGTTCTCACGTTATCTTTAAGATTTGTGAACTTTTCGTAACATGTCTTGTGTCAACGAGTCAAATTGTACGTTTTTGTTGGATTGAAGAATTTAAAGCTCAAACAATGCCCCAAATGCTTATCTCGCGAGCAAATAGAAAAGAAAATATGTACTTTTCAGTCTCCTCGTCTATTTGTATGCTATTTCGCAATACGTTTTCGTTGTGTTGTAAATGTGATAAAGTGTCTTGACGAATGTTAATTTTTATCGTTATTTGACTGTGGATTTTTTATAATTATAATATTTTGATTTTATCACGTGCTTTACTGAGTACTCTTATATAAACTTACACAAGGCATTATATTATTTTTGTGAAATGATTCATATATGTATATAATTGGTATACCACTATACAATAATAACGTTCTCCCGACCGATTTTGGCTACGGCGATCAATCCCATTGAGACTAGCCATCTCCGCAGGAGATATTATAGTGCAGTGCTTGTGCGCGCAAACACAAGTGCACTCTCTATTCCTGTCACTCTCATACTCCGGTGGGACGACCACTTGAAACGACTGTGAGAGTTAAGGTGCAGAACCGACGCGACACGTGTTCTCTGACGCACGAGGGTGAAACACCGCCAACTTCCCATCTCCGGGCTGGTACTGTGACTTCATTAACAGAAAAACACAATAACTAAACTTGACCCGACCCGGGACTCGAACCCAGGACCTTCGGATGTACAGCCGTAGATGCTAGGTACTACAATAGGTATATGTATATATTTCAAATTAAACTGCCTCAATGGTCTAGTAACATGTACGACTGTAGATTCGAAGGCCCTAGGTTGGAGTACTGAGAGGGAAAGTTCGTGGTACTTCCCCCCTGTACCTCGGGAGTACCATCGGTTCTAAGCCTGATTCCTCTCGATCGTGTCGAATTGTTATTCAACCGGAAAATATGTTATTTAACTGTTTAGAAAAGTAAAAATTCATTTACAACTTCATTACATCCTAACAGATAAGAAATCTGAAACTCTCATTTCAGATGAATTGTTATTGTTACTTTCAAGTGTCTAAAAATACAAACTAAGCCGTCGTTGCTCATCTATACAAACACTAGCAGAACCCGCGGCTTCGCTCGCGCTAAAGCTACAAAAAAAACTCTAAAAAGGGAGTTTCATACAAACTTTCATCAAACATTTAAACAATGATTTAAGGGTGGTTTGGTGTGTAGAAATATATTAGAATATATTTAACACGATTTTATTATTAGATATTAGTTTTTGCCTGCGACTTTACTCGCAGCGTAAGTGTGGCGGCGATCAAAAGTATCCTATATAAGTTCCTAGGATGTAATTTATGTACTTACCAAATTTTATCAAAATCTCTTTAGCGGTTTTAAGCGTAAAAAGGCAACAGAGTTACCTTCACATTTATAATATTAGTATAGATGTAATTTAATTTTATCCTTGAAAGTCAATTTTAACATACTCGTATCTGCTTCTTTTTGTCGTCTCAATTTGAGACTACGAAAGTATATGTAATCCCGATGACAAAACGATAGTTTGATAGCATCGAGATCTAATGATGGAAGCGTGTATATAGAGAAATACTTTAATACTTTAGTTAGAAGACCGTAAAATTCTCATAGACTCATTCGATTAGTATGAGTATACATTACAGTTAGACAAAAATATGTATATTTATAAAATGTTTTTGATAGTATGCTTTTACTCCTGCTGAGTTTTCTTCATCAGTTGTCCTCTGGACTGAGGCTTTTTCTTTCCAAACCCGTGAGTCAAAACTAGAATAAAAAGAAATTGAAGGCTAGTCTAATATGTAAAATTTTAACTGAGTCGAATCTGTACATTAAATATTTTTTGGAAAATCATATTGAAATAGCCATTATTACCGATACAGGTGCCAAATTTATAGTTTTTAGAATTTTTGTCTTTCTGTCTATCTGTCTGTCTGTTTGGGAACGCATCACGAGAAAACCACCGGACAAATTTCGATGAAATTTAATATGACGATAGCTGGTCATCCAAGTCAACATATAGGATACTTTTTACTGCGGGAAAATATCTCATCTCTGAGAAATCTATAATACTAAACGTAAAACATAACTAGGGACGAACCCGAGCGGAGCGAGGCTGAGTCGCTAGTAACATATAAATAGACTTACATGATTGTAATATCTAAGTAAAAATACAAGCATCCTTGGAGTCATGATCGGTAAATAAACGCAAATAAACATTAGTTACCGTCTCTCAGTGACAGATGTGTATGATAAAACAGGTAATTTCTCCATTATTTGCTAAAACAATATTATGATGGAAATGAAAACTAATGCTAGGGCTAGGAGAAGTTAAAATATTTTTTTAATATATTAAGTGTCCCATATAAATAGTTATTTGCTTTATAAAAATGTTAATGATTACGTTTTTTTATATTAAATTGTGGGTTTGTAATGCAACATTTAACATATTGACCAACACACAGATAAACGAACAAGCAATAAGAATCAAAATAATAGGTAAATGTTTATAATATTCAGGTAAAATAAAACTATGATTTCGGATTTTTTCGTGGATTTATTTTGATTTTTGGTTCCCGACGTTTCGAATGCTTTACAGCAATCATGGAGACCATAGAAAAAAATTTAAAAAGGAAACGAAGGAAAAATCCAAAAAGATAGATTTTATTTGCATATACTCGTAAAATGTCAAATATTCGTGTAGATAAATCTAAGAAATTATTATGCTTATAATAAATTTGTTTCAAAAAGTGAGATGCAATTAACAAAAAATATTACTGAATGAAAATTAAAGAGAATAAAATTAACACCAAAGTAAGAAACGTTTTTCAGTTAGAGAAATATACGAGTTTTCGGTTAAACAGAAGTAGTCTGGCTTTTGAAACTTAGACCCATGTTTCCATTCTAAAATCAACTGCACTAAAATGGATTACCTGCTTAAATTATTTACACTTATTATATACTAGCATAACCCGCGGCTTCGCTCGCGCTAAAACTACAAAAAGAACTAAAAAGGTAGGTTTAATACAAACTTTTAGCCTCTTATGGAATAAATTTCAAAAAAATTAATTGTGTTGAAGAGCATTAATGCCCAGTTTCAAGTAATTCTATTCATATATAATTGTTTAGGTTGTATTATAACGTGTTTTCCCGTGGGAATGAGATAATCTCCCGCGATAAAAGCCTATGTCACTCTTCAGCCCTCTAACTACCACCATCGAAAAAATCACGCCAATTTATCACTCCGTTTCAACGTGAAAGAAGGACAAACAAAGAAACAAATAAACACACTTTCATATTTATCGTATTAGTATGGATAAAAAAGGGCCTTATAAAAACAAAAAAAAATTGATGAAAATGTAACTGTCAAATGGGTTATTGTTCCAGTATCAGTAAACACACAATATAGAAAATACGGTAATAATAAAATTAAAAACATTATTATTTAATATACTACTTTTTAACTGAGACACAACATCAACGTCTGAAAAATTACTTAGAAAGTAATAATTGTTCACTTTAGAAATGGATTTTTTCTTGAAATTTGTACATATTTTGAAGTCGGTTGATAAATAAATCAATATTAACCCCCTCTATAATTGGCAAAAATATCGCGTAATATACATACAATAAATACATAGGTATATATCTGTACACCCAAATGAGTTATGTCCTTTTTATTCGACAATTTTGATGATTGAACATCATCTCACATTCATGAACATCTATCTCAATAACCAAACCTAATAATATACCTATTATTAACTGAAAATAAAATGCTATATATAATAATTACTGTAATATATTAATCAAACCGTTTAAAACTATACACTAACCTACGCTTAGCTTGCGTCGCCAGGCACATCTTATATTTATAACTAGCGACTCACCCTCGATTTGCACGTCCTCGCGTCTCTAAATACGCGGACTTTGTTCACAATTTCATGGGTTTTATTTTTTTTCGTGAAACACTTTTTTTTTACTTTCCTAAAACAAATATAACTAAAGTTATTCCTTACTTTTTTATTGTTATAGATATACAGACAGCGCCACCTTTTGGCAAATTTTATTAGCCAATGTTTTACTCCAGGTCACATTTAACTAAATCCGTCCACATTTTCAGACAATCGCCAAAAAAAAGAGGAAGTTCTCATTTGGGGTGTATTAATTAATTATTCGTCATCCATGTTTAATCTTCCATTTACATATTTAGAAATTAAGATTTAAAAAGGACGTGATAAAAAGCTCAATTCAGTTTTAAGCTTTCGTTCCTCAAAAGTTTTATTAACTAAGAAGTTTTATCAAATAACATTATGTGACATATAAATTAAAAAAAAGTGTAATTTTATATTATAGAAGATATTAAAAAAATCGTATCTTCGAAAATTCGATGTCTCTCCTACCTTATTTGTGGAACATTTCGAATGTATAATATTGGAAAAAATACGTATATGTCTGTTTATCTTCGGTAGTTACCGGGAAAATATAAGAAAATAACTAAATTTTAGTAAAAACTCTTTAGAAGTAACCGTCTAATAAAATTCAGGAAACCACTCCTTAAAAAACTTTAATGATTTTCTTCATTATCTATTTTAGACTGTAATCTAGTTATGATAATACTTGAGGTTATATTAAAAAACTGCTCATATTCCTTTACACGATACTTTTTTATATACTTTATTTATAAGTCACTAGCGGCTCACCCACGCTTCGCTCGGGTTCGTCGCTAGGTACGTTTTAAATAGATATAAATAGTTATTAGCCAGCGTCAGCCATATACATTTTAATTTTTTTTTCGTTAATTTTTCATTTTTTTCTCTCATAAGAACCTTCTTCTCCTGACAATAAGAAACATAACGAAAAAAAATAGTTAAATCGGTCCAGCCGCTCACGCGTGATGGCGTGATCAAGGGAAATAGGGATTCATTTATATATATATATAGATTTATAACTGGTTTTATTCCTTAATTATGTAGACATATATGTAATGTTACACGCATTCTTATATATTTTAACTTACTGTCAGCCAACAGGCAATTATCTATAACAAGCTATTCTTTTTAGTCAAATTATTACCTACATACATGTATTTTTTACGTTTTATCCCTAAACGTTGCCATTTAGACAAAAAATAAATAAATAAAATATAGAAAAAACCTAGTCTTCTCCAATTGTACAGATAGTATAGATGCGTTTTTTTTAATATTGTCACAATCTGTGTTACCGTGTTTAAAATTGACATTTTTATATATATTTAATATAAATTTTGTAAATCTATACTTCATATATTATAAAGCTGAAGACTTTGTATGCTTGTTTGTGAGTCTGTATGAATGCGTTAATCCGATTTAAAAGATTATTTTTTTAGTCCATTTATTGAGGAAGGTTAGTAGAGTAATTCTATAAAACTATAAGATTCGGGCGGAGCCGGGAGAAAACGCTAGTTAAATATAATATTGAATAGAAATGCAAATTAAATTGCGAAGCATTTATGTATTTAAAATATAGCACAAATAGCACAAAATACGGCTAACCAACAACGAAACTCCTATTCCAAGTCGGTTAAAAAATATATAGAGTAGGTACAGCAATTTCTTGTTTTAAACCTAACTATTCCACGAATAAGACCCGTAGATCTTAAATAATATTTAAAACAATTGACTATTTTTGAAAGAGAGCGTATACAGAAAATTAAAATATTTACAAAAAAATCATTTTCGTGATATGGACATCAGATTATGTGACTTAAGGAAACTTATAAAATGCCTAAAAAAAGTAAAGAAATTTTTAGCTAATTACCTAACATTACAATGTTAGGTAATTAGATAGCCAGTTGACTGGGCCACACATATTATTGAATTCCTGCAAAGGCAAGATTTAAAAAAGAAATTTTCTTGCATACATAAAAGCATCTGGGCGACCGCTTTTTTTGTAAAAACGTGTTATTTTATTCAGAAAAACAGTTTTTTTTTTTGAAAATACACCTCTATAGATAAACTTAAAACGCAAAACCATATCTAAATACAAAATCTGAACCGAAACGTTAGAGTCGTTTCCGAGTTACACTAAATAAATATATTGTACAAGAATTGCTCATTTAATCCCTCAACGAGCGCGGACACGCCGGCGTTACAATAGATTTCTTAGAATTTTAATTAATTTCTTAGAAATTTACCTGGAGGTGTTAATATTATAAGATAAAATATATAAACTTTAAAAAAGTTCAGTTTAGCACTAACCCTAGAAATATCAGCAACATTGTAGCTCATATAACAAAATTAGCAGGCTTAAACAAATTCTGTACTAGTGCAAATCTTCCACAAACATTTGCAATCTAATGTTAATATTACTGTAACATTGTTTTAAGGTAACTTACAAGTTGATACCGCACTAGATTGTATGTTAATGTATATTAGTTTATTTTAAGATGTTTATTCACAAATAATAGTGATTTCTGCAGTATGAATCACTAATATTCGCCCGCGACCTCGCCCGCGTAATAATTTGAGTTAGAGATTTTTTTTTTAATAAAGAAAGATTTTTTTAATTCAATTTCTATAGTTATTTATATATAGTTATTTATATTCACCTTGTATAGATTTATCTAAATTCATGCTTTATGTTTGTTTTATTTATCTTAATATTGGATTATAAGTGAAACGGTTTTGTAAAGCCGTAGCTAACAGAAGCCATGAATAATTTATATGTAAGTTAAAAAAATATTTTCATTCCATAACAAGTAAAATAAATAAAATGTCAAATTATATTCTATAGTTATATATTTTGTATCTTAATACTAATAGTTACACAAAAATATACTACAATTAAAACATAATAAATACAGCGTATTTTTTTTGGCAAAATAGTTCTTACTGAACGACGTCTACTTATTAGCTATCTAAGTTTAAAGAAATTTTACATAATATTTACAATTCTATACTTTACCTACTTTGTACAAAGAATGACTAGATTTAAATTTATATACAGGCATCGCAAGTTTTTTTAAATTAAACTCTGAAATTAAAAAAAAAACACCGCCTTCTTTATAAATTATTTTAGTAATAATTATAATAATTTGAATAGAATAATGCTAGAAATTTATATTTTATATTTACATTTTAAAATCATTATAAAATAATTGTCCCAGACATAGGATATTTGAAGTAAAATATAGAATTAATAGGAAAATATGAAAAACAAACAGCGGATGTAATAAACGCTAAAGCCTCTTTCATTACTGAAACACGTGATAAAAAAACATTTTTGTTACACTAATATCTTTATCTTATATTTAATTAGCGGACGAAATTCATAATATTTATTTAAAAATCATTATCATTTTAAACATGCTGTAGATATTTCTACAAATTTTGAATATTCCAATTTTACAAGAAACACATATAAAAATACGCAATACCTGGTAACTACGATTGCTTTGGTCATAAATATGTTCCAACCAAAACTGACTCTAACAAAATATACTCGTCGCGTGTACATTTTTATGTTTCCCCAAAAATGACACTACACTTTCAATACAACCGCCCGAACACATTCAATAGTTGTTCAAAACATAACCAGTCCGACGGTGTGCTCTAAAAATGACTAGCATTAGAGGGACACCCGTTAAAAAACATTCATCTCGCCCAGTCGTCCGGCGGGCCGGTGGCTTGGTGCAAAGGCGAGAAGGCACTTCGCCGTGGCTCTGATTGATTATCTTGTGAACCAATTATAGATTCAATCGAGAAACCATTCCTGGACCTCTTTCCTCGAGTGTCTGTGGTTTCCGGGACCCGTGGCGGGAGAGGCACTGGTCGCAAGGCTGCCGGCGGCGGGCGCGGCAAAGACAGTAAGGGCGACGGCGGCAGATAACACGGTAAAGGCAAAAGCGGCGCGTAGGCTTCTCTTGCAAGCATCGCAACCACTGCATGAGCGTGCTGCAGGGACGGCGCCGGCCGCTTGTATCTCTTCCGACGACGCAAAAAACTGCCATTATCAAACATATCCTCAGCTAACGGATCTAGCGTCCAGTAATTCCCCTTCCCGGGATTACCAGGTTCCCGGGGGATCTTAATAAAACAATCGTTGAGGCTCAAATTGTGACGGATGGAGTTTTGCCACGCCGGAAACTTTTCGCGGTAATATGGAAATCTAGTCATTATAAACTCACAGATCCCGCTCAGCGTCAATTTCTTATGCGGAGACTGCAGGATGGCCATCGTTATTAGCGCGATATAAGAGTAGGGCGGCTTGATAAGTTGCGACGAGGACTTTTGTTTTGCTTTCTTGGGCGAACTGGGCTTATCACTAGGACTGGACGCGTCGTATCTCTCAGAATCGCTGGATGGCGGCGGTAAATCTGGCGTATCTTCGTCTACCGAAACGTAAGTGTCGTCTTGAGGATATTCTTCGCGGTCGTCACGTAAATAGTGTGGTAAGTAGAGTCTCGGCGGTGGTCTCAGATCAAGCGGTAGATCGCCCTCGATGATCATGTCGCGGTACATGCTCAAGTCGTCTTCCATGCTGTGCCGTCACATGTCAGAGATGCTGGCGGGCTCGAGGCGCGACGTGCACTGCAGCGGGCCCCGACGGCGCGAGGGCCGGCCCGCAGGCCCCGCCCCCGGGGGGTCACCCACTCCGCTCGTTTACGTTTCAGTAAACACAACAATTGTCGTTATTATTACTGCGGGTCGGAGCTTTGTGCATGAATTTCAGGCCGTTGACTAATAATTATTAGGCTCCCTATCGATTTAACTTTGTTGCGGTATTTATTTTGAGTTGGCGGGACTTTTTATTTCATTGTAAGTTGATTTGATCTCGTTTAAACTAATATTTTTTTAATGGCTTCAAGTGAAATTACAAATGTTATGTCTATCATGGCCATGTGAAGTTTTCTTCTACATATTACCTATGTACCTACTATTAAATATATATAAATAACTATTGCTTATTATTTACATATAATTTATTGTACATTTTATTATAACAAAACATAACGTATTAAAAAATTTATATTAAAACTTTCATAATAATATCATGTCTATTACAATTATATTATTAAAAAAAATACCAATTTCATAAAAAAATATAATAAAAAAAATATCCAAATACATAAAAAAGACGACAAAAATATTAAAAGGACCTAACAAAAACGAGAAAAAGTAACTGTTTACGGAGATACGTATAGAAAGATCCTTTAATCCTGCGTTAAAGGACTCTGCCTATTGAAAAAATCTCATAAAGCGAATTCTGACACACAATTCAGGTATCTCCGAATAAAATGCGCGTAAAAAATATCTCTTAACGAAACGCCCCGATAATACGCGGCTCTGGAAAACCCTCGTGTGTGTTTCCTACCAAAACATTTACCCCTCGGGCGTCGAGGAAAAAGCTACGCGTGTGAGAGAGTCGGCATATACGTGTAGTGGAGACGGATGCAGTCTCTACCAATAATGCTGCGAGAAGGCCTGGGCGGGGCCCCTCAAAGCTAACATGTCAGGGCGTGGCAATAGATCCTATTATTGTCTGGCAAGGCAAATAATATTTTGCACAATGTACACATTGGCAAAGGGGGGCTGGGGTGGATGCTAATTTATTCTCAACTTTGGTTACGGGTTGTTTTTCAGCTTTGCGAGGCTGTTATTTAAATTGGACGCTGCCAGTTATTTGTATGTAGCCGACTGTAGGCATTGTTGGCTGTAATGAAGGAATTTGCGTTTGCTTTGCTTGAAATTCGGATCGCGCTGTTCCGGTTTACGTTTTGTTTCTTTTTCGATGTTAATTACGTTACATTTTCGAATTTTGGGGATTTATGTTTATTGGTTTATTATCTGTGCTGGATTTACCCAGTCTTATAATATTATAATATTATTTGAACAATAGACATTTAACATAATAGTTAAGTTTGTGAGTTAGCGATATTCTGATTATAAAATTTTAAGTTTTTAATATTCTAATATCGTAGGAAATACCTATTTAGCTATTAAAAATATAGGACAAGTAAGATGCAAAATCATTTAATTTACTTAAGTATAACGTAGGTATGTATCTACAAGTGGCTCGCCCTCGCATCGCTCGGGTTCGACTCTAGAAAAACAAAAACAAATCTATCCCACGGGGACCGTAAATTTTTTCCGGGATAAAAGTAGCCTATCTGCTATTCCAGACTCGAATCTCTGTGCCAAATTTCTTTCAGATCCGTTCAGCCAGTATATAAACATCCAAACATCTAAGCTTTCACATTAATATATTAGTAAAAATGATTGTATACTTTACACTTTAGTACCTATAGGTATCTAAATCCAACGATAAGTGTGAATAAGTATATTTTTATATATTCTCCTATATTCGGTGAAGGAACGAACCTTTTCGTGAACTTTTCGCTACAATATCTGCTATAGAGGTAAAAGGAAACTGTAAATGCAAAAGGGACCAACTTTCTATCGTGTACAATTGAGTTAGATATCATTTTGTGCGTGTGCCGGCTTAAATATTCTAGCAAATTTTTATTCTCAATAGGTATTTATTGCTTTATCGAATTTAAATTTTGTTGACTTAAATACTTATCATTTACTCTTTTCACATAAACGTACTTTAGAATGTTTAATATCAGAAAATCTTCGATTTTGTAATAGTTCCCTAACCTAGGGAGATCGTTAGTGGGTACTAGGTTCGAGTTCCGTGTTATCAAATAAGAAAATTGGGTGTTTGTTACAAAAATATATTTATTAACAGCAGTTAAGTAAGATATTATTGTTATACCCCGAATCGTAGAAACGTGGAGAAAACGTGTTAACCCATCGGTGTAAGATAGAATCCTGCCTAAGAAGTAACTTAGTCTGTTTATGCAGATATACCTAGGTACCTAATATTGACAACTTTTTAAATACAAAATATAAACTTAATAATACTCTTATGCGGCTTATTTTTGTAATGATATTGTTTGAATATAAAAATTAATATATAAAATGAGAAATTTTCAAAATATTTCTATTGTAACTAGGTGTGACTGATTTATTGCACACATTGCATAATGGCAAATTTTAAATATAATACAATAATAACTTACATTAATAATACTTTCTTAGATGTACGCGAATATTTGACATTTTAAATAAAACTATCTTTTAGGATTATTTCGCGGATTTATTTTGATTTTTGGTTCCCGACGTTTCGAATGCTTTACAGCATCCATGGTCACGGGAGAGACCCTCCCTCGGGAGATAAGAATATATAGAGAATAATCCGAAAAGATAGTTTTATTTAAAACTTACATTAATCTTAAAAATATCATAAACCTAGGGTAAGGAAAAATCACAAACCTAGAAGAATCTAGAATAATCTACTAGGATAAGGTTTTTGTTTACAAACAACGACGTTAGCGTTCGCCTAGCAGAGTACGTACGAGAAAAGACCACCGTTCCTCACAATATGTATATTTTCAGTTATATAATTAAAATAAAACCAATTTTTAAAGCTAATTTTCTCAAAATATCATTAAATAAGCTCGAACAGAAACACTGAATATAGTGATTGAAAATTGCACGTTATTTGTGTACAAGTTGATAGGGACTACTAATAGCTATACTTAAATTGTTATAACAAGCATTAAACTTAGGGGAAGTCTTTATTACTAGTTTCAAACCCTTCCACTCCACATCATCTCAATGTAACTAAATTGTATTGTACTTCAATCACAAAATATTCTAATAAGACTACAAGCGAGTTTTCAAACAAATTTCACTTAATTTTGTATATTTTACATTATTTGATTTGCTATAATAATTGTTTATCATATACTTTATAACATCTTCGTAAAGATCTGAAGATATAACTTTGCATCATAATATGCATGAGGGCAAAGTGCGAAAGTAAAAGATACGCTGGTGGTACCTATATGTCAGCATTAAAATCATGTAGTACAAAAGAAAAGCCTATTATGAAAATATACCCAATACAATTTATCCAAGTTATAATCCTACTAATATTATAAATGCGAAAGTTAGGATGTATGGATGTTTGTTACTCTTTCACGCAAAAACTACTGAATGGATTTTAATGAAACTTCACAATAATATATTCATAAATCAGAATAACACATAGGCTACTTTTTATCTCGGAAAAATGTACGGTTACCGTGGGATAGATTTCTTTTTGTTTTTCTAAAGGCGAACCCGAGCGAAGCTATATGTATATAGCTGGTATAAAATAAGTTAAAGTTACAGAACGTCAAACGATTTTTAAGTATTAGTACAAAAAATAATTTGCTTAGACGTTTTTATTATTTTTGTTAACAACCGCCTCGGACGTCCTGGTTGGGGTTCAATTGCGCATAAAAAAAAATACACAGACATACATATAAATCGCAATAAATACTTACATATCCAATATAAATGTTTGTCTGGAACGTGACTTAACTTGTGATCTTCGACATAGAGATAGTTCCGACCACTGTAATAGACAGTAAATGCCAAGCGTAATTCTTAGAAAATGTTTTGTGACGCTTTAAAACTATAAGCCTTAGTACTAACTTTTAAAAAAACTTAATAAAACTTTCCTTATAACTAGCCGACCCGACAGACATCGTTCTGTTAAAATTTGAATAAGGTTTGTGATCTTTGAGTTCATGCAAAAATCCTATAGGAAAAATAATTTTCAATTTTAAAAATATTATTATGAATCCCTATTATAATATTATTAATCTATACATACAATAAAATTGTAACTAAGCCGAATCTGTACATTAAATATTTTTTGGAAAATCTTATTTACAAAAACATTATTATCGATACAGAGGCCGAATCTATAGTTTTTAGGATTTTTGTCTGTCTGTCTGTCTGTTGCCGCATCACAGAAAAACCACTGGAGGGATTATGATGAAATTTGGTATGGTGGTAGCTGGTTATCCGGGTCAACATATAGGATACTTTTTACTGCGAGAAAATGTCTCATTTCTGAGAAAAAATACGAAAACTGCAACGTAGTATGTAAAGTCTAAGAATTTGGTTTTTGATCATCTGAACGGGGCGGCAATGCTTGGGCAATGCTAGTTATTAATAGGTATATCCGTATTAATATTATAGATGGGAAAGTTTGTGAGTACGTTTTTATTTATATATCACTAACGACTTACCCTCGCTTCACTCGGTCTATTTGGACGATGTGTAGTAGGTATGTGTTACTTTAGGTCACCTTCTATCTGTATACTTTTCACACAGGAGGAGAGTGAAGGAGTAACAAATATGCAAACACACAAAACATACATACAAACTTTATTTTTATAATAATAATAGTCCAATATTAACAATTCCTTTAGGCAGAATCAAACTGTAGAATAGAAATGAGTATTATTAGATTCCATCCAGACAAAAATCCACCATCAGTAGTAGGTACTAGATGTAAACGACAGACATTTTTTTGTTTTAAAATATAAGAGCTTTAATAAGAGTATCAAGTGTTGTTTTGTTGACTAGACTTTACCATAATTATGTTAATTTTATGTTAAGTAGATCATATACGGTAGATATTGACGAGCCCAGATGAGATCTTCTTTAATTTGTAACATGCTTAAGGATGTCTGGTGAAACACAAAAAAGCAAGTATAGGACATTTTTGCATAAGTGATGCGTTTAGTATGCAAGCGTGTAGTTATCTAATATTCAACAACTACTCTACGTACCTACCTCATTTCTACTATATATGAATATATATATATATATATATAAATATTCCCTATAATGTACCTACTTGTCCTTTGAAATTTATTCAAAACTATACAAAACGGCAACATAAAATAGATGTTGTATAGTGTACTTCAAGAACAAAAAGCTCGACTTAAATTAAAGAAATAAGATGAAATGAAAATATAATATAATGCAAACGGATGCATATATGTATGTTTTATACCTACTTTATACCGGGGGCTATTCTCTTACGGTAAAACACGTTATAATACAACCCACAACAACTCATCATACTTATGTGTATATAATACATAGTCTATATATTCCATATTAACCGTTAAAACGTACTAAGGACGAACTCGAGCGAAGCGAGGGTGAGTCGGTAGTAGAAGATACTTATATATTAGCATTAGGTAATAACAAAGTATTATAAGCGGTAGCTCCATGTCTCGGCAAGCACGGTAAGGCGTCAAGACTTGATTTGTCTCCGGTATTGTTGAAATAATGCCTCCTCGATATATGAAAGTGAGGAAAAATAACTAATTTCAGTAAGGCCGGACATATGTAAAGCAAATAATTGTTTCGTATCAGACCTGACATTTGGCCAAATAATATATGATCTTCCTGAGTTTTGTTAAAACTTAACCTATTCCGCATTCGACGACACGTTTGGCTCAGTTTGTAGTGACCCTACTTGCTGTGCCAGCAGTCGCGGGTTCGAGTCCCGCTGGGGACATTCATTTGATAAGCACGAATGTTTGTACTCTAGTCATGGGTGTTTATATTTATAATATGTATGTATTTAAAGTTATATGTGAGTAGTGTATCAACTATCTGGTATCCATAACACAAGTCTCGTAGCTTACCATGGAACTAGATTGTGCTGTGTGTTAATGTCCCAACATAAACATATATATATATATATATATATATATATATATATATATATATATATATATATATATATATTAATAACATGTTTATAAATACTTTGTGAGTCAAATGATCTTGCCTCTATCAGTACTTTAGGCAAACTCAGCCGAGTGGATTACTTTGTAACTTCAATGTCTCAGGGCACACTTTGTTACTTTAAAATATTCAACACATTTTTTTAAAACAAGGGACGAGCTAGTTAGTATATTATTATTATGTAATTGTGTTAATTAGTAGGCATTTTGATATGTTTTTTATCAGACATACAGTCAAATTTTATTTAAACGAATCTTTATTTTATTATGTCACTGTTTTCTTCAATTTGAAAATTATATTAATTATTTTTAAATACTTCTGACCCACTAGTGACATGCCCTGGCTTTACCACAAACTGATATCTTATTGGAACCATTTAAAGAACAGAAATAAAAATTATATTTTATCAATCTATGACTCTTACACTATCAATGCACAAAACCGATCGATTCGTTATAAAAGGACAAACAAACAAAAACACTTTTTACTCTCTAAATGAGTTAACATTCCAATAATCTCCTAAGATTTGCATCTAAATATTTTATCCATAACGTTATAACCGTTTATAATATGTATATATTTAAAATTATATATATGTAGTGTATCAACTATCTGGAATCCATAACACAGGCCTCGTAGCTTACCATGGAACTAGATGGTGCTGTGTGTTAATGTCCCAACATATTTATTTATTTATAACCCTTCTCTCTTCTTCTTCTTCGAATCTAAGACGATTCGCCGATAACGTAGATGACGGTCAACGCGGAGCTTTTTAACCAAAACTTGAAAAAATATTACCAGAATAAATACTGACACAGTACAATTTATTCCGACTTAAAAAATCAAGCTCTTTGTATTGCCATTACCACATTTTTTTATTTTAAAATTATAAGTCAGTATGTAAGTTTATATCCTATTTTTTGTTTTGAGAATGCATAAAATCTTAAAATTTGATCCTAATGATTTAAAAAAAGAATAAATTATAACATTGCTCCTCTAATCAATACTAAAACAATCGTCTCTAGTACAATTTATCAAATTATCATATAAAAAGGTACACGAATTTTAAAATAACAACCGAAAGATTATAAATACCTATTGTATTTAGTAGTTCATCTTTTAAAATAAAACTATATTTTCGAATTTTTTCGCAGATTTATTTTGATTTTTGGTCCCCGACTTTTCGAATGCTTTACAGCAATCATGGTCACGCGAGAGAATACCTATACCCTAGTTTATACACTACCTGCAACAAGTATACTTTTGTTTAAAATGTCAAATATTCACGTTCAAATCTAAGAAAGTTCATCTGTCTTAAACGCTGTAGCGCAACATCGGACTGACGATTTCATTTTCACATAGGTACATATTTCATAGTTAAGTAATAAGTTGTCATAATTTTTTTTTGGCCAGGATGAGATATTTTGTCGCAATAAAACGTTTCCTATATGTTGACCAAGATAATCAGCTATCATCACTCTAAATTTCATCAAAATCTGTACAGTGGTTTTCCCGTGATGCGTTCCCAGACAGACAGATAGACGACAAAAATTCTAATAATCATAGATATGGCCTCTGTATTGATAATAATGAATAGGTAGGTATATCAATAACTTTTTCGAAAAATTATAAGTTTATAAATAAATATTAATGTTCGGTTACAGATTCGACTCAGTTATAATTTTATTATATGTATAGACTACCTTATAGTACGTACGACATATGCATTACAAAATAAATATTAAAAACAATCCATAATTGACTTAGATATAGTGTAACAAACAAACCCTAGAAAAATATTCCGACGAATTGCAATCGCCTAAAAACCAGTAGGTACAAACGCAAAGCTTAGACATCCCTGGTAATGTAACAAAAGATATATGCTACCGTTTCATATAAACGTTAGTATTATAAACGTTTTAAAAAACATCAAACGCGAGTTAATCTTCTACCGTGTAGATACGTATACATAATCCATCAAAGTAGCGTGGTGAGTCTCGGCGCAAACATTTCGATTTGAAAGATAACCACGCCTATGCGGGCTCAACCAGATTATCCTGTCGCTGTCAAAGCGTAGTTTAATATACATAAGTTAAAATTTTCTATACGCAAATGGAATTTTTAGTAAGGACATCTCGACAGAAGGACGTTTTAATATATGTAGATACAAACGACGTATTACGTACTAGCTGCATTGACTAATGTTATTTTATATTTTCATGCAGGAATAGAAGCTACAGATTGTTATATTTGTTTAATATTTGTGTTTCACTTAAATTATTTACTTTGTCAATAAATTGTAAATTTTTTTTGGTTAGTAAATTATTTATTAATTCTCTATCTACGAGTGTCTCTTATGTCTGTAAAGTTGACTCCGCAATTTTCGAGTTTCTAAGAAATTGAAAATGTGCTGAAATGTGCCCACTGTGTGCTATTATGTGACTGCCACTTAAAAAAGAAAAATTATGAGGAGGTCCCCTTTTTTTAAGTCCGGTTAGCTCCGACACTACTGTATCGGAATCATTAGAATTGTGTCGTGGTGTGCTCCAGATGTGCCATCGTAGGCAATTGTTGAAAAAGATTGTACTTTGCTTACCAACATGATGATGATGTTCTCCTAGCCGATTCCGGCTACGGCGGTCAATCTTATTGAGACTAGCCAACTGCGCAGGAGATATTATAATGCACTAGTGTACGCGCAGATACAAGTGCACTCTCTATTCCTATCACTCTCATACTCCGGTGGGACGACCACTCGACACGACCGGTGAGAGTTAAGGCACAGGACCGACGGCTTTACGTGCTCTCCGAGGCACGGAGGTGAAACACCGCCAACTTCCCAACTCCGGGCTGTTACTGAGACTTACTATACAGAAAGACTCAATAACTAAATTTGGCCCGACCTGGGACTCGAACCCAGGACCTCCGGGTATGCGGCCGTACATGCTAGCCACTACACCACCGAGGCAGTTACCAACTTACCAACTTTACGAACATGTCTCACTTTCTTATTCAGTCTTTTCTATCATCCCACTGCTGCTGCTTAGTCCATTGAGGAAATCGAGGGTGATCAGGCCATAGTCCACCACGTCAGCTGAATGCTGGTTGATGGACTTTACATGTCTTTCGAAAACTAATTTTTCTGACATTCTAGATTTTGTCTGACAAAATCTAGAATGCATGCAATGCAGGTTTTCTCAATTTCTTTTCTTTTATCTTAAAGCTAGCGGTCAAAAGGTGATCATGTTAAAAATATATTTATTTACTAGCATTTCCCGCGGCTCCGCCCGCGTTCAGATGACCAAAAACCAAATTCTTAGGTTTTACATAGTAGTATACTCTTACATTACAGTTTTTGTATTTTTTCTCAGTAATGAGATATTTTCCCGCGGTAAAAAGTATCCTATATATTGACCCGGATAACCAGCTATCACCATACCAAATTTCATCAAAATCCCTCCAGTGGTTTTTCTGTGATGCGGTAACAGCCAGACAGACAAAAATTCTAAAAACTATAGATTCGGCCTCTGTATCGATAATAATGTTTATTTCAATAAGATTTTCCAAAAAATATCTAATATACAGATTCGGCTTAGTTACAATTTTGTTATATGTATAGATTACTGTTTATTAATTGTTAGTTTTCTTTGACGTGAAGCTTATAACTTAACGTAACAACTTTTCATGTAAGGTATAGCTTTTTTAATATATTTATATAATTTATAAAGAGGTAAGGTTTGTGAGTTTGTGACGTTGATATAGCCGGAGATAGCCGAAGATAGCCGGAGATAGCCGGGGACAGCCGGGAACAGCCGGGAAAAGCCGGTAAAAGCCGGGAACAGCCGGAAACAAACTGAAACAAACTGAACAAACTGAAATAAACTGAAACAAACTGAAATAAATAAACAAACAAACAAACAAACAAACAAACAAACAAACAAACAAACAAACAAACAAACAAATAAACAAACAAACAAACAAACAAACAAACAAACAAACAAACAAACAAACAAACAAACAAACAAACAAACAAATAAACAAACAAATACACAAATAAATAAATAAATAAATAGTATATTAAAGTAATAGAACAAATCCAGATTTTTTTCAATTTTTTTGTTTCTCTGCCTGTTTGTCTGTTTGTACGGGCTAATCTCCGAATCTTTTGGACCGATTTAAATGAAATTTTGCATGGTGGTACCTTATATCTTCGGGCAAGATCTTAGATACTTTTTATACCGGAAAATTAAATAGTTCCCGTGGGATAGTTAAAAACTAAAATAATTTACACAGCTTAGTACACAACAACTTATGCACCTAATTTAGTAAAATTTAACATTCTGATACCTTATATTGCCGGTCAAACAACAGGTTACTTTTCATCCCGGAGAAATAAACAGTTTCCGTGGGAACTAATAGACCTCTATTAGTGTTTATATAAAAATCCACTCTATACCTTTAGTTACTGAACTATATCGGTGCGCTTTGGTTATTTATTATCTACCATGATTTTAACAGGACTTTAACTGCAAATAAAAGATTTAAGCGAGAGAGAGAGAAAAATATAATGGGACTTTCACTGGCGTGGTAGACGCGCTCGTTTCAAAAGCCATGAAGTGGGTTCAAATCCCAGGCCTTGCACAAGCACGGAAACGGGATTCGGATTTTTTCTTGTACGAATCGTTTTTAACAAATTACCTCTCGCCTAACGAAGAAGAAATATATTGTATGGAAACATGCAGGTCTGAGAGAACCCAACTAGTTTTCGAAAGATAAATATTTATAAGACCGTAATACGTTTTTAATTTCTGTATACCATATATTTCACTTGATTATACTATTATAAACGATTTATAAACTTCCTAATATTTGGATGCTGTGTCTGCCTTAAAAGATAATGCATTTAGAAAAGCTACACTGTATTTCTTTTTACTAAATAATATTCAATTATTGTAATTATCACTGGCGGAATTTAGATATTGAATTACTACAAAATACTTAGAAATAAATCATATTTGAGATAACTAAATACTGCGCTATTTTCAATTACACACACCGTAACTTCTTTTGTTAGCGTTTTGAAAGTTTAAGCACACTATACGGCGATTTCGGTATACTATTATAAGTAAAGGAAATTTTTTCGAACTTTTTAGTGGTTTAATTATACTTCTTGGTTCCCAACGTTTCGAATGCTGACCTGACAGACAGCGTACCTAACAATAAAACTGTAACAACAATAAAGTGCCTTTGAGACGTCTAAAACCTCAGTCTCTCCCGTGACGATGATTGCTGTAGCATTCGGAACATCGGACCAAGAATCAAAGTAAATCCGCGAAAATTGAATTTCAATATATTTAATTAAACGTATTGAATAGAAACTTGGTATTTATGATCTTGAATAAAATTAAATACTTAATACGTTTATTTTTCGAAATTTATCTTACAAGGGGGTAAAATAGGGGATGAAAGTTTGTATGAAACTACCTACTTAGAGTTTTTTTTGTAGTTTCAGGGCGAGCGAAGCCGCGGGTCCAGCTAGTATTTAATCATTCTAATTACTATTAGTATAATTATATAGGAAACTTTCTTTACAATTTGAAGATTTTAAATATATTTATAAATACCATTGTAAAAGTCCTATGCCAAATGCATTTAAAAAAACTCATTATGTACGACTTAATGTTTTAAAGTTGTTATATAAAAGTGTTGTGCGATAAATACCTTCGTCATCCATTAATGGAAAGTACCAGATAGAAATACTCAGTAATAATTATTGTCAAAAAGAAGACTCGTCAACGTAAAACCAATCAACCGGAAGTCGGTTTTTTTTAGTTTTATTTTTCCATTTTTAGTGTAGACGTAATAAGCAGGTAATATGTAAGAAGAAATTTTTTTAATAACATATTCGATCAAGCAATTTAATTAGAAAAAAAAAAATTTTTTGTAGATTTTTTTAAAACCGCTCGACCGATTTCGATAAAATTTAAATGGGACCACCTGGGAAGTATACCCATAGAAACAAAAAAAAATCCAAATCGGTTCAAGCGTCTTCGAGTAATCGATGTACCTACATAAAAAAACAAAGATTCTGACCAATTGAGAACCTCCTCCTTTTTGGAAGTCGGCTGAAGATAAATAACTCTTTATTGTACATACAAAAAGAGAAAAGAAATATATACAAAATATAGTATAAGGTACAAGAGGCGACCTTATCGTTAAAAGAGCGATTTCTTCCGTCATTTATGTAGCTATATATTTATTTAGGTATAGAGAAAATAATACAATGTTACTCTTATATGGAAATTGAAACTTAAGTCTATGATGTTATAAACCGTATTAGTTTTAATATTATAAATGTTAAAGTTTGTGAGTATGTATGGATGTTTGTTACTTTTTCACGCCAGAACGGCTGAACGAATCTCGATAGAATTTGGCACAGAGATAGATTATGGTCAGGATTCTGGAATAACACAAAGGCTACTTATTATCCCGGAAAAATATACGGCTCCCGAGGGATAGACTTGTTTCTGTTTATCAAATAAAAAATAAAATATAAAAATATATGAAAAGCTATACCTATTCTTTGCAGTTAGTAATTTAACCGTTGAAGAAACTTATAGCGCCATCTATGTGCAATTTAATTTATTATACCTATTCTAAAAGTTCTTATTGGCTTGGCTACAACGCCACCTATCAGTGATTGAAAGCAATACAATATACGTTGGCAGTTTTGAAAATCAACTAAAGATGGCGCTACGGAGAACAATAGTTGACACGTGAGTTTCATAGATGTCGCTTATCTAGATTTATTTGTAAGATATTGAAACCTATATATCAATAAAGATTAATTAGATTGTATATATGTATTTAATTGCCTAAGAACCTATACATATATATTAATATGCGATAATTATGTAAGTAATAAAATTAACTTAAATATACCTACTATGTAATTATTCTAATATCTGTATGTTTATTTGTGAGATTTATATTTCTGTCTAATTTAATTGTATCTAATTAATATATTATTTAGAGTTAGACCAGTCAATGATTTTTTTATATTGTGTACATAGCAACAAAACTTCGCAAAACATGAATTTAATAATTTTGTTTGTTTTATTGCATGATTTTATATCAGTGGCGAAGGGTCCATATTATCCAGTTCCCATAGACTTATTGGATTTTTAATTACATTAATTAACCATTGTTTTGAAAAACAATAAAATATTTTGTTTCCATGTATTGTGCTCAAATATCAAAAAAAAAATATTGGCGAGATGAACGAACTGAAAATTATTTAGGTATATTCACTATTAAGGCTTACTGACAGGATTACTTGTATTAAAATTTCACCTTTTGCCACTGATATACATACATATAACGGTATGGTATTGTGCCATGTCTGTAAGTATATATATATATATATATATATATATATATATATATATATATATTCTCGTTACATACAAAGCAAAAGATAAACCGAAATAATCTTAAACTTCGTTTAATACTCAAAGGAAATACTGAAAAAAAAGTATAAATGGAGTATATTTAATTAAAGTGACACATTTCGAAGTTTACATTCAAACAGACAAAAAAGATCTTTGAAAATGAAACCAATAATAAAAAGTAAATATAAAAGGGACTAAAGGGTCCACAGGTGTCAGTTCAAAGCTACCGATTACTACTGAAGCGGCATGCTTTTCTATTACACCCGGTAAAGTGTATTCTGCCCTTATTTAAGGGTATTCTGTATTTAATGGTATTTATTTTTCATTATCAATAAAATGGATAACGTACTTTGTGCTTACTTATTATAAGTAAGCACAAAGTACGTTGTCCATTTTATTGAAAGAAATTCAAAAAAAGAGGATAATTCAAGTCTATTTTTTAACCGATTTTCGTGTTTTTTTCTATTGGATAAGATAATATTTGAAAAATTATATAGAAGTTGGTGTAGTTTGCACTTTAATATGATTTTTTTACAGCATTTGCGAGCTACCATTATGTGGAGGCGATTGTCGATACTTAACACTATTCTATCTAACCTGGACATTTACCATCATCTACACTAATATTATAAAGAGGTAAAGTTTGTAAGTTTGTGAGTTTGTGACGTTGCAGGTGGTAATCTCTGGATCTACTGAACCGATTTAGATGAAATTTGGTAAGAAGATATTTTGAGACCCTGGGAAGGACATAGGATATTTTTTATTCCGGAAATCATCCCTTAAGTAGGTGAAAATGGGAATGAAAGTTTGTATGGGGAATCAAACTAGGGACGAACCCGAGCGAATCGAGGGTGAGCCGCTAGTTACAAATACGAATATTTAGCTTTTTCCTTACGATACCTACGAGGCTACGATAGTGTGGCTATGGTTTGAGGCCGAAATACACAATAAACATTTTTTTTTCTAGGTAACAATACTAAAATATTGTAACCTAATATTATTAGGATGTAGCCAACAAGGCTAATGAGTAATTTAACTTTAACTTAGTTTAATAAAATATTTTTTTTCATTATAACTACGAATCAATTCATCAAATACGAATAATCATCCTATCAAATGTATATAAAAACGATAAACAAAGTAATTGGTATAGTAAAAAAGGTAAGTACATAATATGTAACTTTATTTTTTGTATTTGATACAATTTCTCACTCACACTCTTCACTCTTCAATGACGACGGAACGAGGGAAAAAATAAATTATAAAATAGCTACGGAACCCTAAAATACCTAGACATAAGCAATAAGCATGTCGCGTTACATCTTCATGGCTGTCATTGACTTGAATAAGATCAAGTTAAGCCAAGCAGTGTTATAAGTTATTGTGCGTAGTTTGGAATTTTAACTGTGAAATTCAATCGATCCCAAAATTTAACATTTTTATGACTTCATTTCGACACGTTGTAGTTTTTTGTGGTATTTGATTTAGTGATGGCAATTTTTTGTTCTTTTTTTAAATTGATTTAGGCGGATAACAAATTTTTATATAGTATCAAATTTTAATTTTTCTTATACGAGTATGTATGTGATGTACCTATGTAATTGTAATATTTTGGAAAGTTATGTTGTTACTTACTGTAAGCTGGTGCATATTTATTCAGTTATGACTTAAGATCATACGTAAAGATTTCAATATTTGCATAAAATATATTATTCATTATTATTATGATATAACCATAATCAGTAATAAATTAATACAGAACCGCGCCAACTAAATAAATTACCTACTCGTATTCAGCCCTATCTGCGGGGCACGGGCCTCCCTTCAATGCGAGGGGGCCAGGCCATAGTCCACCACGCTTGCCAAGTGTGGGTTGGCGAAATTCACATGTCTTCAACTTGCTTGCTGTTCTCTCAGACATGCAGGTTTCCTTACGATGTTTTCCTTCACCGCAAGACAAGTGGTAATCATGTTAGAATTGATGCGCAATGAAAATATCAGAGGTGCGATATCCGGGATTTGAACCCACTTCACTCGGATTCTTAAGCGAGCGCGTTACCACTGGGCTACCACTGCCTACTACTACTTCTACAGTGTCAGTGGTAAAAATATACATAAAGTAATACGTATAGTATTATATGATCTGTGGTAATACATATAACTAATAAAAAAACAATTTTCAAGAAGTTTAGGTTCAGAAAAACTAAGTTTAATTAAAAAAAAATTATTATATCTATATCGAGTTTTTAATTTTTAATCTGTCGGTCAGTTGCGCCTTTTACTAGAATAACTTTATAAAAATGTTTTTGTAGTTTGTAGATACTACTCGTAATTGTACACTGAGTATATTGATTTATATAAACTTAGTTATTCAAACATTTGTAGGAATTATACGAAGTTAAAATTATTTTAAATAAAACTATCTTTCTTATTTTTTATAGTGACTATAGGGCGAAGTTAATTTTGCGACTTGCTGATCGAAAAATAGCTCTAGAGCTGCTCTACCCTAATAAAAGTAAAATAAAAGCCTTCTTAAAAATAAATCATATATATATATATATATATATATACATATATATGTGTATATATATATATACATAATCTATACAGATAAATAAAACTGAACTGAAGTGTCTGTTTGTAATAATAACTGTTTTTAAATGCATATGAAAATATATACGGCACCCACTTATAAGTTAAAAACAATTTTTAATGTTTTGTCTGTCTGTCTGTCCGTTTCGGCTAATCTCCGAAACGGTCTTGACGGGACTTTCACTGGCAGATAGGTGATGTTATAAGGTGTAACTTAGGTTATTTTAATTTTAGAAAAAGAATCAGGGTTCCGCGCAAAAATTAAAAACCATGGAATTGTAAACGCGTACCTAGGAACGCACCCTATTAGCTAATATCTATTAGCTATTATTTTTAATATAAAAAATAAATAACGATTCAAAGAAAGACCATTTAACATGGGTCATTATCAAACCATAAATTACATCCATATGGTTAATTATTAAAAAAGGTGCTAGTAATTATTATTAAGTAATTTAACACAATTTTATAAGCTATTTAATGATGGCTTTTATTTATAAACTCAATTAATTTATTAGCTTTATGAATGCACTGGTGGTTTTTGTCATGGCGCGGCGCTAGCTTGTACTATACACAGTACAGCTGCGTAGATAATAGATATTCGCTCGGCAGTAGACGCGCGCATGCGCTCTGTGTTGACGTGTGTGACGGTGACATTTCGCGCTCAGTCTGCTTTGACGTTTCGTAACGTTTGTGAAGCGAATATTAACATATTTATCATTATTTAAAATTAAAACTTTAAATAAAATAATTAATAACAACAATGGAGAGAAACGACCGCAAACCGAACGCTCGTAGCCATTCAATATCTATTGATCGTGATTCCAAATTTTTATTGCGAAAAGTGCTACTGGATTTTATGATACTTTTTATTGGTAAGTTTTTTGGTGTTTTTACATTTATACAATAAAATATTTGCACCTGTCTTATTATTATGAAGATGATGCTTTTAAGAAGAATGTTTCACTGTTTAAATGACACTGTTTTCCCGTTTTTGTGTTCATTGACATTGAAAACGTATATCAAGGCCGATTAAATTATAAATATAATGCAGGTAAAACTGAACTATTTAATTGTTTTAAGTAATTGCTGTTAATGTACAGAAAAATAAATTTTTATTCACACTGAGGTTAGTTTTTGTTATCGTTTGCAAAAAGATTTCACACTATGAAAGATAAACACAAAATTATGTCATGTTTTATCACAATTAGTTTGTTTAAACAATATATGGATAACATTATTTATTCAGTCACTTTTAACATTCACAATTTTAACATTCTAATATATATCACCCACTGTATACATTATTTATTCATAATATCTTGTTTATTGATTAAATATGAATTATTGTTAAACTACATATATATTAATATTATATATCTAACTCAAAAAAAAATGTTTAGTAACTACAAGATCATTACGCTTATAATATTTTTATCTATATTTATTCATAATATATTATTAGAATTAAAAAAAGTTCTAAAGCATTAGAAATATTATTTTATATATTTTGTTTTTCATTTGAAAATTGAAAGTAAAAAGGAAGATGTAACCTTATTCCAATATTCTTATTTATGTAACAAAAACCTACTAACAAAGTTTACTCACATTGGTGCAAATGTTCCCACTGCATACAGTGAATGCATTGATGTTCAAGTGCGTCCATTCATCATTGGCCTTCTCTTGTTGGGTACTCAGAAATACTGTAAAATTAATTTGATTAGCCAATGATAAAGTGTATGTGTCAAATTAATTAAATTTTTGGTTTTGGTATTTTATGCGCTATACATACACATAATAGTTAAGTATTATGCAAATATATGATAACAACATATTTCATTCTAATAAAATCTCATAATTTTGTCGACTGTTCTGCTCTGTAAGGACAATATTTTCATAAATAAATGATAAAACAATGAATATTTTTTTCCGAACATAAATTGTGAAGAAGCAATGATAATGTTAAACAAACAGACTAAATTATCTTCATCACTTAAAAGATTAATTACTTGACATATTTTTATTGGTACATAACTTATAGGCATAAATTTAATTCTATATATTTTATGAAAATTAAATAAAGCAATTAAATAAAACCTTTCAATAAACAATGATTTTGATTATCATTTCCAAAGTTATAATTAGCAAATTCTTTTTATTAATTAATTAATTAATGGATGAAGGCATAGCTAAAAATATGAATGTATACATACATATGTACAAAACAAAATTAAAGCATTACAATTTTACAATAATAGGACATCCCAATTTGTTATCCAGGGCTCCATAGCTGCAGAAAAACAGTCTCGGTTTCGGATTTAAGAGAAATATATACTCGTACATGTATTGGAACATTGTATTTACGAAAATGTACAATAAGATTAAAAAATATATATATTTCAGGCTCTTATTTTGCATTTACAACATATTATCTCGTCAATTTAAGCCCCAGATCAGTGCAACTAACGGATGTGAACGGTTGGTACAGTGAGCCAAACAAAGTGGCAGGTAATTGCGCCGCTGTCAAAACATCCGACCTGTCAGATTAACAGTATCCGTTAAAGAGGCCTTACACGTTGGCGTGATATCAGGATGCTTTAAAAAATTAAAAAATGAAATGACAGTTCGTTTACCGCTAATTTCACGTCACGTCAAGTTTTTGTAAAATGAAAATAACACTCGCATTCTTTGGCCATTTATCGAAATAATTATACGTCTGCGTATTTCATATTAGTTTTAAGAAGTTAAATATTTAGGCCACCTCGTGTAATCGACTTGCAACGTTGATTTTTTTGTAAAAATTGTAACTTTGTCACTATGTAGGTATATTGTATGGGATCGAAGATATTTTTTTTGTTATTTTATATTATTGTTAGATATTTTTAATTTAGAATTAGTAACCGCCTGTACCTACTTAACACTTAAATTCTGAGCTCAGTTTTAAGTGGAGAAGATATTGGGCCTAATGCGTGTGATCTTTAAGTCTCAACAAGCCAAGAACAATTAGCGGCAGTATCAATAGGCCCACGTGCATGTACAAAAGAACGAATATTTAAAAAAAAAACTTGTATGTACCTACTTATGTACGTACATAAGAAGTTATACTTCTTTGGTGTAACAGAACAAAAATAGCTAAAGATTTCATCCCGTATGTCACAACTCTCTGTTTCTAAAAGGAATGCAGTTAACTTCATCATGTCGCTTTGGCTGTCGGTATGCGCGCGCATCGTAAAAATTTTACTCTCATATTTTTTTCCAAACGTGCCAAAAGAAGTATTACTTCAAAAAAGCTTAGGTTTACGCGGATATTTAAATTTTAACATTTAAAAAAAAACTCCGCTTGTAGTCTCCCGTGACCATGATTGCTGTACCTAAAGCTTTCGAAACATCGAGAACCAAAAACCGAAATAACGTGCATAACATTAAAAAGAGTTTAAGTAGGTAAAGTTCACAGCTAGATTACTTAATGTTTCCATGTTATTTAAATTAATTAGTTATTCATGAATTCTAATTAGTAATTACTAATTAGGTACTAGATGTACAACAAAATGTATGTTAGTTGTTATCTCGTAAAGCTTTTAAGTCAATGAAATATGAACGTTGTTGTGAATTTACTCGTATCTCCAGCGTTTCGTTTTGTTAAGCCTTTTGATAACGAGTAATATTTTAATAAAACTATCTTTTCGGATTATTTCGCGGATTTATTTTGATTTTTAGTTCCCGACGTTTCGAATGCTTTACAGTAATCATGGTCACGGGAGAGACTTAAGATTATAGACGTCTCAAAGGCGTTATATACTTGTTACAAACAGTGCCTACCCACTATGTTACAAATATGATATCAAAAACCCAAAAATGGTATCAAAGTACCTTACAATATTTGTTCATTTGCATTCGAAACGTCGAGAACCAAAAATCAAAATAAATCCGCGAAATAATCCGAAAAGATAGTTATATGTAAAATGTCAAATATTCCCGTAAGTCTAAGAAAGTATTAAACGGATAAAATATTATTTAGAAAGTTAGAGTTGAGTAACGTAAGAATACGTTTTCATTTGGGTTCTCAACTTCTCATATCTCTCTCTCTCTCTTCCTGGCTATGTGTCCCACATGGTGGTGGAATCAGCCTTCTCCACTTCGCTCTATCGGAGACATCGTCTTCGGAAAGCCTGCACTCCTGCCTGCCGTTTTGGGTCTGCCTCTGGAAAACTTCTCATATACTATTATTTCTAAAGTAGCACGTAAAAATAAATTAATTAATTAACATTTGTATAAATAGCCTTGAATAAATTACTTTCATTATCGATACCGTAACGTGTTTTATGTTGCTATTTGCAAATTTGCAAGTTAATCGTTTATAATAATTCAATTAACAATCGAATGCCTAAAACTACACTATGACAAAGTTGTTTGTTATAACACAGTGCTAGATTTTATAATATACTGTAAGGTAAGATTTAGTCATGATATTGATATCTTTATTTATTCTACAGATAATTGTAGCATATTATCAATTACAGATAAAGAAACTGCATAATAAAATGGCAAAGTTTTATAAAATACTTAATTGCCCACTCGTATATTCTTAAATTAAATAATTTAACACCTCCAGGTAAATTTCTAAGAAATCTATTGTTAACTGTAACGCCGGCGTGTCCGCGGTCGTGGAGGGGTTTTAAGGGTTAATATACCTGTAGCATTTATAATATATTTATACCTTTTAATGCTGTTTTTTTTAAATATTGCTCTTCGCATTTATAACATTACAAAAGTTTCTGAAAGGACGACTTATATTCTGACCCAATTCATAAAAAGCTTAATTTGACAATATTTGTCATAATTGTATAACCTTCTTAGATAATCTCTATTTCTATTAGTAATAACCATATAAAAATCGTCAGATACAATATTTTCTAAGATTATATTGAAAAAATACATATAAACTTTGCGCGGCGAATTTTTTTAACATGTAGTGATTTGTTTTTACTTTTACTAAATAACATTCTGCATCAATAAACAATATTCATATCAGTATTTTGTAAATCTGAAGTATCTTAGCCTAATTTTGACGACACGTTTGGCTCAGTTTGTAGTGACCCCACTTGCTGTGCAAGCGGTCGCGGGTTCGAATCCCGCTGGGGGATATATATATTATGTGTAGTATATCAACTACCTTGTATCCATAACACAAGCCTCGTAGCTTACCCTGGAACTAGATGGTCCTGTGTCGTAATGTCCCAACATATTTATTTATTTATTATATATTTTACAGTTGGCTTTCAAATCGGTGTTACAGTTCCCACAGAAGATGCCCTTCGATTTTAGCGCAGACTATCATTTGATTTATCTTGAACCACTTGACACAATCTGTTTCTCATTCCAGAGTATGCAATTTTGCCAATAAATATATTGGTATCGTAATATTGCATTATGTTTAGGGTTTATATTGAAATTTCAATGCTTTAAACTAAGATTCACATATAATAATAAAAAATATAATAATAACGTATTATAGATACTTTTTGATATTTATAACCATACTTGCGACTCAACTTACGTTTTAACGTTTGGTAGGTATAGATTTCTCAGAGATGTTTTCCCGCAGTAAAAAAGTATCCTATATGTTGACACGGATAACCAGCTATCATCATATCAAATTTCATCAAAATCAGTCCTGTGGTTTTCTCGTGATGAGTTTTCAGACAGACAAACAGACAAAAATTCGAAAAACTGTAGATTCGGCTATAATAATGACTATTTCAGTGAGATATTCCAAAAAATAATTAATGTACAGATTTGACTCTAAGTCAAATATTTTTTGAGAATTTTATTAGGTACCTACGAGTATATGTATAGATTAAAAAGAATATGTGCCCAAATTTCAGGTTTTTGATGATTAAATATTAAATATATAATTATCTTTGTTTTTGTATTAATTATACGTTATACTTAATTAGATTAGATGGCACACCTTGGGAATGAAATGATCGCCTCCAGGCTACTTGAAATTGATAGAAATATTGTAAATTATAATTTAACTTTATAAAAAAAAGATAATGAAATAATATTAGTCCAGTGTCTCCTGAGAAGAACTGTCTGAGGCTTCTTCTTTCCGAACTGGTAGTAGACTCATGACGTTCAGTAAAAAATTGTAATAATTTAATGCTGAATAACATACTTTGAATATTGAATTATTCAAAATTTTAATTAAAGAAAACCTTTCTATGGAGGAATACCAGTTTCCAAGTTCCCACGTGTAGTAGTCGTCGTCAATATTTGAGCGTACTATCAGTTGCTATATCCGTGCCACTTAATGCAATCGCTACCTCTTATTAGCATTTCAAAACTGAACAGGCAATTCATTGTCAAAAGCAGAAGCTACATGGCATTCTAAAAATATTAAAGTTTCTTTTCATCAGAATGTTTATCAATGATGTTTTTACGGTGTCAAATAATAGTATAACAAATAGTCTTAATCTATACATATAATAAAATTGTCATTAAGCTGAATCTGTACATTAAATATTTTTGGGAAAATCTTATTGAAATAAACATTATTATCGATACAGAGGCCGAATCTATAGTTTTATAGAATTTTTGTCTGAATAGAAAAACTACTGGAGGGATTTTGATGAAATTTGGTATGGTGATAGCTGGTTATCCGGGTCAACATATAGAAAACTTTTTAACGCGGGAAAATATCTCATTTCTGAGAAAAAATACAAAAACTGCAAAGTAAGAGTATAATAATATGTAAAACCTAAGAATTTGTTTTTTCGTCATCTGAACGCGGGCGGAGCCGCGGGAAATGCTAGTATTTTAATATAATCGAGCGTATATTTTATTTTCTTTTTAAATAAATCTTATACCATCAAACTAAATGTTGCAAGTACATTTCGTATTCTTAAGGCCAGGGTCATACCCATAATAGGCCGAGCAACGGTCGGTCAACACGAGGCTGTCATTAATTCAACGCAGCTACACCGTGAATAAATTATGAATATGACCGGTTGTATGTGGCTTTTTATTTTAATCAATTGCTGTTCTCAGAATATGTGCTTGAAATGACAATAATTATGTACTCGTCTCATAAGAAATCACTAAAATTATTGGTGAGATAGTGATAAGATGGTGAGGTGAAGGTATACATGTACAAGATGTTATTTACATTACGAGTATGTCGAAATAATTGCTTGGTATACTGTAGAAATTAATTTATTATTATAGCGATTACTTACTTGATATTTTTCATTACTAAATTACTTAATGCACTACATATATGAATTCATATTTTTACCCGACTAGCGGAGCCATAAGGTTGGTTATGTGTTTGACCTGTATGTATGTATGTCCGATTCTATGTTCCCTTGTAATTACTAAACGGCCTCACCGATTTTGATGATTCATACGTCATTGGATTCATTTTGATAACGCTAGTGTCATAGGATATATAGATATCATTAAAATCAAAATGGCGGCTCATTAGCGCCAATTTGTGTCTTGAAAAAAAATTCGTACAATCAATCCAGTGGGATATCAAAATACGGGATTTTAAGAGGCGATTACAAAAATATATACAAATTATGAGTTTAAAAGTAATTTAGAATAAGAAATTGTTAAACAGAACTAAAAATGTTTAACTGACCAAAACTTAATAGCTGTCTGTACCTAAATAAAAAAAACATTTCCAAAAAAAAACCGTCTACGTAAAAAGCGAACTAAAAAGAAGAGAACTAAAAAAGAAGAGAAGTATGTATACAAGTATTATAATAGAGGCGTGTGTATGTATCTCTCAGACTTTATATTAGTGTGTTCCTTCGTACACTTGTTCTTTTCTTTTCACGCAGTTGGTTTTTTTTGTCTTAATATTCTGTAACATGTCCGTTGTGGCATATTATTCGTGATTTAAAATTCCATTGATGTACTTCCCAGTTATTTTAAAACTTTAATCGATTCTCAATAAAGGTATCGATTTGTATAACTAAACGCTTTTTGGTGTGATGCTCAAAATTGTCCTCTAAAATTTTTACAAATTCGTTTAATTCAACAAAGTACTCGTAAATTATTGAAACTACACACTTTCCTTGTTTGTTTATTATATTAGCTATATTATACCAAGATTATGTTTATTATCCTCAATTGATACACCGGAGATATAAACGATGGCATCCTGTGTGTGGGCTTTGTGCCCTATCTAGACCGATGACCAATTAAGTAAGGTGGTGACGGGAAATTGTATTATATCCGTAGACTAGAATGTTTTATATATAGGTACTGAGTGTTAACGTTGTGTTCTTATATAAGATTTAGTTAAAACTGATTATGTAGGTATTACACTAAAGTTAACTTTAGTTTAAAATGGGTCCGGCACCTTTTGTGTGAAATGCACACAGATATACAGACAAACAGACAAAAATTCAGAACTCGTTTAGGTTCTATTTTAGCCTAAAAGCTTGAAACTTTGCATAAGATTTCCTTATGTATACTAATATAATAAAGATTCAAGTTTGTGAATTGTGAGTTTGTGACGTTGTAGGGGGTAATCTCTGGATCTACTTAACCGATTATGAAATTTGGTCATAAGATAGTTTGAGACCCTGGGAAGGACATAGAATACTTTTTCTCCCGGAAATAATCCCTTAAGGGGGTGCAAAAGGGGATGAAAGTTTGTATGGGAAATCAAACTAACAAATATAAGCATGAGCTAAGGAAAGGTTTTAGAAAATACATCTGCTGAAGGATCTAAATATGGGATGGGAGCTTAATGGCAGTTCAATATTTTTAAAGTAAAAATATAGTAGTAATTGATGATTATATCGCCGATGGGAAATCATTTCGAGCTCAAGCTTTTTATTACCAACATAAAGATTTTTACAATTACCTGTTTTTTTTTTACCGTAAACATAAGTAGCAGTTAGGATATTTGTTTTATATCTTTGTGTAGGTTCTTTTTGTATAAACTAAATATTTATTCCTTATCAATGAATAAGTTTACATACCTATGTACGTTAGGTAAATAGACAAGCGAATATCGTATTAGAAAGTGTTTTTTTGAGCTTTTATTAAAATCTAACTAGAATTGATCTACGAAAATAGATAATTTGCTGACTTTTGGTTTGGTTACTATGTAACTTCATAATTTGTAAGTTTATCACTAACAATATTATATTATACTAACTTTATGACAGGATATCATATTGCGTTTACTGTTTCCGTGGCCGAGCCATGTTTTATTCTATAACGAATTATAATACTTTATTAGATTTACGCCAATATTTGACATTTTAAAAAAAAGTTTTTCTTTTCTGAGTTTTCGCAGGTTTACATAGACTTTTGGTTTCCGACGTTTCGAATGCTTTACACTTACAGCAATCATCTTCACGGTAGAAACTTAAGGTTTTAGACGTCTCAAAGGTTATAATATTTCATGACCACTGTGCCAACAAGACCATCAAATAGAAAAATGCCTAGAGGGAACCAATGACCATATAACTGGCACAGCTTGATCTATATAAATAAAAGTGAATGTTGGTAAGCGCATAACTCAAGAATGGCTGAACCAATTCGACAAAAAATTTTATTCGTATGTTCTTTAAGGTCCACGGAAGGTTTTAATAAAGAGAAAAAAAAATTACGAAAAAAATATATATGGCTAACGCTGGATAATAACTATTTATATCTAGTTAAAAAGTACCTAGCGACGAATCCGAGCGAAGCGAGGGTGAGCCGCTAGTTTAAAATAAATATAACTGACATTTGGCGTGTTGTTTCCTTGCGAATATGATATCCTAACGACGATATAACGTTCACTCTTGTATAAATTTAGTTCAAATATTTTTGGATAGAAAAGAGTAATCAAGTTATGTATGCTATTTCATAATCAACATCCGGCAGAATGCTAATTTGAAACTACATATTTATTAATTACTAGCGACGGTTATCGATTATCCTCGATTCGCTCTCGGGTGCACCCCTAGATGCCTATCTATGTGTTACTTCCGGTCATAGTTAAAGTGTAAGTATTAAATTTTATCCAAATCAGTCCAGCCTTTTTAGCCTGAAGGATAAACAAACATACACACACACACAATTCGCGTTTATAAATGTGGTCAGTAATTGTATTTCATGTATTTTCTGAAGATATTTATAAGGTACGTACGTGCCTACATACATGTTGTTGTCTTAAGTTCATACTTTATTTCAATATTGGTTTTCGATTGCATAATCCGATAGTATAAATGAACTTTCGAAAGCTTCTATAAAAATCGATTATATCTCGTGTACGACAAATGGACCACCCATTACCATCTTTTTGTATGTTGATGACTTGATTATCAATGATGGGCAACAAATCAACTCGTTCTCTAAATTATAGTTGTGTAATCGCTTTACAAATTGTGAATGGTAACAAGATAATCTATGTTATAGTCAGCAGTTCAATTAATAAAAATGAACGTATAACTAAAAATCATCTTATATTTAAGATTTTTTATGAAGTTTAAATCGTGAATGATTTATTTGGTAGAAAACGGATTTGAAATTTTTTTTTGCGTATATTACAAGCCAAAAAAATTTTACTTGATATTTTTAACTGCAATTGTTGAGTTATTATAGTCAATTACTCCCATAAGTGTTTTCACTTATGCCTTAATAATAGAACCAAGTATAATCTAAAGAAATTCTAAACCACCGGTTCCTTGCAAACAAGCTGAACGCTACGTTACCGTATATATACTTACGCGTACCAAAACTATACTTACCAGTAGGTAAAACGTGCATTGTTCCATCACTTTTACAGCACTTTTCACTGCAATTCGCTAGATTGGCCCTAATAGCATTGGATTGGATTGCAGAGGAAGCTACGAAATTATAACGTCCGCAACGGTCTAATTGTAGATAGTAGTCTGGTCGGATATGTTAGGATGTAACTACTTGAAAATTGGTTATAACACCCGATTATGATCAGTGCGTGAAACGATGTTTTGTAACTTTAATATTCTATGAATTGCTAATGTTAATAGAAGATAGATTTAATGTCACTCAGTCATTATATCAGTCAGTTTAGTTAGTATTAGTTAAACTTTCTGTCTGTCCGTGTGTGTTCTAATAACTTTAGTCCGATCTGAAATAAAAAAAATCTAAAGACATGTAGGTATATTCAAAGCTTGAGCAAAACCAGGGCAAGTCGCTAGTATGTTTGAATATACGAAATACAAACATTTATACATACCTATCTCAAACAAATTGATAAAATAGATACAAACCGACTGATCATTTCTCCGATTTAATTATTCAACCGTAATCACAAGTAATAAATCAACTTCAACTTTTATCTCCGCCTAATGAAATAAAAACCCAAGCGCCGTGTCCCTTCAAAGATGAAAATGATGCCTTTACTAGATTTATGACTTCTTAATATCCCACACCTACGCGGGTTGAATTAATGCTGTTTTTATTAGTAAAGGACATTGCACTTTATATCAATGGCATATGGGAGATTTTTATAAAAAGCTTTTTAATCTGGGATCTTTTGGTCGTGTTGTACTTAATGGATGTAATTGCGAATAGTTCCTACATAAATATAAACTCGTGAGCTATAAAAGTTCAAACATTCACACCTGAAGATTATAATTATTAATAGATTTCTGCTTTTTAACCGACCGTCTGTATGTTTTTTTTTATGTTCGTCTGTTTGTATGTTTTTTTTATGTGTTCATCGATTTCTCGGAGACGGCTTGGCCGATTTTGCTACTTTAAACGGTATTGTTCCGATGGTTATTTTAAAAATGGTTTAATCTTATTTATTGTTTTTAACAAGTTTGAAGAATGCTTATTTTATTTATAACTCGTTCTTTAATCTAGTTTAGAATAATTTAAAAGCAAATATAAATATAAATATTTTTGATTTTCCTTCTAAATTTTACTGTATGAATTTTGGCTTAAGAGAGTTCAAACCCACTTAAACCATTAATCTCATTGCATTCAAATAGCTCAGATAATTGAATCAGAATATCATAAATCTTTCTTGATCATACGAGCCCATTGTCATGGTAAGGACTAAGAACAATATTCTGTACACAAACGTGCTCGTTCCCCCATTGTAATTAGTTATGGGGAATGTTAAAACATGCAAGTATACCTATGCAAGCCGCGGAGACTCCTTACAACTTAAGGTTAAGTGACTTAGATTGTACATTAGAAGCAATAAATATAAAAAATAAGGCTGCGTACACACCTGTGTGTATATAAAATTTTATTGTTTACTTGTAGCTTACCTCACTTCGTTCAAGTGCGTCCCATGTATAAGGAACCTAATATATAGCACCCAATAGTAGCACAATTATGTTACTGCAGGTCGAAGTCTATCTGTATACTAATTGTAAGTTTCATCCAAAACGGTCCAGCCCTTTCAGCCTATATAGGTATAGGTACTTATGCAAGTGTGTATTTGATTATCCTTTGTAGCATCTATAGAGCAACAAACGCGTATTTTTTTAATTATAATTATTAGATATAATATATGATCAAACGAACTTCTCAAGTGAAGTTCGATCAATATAATATGAGTGGTTTCATTTGAAGATACAAATTAACAGGTAGTCCTTTGACCTACAAGGCAACACTCGCACGCTTTAAGAATTTTATATTTATTTATCTAGTATCGATTATTTTTAACTCGATTAAAAATCAATTATTCTACCTCCCCACTAGCCATACTACGTAGCCATGACAGTTCATTCTTTTAAAGAAACGATTTACTTTCACTCTTCTCGTATTCTACAAAACTGGGATATGGGCGGGTGGGAGATTTGTATCTTCAAATGAAACCACTCATATTATATTGATCGAACTTCACTTGAGAAGTTCGTTTGATCATATATAATATTTCGTGGTTTCATTTTCGATACAAATTAACAGGTAGATGTTTAGAGATTGAGTTTTGTCAGTATTTATCGTGGGTTTATCTGTACACGATAAATGAAATGCGAAGTAAGAGTGAAAAATCAATTTATTTATTTTATAATTTATGGTAATTATATTTAACCATTACAAAAACTTAATAATTTAAGTTATTTCAATACAATTGATCACCAAACGAAGATTAAGTTTATTCTGAATGATTACTATTGGCCGGAAAACAAACTAATTTTGCAAAATTTGACTCCTGTATGAGGGGTCTATGATAAAATTAGGCAAAAGTTTGGGATGACGCAGTCCAGCCAGCAGTTTTGCGGATTACGTCGACGCTGAGGCCGATCACGCGCGCAGCCGACGTGGCGGCGTGCCGGACGCTGTGCGCGCCGAACACCGCCACGTCGATACCGCTCGCGCACAACGTTTGTTTGATCCATCTGCTTATACGCCCATGTGCGGACGCTTCACAGTAATTAAGAGATGATCAGTACTCGAAGATCTTAAGTCTCGAGTCATAGACAAGTCAACAATCGCTGGGGCCGGACAAATCGAAAAAGTTCGCGGAAAAAGGGCAAAAACCAAACTGGCTGGTCTCGTTCTATCCCTGAAGTCTTCATATCTGATATTACAATCTCAACTCCATTCGTTTTTATTTTAATGTTATCTGTTTTAATTAAAGAAAACGTTTTGACTCTGTGTGCCGTACATAATGCCAGTAAAATAACTAGTTTTTTGGTTAGTTTTTCTAAACTTAATTGACCATTAGGAACCCAATCTGAAATATGACCTAACACTATTTGTGAGTCCCAAGTACTTGAGTATTTCGGTAATGACGGTCTCATTCTAAATATTCCTTTCATTAGCCTTTTGATACAATCATCTGAACTTAGATTATTGCCAAGGAATAATGATAAGGCTGAACGATGACTATTAAGCGTGCCATAGGACGCACCACTTTTAAACAATTCTGATAAAAAAGGTATAATATGGGCAACCGAGGTATCAAATACGTTGTAATCGTTATCGTGGCAGAATTTCTACCACAGCTTGTAACAAACCCCGTACTGCTGCAAGGTTTTATCCGACAGCGACCCAATAATTAAATTTAGGGCGATAGACGGCACGCTGCGGCAGGAAAACGCGCACTGGAGAGCACCACTGCACCCAGGGTAAGCGTCCGGTGGAGTGGGTTTTACTGTCTGAAATGTGAGAGTACTAAGTTTGGCCGAGGGTCTAAAATAACTATATCAGTAACTAATAAGTCCACTAATTGTGGGTACCAATCCTGTGCAGGCCACATCAGAAATAATAATAAGTATACCAGCTGTAGCTTAGCTTTATCTTGAGTAATATTTTGTGTGTAATTTAATATCAAAGCAAAAAGGGGGAAAAGTGTAAAAGAATTTCTCACTTCAGCTTATTGTGAATGGGAATATGAACTTTAATGAATATTATTATTCTTGATTAATTTCAATTTAAACATAATGTTGCTTTGAATAATTACAATTTTATTTCCTTTATGTTTAGAAATATAATAATGGCAACACTAAATAACATTACCAATTATTTAAATTTTCTAAAAATAATAATTTAATAATAATAATAGCCAAAATGGAATAAATAATATTCCATACTTAACTATAAAACTCATTAATATTTTAAAAATGTTTAAATTAAGATTAACAAATATTGTAAGGAACAATGCCAATTTTGAATTTTTTGAATTCATTTTTGTTAATTTATGGGTAGGCTGCCTGTAAAAACTATATAATGCCTTTGAGACATCTTAAACCTTAGTCTCTCCCGTTACCATGATTGTTCTACAGCATTCAAAACGTCGGAAACCAAAAATCAAAATAAGTTCGGGAAAAAATCCGAAAAAATAGTTTTACGTTTAACTTCAAATGTACCATGTTGTTTTAACAATATGTATTTTTGTCGTTCTAATATTTTTGTAACAGCCAACCCTAGCATGCTGCTGGGCAAGCTGATACAAAGACGCCTATTAATTAAGAAAACTCACAAATGGTGACAATGGGTAATTTAGCAAATATTTGAACCGTAAAGGCTATCTTATTACGTTTATATAAAGGTAACTTAAGGGTCATTTGAGTGGTATATGAATATAAATCCTAAAAATTTGCACACTTGCTGTGGCTGTAATTGACTTTAATCGTAATTTATTACGAAACCTAAACACTCATACAATGCTTCGTCGCTTGAACATTACGAAGGCATTTATCATAGCTCTTAGCGAAGCAACAAACGTCGTCAAGATAGCAAACTGATTTGTGACCCCGACTACATAAGTGTGCTTCGACTTCTCTCACTATCTTAGTAAAACACCTAGGTGCTATCCCTAGTCCGTAACATAAAACACTAAACTAGTACGTTATAGTTTCTTTTGAATTTGGTGCGATATACTGAAATCGAAGGTATTTTCGAGATTATATATCGATAGGTATAAGTATAATTCCTTTAATAATTTTAGATTCAAAATAAACCTTTTAGTACCATTAGGCTTAGGGGCTAAAAACATACTTGAAAGAAACTGATCTTCACATTTTGAAAACGCACCTACATAGTTTAAGTAAATTATCGATAGCCATGTACATTTCATGCTGTTTGTTCTTTTGAAGACCATGATAGTCGCGGTACATTTGATTGATACGACTTGGTTATAAACGGAATAGGTACTCCATTTAGAATCCAGCTAAGAATATTAACATTATCTGTAATGTTGAGTCAACAATTATAAAAAATTAAACGCAACCCGCATGTACCTGTATTAAGGACGTGGTGGAGCACGTGACTTTGTGCCAATAATAACTAAAATTTCATTAATTATTTATAATTTTAAAGTTAGGCTAGTATAGGGTTACTAGCGACTCACCCTCGCTCCACTCTGCTGGCTGGATTTGCACGTAACAAAAACATTTCAAAAGTGTCCAAACTAGTTTAATCGACTTTAAAGGGATTTTTAAGAGCGAAGAATGACGAATGTGTATTATTATTGTGAAAGCTGAATAAAAAAAAAAAAAATGTTTTATCTATTCTTTGTAATATATATACTGTTATAACGTGGTTGTGCCAACAGGGTTATTGCTGGTCGCCTTGACGATGTGGGTAACTTCCTTAGCCCCCTCGCCCCCCCTGTTTGTCGAGTATCGAGGAGGCCCGGTCCAGTTTCCCTGAAATGGAGTGGAGGCACTGTCTTTTTGATTTGCTAGTCCTGGTGTGATCATTTTGATCCTAGCCTGGGTTTCATGATGCAAATCACATAAAATGCGACAACAGTCGCTGAGCATTTTAATCGCATCTACTTTATTGTCGCTTGTCAACAATGTCGACATAGCCCGGCTGATAGCGGTGATCCCTGCGCCAAATTGTTGTTGCATAACCTCGACTTTTTTTCCGCGCAATCTGACCATTTTTATAACTGCCGCCGATATCTCAATGTTGAGCTTTGGGGCTTGCAACAAAGTGCAATTGCTGGGAATAAGGTATTGTTTTAATACCTTTTCTCTAACTTACTTGTCCATACCGGTTTTTAACAATGGGAGCCAGAGCTGGGTCAAATTATTATGTATCTCTTGACCCCATGTTAGTCCCGAATCAGTGGCCTCACCGAGGGCGGATAGCATTTCGGGGTCAAGAGGTGGACAAGTCGCGGTCTCTAACGGCAGCCGATGCCGGTGCCGGTGCTGTTGGCGGTGGCAGTGGTAAATAATTTTGTGTATTGCGTTCATCCATTATCGGTGACGCAGTGGCGATAGCATGTTCGTCCAAATCGGGTAATGGCGCTGCTCCATCCAGGTCAGGCTCGTTTAGGTGCACCGTCGAAGTTTCGCCTTCTAGAGGTCAACAACAACGACCAATAGGTTATGTAAGTCAAAAATAAAATGACGATAAACAGGAATAGTTCATAACTTGAATCTATAACCTGCATAAAAACATGAATAGTAACGCCTTGTTCATTTTTGAATCTATGGCGGGTAGGTTAATAATTTTGCCGTGTTCTAATTAGAATCTATGGCAAATCATCGTAACAAAAGGTACTTTCAAATTGAACAGTATTTGTACGATTCTTTCGCGAAAATATGATTTTGGATACACCACGCACCATGAACATTATCTATTTTTTCTTCATCTGAAGATGAGAACAAATTTAAACGCCGACGTTTACGTCGATGTTTATCTCTCAATTTTTTCATTTTTTGCAAATAATACTCCATCTTCTCTTCGAACGATCTCTTAGGCATAGTGAACTTTGAAAAATCATAATAATTTTACTTTCTTAACAACTTGTAGCTAGGAGCGCGTGCGCTCGTTGCCTCGCACGGAAAAAGAATGAACTGTCATGGCTACGTAGTATGGCTAGTGGGGAGGTAGAATAATTGATTTTTAATCGAGTTAAAAATAATCGATACTAAATAAATAAATATAAAATTCTTAAAGCGTGCGAGTGTTGCCTTGTAGGTCAAAGGACTACCTGTTAATTTGTATCGAAAATGAAACCACGAAATATTATTTAGTAACGGGGAGTGAATTAGGCTGTTTGTCCTGTAGATCAAGTGTAGGTATACTCTGAAATAATAATCATTTTTTGCAAATATTTTTAACCCCCGACGCAAAAAGAGGGCTGTCAAAAGTTTGACGTCTTTATCATTATTCATCTTTATTTTATTTGTATTCTGGTTTTTATTTTATTTACTTAGCGGTCCTCCGACGCGGCGACGCTCATCATCAAAATATTAATTGATACTTTTAATAAAATTAAAAAACCCAGCGAGAAATTTTATACTTTTTTCCTTTTTAGAGGGTTTTTTTGTGTCGGGGTTACTTATTAAAGAAATGCAGATAAGCGAAATAAGCGCGGATCACTAATTTGAAATTAAACTATCCACTAACAGTTATAAGTTCTACAGAATCTACACTATCGAAATGTTTGAGGAAACGTACGCTTTTAGAATTCTGGTAATACTTAGGCTATTAAAGACTCCTTATTTAGGTTAGTTACAAGTTAAATATAGCCGTTTTAATTTAGATTACCATAACTGTCTCGTGAGTCATGTTCGTGAGTTGCTTTGTACGGGACCTGCAATGGGTCATATCATTTAATTACACATTTGTTTTCTTCCTAATCACGATGGATTTTAATAGTATTAAATAAATGAATTCATAATACTGAAACAATAGAAGGATAGATTAAAGATTTATTTTAAGTACATTATAAGTATTAAATTCATATCCATACTTCCATACTAATATTGTACATGTGAAAGTGTGTTTGTTTGTCCTTCTTTCACGTCGAAACGAAGTGACGGATTGGCGTGATTTTTTGTGTGCAGATAGTTGAAGAGCTGGAGAGTGACATAAACTACTTTTTACCGCGGGAGATTATCGTATTATCTCACTTGAAATTAAATAAAGTATTAAAAAGTAATTAGATATAAAATATATGTCCTACCTTGGACCTTCAATTGTTAAATTAAAAAATCTAAAGTTAAACGTCAAATCTATAAATAGGCGAAAACAAAGCATTTCAGTACTCTTTTCTCCTCTGTTTACCAATTTTCATTTTTTTTGTTAAGTAAATATTAACGAGTTGCCAATAAAAAAAAAGGAAAACAGTTTTTTAATAGATAGGTAAATTCTATTCATATACATATTATGTATGATTATGGTCGAAATTAAACCACTGGGCTAAAAATGGTCAAGCGTGTGTCGGACTGGTAAAGAAAATATTTTATGTAAATATTGTGTATCCTTTTTGTAATATTTGATGTATTTTTTGTTACAAAATTGTGTATATTTGTGTTTTTAGTTAATCGTAAGCTGTTTTGCTATGTAAATGAAAGAACATTTTAAAGACTTGGTCACCCGGTTAAGTGGTCATAATAGCATATTTTTTATCGGCCACGCACCGACGGCTTCCGATCATGAATCATTTATAGTGACCGATTGTAGAGTCACGCTACTTCTAGGTGAGGTTTTGATAAAGCTCGCTATTGATAATTTTGATTGTAGATAATATAGTAAAAATATTTATTTTATGCAGTTTTTAAAAGAAATAATCTATGATTAGTATAAAAATTTACTTATTAAATAGATAAACTATCTATCCTTTTCCAAATGATCAGATGGTTCCGTAATAGAAACTCAGACTAACAAACATATAGGTACATTTTTGAATATTAATATTATATGATAAAAAAGCACGATTTTTATATTATTAGAATATTACATATATTACGTTTTCTCGTATATTACCTACATATAAAACATACTGTTTTCAATTTTAGTATTTTCCTTCTGCTAACAAATAGTAGCTAGCAGTGTGAATGACCTAGTAACACTCTAGTTTTAATGATCGCTTCTAACAACCACTAGAGCCAAGTCGGACGATTTACGACGCTTTTACAGTGGTGTGAATGGAAATGTCGATTTTGATGGATATTCTTTTGACTTGCCAAAGACAAAGAAAGTACGTAATAAATACAAACTACATATAAGTATTCATATTTTGTAATTAATATTATAAAGAGGTAAAGTTTGTGAGTTTGTGAGATTGCGAGTTTACTAGTTTGTGACGTTGTAGGGGGTAATCTCTGGATCTACTGAACCGATTTAGATAAAATTTGATAAGAAGATAGTTTGAGACCCTTGCAAGGACATAGGATACTTTTTATCCCGGAAATCATCCCTTAAGGGGGTGAAAATGGGAATGAAATTTTGTATGGGGAATCAAGTGAGCGAAGCGAGGGTGAGTCGCTAGTAGGTACATAAATTACTAATGTTCTTCAGAATTAAGTACTATTATGAAGGCATTTTTGTATTTTTCATAAAATTTAAATTTGGTTAAGAATAATCCTAGCCTACCTAGGACCTATAGGGGACTATCATCAAGCTAACATGTAGTCTCCATTTAAAGAGTCACTTCAACATATTCACTAATTTGTAATAATTTTGTAATAGGTATTTGTCATTATACCTATATTAAAGTATTTCTAATGTGTAAATAATCACATTATATAAGAAGGTGCATATTAAGTTAATTTTTTATCGTATCTACATAGTATATCCATACTTCCATACTAAAAGCTAGGTGTAAGATCAATAAATTAAGGGATGATTTCCGGCATAAGATTATCCTATGCCCTTCCCAGGGTGTCTGTAAACTATCTCCATACCAAATTTCATCTCTATCGGGGTAGCGCATTAAGCGTGAAAAGGAAAAACAGACATACCGACAGAGTTACTTTCGCATTTATAATATTAGTATGGATTGTTATAATACGTATGTTAAGGTCAGCTTCTATCACGTGCACAGTAGTTATCGCAGTCGGCACAACTGCTCAAAAGTTTGATTAATTACTCTTTTAATAGAGTGATCACATTCTGTTACATCTTCTTTTTACAAGGGCGCCAGTGTAATTAATAAGTCTGCGATGACTTGAAAGTTATTTTTATTTTTTGTCTTGCACCGTAAAGAGTTTGGTGTTTGGTATCGAATTTTAGCTTTATCATTATAAATGCTAAATCATTTCAACATTATTTCAAATATATCTATGTACGTAACAGACATTATATATTTTTTATTGCATATTAAAAATGTAACACAGATAATACAGAGATCAATGTGGGCAAAGGCATTCGTAACTTTTTAATTTTTAGATTTTTGGTAAATGACATAAGTTATATTTCCGTACGTACTTTTATTAGTGTCTCAAAATTTTGAATTTAAAAAACATATTTTCAAATATTTTTGAAATATGTAAGTATTTTTTTACATCCTTGGATTTTTCCACCTAGTTCACTAGGATAATAAACCTCAATTGCATTATATCTCAATGTTTCTAATCTTTAAGCGAGAATTTACGTCAATGCATTTTCTATTATCTGGGTGATAGAAGCACAAACAAACAAATGCTGTCTTATTTACAATATAAGAAAAACTCAACATCCATAACTTTATCATCATAACGTTCTATAGACTATATGTAGATAGGTACCATATACGTATAAGTATATTTACGAGCAGCAGATTCATATTCGTATGCGTGCCTTAACGGTCTATTTTCTGATCTACATAAATCATGACTACCACTTTTTTACCGCAAAATATATGTCATTTCTGTAAATATCGACACGCTTTCCGAATGTAGGTCCTCTGTTTGGATTAACATGATTTTCAACTTTTGACTTACGAAAAGGTTGTAATTTATGTAAGTTTTTTGGATTAACTTATGACCAAAAACCAAATTCTTAGGTATTACATATTAGTATAGGTACTCTTACATTGCAGTTTTTGTAGTTTTTCTCAGAAATAGGATACTTTCCCGCGCTAAAAAGTATCTTATGTGTTAACACGGATAACCAGCTCTCACCATACCAAATTTCATCAAAATCCCTCCAGTGGTTTTTCTGTGATGCGGTAACAGACGACAGACAACAATTTTAATATCTATTGTTTTGGCCTCTGTATCTATAATAATGATTATTTCAATAAGATTTTCCAAAAAAATATTTAATGTACAGATTCAGCTTAGTTACAACTTTATTATATGTATAGATTTTTCTACGACACCTACATTCTGACCATACATTGTCTTAAACTCATTGGTATTATAATTTATGATAAATATGGTCGTATGTTTTGGTCCCTATTAACATGTTACATGACAATCTTATGGTTTTATTGTTTACAAGACAAGACCCGTTAGGAATTAGTTTTGTTTATTTTGGTTTGGCTTGAGTGAATTACGTTTGCAGCAGTCAGGAGGTCGAAAAAAAACCGAATAATTAATAATTATTTATTAATTTTATATTAATACACTAATTATATATCTTAAAACTAACGACTTCTTTACTCGAAGTATGAATAAAGAGTGATTGGAAAAGTATTACAATTAATAAAATTACCAAATTAAAACAATGCGGCAGTACAAAACTAATTCGGGGAACTCGGCGGTGGTCGCCTGGGAAACGTACATGTATTTGATATGTCAGCATATTCGTGGGATTAGGGTTCCGTAACTCCTCCACCCCTAGAGAGGCAACTATTTGAGAATGTTGAGTGAAAAAGTTGCCGGGATACTTGTGTCCTTAAGATTCTCTGGGTTATCTCCATTTTCTAAAATTTCTTCCTTTTTTGCAGTAGTTTTCTTATACTTTCTATAGTGTAATAAAATGATAAATGCACCTGCACTGAATAATATTGCGTATACTGGTATGGTTGTATGATATACTGTAATATCCTTTTCGCGTTCAATTTGTAGCGGTGATTGTATCATAATTTTGTCCTTGAGTCTATGGAGTCCTTGGATATTTATAGATGATATATTAATAGTTGTATCTAGGTGCGCAATTTCATCGGGTATCTTCATCAATTTTAAGGGCTGTCCTCTTACTTCGTTGTTGTCATTAATTAACATAAATTCTTCGGATATGATTTTTCATCCTAGGGGAATAGTTATTAGGTAGCTGCCTTTTAATGAAGTGAATTCCTGTTTACCGCATGATATTTGTATCTTTTGATGCTGGGGGAACGATATAAGGTAGTGCATATCGTCTAGTTTCTCCATTGATTCTCGTAGAAGATTGACTGTAGTTAAGTGACAAGATTCCTTCAAAATCTGTTTAACAATTAGCTCGTGGATACAATCTGAATTTGTACGAATCTGATGATTGAGTTCCATTTCACAGAGATACCAGCTGCTATGTCTCGGGCATTCGGCCTCTATGTACACGAATGAATTCTCGTTAGTTGCAATGAAAGGAGAGGATGGGATGAGAGCCTGCGATTTTTTATTAGGTACTACTGCTAATCTATATAATAAAAAATTATCCTTAGAAATAATAGGAAATCGGAATATAAAAACTATTTGCTTATTAGCATAATAAGAAGCTGGTTGGATTATATTATAATATTCTCTTAATTCTAAATTTAAAATACTTTTTTTTCCGTAGATATTCAAGAGCATTTTCTATTGTTAGTGGTCGGATACAACGAATGCGGGACCCTAATGGTTCCTTAAGACCACGAAAATAGGCCTGCATAGTTACTTTTTTATACAGATTGCATTTTGCTTCGATAGTGGTGGATAGTTTCTCATGCAGTGTAACGTACGTCATTAACGTGCTAAACAAATTTTGACAATGGTCATAAAATTCTTGAGGGCTTCTATTACCCTGTGTGGCTAAGGAGAGATCATTGTATAGGGCGGTCTCATCCCTTTGATCGGAAAAGTTATTAATTAAAAGTGCTTTAATTCCTAGCCAACTGTCGGGTATTCCGTTTGAATTAATTTTGCTTGCTGCGGTGCCTGTTATTTTATTTAAAATTCCATTTAATAGGCAAATGTTAGAAAATTCACTACCTGGTAAGTCGCTTAGATATTGGATCGCTAAATGGTCACAAATTTGGATAAATCTAGTTAAAATATTTGGGTTCCCGTCGAATTCCGGGACAAGGCGGAGGGCCTTAAATATGATATCCGGATCGTGAGACATATTAACTAAATTAATTAAATTAGAAGGACTACAATCTAAATTTGAATTTATAATTTCTTCCGAATTAATATTTCTTATGCTATCTATACCTAACCGACGGGCCTACCTAGATTGAGGCTCTCGGATCCTAGATGCTTTAGGATGGAAAATTTTGGTAGCTTATGGATAGGCTTAGGTCTAGAAAGGAGCAACACGAGAACAATTCTTATGTACTCACATAAACTGCATTATCTGGTCTCTTTTCAGTTGAATCGATTGTTGGATTCCACTCCCGGCTGCCACAGGTTCGTAGATTCTGGATTCTCGAACGGTGCTTGGTAGCCACCCGGGCGGCACGCGACGTGATAATTATCGAGTAATTAATTTAGACCGATCGCGAACCGGCCCGCGAAAATCCTACCGACTGCGCCAATTACGTTTGCAGCAGTCAGGAGGTCGAAAAAAAACCGAATAATTAATAATTATTTATTAATTTTATATTAATACAATAATTATATATCTTAAAACTAACGACTTCTTTACTCGAAGTATGAATAAAGAGTGATTGGAAAAGTATTACAATTAATAAAATTACCAAATTAAAACAATGCGGCAGTACAAAACTAATTCGGGGAACTCGGCGGTGGTCGCCTGGGAAACGTACATGTATTTGATATGTCAGCATATTCGTGGGATTAGGGTTCCGTAACTAGTGCTTTATATTGATGGCATCATCATGGCAAGAAATATAAATTGAAATATATTTTGACCCCCATTAGAAAATGAAGTTTTTCTGATAGTTGAAGATTATTTCTCCTCACTATTTATTCCAGGAGACTAAAGGCTACCAAAACGTAGGATTACTAGACAAAGGAGTATGCCCGTACATGCATATATATATATATATATATATATATATATATATATATATATATATATATATATATATGTATAAATCATCTTTTAAATTTAATTGAGTTAAATAATTTCTTATTTTTTATACTTATTATCATTTTAATACCTCAGTAGGTATAAGTTTTTCGTAGCCATTATCAGTTTGACCTGATTCTATATTTATTCGTTTGTACAAATACACTTATTCAATGTTTTTAATTATCAAAAAAAAGTTTATTGAATATAAATAAATGACTTGTCTGTCTTGAATAGTTTAAGTGACTATAAGTATTCTATCTTCGTATTAGATATAGAAAAATGCCAGCGTCCTTGGTTTAAAAGTAATCATTTTCTTGTTAACTTTTGGTTATACAGATGTATACCTAGGCTTCCTCACGGACTTCTTAAGATTCAAAAGCGTTAAGTAAGTTGTCTATTTCAATAAAATATGTTTTGATTATTTAGGATTTTAATATGAATTTTATATATGCACTAGCGACTCACCCTCGCTTCACTCAGGTTCGGCCCTAGTACGTTTTGACGGTTAGTATCGATTTCTCAGAGATATTTTCCCGTAGTAAAACGTATCTTATATGTTGACCCGGATAATTAGCCATCATCATACTTCATCAAAATCTGTACAGTGGTTTTCCCGTGATGCGTTCTCAGACAGACAGATAGACAGACAAAAAAAATATTTTTTTTGTGAAATTTTCGATGTTTTAATAGTTATTCTTCTATTCAGGGTGAAGACAAATCCAACAAAGCAAAGATCATAAAAATCGGTCCATCAGTTCTCGAGTTATAAGTGTTGTAAATAGTGTCTGTTTGTAATGTCAAAATAACAGCGTTTTACTTTTACTCTTCTCGTCTCTCTTATTTTTCACGCATTTCTTTAAAAGAAAACAAGAATTGATTTATTGAAGTATTTAGCTAGTTGAAATTTTTTTTAAATGTCACGATTTACTTTTTTATTTATTTTTTACTTTATATTAAGCGTAATGTAAACGAAGTACTGAGCTTTGAAAGTATTAGTACCATGCAGTATTGATTGTATCGTAACAAGGATTCTATGGGAGTATATCCCAAAACAAATGTATCAACAGCTTCCATCCTGCGGCGGGGTCAATGCGCGATCGACTCCATTAAGTGATCAACCCCATTACGTGTTTTGATTGCAATCAGATATTTGTTGAATGAGATAATGCTAGTTCTTTCTATACTGTTACATACTTACATATTTTTTACGTCTTAGTAATTTATTTATGAAAAAAAGTAAAATTTAGTACTATTTTCTATACTAATAATATTATAAAGAGGTAAAGTTTGTGAGTTTGTGACGTTGTAGGGGGTAATCTCTGAATCTACTGAATCGATTTAGATAAAATTTGGTAGATAGTTTGAGACCCTGGAAAGGACATAGGATACTTTAAGAAGTATCCTTTGTCCTTTCCAGGGTAAGCCCGGAAATCACTTCTTAAGAGGATGAAAATGGGAATGAAAGTTTGTATTGAGAAGCAAGCTAGGGACGAACCCGAGCGAAGCGAGAGTGAATCGCTAGTGTACTTTTTGCTACTTTTATTAATAATATACATTGTTTATTTTAATAATGACGACACTATATTTTATTGATTATATCCCATTTACAACTTACAACTCTCATTTAAAGCTTATTGCTATTGCCTTCCGTAATAGGTCAGTTTCAGACGGCAACAGCGGGTCCATTCATGCAGTAATCGTTGTTTTTATTTGAACATACTCCATACACGACCATTATTGTCGAATGCAACTGTACACTTGTTGTAGAAGCTCTTTTAATCGATATTTCGAGTTTTGTTCCAATATAATGACCGATAAATATGAATTCGTAAAGGTTTTACATAGTACTTAGTAGAATATTCGTAAAAGAGAGATTGATAAAAGTAACTTTTGATTTGTTGAATATAAATTCGATATAACCTTATTGACGGTATTATTATCTTATAATAATCTAATATTATAAAGAGGTAACGTTTGTGACGTTGTAGGGGGTAATTTCTGGATCTACTGAACTGATTTAGATGAAATCTGGTAAGAAGATAGGTTGAGACACTGGGAAGGACATAGGATAGTTATTATCCCAGAAATCCTCCCTTAAGGGGATGAAAGTTTGTATGGGGAAGCAATGTAGGGACCAACCCGAGCGAATCGAGGGTAAGTCGCTAGTATTTCACAGACGTCAGTACAAAGACGTCAATTTAATATTTTAAATTTGATTTAACAAGAAAATTACACTAATTAATAGCTAAAATTTACTTTGTTTTGTTGATAAAAAGTTTATAGCCAGAATCATAATCTCATTTTCCACGAAATATGTAACAACAAGTTTGATTGGCACGTTTGTTATGTTTTACTTATCTTTTCCTAGCATCAAATGGCTTAAAAAGTAGGTAAATAGCTTTGTAAAACTGAAGTCATGAGTGTTTATGAAACCATTATTCTAGGTTCAATTTTCATAATAAATTCTTATGATTGTAACATTTTTCTTGTAAATAATTCTCAAATATATAATTTAAACACTGGGCAGAAAAAAAATTGAGAATCAACTGCTTATAGTCTTTTTTTTTCCATAAAAATACAAATAATCTAAGCTAAATTAATGTGTACATTATTGAGTGTAAAAAAAAAACTATTTAACTATTCACTAGTTGTCCCAGCAGACATTTTCCTATACAAATTTCAGTTTGTCATCTTTGATTTTATAAACGAATTGTTTCAAAAGCATTTTTAGTTTTTGCCGAATTGATCAATTTGCCAGGCACCATATTCCTTATCCCTTAAAAACCTTATTCTAACTACAATACCGAATATATCATAAAAATAGCTAAATCTGTTTTAAAGTGATACGCTTACCGACAAACAGCATTTCATTTTTATTTATATATATAGGTAGATTTTATCATTGTGGGCGAAGACTGTGTCATGCTTATAATCACAAAGAGTCATATTTTTTGCTGTGTGGGTTTTGGTATAATTTTTGCTTCATTAAAATGAAGGTCTTACTGAGTGTATAATACAACTGCAGACGGCATATGAACTCTTTGAATGTACCTATTTATAAAAATCTTCTCTTCAACTTGGCAGTTTTAAAATGTCTAAATGTAATTTACATACATTCAAATCCAAAATTCTTTATTCAATATTAATATATTAGAAATACTCTTATTGTTTGGCAAAAACTCTATATTCGGTAAAATGACTGTCTTGAGAACAGCAGCTGTTATTAGATTTGATAAGTTTTCAAACACCTTTATAATTTCATCTTTCATATATTTTTCCAATCTTCATTCTAGCATATATTCTTCTCATATCTTTAAAAACACGATATTCATCATTTATTTATAGACTGTACAATTTTTTCACGAACTTGCATGCTCTAGTTACTGTAAATTCAGACTTAGGTTTTAGTCAGTCAATTTTCTTTTACGATTCACTAAAACTCTGAGTACCTAAGCATGAAGATAGAATTGTTAAGTATTAATAAAAGTTTGTAGAAAAGCTAATTTACGTACTAAACAGTGTTAAATTTAATAAATGTGCAGTTAAACATGGGCAATAACAATTTATGATGGAATCTAACGATGTCCGTCCTGCCAAACCGGCTTTGAATAACGTAGAACATTTTCATACTAAATTATCTCCCGAGTCGTCGACCGCAGTTTGGCAACTACTGAAATCAAGTATTACACAATACACATATGTCTATTGCTACTAGATTTTAAACGTTATTTTTTTGTGTTAAGATGTAAATTGGAACAGCCCAAAGTTAATGTCATTTGCCTAACACACTTTAATGTTTGTTGTGGCTTAAATCTAGCGGTATCAGTTGTTTTATCAGCTTTTACACCTTTCTAGTTATAAATTCCTTTTTGTTGTTAACATTTTGATAAGGAACGCTCATATAACGATTTGTTATTGATCGTCGTTTACGTCTTTGATTTCGATCACATTACGATTTAATACGTGATAGAAAAATTTGTCTTAATCTATACATATAATAAAATTGTAACTAAGCCGAATCTGTACATTAAATATTTTCCGGAAAATCTTATTGAAATAGACTCTATTATCGATACAGAGGCCGAATCTATAGTTTTTAGACTTTTTGTCTGTCTGTCTGTCTGTCTGTTACCGCATCACAGACAAACCACTGGAGGGATTTTGATGAAATTTGGTATGATGATAGCTGGTTGTCCGGGTCAACATATAGGATACTTTTTACCGCGGGAAAATATCTCATTTCTGAGAAAAAATACAAAAACTGCAATGTAAGAGTATACTAATATGTAAAACCTAAGAATTTTGTTTTTGGTCATCTGAACACGGGCGGAGCCGCGGGCAATGCTAGTCAATCTATATAATATGTAGATAAGAAAGTAAAAAATCTGTGTTGGAAAGCTATCGACTTTTTAGACAAAGCTATATAAATTACTTGTTAGGGTGTAGGTGTACAGTAAAACAGCGCTTCTGGTGTTGGGTTTTTGTTCTAATTAATTCGAATCGTTTGCGAAGATAGTTATCGTAGTAGGCGTTTTACCTTTTAATCCTAATAAAGTGGTTTTTCCAAACATTTTATTTTGAAATTTGTTTTGATGTTAAGAATTTTCTAGATTCAAATAATCGTTTAGCCTTAAGACGAAATGGATAGACAAAAGGACACATTTAAAGCAAGGGGTCTGTTATTCATATGTATTATGTAGGTACATATATGTATTAACAAAAATGTTGTTACTTAAAATTAAATTAAATTTTAAATTTAATTCCTCGTTAATTATAAAATAAGTAATGTAATATTATTATTTAATAACGTAATATTATTAGCTAATAGTCGTCATATTAATAAATCTATTCATTATTTATTCATTTTTTTTTAACGTTGAGAAATGCATTTACGCACGAGGTGTGGGACTCACCGGCGTAATAAAGCCAGTACTACCCACTAAAACCCAACAAAACCTTCCCCCGTCTTAATGGGGCGTCGCAGAATCGCTTACGCATTCAACTACGACGCCCCGACGGCAGGTCTGCCGAAGCAGACCACCACAACCATGGGGTTGCTCCAAGGTCCACTCTGCTATCAGAGAAATACCAGGAGCAACCCGCATGGTACACCGCCCACCAAACAGGGCCATCTCCCACCACCCACCGAAGTGGGCTACCTCCCTGTGCGTTTCTTGGCTTCGCGCCCGGTTGGATTGCCGGGCACTACTGAGCCCCCCCCCCCCCCACCACGACAAGGTGAACGCACGTTGGGGGGGTTATTCATTCATTGATGTATAAAAAAAATTTACCATAATATTGAATAATTTCCAATAGCGTTCAGTTATTCTGATATAATCGCAAGTTAAACCCGTTATAATAGTAATTTTAGTCATTAAACGATATTTATTATTTGCAAAGCTGATATTTTATCAAGCCGATAATTTTTTGTTGTGACGATGAATGACCGAGACCTTGACATTGACTGGTGTTGAAACACGTGTCTATTAGTAACTGTGTGAATGGATAATTTAAATTATATTAGTAGTAGGAGGTATTATATGTTTATCGATATTTTATTGCTATTTATTATAGATACTAGCGACTTCTCTCGTGATCCCTTGCTTCGCTCGGGTTCGTACCTAGGTACGTTTTAACGGTTAGTGTGGAATAGATTGACAATATACCTAATATATACATAGGTATGATGAGTTGTTGTGGGTTGTAGTATAACGTGTTTTCCTTTTCTCATGGGAATGACATAATATCCTGCGGTAAAAAGTAGCCTATGTCACTCTCCAGCCTTCCAACTAACAACTATCTCCTCACAAAAAATCGCGCAAATCCCTCACAACGTTTCGACTTGAAGGACAAACAAACAAAAAACATACTTACATTTATAATGTTAGACATGTACTGGAAACGCCAACTTGTGGTAAACTAGCATGTGTTATTCAAGATCATAGTCTATCTGTGCATTAAATGTCATCTAAATCCGTCCAGCCTTTAATGCTTGAAGGAGTAACTAATATATCTATACACACATATACAAACTTCCTCATTTATAATAGCGCTGCTAAATGATATACGCCCTAATAAAATAGTCCATTTCATTCATACAAATCTTTCACTCTCAAGTTACGGAGATAAGTTGAAAAGTTCAAAACCTTTTTTGAAATCACCGGCATTATAAGTAATAAAATATTAATAAATATATAAATATTATTAATAGTATCAATGGTATTGATAGCACTTTCGATATATTAAATTCAAGTAATAGAGCTTTTATCGCATTAAAGGAAACCGCAAAACAGGAAATAGTAAAAGTATCTTTTGCAATTTGAAACTTGCAAGTGTATTATTATTAGCTTAGGCAAGTTATAAAACTGAAAATTGAATTAAATAATAATCTCAGGACTTATACAGGATGTCATTGTACAATGAATAAAGAATTGAATTATACAAAAATAAAAAAAATCTATGATTAAAGTTATTTCCATACAATTTTAAAAATTTCAATTTTTCTTCTTCAATAATTGTAAAAACACATATCGTCTAAGCCTTCTGTATTTTTATTACGAAATAAATTGACGTTAATATATAGTACTAGCGACTTACCCTCGCTTCGCTCGGGTTCGTCCCTAGGTTGATTCCTCATACAAACTTTCATTCCCATTTTCGCCCCCTTAAGGGATGATTTCCGTGATAAAAAGTATTCTATGTCCTTCCCAGGGTCTCAAACTATCTTCTTACCAAATTTCATCTAAATCAATTCAGTAGATCCAGAGATTACCTCCTACAACGTCACAAACTCACAAACTTTACCTGTATATAATATTAGTATAGATAATATGATAGGTTAGAAAGATAATCTGTCCATTAAAACGGGGATGGTTCCGCTGGGATTTAGTGGGTAGTACTGGCTTTTCTAACCGGTGAGTCTCGTCATAACCACCTGTATGTATGCAGGTGGTATGCATAAATACGTTTCCCAACTTTAGGAAAAATGGATATTACGGGAATTTATCGATCTAAACTAGGGAGTTTGTCGATCGGACTTCGATACAGCGAGATTAGTGATTGTGAACTTATGTATATTGTAAATAATAACGCGAGTGAAAATGATACTTTTAATATATTATAAAATAATATTATGAATACGTATTATAATATAATATAAAATAAATTAAAAATACCTTTTTTGAGATCATAAGTGTTTAAAAACCAACATTGCTACGAAATATAAGCCTTAAGTAACTCTAAACAAACTTGTCAAATCCAACGAAAATTACATTAGCGATGGTTGTAACCGTGTAATCTTACCCGCTGATGTAAGAGGTCATCGGCCTAAATTATGGGGCTGCCATAGTGATTCATAGTTTGATGTTTATTGAAGTGTTGCTAAGACTTTACATTTGTATTATCAATATATTAGTATTGATTCTATAAAATTGTAGTTTTTTAACATGAGTTTCTATAAAAATAGAATTTACTGTGCTTAGTTTTTTTTTTTATTAAAAAGTCAAATTCGGCGTGTTAACATATTCCAGTATTATCTAGCTTTTGCGGAACATTTTAAACTGTTATTCGTAAGAAGGACTCGTCGAAATATTGCGATATTTTATGATATACATTTGGATATATAATTATTTCGCTGCTTAAAATTAAAATAGTCTTAAATGATTTATATATGCAATGTTTTTACCTACTACAGAAACATACCAAATTAAAAAAAAAACTTTTATGTTAATTTCTTATTATCGTTTGCTATCAAATGAAAACAAACAAACGGTCCGTATCATTTATATAAGAGCTTTTATTAAGCACATTTTGTAATTTATGGACAAAAGTTTAAAATATTCAATATTTCCGTTCACGAGAGCGAAATTCAATAACTATTAAGTGCTTACTGTGAAAGCTTCAGCCTCACTTTACATGGCATCCTAACGATAATGGGGTGTTTGTTATTTTTAACCGAGAGATCAATAACAAAGGGATTGCCTTACAATTTTAGATGTTTATTTTACTAGAAGAGCGCCGATTGTTATATTCTTATACAAAGTTTTTATACTTATTCAATATAAGAAAAATAAATAGCTCTTGGGTGATTATTAGTTTTTTATAAAATTAAGATTTTCATTAACAAGATTTTCTTCCTTGACTTGTTTAGGACTCATTTTGGTTAATTTGTTAAAAGTATAGATAATTAAAACTTTTATAAATACATTTATCCTAAGTTGAAGCAAAAAAAGTTCTTAGTATTCACATAATATATAAAACTATAAAATAATCAATTTTACGAGCCGTTACTATACAATCTATATCTTTGACAAGGCGTCCCCTACCTGATGTTTTTTGTCCGTCCGTATGTTTGGAGAAGAAACAATCGAAACAATGGCTATTGCCAGAATGGGATCAGTCTACACCAATTTAAATTCCCCTTGATGGCTCGCTGTTGATTTTAATGACTCCCAACTTTGATTGTTGACGTGATTTATTATAGAACTATAAAATGTTTTAAAGTATATCTGTTTGTAGCTAGTAGGAATATGATAACGGACTTATACTTATTTATTCATACCAAGTTTGTGCCCACGGTTTTGTACGTGCATGCCATTAAAATATGCCTTTTTTTATTACAAAAGTTACAACTTTATTAGTGAATAAATTGTGAGGTTTCAGTTTATACGTGTTTTATTAAAGGAAATTAATATATTTGACTCAATTGTGTAAAGCCTTTGTTCATGCAACCTTGGCCGATAGGAACGTATTTAAAAAAAAATGGAAACCGCGCGGATTTTTATATTTTTCCCGCGCTTTTGGTAAAAAAACAAGGAGATGTCGATAATACCATGTAGGTAGTTGTTGTTTTTCATGTTGTACCTAATTGACGTTTCAAAAGTACCTACTAAATTTAAGAATATATGCAAGAAATATCTCGAAGTTTGTTTTAGTAATTAAATTTCAATTTAGTTACAGAGTTTACTTATTCTGTATTATTTAAGTAGGCAATAAGTATTCAATATTTATTAAAAAGTAGATGTTATATTTTTTACTTTAAATATTTTATATTTGTTGCAGTTGGATTTCTAATTTTGGTGTTCTATCTATGGGGTACACCATACGAGCGGGGGTTCTTCTGTGACGATGAATCTCTCAAACACCCATACAAAGAATCTACAGTCACTAACGTCATGCTGTATATTGTTGGCATCGGTCTCCCTGTGCTTACGGTAAGCTTCTTATTTTATTAATATATTAAATATTTGTTACATAAGGTCGATGTAACTGTCATCGAGAGGTAGATTTAAATCATATTTTGAAGACAACATGATTTTTAATTAGACTTGCTGTATATTATACTAGCGCCTTGCCCACGCTTTGCTCGGGTGTACCGTGTGTTAAAGTAGTCTGTGTGTTACTTCGATGTAAGTAAGATATATATATATATATATATATATATATATATATATATATATATATATATATATATATATATATATATATATATATATGTGTCGTGTTATCCATATACTACGAACATCATCTTTGGTGGTTACTCATCTTGTGGGCGTTATCAGGGCTCAAATAATAAAGTATTCAGTGCTCAATACACAATTTAATCAGGGAAGTCACAATCTTATAAACTTGGAAACGGTAATTCTAATAATTTAGAGCTAGCGGGTTCACAGTCACCGATCATCGACTTCCAACTACAATATCAAATATAACTCTCTATGATCAACCAACGTTACTAAGCCACGTATCTCCAAAGAATGTCGTGATGGCGTCTCGACCCAGCTCGAGACTAAATCTCTCCTCTAAATTCAAAAGCAATAAAAAGTAAATTAAAGAACATAGTGACTTTAAACAATAATAAGGTTTCATAACAGAAAAAGGTAACTAAATCCTCCTCCGTCTTATATATATATATATATATATATATATATATATATATTTTCGCACTCTTTCTCAGTATATGCCTCATTACTCTGGAACAAACTCCCTAAATATATCCAAAAAAGCCCCTCTATAACTTCTTTTAAAAAAAATTTAAAACAGTACCTTCTGTCACAAATTTGTCCTTAATTTTACTATCAGATACACTATTTTTATGTATTCCAAATGCATATACGATTATATTTATACTTTAATATGTATGTATATATGTATGTATATGTGTATATAGTATGTATAATATGTAAATTATTGTATATTTATCATTATATGTGTCTTTTTGTCTTATTTAATTGTATAATTATTTATAATTATTTTAAATCAATTGCACTCTTTTAGTCCCGTCATATTACACTATTTCTCACTTTCATAGGTTGGCTGGAAGAGATCTCTTCTAGAGATAAGTCCACCTTTGCCCACATTCGTCTCTGTATTATCTGTGTTACTCTGTTAATATGCAATAAAGAATATATATATATGTGTATTTGGCATTTTTTTCTGTTTTTGACATGACTGTGAAGTCAGATCCTTCCTACAAATAGCAGTAATAACCGATAAAGTTCACTACAAAATGTTGATTTTATGTACTGTATATATTTGAGCTTGCAAACATTCGAGCTATGCTATGATAATATGAGCGCTATTCACGACTTATTTCAGTACAATCTATAGTTCGCGTGACTTTAGACTGAAGGTCGTTCAAATTAGACATGGTCGCTAAATCCTACGATATACCTATATATATACTACTAAAAACGAATTAATACGTAAATGTTATAAAAATGTCACGGTATAAGTTTGCATGTTTTTCTGTTTGATATTTATTTACATTATAGGAGATGATTCTTCAATTTCAGGCATAGCATTCGAAATGTAACACAGGTTAAAAATATAATTATTATGTTCTAGCTATTTCCTGCAGTATGCCTTATAACTAGGTACTATTAAAAGTAACTCTTAGTATACATACGAAAATGATAAAATAAATGTTTTATCGGACATTTGATGACTCTATATCGTTTTTAAATTAATTAGATTTCGAAATATTCTATAGACTTTCATCATTTCCTAAAACCTTCAAAAGACAGGTGAGGTTTTAATTCCATCTCTATGTTGTAATAAGAACTCTCAGTTACTTTAATAGTTTAAAAAAGTACATATTATCTTATTTACATCATGCACCTCTATACTAATATTATAATGTGGGAAGATTTTTGTTTGTTTGTACCGAATAAGTTACAAAACTACTGAACCGATTTAGCTGAAATTTGGTAAGAAGATAGTTAAGACCCTGGGACAGACACGGGATTTTTATCACGGTTATTATTCATAAGGGGGTGAAAATGGGGATGAAAGTTTGTATGGGGAAGCAACCTAGGGACGAACCCGAGCAAAGCGAGGGTGAGTCGCTTGTATATCATAAATCTACATGTATACTTTTGACATTACATATTACATAGTGCCTTACCAAAGAATTTCTTACGTCAACACCCAGCCTAATTTTACAAGGTGTGAATTAGTCGAGTTCCAAGACTATACTAGATAGAGTCGATAGTTTGTCAATATTTACAATCTACGTTTGGTCGACCATTACTTATTGTCACCTTCCGCTTATCTCCTATAACCTCTACACATATTGGTTAAATTTAACTACGAAGGGTTTACGTTTTGTTGGAATGTGTTAAGTCATATATTCGACTAAATAAGCTGTTAACTATTAAATACATATTGTACCGTTTTTCTTATTTTCTAAAAAACTAGTACAAACATAGAAGAATGATTGTAAAACGTGAAACTTTCTGAATAGTAGTTGGCATGTTTATACGATGGTATAGATATGATGAAGAGATAGACATACGAAAAAAAAATAGAAAGATAAACTGATTCTAAATAATTTTCTAAATATTTTTCCTTACTAACAATAGGATTTTGGCATAATTTGTATGGAGCTTATGTAAAACAATCTCTAAAAATAAAAACTTTAGATAGATAGGTTATTAAAAAACCATCGTAAGATATCATTATTTATTTGATGGCCACTGAAGCTAACCAAGCACCTTGTTGTTGATATCAGGCGTGATGATCATTTTCTGATAAATATAATAGCCGTGCAGGATCGAATCCGTGTTCTCCAGCACAGTAGGCAGTACCAGACAGAAAGTACGCTACCTTATCGATTTTTACCCATATCGTGTGAAATAAAATGAAAATTAAACCTTTTTATGCCCTTAAGATGCTCCTGATATAACTTGATTTGTTTTATCTGTACTACAATCAGTTAGAAATTACCTTTAAACTGAGTGTGGGATTCCACAGCCAACAGAATTTTACGGTTTTTAAATGGTAAGTTGTGTTATAGTTGATATCAGACCATCTCATCATTATTTTGGAGATTTTAATTTTTTTATAGTCAAAGTGGTTTGTTGCTTTTGTATAGTGATGTGAAGAAGCATTACACAAAACTAGATTAAACAAAAATAATAATGGTTATATGAAGAATGGTTATTTAAAGCAGTACCCGCGGCTTCGCCTACGTTCAAACTTCCCATCCTAAAAATTTCATCAAAATGCTCCAGCCGTTTTAGAGTCCATAGGGAACATATGTACATACACACATCGATTTTATATATGTATATAGTTAGATATAGTCTAAGATCCCGATCTATGTAGTGGACCCCAAATTCTTTTTCCAGGCGATACACGACCCAGGAAGGTTGTCAACAAAAATTTGCTCCTTACCATTTTTATTAAAAAACCTCTAATCTGGAGATGTTTTGGTATGACAACCCTATATCAATAAACCTGTTATAAAATTATCAAAGTACATTTGGATACTACAGTTCTTGTACAAAAAAAATATATATTTTTTTAATTAAATATAGTCTGGAGCAATTTTTTGCTGACAATTCCCCTGGACTGTGTTTTATGGCTTAAAAAATATATTTCGTCTGTAAAAAGAGTGAGGGGTCCAACACATAGATCTCCTACTAGTATGTTTTAATAATGACAACGTCAGGGCTAATAAAAAGGTTTTATGTATAAAATCTAAAAAAAATATTACGGTGAACAGATGAATGTTTCAATTTATTACAACAATAAACATAAACCAATCATTTTGGGATAATGCGAACGTGTGAGTCTTATAACTGAATTTATTATTTGTTTAAACAATACTTTGAAAGGTACTTTAGCTGTAATCTTCGTTTATTTTTGTTATCATAAATAATGATAATGTAAGTTAAAGCAGTCCCGAAAATAGTCCCATCTACTGGTACTGGAGTCGTCTAAATCTTTTACTCCAGCCTTAAAAGTTTAAACTCATCCACTCACATACTTATTTTTCATTCATTCTGAAAGCTGTCACTTCATACTTGTCATCTTAATAAAAAAATCTTAATATCTAAACAATAATAATAATAATACATATTAACACGTAAATATCGAAAATTAAAAATATCTTTTTTAGATATCTCGCTCCTATTATAAATGCGAAAACTTGTAAGTAACTTAACGCTGTAACGTACGACCATGAACGAATTAGAGACTGGACCTGACATAAAATACAAATGTATGAAAACTAGTTCAACCAAGCGACGCATAACGCACACAAAGATTTTATTAGTGCTTGAACGTAATCGATAAAATACATATATCGATGAACCAATGAATGACATTTTAGACATTGGTTAGCATAGTCATCATATTTTAAATCTTTTAATTTATTCTTCTTCTTTTAATTTTAATAAATTAAAATAAATGAATTAAAGAGGCAATAATAATGTGTCAAATACGATGGCATTGATGGCAACATTCTGTTGGCCTATAATAATGTTAATGAACAAATGAATATCGGGTATATATTCCATTAATATATAATAAATATTAATTGTAAAGATTAAAAAAATATTAAGCTAATTTAATTAAATAATGTGATTTTGTTGATTCGGTTATTGAACTATTTTAATTGGCAATTGATTGTCTCGGGTAGTTATAAAAATGTGACACTGTCCTAATATTGCTCAGTTCTTAATAAACATTTGTGAAATTAGGAAAAAGAAAAAGAGATTGCAAATTAAAGTGAGTGTTGGATCGTGAAAGTAAAATAATTAGTGCAAGTGGAAAATAAAGTGAGTGGTAAAGTGTTTTATTACAAATCGCCAACCCAGAAGTTTAGTGCTAAAACATTATTGTTTGATTTTGTGTAATTTATGTGTTGAAATAAAATGACTTTATTATTATTACAATGGAATAATATTCCAAAGTATATAAATGTGGAATAAAATAAAATAAAAAATTAAGTACACATACTAATTATAATTTTTGCATTTATATTTTTATTTGATTTAGAAAATATTTTTATAAATTTATTGTCATCAGATTGTAGGATACTGTGGTAAAAGTATTTTATGTTATTGTACTGTACAAATAACACAATTCGTTTAGTTATTTCGTCAAATATCGATATATTTTTCGACATTGTCAAGCACTAGTCGATGTCAAATGGACTCACTCGACAGTTTAGTCATTTGTTCTGAATGGTATAATCCAGGGATTTTATGATGGTTGTCAGATGTCAACAATACATAGAAATATCGACTATATTTAACATAGTTGGATAATATGACATTTTATTTTACATTTAATTAAATTGTGTGATAAATAATAATAAATGTAATAAAATAATGTATTTACAAGTGAAAAGAAATACTGCTGCTTCCGCCGTTATAGTTTTTACATCATTTAACAGAACATTTAGTCATTTTTGGGAGATGTTTTGTTAACAAATAAGTGCTTGAGACTGACGCAAAAAACAAACGACCAAGCCTAAAATCTCCTGGTTACTGAGAAGACCGATAAAGGTACGTCCGCTTATATGTCTAGTCCAGTGGTTAATTCGTTCATGCGTACGACGTACTGTAGTGAAATTCGAAATCTAGATAGCTTATTTTTTTTTAATGGAAAAACCCATCATGAAACATCATCAATTGGCAGGGAACATTGAGACTTCAACTTACTAAAACCGCTAACGGAACCCTGACGCTGTATTGCAATGGGCATTACAGGATTGCTTGCTTGCTTTTTTACTAACACACTTGCTGAGCGAGCAGTGCTGCGGCTAAAAGTTAGTTAATTATAAAAAAAATTATCTCGTCCAAAGATATTCACAAAAAGCAGGTGAAATACAGGGTACACATAACTTCCTCATACAGACGCTTTGACGAATTAATTATTATTTATGAGTATTTTGTTCACGTTCAAGTCTGTATGACAATGGGCTGAAATTCGACCACACGATACTTACTAGTAATATTAATTTATACTGCCTAGTAGTAACATTTGACAGTTTGTAGTGACCCTATTTGCTGTGCCAGCGGTCGCGGGTTTGAGTCCCGCTGGGGGCATTCATTTATGTGATAAACACGAACGTTTGTACTCCAGTCATGGGTGTTTATATTTATAATATGTATATATTTAAAGTTATATGTGTGTAGTGTATCAACTATCTGGTATCCATTACGCAAGTCTCGTAGCTTACCATGGAACTAGATGGTGCTTTGTGTTAATGTCCCAAAATATTTATTACTAGCAGAACCCGCGGCTTCGCTCGCGGAAAAAGATAGCTTTCATAAAAACTTTCATCCCCTATTTTATCCCCTTATGGGATGAATTTCGATAAATGCTGAAACATGTAGGTATTTATTAAATTGTATTGATGAGCATTAATATCAAGTTTCAAGTAATTCTGATTATAAATATTTTTTTGGGTTGTATTATAACGTGTTTTCCCGTAGGAATGAGATAATCTCCCGCGTTAAAAAGTACCCTATGTCACTCTCTCCAGCCCTCCAACTATCTCCACACAAAAAATCACGGCAATTCATTACACCGTTTTGACGTGAAAGAAAGACAAACAAACAAACATACTTTCACATCTATAATATTAGTATGGACTATTATTAAACCAAACATACTACCTACACACTGAATTTAAAATTTACTAAGTAGTTCTACTTATGTAAATGGTTCCATAAATATTATATTTTCCTATAACTGTTTAGAATGTATAATTTTAATCAATTATGGAAAATATGTTTAAAACTGTTAGTATGGAAATGGATACTGGTAGATCAAATATCCGATCATGATGATTTGATGGCCTTCGCTCTTCTATTGACACTTTGCTGACACATTGAAAGTACGATTATATTTCCATTAACTTTTTAAGCGCATATGCTTTTAAATTAAATTTATATACGTATAAAAATGAGAAGCTTTCTCCAATTTTTTTTATATATGTTGGGACATTAACATATACCTCTTTGGGGTAAATGAGTTTTAAATATTACATATGTATCTAGAATAAATGTAATTATTTATTTTAAAAAAAGTTAAGGGCCTTCTATACTTCGATCAACAATACTACTTCTCGTAGTAGCATTGTTGATCGAAGCTTCTTTACATCGTTTCTGTTAATATATTTTTGCTTGTATCTTTTTCTTGGTGTACAATAACGTGTAATTGAATTACTCTGATTTGAAAATAACTCTAAAATAATAATTAACAACGTCAAAAGGGGTTATATCCTTAGGAGTTTTTTTTAATTTTTGTGTCCCTTGAGGTACTTACCTACTATTAAAAAATTAAAAAATATGAAAATTTATTAAATACAATTAACGTACAATGATTTCAGTTCCTTTAGAAGTCAGTCAAAAACAATACCGTGAGAATTAACTGATACATATTTGTATTTGAACGAAATATTACTCGAATACCCTAGAGACGTGCACTAAAGAGGGATTTTTCGAAACTGTCATGGCAAGTTTTTATATAAATCAATATTTTTCTGAACAAAATTTGAAATTTGAAGTTAATACTCTTAGATTAAGAGAATAAAATACGTTTATATATGAAAATAGTGGACCTTTGGTGATACTTCAGGCTGAAAATGTATGATTAATGAAATAAAATATGTTACATAAAACCCATATTTCCTGCAGATAATAATACTTTTGATGGGAAAGGACTTATTAAAATCGATTCAATAGTTTCCGAGTTCATTGTATACAAACAAATAAATCTTTCGTCTTTAATATTATAATAGGTAAAAAATATAAACGCCCACATATATTCATAAAGCTTACAGCAACATGATGTCACTGTATAAAATGATCGGTTTTTAGATATAATATGTACGTATATTTTACATACTATAAATTTTATGGATCTTCCATAACAAGTATCATATCGCTACCAAATATTTCTAAAACGCATGCGGGTGGCATTTCTAGTAATATTAGATTTTGGGTCTTATAACATTCATACTAAAGATTAATTGCTTACTTCTTTACTAAGAAGTCATTTAACCGTATTTTGATACAGGTTTAATGCAATAAATAGCTCATTGGGTGTATAATTTCGAATTATGAGTATCAAATTCTTAAAATACGTTTTTCATGATTTCATTTTTAGGGTTCCGTACCCGAAGGGTGCCAACAGAACCCTGTTACTCTAAGCCTCCACTGTCCGTACGTCCGTCCGTCCGTCTGTCTGTTAGAGCGCTGTATCTCATGAACCATAATAGTTTGAGAGTTGAAATATTCACAGAGTATGAATTTCTATTACCGCTATAACAACAAATAATAAAAATACAAGAAACAATTTTTCAACGTTCGTAATAGATCATCGAAGTAAATATACTATATACATAGAGTAAAAGTAATATTAATAAAAAGTATATGTGCGATGGTACGGAACTCTTCATGTGCAAATTCGATTCGCACTTGTTATATCTACTAGGTTGTTAAGTAGAATAAATAAAGTTTTCATTACAATGTAGTATTTTATTATAATGTTACTTGATAACGTATGACAAATGTAAAGACAAACAAGACTGGGTTGGAATTTCATTTCGGTGAATTGTTTTGGGATACTTAATACTCTCGTTCTAATTGTGTTTTCCCGTTTTTTGTTTCTTTAATAATCTTTGTTATTATGTTCACAGATCCTCCATTATAGGTACGGACAACAGTGGGCATGTTGAGTTCGATAGACTGATGTTATATCCAATACTTTAATTACATTAAAAAAATGGTTTTTACAAATGCTGGCGATTAGCCTGGGCAGCGTAGATGTCACGGAGATATTTTTTTCTATTCTACGCAGAGTAAATTGTCTTGTAGGAATATAATATACACGTATGAGTAAGTCCGTACTCCCATATGCACTTAGCCAATTTTTGGATGGTTGTGACCACAACTTTGTTTGAGTACTAGATCCGCGCTTGGCTATGAATCTAATGGCCAAGCGTTAATATGAGCTTTGTTTATTTTATTTAATTAAACGCTAATGCTTAGATCTTTCTGTGTACTAAAATTCATCGAAATCCGTTAAGCCATTTCAGCGTAAAAGGATAACAAACGAACATATGTAAACATACAAACTGTTACATTTATAATAATAGTGTGATTTAAATGTCACATAAGGGATAAGTAAACAGTAACTATGTTTGTATATTAATAATATGTTGGCTTTTGGAAGAAAAATAATATTGCCCATTTGGACTTAGTAGTAATAAATAACAAGCAATAGCTTTAAGTTATAAAATAACCATGTAGCATAGGAACAGGTTTGCTCACTGTATCGGTTATTTATTTTAATAATTCACAGCTCTATCGACTTTGTCAAAGGAATTTAAGAAAAGGGTTTGGCTTTGTAAACTACAGTAGCTAAGGGTTTCTCTAATATCCAGTTTTTTGCGTAGGCGATGATATAGGTAGTTAATAATAATTTTATAATTTATATTCCCAATGCTGGGCCTCTTTTTAATGCGAGATTGAGTGTTGGAGAAGTTGGAGAAGACCACGCTGGTCTAATGCGGGGTAAATTAAGTTGACATCAACGGGTAATAGTCAAAGAATTCTAACACATTTTTTATTTACGTTTAATTCTTTTTTTTTGTCTATAAGCCAGCCAATTATGCACAAGTTTGTATTGTTATATATAATACAAAAAATATGCTATAGGTATATTACTAGCAGAACCCGCGGCTACGCCCGCGGTCTATGTACAAAAAAAACTCTTTGGCTTTATGTTATACAACGAACGACTCACCCTCGCTTCTCTTGGGTTCGTCGCTATGTATTTATGTAATATTGATCATGTACAAAAATACTAAAATCGTGATAAAATTAGGGGGGCGGGGGGGCTGGGGTGTTAGTAGGATGGAAAATACTTTACGACCTATTCTAATACCGGCCAAATATACAAAAAAAAGTCATTAAAATCGATCGAATCGTTTTGGAGGAGTGCGACAAACATCGTTACACGAGATATTTATATATTAGAATATATATATATATATATATATATATATATATATATATATATACGTAGTAACTACTTAAAACTAGACTTCTCATTCACACGCAATTTCTTCCCGTCTTTATGGAAAAAAGCTTTCGTCATACCCCTACCTAAATCCCCGAATCCTAAGTATCTCACTCAATACCGTCCTATATCAATTCTTCCTATCCTATCCAAAGTCATAGAATCATTGGCACACAATCAACTTTACTCCTGTCTATCTCACAATAACCTCTTATGTCCCTATCAATCCGGTTTCCGTTCCTCCCATAGTACAGTTGGTGCACTGCTGAATATCACAGAGGATATTCGTGGTGCTTTGGATAAAACCAAGCTCACTGTGATGGTTTTACTTGATTTTAGCAGCGCTTTCAGCTCTGTGGATCTCGACATCCTTATGGGAACTCTTCGTGCGGTCAACATTTCTAATACTGTCATAGACTGGTTTCACTCTTATCTCTTCGGACGCCAGCAGTGCGTGAAGACCAACGATGCATCATCGGATTGGCTAGATCTTACTGCTGGTGTACCTCAAGCCGGCGTACTTTCTCCCTTACTTTTTTCAATATTTATTAATAACATATCAAAAGTCATTTCTTCTCCCTTCCATCTGTATGCAGATGACTTACAATTATATAGACATTGTGAGCTGACCGAGTTACATGAAGCTATTGATGCATTGAACTCGGATCTTGTCCGGGTCCAAACGTGGGCAGAGTCCTTTGGCCTCCTTGTGAATCCCTGCAAGTCACAATCCATAATTTTTGGCAGTAGTCGACTGAGGTGTAAAATCGATTGGACCTCGACACCTACAGTCCAGTTTTCTGGTGTTCCAATCCCGTACTGTAATAAAGTAAAAAACTTGGGCTTAATTATGGATTGTAACACGACTTGGGCGGCTCATGTCAACGAGGTCAGCAAACGAATGCATTATACTCTTCACTCTCTCAAGCGTCTCCAAGTGTTCCTCCCTTTCACAACCAAGATTATGCGACTACGCTGATGTGTGCTATTTAGATGTGACTGAGGAGCAACTCAACAAATTAGATCGTCTTCAAAATCTCGCTATTCGTTTTATTTTTGGCTTGCGTAAGCTTGACCATATATCAAACTTTCGTGCTCAACTTAAATGGCTCCCAATCCGCCTTCGCCGTGATATGCATATCCTTTCATTCCTCTTCAATATTCTTAATGATCCCAATTCTCCTTCATACCTTTGTTCTCGCTTCCAAATTCTCCCTACTTCCACTCGTTCCAGGCGGCCTTGCATTACTGCGATGCTTGACATACCCAAGAGCAACACTAAGTTCTTTCTACAATCTTTTTCGGTGTATGCCGCATTGCTCTGGAACAAACTTCCGAAAGACATCCAATTAAGCTCCTCTATAACTGCCTTTAAAAAGAAAATAAAACAGCGCTTTCTCACCCAAGTTATTCCACAATAATTATATTAACTATTATTATGCATTATATTATATAGATATGTATTTGTGTATGTAGTAGTATGTACATATATTTATGTATATAATATGTATAATGTTTTGTTATATGTATATATAATATATATTTATTTAAGTATTTACATTTGAGTTACTGCACTTTAGCCTGCATTTTAATACTATCTCTCTAACTCAGGTTGACTGGAAGAGATCTCTTCTAGAGATAAGCCCACCTTTGCTAACTAATTATATTGTTTGTTACTCTCTGTATTTTACATATAAGTGCAATAAAGAATAGTATATAAAATAAGTAATTACTAGATCACTAAAATCAGTTTCTGAATAGATTAATAGTTAAAATAATAATATTTTTGCTATAATCAGAAAGTTTCTTTGTATTGAGATAATATAAATAAAAGCAAAGTTCAATGATATACATATCTGCACATGTTTCTTTCAGAAGTAGTGTCTCTTATTTTTTATAACTCATAAAAATGTTGATTCATACGTAGCGTAAAAATAAATCAAATGCCAATTACGTTAACATTACGGACAGATGTTTGCAGTTAAAATATAGTGTACCGGTAAAATAAAATACAAATTTTAATAAAATACTGTAGATAAGTAAATAATAATTATTAAATAAATATATCTAACGGATTTTTTACGCTATAATAATATTTCAAGGGAAAGAGAACTAATGCTTAAAAATAGAAAAGAATATAGTATTTTTTATTGTTCATTTTTTTTTCAAAAATTGCAAACTAACGACAAATATCTCAGTATATAAATATCTCTTATTTTTATTCCTTACTTTTTACGTAAAAGTAAAAGCTTCACATTATATTTTCTTAGATTTACGCGAATATTTGACATCCATAGTCCATACTTAATATTATAAATGTGAAAATGTGTTTATTTGTTTGTTTGTTTGTTTATTTGTTTGTTTATTCTTATTTCACGTCGAAACAGAGTGACGGATTGGCGTGATTTGTATGATATATAATATGGAGATAGTTGGAAGGCTGGAGAGTAAGATAGGCTACTTTTTACCGCGGGAAAACACGTTATAATATAACCCGAAAAATTATTTATGATCAGAATTACTAGAAACTTGGTATTGATGCCCTTCAATACAATTAAATAAAAGCAAGTTTTAGCACTTTCCGAAATTCATGCCATAAGGGGGTAAAATAATAGGGGATGAAAGTTTGTATGAAACCTACCTTTTTAGAGTTTGTTTCTGTATAGTTTTAAATAAATCTGTATTTTTTGCTAGCGTATTGATTTTTATTTTTGGTTCTCGGCGTTTCAAATGCTTTACGGCAATCATAGTCACAGGAAAGATGTGTCTCTGAGATGGGTAAAAAAAAAATCTAAATAATTCCGCGAAAAAAACTGAAGGAACACTTTTATTTCATATGCCTATGGCAATAAGCAAATAAGCTTCTTTCACCTCTATAGGGCAAGATATTTTGTTGACATGCCTTTGTCCTTGGATTCAATACTATATATCAAAAAAATCGACTTTCCTTCAGAAACTAAACTATAAGTATTCATAACATAAGTTATAAACTTCTTAGGTAGCCAATATTGCTCTAAAAATAGAAATATTCTCTAGACCGGCCGGCACCAGCTATACAAATATACAAAAGTCTTTGTATTTTTATTAAAAAATTCTTTCAAAAAAAGGTTCTTGTATCAAAAAACTAATTAAATACTGATTTATAATCTAACTTGACAGATTAATTCTATAGAGCCTTCCGCTATAGTTAGTGAGGCGAAAGGGTATGATTAGTATCTATGCACATACATACGTGCACCTGTTCGTTACCAATATTGAATTTGACCGTTAAAATTAGGCTATGGGTACACTTGATGTAAAAATATAATTTTTGTTATTTTTTTTTGTTATTAAAGATTAAATAATAAAGTAATTACTATAATATAAAAACTAAAATTTATTTATTTACATGTACGTACGATAGAATCTCCGGAACTAAACCGATTTTAAAATTGTAAATAAAACTATTTTTTCGGATTTTGTCGCGGATTTATTTTAATTTTTGATTCCCGACGTTTCAAATCCTACAGCAATCATGGTCACGGGAGAGACAACGTCGGGAACCAAAATTTTAAAATCTCCCGATAACATTGTTTATGCCTAAGTAAGGGAAGCTGTAGACAAGCTGTTTTAACTTTTATGGTATTCAAGTTACATGTATAGATTCGATCTTTACGCGCTAATTATTTTATAACATGTAACTGTACTAGAGAATGCTACACAGTTGCACTGTTTACGGTGTCTAAGTACTTACATATCTACTTTATTGATAAGAATTTTATAAATATATTTCAAATATCGAATTCCGGTTAAATTAAATAATTATATATGTATGAATTAATGTGGTATTTTATTTAAGTGTTTGCTTTAAATGCTTAAAAGATTAGATAAAGATCTTGATTTTTACATCATCGAGATTCTTAATTTAGAACCCCGTTCAGGTCAGTAAGAATCGTCTTAAACTATCATTAGAAAGATTATTTATTCTCAATCACATCTTTAAGCTAGTAATTTTATAAAAATTAAATAAATTCATTAAAATTCAGTGACAATACATAAATCGGATTATTAATACATATTATAAATGGGGAAAGTTTGTATGTGAGTATGTTTGATGTGCGCTAAATAGGCTGTATAGATTTGGATGAAATATGAAAAATAGAATATTCATTATTTCCATTAAAAAATACTTAAGTATTTTATTATAATAAAAAAATATTAAATACGCTAATACATGCTATCTCCCTCTCTACCAAGGGGAAGAACTAAGAAAAACTAATTCTTAAAAATACAAGAGATTATAGTAGACATTTTTTTGGCGGGTTCCGTCTGTATATGTATGTATGTATGCAATTCTTAAGTATGAATTAGTAAAATGGGACATAATCTTAATTTTTCACAGTCTATCTGTTGCGACCTAAGGTCGTCCTTTCTTCCTTCGTTGCCTTGACCAATGATAAAGGCTTGGCATTTCGCCAGACATTTTATTTCTTTCCACGCCTACTGATATTTCTTTATGAATATAAATGTTTACGTTGACGTTGATGTTTTGATAGTCGTGCCAAATAACAAAGTTTTATGTATTTTTTTAGTAAAACATATCTATTAGCCCGTAGGTTGGTTTGTTGGGTGTTGTATACTATAATAATTAATGTTGGCCATTCAAATTATTTTTATATAAGATTCCAACAAACATTGTATAATCTATTGTTTACTGAATATACCGTGATATATAACAACTAGCGACTCACCCTCGCTTCGCTCGGGTTCGTTCCTAGGTACGTTATGAGTCTATAGCCTTCCTCAATAAGCGGGCTATCTAATGCAAAAAGATTATTTCGAATCAGATTAGTAGTTTCTGAGATTAGCGCGTTAAAACAAACAAACAAACTCTGCCTCTTTATATTATAATATTAGTATACATTAACAACCTACATCGTTGCGGACTAAACTATGCTTGTTTTAATTCAAGCACATTACTCATTAATTTGTTAAAACTTCTTACCTCATTTTCCACTCTATTAAAGCTCAAATTAAATTATATCAAGTGAATGTAAACTACCTCTTAATTGAGGTTACTTTATTCTCGACTTATGACGGCTTACCTTAGAGTATATTCGTAAGGAAATATTTTAATTTATATCCTAATAGTGACAGTAAAAACTTAAATACTTAGTGATAGCAAATATTTTTTAACAATCTAATGTTTCCCGTATATAAATTCTTCCAGTTTGTGAATCTCTGTGACCCATGCACTTCTGTTATATGAGGTACACAGGATCCGTTCATTATCTAAGGGCTTAGGACACCATAATATGGCGTCCTATGTTATACCTATATAGACCTAGACCTATATAGTGTCTCCGTGTATACTTAGGAAAAAAATGGAACACCTTAGAAATAGAAGTTCATACACCGTTGTCAATTATTGTAGGTACGCATTTAAAAAAATAAAACAGTAAAAATTATTCTATAAATTTATTTATTTTTTCATCTCAAACTTTACTGGTATGGAAACAGCATATATTCTAACTTAGAATGGGAAAGAACTCGAAATGTCAAAAATAAACAAAGTGATTTTTAAAACTGGTGCATCCAATTGTAAGTGAAATGCTGTATACACTTGTAAAGGCGAATCATACCGAATTTTATGTAAGATATGTTAGAATAATTATACTGTCTGTGAAAAATCGATGGCGTAACTTTCTAATAAATGAATAAATTATCTTTTGTATAATGGCTTTTTTAAGAACTTATCAAACGGCTTAACTAACGCTCTTAACACAATCGTTAAAACAGTCTAGTCTATTATCATTATTATATATATACTAGCGGCTCACCCTCGCTTCGCTCGGGTTCGTCGCTAGGTACGTTTTAAATAGATATAAAAAGAAAAAATCTTTCTTTCTCACATTTTAATTATATGTTTTAATACTTACCTATTCCGGACTAAGAGAAATCCAAAAATTAAAATATCATAAAAATTGGAACGCGGTCGAACGGGATAAAAAGTATCCTATGTCCTTCTCCTGGCTCTAAACTACCTCCCTGCCAATTTTCAGCTAAATCGGTTCAGCCGTTCTTGAGTTATAAGCGAAGTAACTAACACGACTTTCTTTTATATATATAGATATATATATATATATATATATATATATATATATATATATATATATATATAAAAGGCAAAAATGATTGACTGATGTATCAACGCGTAGGGCAAATCCCTAAGGCTAGAAAATTGAAATTTCGCACACGTATTCCTCAAATGACGAAGGCATCCACTAAGGAAGAATTTTTCAAAATTCAAATCCCAAGGGGGTGAAACAGGGGATAAAAGCTTGTATGAAACTTTTTATTCCTTTGAAATATTTGCATAAAATTTCGTATGAATTGAGTACGGGAAAAATACGGAGTTACATACTTCAGCGTTTTCTAAAATTCAACCCCTAAGAGGGTGAAATAGGGGATGAAAGTTTTTATGAAACCCACTTTTTAAGAGTTTTTTTTGTAGTTTTAGCGCGAGCGAAGCCGCAGGTTCTGCTAGTTATTAATAAAAATTACTAATGAAAATTTGCTTTAACTATACTTACGTGATGTTCTCCTAGCCGATTCCGGCTACGGCGGCCAATCTCATTGAGATTAGCCAACTGCGCAGGAGATATTATAGTGCTCAAGTGTATGCGCAGACACAAGTGCACTCTCTATTCCTATCACTCTCATACTCCGATGGGATGACCACTCGACACGACCAGTGAGAGTTATGGCGCAGGACCGACGGCTTTACGTACTCTCCGAGGCACGGGGGTGAAACACCGCCAACTTCCCAACTCCGGGCTGTTACTGAAGCTTACTATACAGAAAGACTCAATAACTAAACTTGGCCCGACCCGGGACTCGAACCCAGGGCCTCCGGGTGTGCAGCCGTACATGCTAGCCACTACACCACTGAGGCAGTTACTACTTACGTACAAACGAGGTCGTGGCTAACTGTTTATTTTATTATTACTTTACGTGTACCGACAACTAAAATGACGATATTTATTGACCATTTAGAGATAGTTACAACATTTTACACTTTGCTTACTCAGCGATAATGATCTCTTCCCAAATATTTGTTTTCCATTAACGTGTTTGTACGAAGTTCGTTTTGCCTCTGATAGTAAAAAACCAAGTCGGCCCATTATCAGCTATTAGAAATGCTTAGACACCGCCTTTTTTGTTTGATTTTGTATTCATTTGTAATGCAAATAGTGATGTGTTCATGTGGAAATGTGCACGTGAATTCGACGTGTTCCATAAATTTTGCTTTTTTATAAATATTTTATTGTATGGTACACTTACTTTACTTATAGTATGTATTAATTTAATTTATAAGCAACATTTGATAATTTAATAATGTTATGAATTGTAAAACCATAATTATATAATTAGCATTTTATGAAGTTATACTTCTTTGGGACGTTTGTAAAAAATGATGAGAGTAAAATTTTTACGATGCACGCGCACACCGACCATGCCATATAGATCGTTTACTTTCTATAAAGCATAAGGGTTTTTTTTATATATGTTTTAGTTCAATTAATATAGAATTTTTGGGACTAAAATATGATTAATAATAATACTATATCCTTTTGTTTTTTTGAGCATTAGTTCTCTTCCCCTTGAAAGAGAGATAGATAAAAGATGAATAAAAAATAAAAAAAATAAATAAGCCAATATTATATTAATTTTTTTTTTCATTATTATAATAAAATCCGTTAGATATTTTTACTAATAAACATTTATTTACTACGAGTATTCTCATTTACTATGAGTATACTCAGTAGGTAAACAAATTGTCATTTGCATGCTATTTTATAGAACATTTTTGTTTGGTTTTATGTTTAGTTTAATGATTATCTCTCTATATAATATCTTATTCCTCAGTCTGAGACTACTTGATATCAGTCAAAATCGAAGAGCACAGTGAGAAACTTTTTTTCATTACTTCCTGTGCGAGGTAGAAAGGCCCAAGAAAAAAACAGTGCGAAATAAAACGCAAGATAAATTATTTTTATTGTAAACCGTCCACATGGTCCATCCAGTGGCGAGATCAATTCTACATTTATTAAATTCTATAATTTATCGGAAAAAATGACAATGTTAGTCCAGATAAATTTCATTGGAAACCGATACAAGTTATATTACTTTCTCGCTGTATCCATATTATGATTAAATGTAATTCGCCGGACGGAAATATACCGGTTTCTGTTAAACGATTGATAGATATGGTAGTACTAAGTACTTGATTTTTTCATTTTTATTATAAATCTAACAGGTACTTTGTTCATAGTAGGTATACCGTTGATTCGCCCGGGATTCGCTCAGATGTCAAAAAGACATGATTATATTTTAACATATTTTTTTATTTACATATTATGTCAAAATATTATATACTAGCGACTCACCCTCGCTTCGCTCGACTTCGTCCCTAGATTGCTTCCCCATACAAACTTTCATCCCCATTTTCATCCCCTTAAGGGATGATTTCCGGGATAAAAACTATCCTATGTCCTTCCCAGGGTCTCAAGATATCTTCTTACCAAATTTCATCTAAATCGGTTCAAGTTACAAAGTCACAAACTCATAAAGTTTACCTCTTTATAATATCAGTATAGTCACGGTAATATTACAATTATACATTACCGTGGTATAGGTACCGTGGTATATATTATTAGTCGTTATTATTTTATAAAGACTATACCTACAGAATACAGATACATTCAACGCATTATATGAATTGAAAGCTTACCAGATGGTCCTAAGCGATCGACGTATCTAGATAGACGTCGTTACGACAAGTGTTTTATCTAAATGTATTAAGCATATAGCAGCTGTGGCGGATATTGGTGCACGTGAAGGAGAGGTTTAGTCTCAAAAATTAAAGTCGCAATTTTAGGGCTTATATGTATTGCAAACTTGAGAAATAGGTAAGCGCGAGTCGGATTTACATTAGGTTCTATACTTTATGTAAAGTTATTAGTTATTTTTTTTCAGTAAATTATAAGTCCCTGGACTCCTTAACCCTACACTCTGGTTTTTTAATGGAAAAAATCAATCTTACGTAATTTTTTAATAATAATTTTAATATTTGCAAAATGATATATTATAACTTATTTCTATCCTTTATAACGAGGTCATTCGTTCAACGTCACATCATGCACACAATAAAAATATATTATTTTTTTTTAACCCTTAATATGAATATTAAAAATTAAAAAAAAATCATATATTTACGTATTACATAAATCATCAGATCACCTAATTCTATATTATATACTCGTACATACCTTCCAAATTTCATCCCCTTCTGTCGGAGTTTAAATTCAGTCATATTGGAAAAAATGTAATAGATAGATATTAAAGTTTCTGTTGAAATATATTAAATAACAGTTTAATTATATTATTTGGACTGACAACAAATCCACACTTGGTAACAACAAACAGCACTAAAACGCCCTTCAAATCTTAGAAGCTCTTTTCGAATCTACTAGACGAAAAAAAATCTTTTATTAGGGTTAAGTGACCCAATAAGAAAATTATTTAAAATTTTCCATCACATGTATGTTGCCATGACGTATTTAAGGTTTTAAAATAAAGTTAACCTAAAAGTAAAATTGTATACCCCCATAAAGCTAAAATTAGATGTGACAATGACATCGTTACGATCGATGTTTACGATGTACGCTTTTGAAATACTAACGTTATGAGGTTAGGCTTTATGGAAAGCACCTATTTAGTGAGCCCTTCAAACCCTACTTCAAAAGTACATAAATCAATAATATTTTGATATACCATATATGTACATAACCTTTTTTATTGTTGACGCTGGGGAAACCCATCATGGGGACCCTGCCCGCCGTCATAACGGACAAGGTACTGTGAGACTCCTACTCACTAAAACCCACAGCGGAACCCGTCGCCGCAGTGCAATGGGGCGTTGCAGAATCGCTTGCGCATTCACTAATATGTATATAACCTATACTAATATTATAAAGAGGTAAAGTTTGTGAGTTTGTGACGTTGTAGGGGGGTAATCACTGGATCTACTAAACCAATTTAGATGAAATTTGGTAAAAACGTAGTTTGAGACCCTGGGAAGGATATAAGATAGTTTTTCTCCCGGAAATAATCCCTTAAGAGGGTGAAAATGGGGATGAAAATTTTTTACGGGGAATTAAGCTAGGGACGAAACCGAGCGAAGCGACGGTGAGTCGCTACTCTGTAATAAAGTATCAATATATCATTTTACTATAAGTAGTAATAACTTAATAATGTAAGTATTAATTTCGAATGTTTGTTCCTTGAATTTTTTATTAATTTGAAACCTTGACCCATTTTTCTTACTTAGATATTAATTTGATTTAACAATAATTATATATTAATATGTTTTTCAATTACTATAAAGTAATTTTAACGGTGAAATGTATAATTAATTTTTATGCATGTACAAGTAATTGCATGTTTCATGGATCGAGGTTAGAACTAAATAATATTTTTATTCGATTACAAGAGTTTATAAGTGTGAAAAATATTTACTTAAAGAAAATAAACTTTGTTATTTTTAATACGAGCTTTTATATTACTTAGTCGTATCGGTAAAATCAGTAATTACTTTAAGTTATTTCATGCTGTGATTTATTCCTGTCAACGATTTATATGACGATATACCTAAAGTAAATAAATATATGGGCTACTGATATAAATCTATACATATAATAAAATTGTAACTAAGCCGAATCTGTACATTAAATATTTTTTGGAAAATCTTACTGAAATAGACATTATTATCGATACAGAGGCCGAATCTATAGTTTTTAGAATTTTTGTCTGTCTGTCTGTCTGTCTGTTACCGCATCACAGAAAAACCACTGGAGGGATTTTGATGAAATTTGGTACGGTGATAGCTGGTTATCCGGGTCAACATAAAGGATACTTTTTACCGCGGGAAAATATCTCATTTCTGAGAAAAAGTACAAAAACTGTATTGTAAGAGTATACTAATATGTAATACTTAAGCATTTGATTTTTGGCCATCTGAACGCGGGCGGAGCCGCGGGCAATGCTAGTGCTATATATAATGCTAATATAAAGGAAGTTTGTAGGTGTGTGTATACTTTCTTCTAACCGCTGAAACGGCTAGAAGCATTCTAATGTTTAGTACAAATATAGAGTACTAGCGACTCAACCTCGCTTCGTTCGGGTTCGCCCCTAGGTTGTTTCCCTATACAAACTTTTATCCTCATTTTTAGCCCCTTAAGGGTCCTTCCCAGGGTCTCAAACAATTTTTTTTTACCAAATTTCGTCTAAATCGGTCCAGCAGTTTCAGAGCTTATTCGGTACAAACAAACAAATAAAAAATCTTTCCTCTTTGTAATATTATAATACGTTACGTAGATAGTTACGTAGATATGTGGAGTAACAAATAGGGCTCATCACTCAAGTGAAGCGAGGGAAAGAAGCTAGAAAAGAGATTTGTTCAAAAACTAAGTCTGGTAGAGTTTTCCATATAATATTCTATTTAAATATAAGGAAGTTAAATACATTGTCTAAATATAAGGTTGTTATCAATGCCGTTGCAAATTTCACGGTTATCAGTTTAATGTCATACTGTTTACTCACTGTTTGAGTCGAGTACTCGTTGTGATATGTGTCGTAATAATTTACATAAATCACCCATGCTATTTCTATTTGTCATTTTGTTACGTACATAAATCAATGCTTTACTCTACTACGAAGCAAATAGGAACGAACATGCTTATACAATTATTTGCTTGAGATGTAAAATAATAATTGAGTATATATATAAAGTCACAGCTTATAACTATAAGTTTTCTGATATATCTCTTTTGCGCTTCTATAGATGTTTTTTGTTTCTTCGGCTTGTGGAAATCTGAAGATTATTGAATTGCACAGTTTTCAGCATGTGATTAGCCCACCACAAACACTTAATCTGACGCGCTCGAGTATTTCTAACTCATCAAAATATTTTTTAAATCTTTTGATCGGCTGCTCTAGACGCGCGACCTTATATTATATATGGTAGAGAAATTCAACAGCGTGCAAGGTAGGGTGAGGTATCTCCCCTTATGGTAATCTGCCGCGCTTGAGTAAATACCAAAATCCGCTCTTGGGCTCCCATGCTATATAGTTATTTAGCTAAGTATATTAAACTCTCATGGTTATTTGCTTCATGCCATAGCCTAACTAATATATTTATTATATTACTCTTTGTATCCTCCGGATATATGTATATATTTTACTAGTTATTTGCCCTCGCTTTGCACGGTTGCTTCTCTAAATTTCTATATTTATAACTATTTTGACATGTTTGGTTCAGTTTGTTGTGACCCTACTTACTGTGCCAGCGGTCGCGGGTTCGAGTCCCGTTAGAGGCATTCATTTGTGTGATGAGCACGATTTTTTGTACTCCAGTCATGGGTGTTTTTATTTATAAGTTATATACATATGTGTAGTGTATCAACTATCTGGTATCCATAACACAAGCCTCGTCGCTTACCATGGAGCGAGATGGTATGTTAATGACCCCTACATATTATTTATATTTGGTATTTAATTGTAGCCTATGTATTTCTCCAAATAGTCTATTTGAGTACTTTTTATCTATAAAAGTAATAGTAATTGCTAATAATCGCTATAATAATCATTTTCAGGATTATCTCTACTGGAATTCTTATTCCGTAACAGAATTTGAACAAGAACGACTTGTCCGATTTAAATGGGACTTTTATTGGTTTCGAATGAAAGACATTAGATATATTATATCATCAACACGCGAAAGAAACAAATCTAAATTATTTTAATATACACCAAATTAATATCTTAAGTATCTATCTATATTGTTTCACACTGAAACAGCTATTGACTTGCCATCTAAACAAATTAACTCATTCCACTACAATCTATTTTCATGAATTACCACAGGAATAGCCAAGAAATCCTTATTTATGCCGTCGCATGTCTAAATGGTAATCCTTTCTCGCCCTCGCTTTGTACCAATAATGTCTACAGATGCCATGGCAACCATAAATAAGCATTAACTTATCGGACTTATTGCTTCTATTTTTACCCGACTACGGTGAAGTATAGTTTTTATAATCTCTGACTCATTTGACAGTTCTGCCTACATATATAGTAGGTCATATCTATACTTACATATAATAAAATTGTAACAAAGTCGAATCTGTACATTAAATATTTTTTGGAAAATCTTATAGAAATAAACATTATTATGGACACAGAGGCCGAATCTATAGTTTTTAGAATTTTTGTCTGTCTGTCTGTCTGTCTGTCTGTATGTTACCGCATCACAGAAAAACCACTGGAGGGCTTTTGATGAAATTTGGTATGGTGATAGCTGGTTATTCGGGTCAAAATATGGGATACTTTTTACCGCAGGGAAATATCTCATTTCAGAGAAAAAATACAAAAACTGCGAGCCGCGGGCAATGCTAGTCTTGACTAACAATATGCTATTAACATGAACGAATTAACCACATTCGTTCATGGCTATTAAGTATTTGATCTATTTTATTAGTTTTTAAAATATAATTACATAATATTTTCTTACATTTCATGTGATAATTGTGTTTTTTTGTTAGTTGCCCTAAGTTTTATTAAGATATTTTTATTTTAATGCTTGTTTTATTAGAAATACAAATATTTTAAAATTTACCATTTTGATCAAAAATGGCAAATTTTAAAATGACGAACGATATAGGTGTCTTAAATATGACCTCTGTAATTAGGGATGTATTCAAGTATGTAATTTTTTTTGACATGGAACCACCCTTAAGATTTGACAACCTACTTATTAAAAATAAAATCATGACAATTGATTCACGATTGGTAAACATATACCAGAAAACGTATCCAACACAAAAAATGATTTTCACCTTCTTTGAAATCGGTTAAACCCGTTATACAATAAAACAATAATCTATATTATTATTATAAAGATATAAAGTTTTTCAGTTTATGAATTATGAGTTTGTGACGTTGTAGGGGGTAATCACTGGTTCTACTGAACCGATTTAGATGAAATTTTGTAAGAAGATAGTTTGAAACCCTGGGAAGGACATAGGATACACATTATCCCGAAAATCATCCCTTAAGGGGGTGAAAATGGGGATGAAAGTTTGTATGGGGAATTAAGTTAGAGAGGAACCCAAGCGAAGCGAGAGTGAGTCGCTAGTAATATATCGTAAAACTACAGAATCTTTTATAACATCTTGTTTATGCGCCCATATACTTAAATAGTGTATGTTCTATCTGTTTAAAATAGAATCTGCCATAGTTTACGACTTTGAAAGTGCTTACAGGCTATAAATAGATAATCTTAAATATGTGAGGCGAAGCATTCATGTAAACCCTAGCTTTTTTTTCTATTTCCAATATCCACGCTGTTAAGATCAAAATTATTACTAATATTGATATCTTGGAATTTAGGCCATGAATATGTAAACATTTAAATATTTGCTCTTATTTACGCAATTGTACCCATATATTTGGTGTTGGTATGTGTTTGAATGTATCCCATGTACATTCGTATACAAAACACTTATTAAATACATCTATACTAATATTATAAAGAGGAAAAATTTATTTTTTTGTTTGTTTGTTTGTACAGAACAGGCTCCAAAACTACTAAACCGATTTAGATGAAATTTGGTACGAAGATAGTTTGAGACCCTGGGAAGGTCATAGGATAGTTTTTATCCCGGAAATATACACCTTAAGGGGATGAAAGTTTGTATGGGGAAGCAACCTAGGGACGAACCCGAGCGAAGCAAGGGTAAGTCGCTAGTATTGTATATACTATATAATAATGTAATTTTATATAAAAATCGGTCAAGAGCAGGTCGAATCTACTCGCGCATCCTTATTTTAGAAGGACTCGTGTACTGTATACTTAGTTATACATATTTATTTATACGACATTGTATCATACCATAAAATGGTTATTTTTAAATACACATATACACACAATACATTTTAAAATAATAAATATTTTATTATATTTCTTTGGAATTCCATCTTCAAAAATATAAAGAAGACAAAATTGTATAATGCAAAAATACCTATATGAAGTAAATTATTTATATGGAATTATATACGCGATAGTACATTAAGGCGTGACATGAGTTTATGCAATTTGTTGCTGTCTCGATTTACATATGAATAATTAGTTTGCACACACGCCAATCTAGTCAGATATAGTTATTTACTGATCTTATCCTTTCTAATCTTTCCTCTTTCATTAGTTTCGCCTGTTTCTCTTAAGAAGTAAGTAGACGTGCTTGACTTAACATTTACACAAAAAATTATGTTATATTACACTTAACAATATAGGTACCTGTTTCTTTAAGCTGCGTACAGATTATACATAAGATCAAAATTTACAAAAAATTTAAATATATGTTAACTTATTATTTATTACGTTCGTAGATATGAATATAATAATAATGTCCTCTCGACTGATTTCGGACACAGCGGCCAATGCCATTGAGACTAGGCATTTGCACAGAAAATATTATAGTCCACAAGTGTACGCGCAGACAAAATTGCACTTTATTGCTGTCACTCTCATACTCCAGTGGGACGATTACTCGACACGACCCGTGAGAGTTAAGCGCAGGACCAACCAGGTTTACGTGCTCTCTAAGGCACGGGATGAAACACCGTCTACTTCCCTGCCGGCCTGTTACTGTTCTCACTCAAGCTTACTAAACAGAAAGACTTAATAAGTAAACTTGGTCCGACCAGGGACCCGAACCCACACACATATATAAACTTTAAATACATACATATAATAAATATAAACATCCATGACTGGAGTACAAACATTCGTGCTCATCAAACAATGAATGCCCCCAGCGGGACTCAAACCCGCGACCGCTGACACAGCAAGTAGGGTCACTACACACTGAGCCCAACGTGTCGTCAATATATTATAAATCAGCTAAAAAAATTAAACATACGTATTTTCTTATTAAATACAGGTACTTCACGATGTTGACTCATACGTGTCACTCATAAGCTGATAATTAAATATTTGAAATATAAACAGTACCTACCTACCTACAGAATATGATAAGAAAATGTAATTTATTGCAGATGGAAATCATAATAGATATTTACCAAATACATTAATTTATGGCGTCATAAAATGGCGTCAAAAACATACTATAATTTATAATATAATAGGTATAATTTATAATAAAATTATTTAGCGAAAGTTTGTGGAAAAATAGGTGGGTTTGTATCTCTTCATGCTGTAATAGCTGTATGGGTTTGGGTTTTTTCGAATTGGAGATAGCTTATATCCTTTTTTTAACGTTGGGAAATGCATTTACACACATAACATATTATACAATGTGTTATGTGGAGACTCACCGGCTAAAAACAGCAAAAGCCAGTAGTACCCACTTAAACGCAGGGGAATCTTCCCCGTCTGAATAGGGTGTCGCAGGATCACTTACGCACTCAACCACGACGGCCCACTGAGGCAGATCTTTCCTTCATAAGAAACTGGGGATTGTTCTCACTGTCACTCTGCTATCTGAGAAGTACGAGGAGTTCACCGTTTCGCACTTCCCACTAAATCTCGCTAAACGCCCGACTGAATTGCCAGATTGGTGCTGATTGCTTCTGAGCCCTAGCAAAAATAATATTGGTTAATAATAATAATACTTTTTTCTTGTATGTCCAAAAAGAAGAAAGTATATGCAATGTAATACCTTATTGATAGTTTTGCAGCAATCATGTTCATACAGAAAGACCATGATTGTAAAGCATTCGACACGTCGGGAACCAAAAATCAAAAAAAAACCGCATAAAATCCGAAAAGATAGTTTTATTTAAAATATATACAATGTAATTAAAAAATCAACAAGATACGGTATTCTTGCTGATTTAGTGGATTTCTTTTTAGGCAACCATTAGGTGTAGGAAATAGCAAACTGTAATAGGTTTAACATTGAACAGCGTAAGTACTTACAATGCAATGAAGACCTTGTTATTATTATTCATGTAGGAAAGAAACAGCGAATTTATGTGACAGTCAGTTTTCTTTCTATTTCTAACCGACAAAAAAAGGAGGAGTTTCTTGTTTTATATATTGACTGCGCATAAGTTTTTACAGTGTAGTCGGATTTCAATGATTCTTTTTTATTGGATAAGGTGGTATACCTTATATCAAAGTTAGTCCCATTTAAATTTGAAAAAATACCACCCCGAAGTGTAGAAAATAATGGATAATTGATTTTCCATCTGTTGAATTTTTAAAATACTTTCTTCTTACTTTGCTACTACCATGTCTAACCTCAAAATGGAAAAATAAAAACTTAAAAAGAAGTAAAAACCGATTTTAAAAAAAACACTATAATGTATGAAATTAAAGCGGTGAAATTAATGCACACCGTCTTCGAAAATATCTGATTAAGTATCTATATTCTATAGTAAACGAAAACTACCAATCAGTCAGTAAAAATTTTTTTTACTATTTAGTGATTTTTTTTGAAGTCTGAAGTATTTTATTTATTTTTTAAACTTTTTATTGTTTTTGTCGAGTATCTCATGGCACTTTATTGGCTATCTTATAAACCATTGGCTGAGTTCAACAATTTTATTTGATTACATAAGAAAATGGCTGACTCTTAAAACATACATAAATTAGTTTTATCAAAAACTTAACTGAATTTAAACTTACATTTTATATTCCAATTAAAGTCGATTTTAAATTATATTTTATTATATTATATTTTAATAAGACGAAACCCGAGCGAAGCAAGGGTCGCTTCGCTCGGGTTCGTCTCTAGGTACGTTTTAACGTTTAGTATGGTATAGATAGACTATATATGTATGTATTATATTACTACTCCGTTCCCTTGGTTAGTAAGCATGATGATATATAGCCTATATAGCCTTCCTCAATAAACGGGCTATCTAGTTCATTAGTAGTATAGCGGGATTAGTTGTTCCTGTGATTAGCGCGTTCAAACAAACAAAAAACTCTGCCTCTTTATAATATTAGTATAAATATGTAAGAAGCAAAGACGTGAAGCAAAACTAGTTGACGGTATTGAATAAGTATACCAAACATTAATACAAATGTAACCTCCTATAGGATTTCAATAGAATTTATAACACAAATGCATGCAATCAAGAGCTCGGTCTCAAACAATTGATATTGGACTATCACTACGCAATGAAGCATGACTTTTATATTCATGCGAAACTTGTTCCAGAATCTGCATAGTCTATGAGACAATGATATATTGCATCCTCTTTCTGAATACAGATTTATATATGATAATCAATTAATCATTATGTTAGAAGCAGAGTGTTTTTTTGTTACGCGAAAATTTTCAAATATTAATATGTAGAGACGTTGTGATTTTACTTGTAATTAGGTACAACCGTAGTTTATTGTGAGAGGTTTTACGAATATACCTATAAAAGTATTAGCAACTTCGCTCATGTGCGTTCCTAGGTATCTAAAAATTATCCGTGTTACTCCAGTACTCTTAGTTTATCTATATACTAAACATCTAAATTCGTCAGCGCAAAGGAGTTACGAACATACATACAAACATTCGCAATTATAAAGATATGTCTGATGTATAATAGGGCTTACTCTTATAAATAAACGGAAAGTAAATAAATATAAGAAATCTAATCGTTTTAATCCTAACGTTCTGTTACTGTCAGTCGTCTAATAAATTATGACTGTATTTACAATTCATAAACTCTGCCCGTGCAAACCACGTTCCATAAACAATATAAGCTAAGATTGCACGTAAATGTGTATTTATCATTTTTATAATAAAAAAATATTAATTTTTATCAAGTACTGGCAACTCACTAAAATTATGAACGTTTCGATTTTCCAGCTGTTTTTTTTGGGTTTTTCCATTTTTTTTTTATTCTTAATTTTTTAATTAATTCACCCCAACAAAACAAAAAAAAAATAATTATTCAAATCGCCCCAGCTGTTTTTTGAGTTTTAGCGAGACTAACGAACGGTACGGAACGGATTTCTAGAAATATAGATGTGAAGGTAAAGAAAATCATGTACCTACATGAAATCACAACAAATATCTAATAATGATTTACAGAAATATTCCTTTTTTTTGCTGTTCGTTATTTCAAACTGAAATAAGCTTTTTGAATTTTTTTTACCAATTTTAAAAACGAAGAGGTACTTAATTCGTCTGTATTTTTTACATTAAATGTCATATTTTCGCTAATTATAAATCGATTTTTATAATTCTTTTTTTTTTGACATGGTGTGTCACGAGTTCCTGACCTTTGAAGTGGAATTAGAACTAAGTGAATTTGAACCTTCTATATTTGAACCTTATTTACTAACCGACTTCCACAGAGGAGGAGGTTCTCAATTCGTCGGAATCTTTTTTTTATGTATGTTCACCGATTACTCTAAGACGCCTGAACCGAATTGGTCGTTTTTTTCAAAGGGTATACTTTCCAGGTGCTCCCATATAAATGTTTATAGAAATCAGTCGTGCGGTTTTTAAAAAAAACAACAATTAATATATTTTTTAAATAAATTGTTTAATCGAATATGTCATGTCGCTAGGAATGAAAGCGAGTTGCAGCGTTTTAGCTTTTCGAAGTATGTATAGAATTTTTATGGTAATTTTCTCTTGTAAAATATCATGTACATGCATGGTACGCTTTATAGTGAGATACGATTACATTTAAATAACGATTCCTTAGAAAAGAAACATATTTCGAAATTTACATAGATATCAATTCCATTAGTTTCATTTTTACACTAGCTATTGTCTACGGAATTGTTTGAGTTTTATTTTGTTTGCAAACATTAAATAATTATAGTATGACCATATCTTGAAGAACTACTGTAAAACCTAATATACTAAATAGTTCTTATATTATGTGTTTTTTTTTCATATATCTTAAAGTTACATTTTCTCCAAAAAAAAATTTATTACTAAATTATTTTTACAATAACATACATAATTATTTTTAGTTTATTCATATATTTTTATATTTTATTTATGTTTATTATAAAAAATGTTGAGTATAAAATGCTTCATTTAAATACTCAACATTTTTTTGCCTAATAATATATTTATATGTAAATATGTACCTACCTATATAATAGGTATATGTTTTGATTATAAAAATCATTTTTTTTTTATTTATTCTCAGCATTAAAACAAGTATTTAATGCATAATATCTTCCTGCAATTTATAATGGCCTTGTGTAGCGAGGGTCGCGCACTGTCGACTAATACATTTCGATATCATTACACGCAAGTCTCGTGATGAATTGTTTTGATTATAAAATATAATACACAATTATTATGAAGTATTTATTTGAATTTATTGCTTATTGAGATTTAAACATAGGCATTAGACAGTATTAAAACTATTACTTATTTCAGACGTTTCCTGTTATTAATAGTGTACTATTTTCTTATACTATGATACTTAAATTAGTTTTTCTTTATATACCTACCTATATAATATGAATGTATGTTTTCATCTTTTGGTAAACTATCAGCGCCACCTTCTGGTAAATTTTGTTACTAACTGTAGCCTATAATATATTAATCCAGGTCGTCATAAGTATAATAATTTCAGGTCTAATTTCATCAAAATCTCTCCAGTGGTTTTTCCGTGATGTGGTCACAGACAGACAGACAGACAGACAGACGAAAATTATAAAAACTGTAGATTCGGCCTTTGTATCGATACTAATATCTATTTCAATAAGATTTTCCAAAAAATATTTAATGCACAGATTCGGCTTACTTACAATTTTATTATATGTATACATAGATACATATATTGCTGATTACGAAAGAACTTAGTTGCATTATTTTCTATTTATTCGTTTAAGTCTATATTTAATATACGGACACGTAAATTTTATGTGAACATGCGAATATTTTTTTGTTGCAAAGGCATTATATCAACAAGGTCATGACACAAATTATGCGTCGATAAAAAATGGTATTATGGGTTGTTAGCCACAAGTAGAAATATGACGTTCAAACGAATAATTTATTAATTAAAAAAAAACAAAGAATTTATTATAGCCTTAGAGATGATTTTTTTTTCTAAGTAATAGGACCATCCTTGAAGTAAAACCTAAAAAAAAAGTTAAGGAAATTAATTTACAATGGATGAAGATATAGGTATATTATATAAATATTACCTACATCTTCACATACAAACAAAAAAATACAGATCAAGATGGTCAAAAAGGCGAAACGCGCTAATGATTTGATTTACCTACTATTGATTTGAATCGTAGTATACTGACCTCTCTCAAAAGGATTTTTTCATATAAACATGATTATACTCAACCTTTAAAGGCTATATAGTTTACGTATTATAAAGTTAACATTTAATGCTCATTGAGCTCAATGCTAAGTCGTTTTTGCGATATGATAACCTCGATTAAAAATTAAAAGTATTAATTTGTGAAATTCGGGCATGTTATAATTTTATACAAGGTGTACTTAATTAAATGTTATTATTAATAATTAATTAAACGAACGTAATTACTCGATATGACAAAATTTCGACTGTTACTAGTTGCTGAAATAATAGTCCCCAAGTGGCTAACAGGGTCACTCAGAGACACACCCGAGCGATGCGAAAATAAGTCACTAATTAGGCCTCATAAAAAATATACAGCATTTTTTTTAAATAACTATTTATTAAAAAAGATATCTTTGATAGTAATAAATATAAATTTTGTACCTTTCACAGATGTGCCTCACCGAGTGGATCAGGCTCCGGGACTACAGAGGGGGAAGATCACGCGTCATACTTGGCAAGGAGATACCAGCCTGGGTTTGGGAGGCGTATCGTGTGATCGGTGTGTTCCTCTTTGGGTGCGCCTGCCAGCAACTGACCACCGATGTCGCCAAGTATACTATAGGAAGGCTGAGACCGCATTTCTTTAGCGTGAGTTATTTTTTTTTACCATTTATTCTTTATTGCACACACAAAATGCAAAATATAGTACAAGGCACGAAAGGCGGTCTTATCGGTGAAAGCAATCTTCACCAGACAATCTTTGGTTACAGGATTTAATAAGACGCCACGGGATGGTGCTATTATAACATAGTTAGATTTTTTAAGTCTAAATATACTCAGTTTAACCTAGTGTAAGTGGTTCTATAGCTTATTGTTTACATATATACGATATATTCAATATTCATGCTATAGCAGCTAGAAATTAGAGTCGCAGGCGCTACGATCTCAGTACAGCTTTTTGATTGTTCAAATTTTATCCTCCAGGTCAAATACATTCGTTGCGAGTCCTTAGATTTATTCACGTACAAAGCAAAACGTATGATAACTAAGGATTTTCCAGAATCGTTTAATTTATATAGATTTCGATAAGATGCTTTAGATTATAGGTAAATTCTCTTTATTTTTCGTAAAGTTCAGGCTGTCATATGTATGGTGGCATTCAAAACTTCTTTTAATTATAATAACTCAATTATAATCAACTCCGCCGTATAACATTCTAATAGCATAGTTATTATATGCATTTACTATACTTGTTATTTTATGCGCTACACTTAAATAAGCATTCATTTTGCTCTACGTTTATCTTTATGAATAGTACAAGCATTGCCTGCGGCTCCGCCCGCGTTTAAATGACCAAAAACCAGATTCTTAGGTTTTACATATTAGTATACTCTTACAATGCAGTTTTTGTATTTATTTTCAGAAATGAGATATTTTCCCGTGGTAAAAAGTATCCTATATGTTGACCCGGATAACCAGCTATCATCATACCAAATTTCATCAAAATCTGTCCAGTTGTTTTCTCATGATGCGGTAACAGACAGACAGACAAAAATTCTGAAAACTATAGATTCGGGCTCTGTATCGATAATAATATCTATTTCAATTAGATTTTCCAAAAAAATATCTAATGTACAAATTCGACTTAGTTACAATTTTATTATATGTATAGATTAAAATAGAACAAGTTAAATATTTCTTATTACGCTTATCTACCGCCTTTCCACTTTTACGTAATCATACGAAGATCAGCAAAATAAGTGATTTGCGTGTAGCAACACGTGGGCCGAGTATTCTTTGTTCTCCTGTGTTTCCCTAGTCACGTTCTTGTCATATTGAAAATATAATAGAATATCCGCTTATATAAGAAACTAGCGACTCATTAACGCTTCGCTCGGATTCGTCCCTGGTGATTCTTTAAATTGACATTTTTTTTCATTTATGTACTGGACTAATTAACTTTATACGTTCATGGCAAAGATAGATTAAAGTGAAAGAGAGTTAGCGCGTCAGTTAACTGTTTGTTGCCATGGTAACCGTTGTTATTGTCTGTCAAATGATATATAATATTATATTCTTTCCTTCTTTTTTTTTCCATTGCGGCCACTTTTACATAAGTGAGATGTATTTTATCATGCACAGAAAATATTACCTTTAATTTGATATATAAATGATGAATATACGCCATGAACGTATAAATGTAACAAAAACATTTTTAATGACTCGCAACCACTTTTGCGGCCACTTTTACATAGGCAGATGTAGTTTATCAGGTACAGAAAAAAATTAGCTTTAATTTGTTATATAAATGATGAGCATACGCGATGAACGTATAAACGTCCCAAAATATGACCCGCATACACCTGGCTGCGAAGAGGTCGCGGCCAAATGCACAACGGTAGCTATCATTTTTCAAGATCTCTACGTATAGTTCTGTGAAGTGGAGTATAATTCATTGTAATAAGAAATGCATCGGTTTTGTTCCAAAAAGTCGACTATTATTTAGTTAATTAAACATACTAGCGGACACATTTGAATAGGCACCCCGGTCAAAACTTATTGACCCTTTTATTATTGTATATAAAAAAATGATTTCGATTAAATACGCTATGAACGTAGCAATCTTGCAGCGGGATCTCGGTCCAAACTTTTTTTTTGATTCTATTGCGTTAATATGGACCCCCAATATTATTATTTTTTTTTTCAAATATCTTCCATATACAGACAGCGATTAGTTACAATTTTATTATATGTATAGATAGATATGAAATTATTTTAGAATAATTACTATAGCATTTTATTAGCTATTTGAATTATTTTAAATTCTGAATTCATATTTCTATTCTGAAATAGAAATACTTGCAAAGTTTCAGGTCAATATGACAATTAGAAGTAGGTTAAATTCATCATTAGCTATTTTCCACCCTTTTGAAATTTAAATGGGACCAATCTGGAAGTATACACTTTCAAACAAAACAAAAATTGTCCAAAACGGTTAACAAAAGACAGAGTTCTGAGGTAACAAACATAAAAAAAACATACAGCTGAATTGAGAACCTCCTCCTTTTTGAGGAAGTCGGTTGAAAACAGTACTTTGCTTAGTAAAGACAGAGCATTCATTGTAGTTGCTTTGGAATCAAAATAAACGTAAAATCGACTATACGAATAAGTTAGACAGTAGTCAGGTTATTGAGCTTAGAATTACGTCATATGTAAATGCTAACTATATTTACGACTGAGAAATCGAAATGATTGAAAGTAAACTTCGGTATGTAAAGTTTTCTTTGCAAAAACGACTTTAACTTAAAGAAAAATTAGTATTAATCCCACCATAGAGAATCGAACCTGTACTTATCACACTGTTATTGTAAGAAGACTATCTTTAGGTTTATATCCATTAAATTTGAACATTAGAAGTGGTCATCTCTCAGCGTAATTAAACTCATGATACTTAAGTACCATTTCCCTCTTATATCTATTTTAATAAAATCTTTATAACTATAACTTGTTCTTTGCATATCTAATATATAATGAGGTTATAACAAGTAGGTACTAACGATAATTTCAAGCTTTTAATATTTAATATCGCAGTCGTTTGAAATGTCGTCCTTAATTTCAATCTGTTTATTAAAGCGATTTTAATTTTTTTATTAAGGACTAGCATTGCCCGCGGCTCCGCCCGCGTTCAGATGAAAACCAAAAACCAAATTCTTAGATTTTACATATTACTATACTCTTACAATGCAGCTTTTGTGTTTTTGTAATTTTTCTCAAAAATGAGATATTTTCCCGCGATAAAAAGTATCCTATATGTTGACCCGGATAACCAGCTATCACCATACCAAATTTCATCAAAATCTGTCCAGTGGTTTTCTCGTGATGCGGTAACGGACAGACAGACAAAAATTCTAAAAACTATAGATTCGGACTCTGTATCGATAATAATGTCTATTTGAATTAGATTTAACAAAAAATATCTAATGTACAGATTCGACTTAGTTACAATTTTATTATATGTATAGATAAGCGACTTACCTTCGCTTCGCCCGGTCACGTTTTCAATATAATAAAATAGTTATATTTTAAATGTGCCTTAGGAGATACACTCATGCTAATGCAGACTTTTTCGTAAAATCGTAAATTCGAACTTTGCTTTAAGTTAAAATATTTAAGGGTTTTCCATTTTCGCGCTGAATACCTAAATATTGTCGGTATATCCTATATAGCCCTACAAACTTCTCTATCTTTCAGTGAAAGTCCCATTACAATCGGTCAAGTCATTTCAAAGATTACCCCGGACAAACAGAAATTTAGACAGACAGACAAAATTTTCAATAAGGGTTGTTTAGATAGGCCTCATATAAACAACTCAATGTACCTTCTTAAGAAAACATAGTTATTTTAAAATCACAAACAGACACTTTCACTTTATTTATATGTATAGATTTATTAGTATCAATAAATTCTTTGAAATCGTTTCTTAACTATAACAAGGTAACTTAAAACATATAGGAGATCTGTCCTTTACTCAAATAGAGAAGAAATTTACAGGTTTTGACGTCACATAATTTCGTTCGCTAACCCTTATTATCTTGTCAATCATTTCTTTGAGACGTAAGTGCATTTGAGGGTATTCATCCTTTAAATTATTGCCCATTGATTGTACGATAGCTTTCATAATGATAGTTTGAATAGCGTTTTGAGACAAGGCTGAATTATGTTGTTGTAATTTGATTGATAGGACATTATAATGTATTGTTTAATATTTAAGATGGACAGCTTAAAAGGGTTGTCTGTCGGACATTTTATAGTTTGTGTATCTGAGTTTACATTTGGGGTCACGGGTTCAATACTGACTGAGACAAATGATTATATGACTGACATTTTTAGCGCTAATCGATCGTCGAAAGTAATGTTTGGTAATAATAAATAATAAGTATACAGCCTTATTATATTTATAAGATACTATAATATGATATATCTATAGATTTTAATGAAACTTCAATTATTGTGCTGTATAGTGTATATCTATCTGTATATGACATCTTTGATTTTATTCCTTACTATTGAATGTCCTATCATTAGATTAAATCACTAGCAGCACCCGCGGTTTCACCCGCGTTTAAACTTCCGATATAAACATCAGTTTTGAAATAATGCATGGAAGTCTGTCCGATTTGTTGACATTTATTGCTTGATGATATATTATAGCCTATGGAATTCCTCAATAACGGGCTATTTAATGCAAAAAAATCAAATCGGATTAGTAGTTTCTGAGATTAGCGGGTTCAAACAAACAAACTGTCTCTTTATAATTTTAGTACATAGTATTATTAATATTAGAAACGTCGGGAACCAAAAATCAAAATAAATCCGCGAAAAAATCCGAAAAGATTTTATTTTATTTAAATTAAAATATTAGTATAGATAGACACTTACAAAGCTTGCAAGTGATAATATATGTGATTTTTTACCACCAAAGAATTATATTAAAAAAATCCATTGTCTCCATCCCAGTATTATGGGGCAAGACGAAACTAATCTGAATTATCTAAACATAGTGGTGAGAAGCCGGTGAAGTGATAAATCTCTTAAGTCCTTAAGCCGATTTCAGTATCAAGTCATTGTAATCTCCCACTTCCGTGCTATAATGTAGGTTAAACGAACGCTTCATTAGCATAACAATGTATAAGTAGTATGAATACAAAAAATGTGTATAGACTATATCTTGTAGTTAAAAAAATACTATTTTAAGGATATTATTATAAATATGGTCTGTCTAGTTCATATCCATATCCATACTTTAATATTATAAATGTGAAAGTGTGTTTGTTTGTTTTTTTGTTTGTTTGTTTGTTTGTCTTTCGCGTCGAAACGGAGTGACGGATTGGCGTGATTTTTTGTGTGGAGATAGTTGGAAGGCTGGAGAGTAACATAGGCTACTTTTTACCGCGGGAGATCATCTAATTCTCACTGGAAACACGTTATAATACAATCCAAAAAAAAATATTTATGATGAGAATTACTTGAAACTTGGTATTAATGCTCTTCAATAAAATGAAATAAATAAGTGTTTTAGCATTTTACGAAATTCATTCTACAAGGATATAAAAATTGGGGGTGAAAGTTTGTATGAAACTACCTTATTCATATTTTTTGTTTTGTAGTTTCAGCGCGAGCGAATACGCGGGTTCTACTAGTTTTTAATAAAGTAAAATATTTTCGATCTTAGTAAACGTTGGTTTGTACAAAACTTTTGATCTCCGAATGTTGTTAACCAATTACCTACTGTTTTGAAATTTTCACATATCTATACATATAATAAAATTATGATTCGAATCTGTACATTGAATATTTTTTGGAAAATCTTATTGAAATAGTCATTATTATCGATACAGAAGCCGGATCTATAGTTTTTAGAATTTTTGTCTGACTGTCTGGAAACGCATCACGAGGTAACCACTGGACAAATTTTGATGAAATTTGGTATGTTGAAAATATCTCATCTCTGAGAAATCTATACTAAACGTTATAACGTACCAAGGAATGTATCGCTAGTAATATTATATTATTTTAGTCGGTTACTTTACAAATCATAAACAGTTCATTAACACGTGTTCCTTAATCAAAACAGTAGCCATTGTTTAGTCAATAAAAAGTTCCGGTTAGTTTAACACTATCTTAATTAACTATGAAATTTCTTTACTGTTACCTGCGTAGACGATGATATGCTCCGGGTGAAGCTTCCGAGGTTATGGGCGATAAAAATATACTGTTTATGGCATATAAGTGTAGTGTGACAGTTAAACATGTGAAACGTAATTGAGTTGTCATAGGACTTCTATATATTTAATAGTGTTAGCTATAAGAAGAAATTATACTTGTGTAACTATAAACAATTAAAATTTAAATATTTGTTCATAAACGTCATCAGTTTTTTATTTATATGTCATGGGTATTTTTTTCGTTCTGTAATTTCAAATAATAACCCCATAAATTTACTTGTTTGGTTAGTGATGCGACAGTGGGCATAACAAAATTAATATTGAGTTTGAGGGTTCATTTCGGTGGACAAATTTGAAAATAAAAAAAAAAAATATTTGACCAAGTAAATTACTTAACCTAAGTGAAATTATGTTTATTTAAAATTTTAAAAGGTACAGTAAAATATACTTACAAGTGTAGGACTTGACCAAGTTTTAAATTTAGTATGAAATGCTGGTGCTAATTTACACTCGCATGACCTATTCAGTGTCAGTTTGCATAATTCTATTGACCACATCAATTACCTAATTGGTGCCACTTGATCCAGATCTTTGCAAACTGTGACATACTAAATCGTGAGATGAATAATACTTATAAACATTACATACTCCCTTATGAATAAGATTAAATCTTTCTATGATTTTAAAATAGCTTCCTTATATTAATCACTAATAAATTGCTTTCTGAGCTGGTGATAACTTTTTAACGGTCTTTCATACTGATAAATTCATATTTTAAAGAATGTAAAAATTGACGATTGTAAAATACTTTTAAAGTTTATTTAAAAAGTATACCTATATTGATTTAATTTGATATGATTATTTCTAAGTTATCATATCCTAAATTATCATTTATATAAATTTATCCAACCGGTTTTAATGGGACTCTAATTAGGGATTAGATCCAGGGATAGAAAATATTCCCGCGGCATAGAAGAAAAAAGACAAACCGTACCTTTACTTCCGGTCGAAAGTACTGCAAGCTATAAGATAAGATTTCATATTCCTTTTAAAGTTATTAGATTCAAACAATATTTAAAACACTTGTTACAACAATATCTGTTTTTGAAAAATTTTAAGTACTAGCTTTGACCGCGTTCAGATGACCAAAAACCAAATTCTTAGGTTTTACATATTAGTATACTCTTACATTGCAGTTTTTGTATTGTTTCTCAGAAATAAGACATTTTCCCGCGGTAAAAAGTACCATATGTTGACCCGGATAACCGGCTATCACCATACCAAATTTCATCAAAATCTCTCCAATGGTTTTTCTGTGATGCGGTAACAGACTGACAAGAATTCTAAAAACTATAGATTCGGCCTCTGTATTGATAATAATAATATCTATTTCAATGAGATTTTCCAAAAAATATTTAATGTACAGATTCGGCTTAGTTACAATTTTATTATATGTATATTCGTAGATATGATAACATCATAAAGAATCATTACCACAATTATTCATATATGGTCTGGAGATATAAAAATATGTGAATTAGCCTGTCTTCAAGAAAATTAGATTCAACAAGACCAGGCTGATTCAAGTCGAAGTACTTTATCAATCAATGACTTATCATTCAACCGCTCGCAGCGATGATAGCTGGCGGACAGCGTATGTTTACTTCTATGGAATATTAATAGCCAATTAACACTTGATAGATTGCTTATTGCCTCGCATAAAATATTCACAAATTGAATGTTGTACTTGCAATTAGGTACGGGTTTTAAATAAACTTGTGTTGACTCGTTTTTGAGAAAGCTCTTGTAAAGCTTGTTGCTTGTACGTAAAGCATTTAATGAGTAAAGGAAACATGGTGTTAGTTAGCCTTCGATAATTCTTATATCATGCAAATCTATAGATACCTATAATAAAATTCTGAGACGAATGTGTACATTAGTATTTTTTTGAAAATTAATAATTATTAATTAATTTTTTTTTTTGAAAATCTTATTGAAGTAGTCATTAATATCAATACAAAGGCTAAATCTGTAGCTTTTAGAATTTTTGTCTGTCTGTCTGTCTATTACCGCATCACAGAAAAAACATTGGAGGAATTTTGATTTTGATATAATGATAGCTGGTTATCTGGGTCAACATATATGAGATACCTACTTCTTACTGCGGGAATATAGTGGGATAATATATCTTTACTTTTAGTATTTTTTTAGCTGTTTACTATATTCATACTACATACAAGATAAATACCATCAGATAAATAAGCAAGAAATTGACTAATGTTAGCGCCAATGTATATGCACCTTGTTGACAGTGTAAAGGCAAATTGTCATCAAGATATAGCTGTGATACACCACCTTCGTAGGTCTTTCTTTTAAGCTAATGATCTCAAAATAAATTTCATCCTTGTTACTTTATACTTGTCAGGCGCCCGCCCATAAATCTACGAACGGTATCCATTTATTCTAACCCTTAGTCTATATTTGCTCATTATGTTTTAGGTGACTTTTTATCGTCTGGGTGGCTTGTAACCGCGGTCGGTGTTAATTTAAAACATACGGGGCTTTAACTTAGCAAATCTCGTTGGAAAGATAATTTTAGAGATAGTTTAGGTTAGCAGTGTTTTTCGTTGAAAGTTTATACAAGATTATTAAAGTAGTATGTCAATATTCTATGAATAAATGAGAATTTGAAACGTCAGGGTATATATTTTAAAAAAATTCTTAAGTAATTTAATTCATTAAGTCATTAAATCATACTATAATAAATGTGACAGTAAACTTTTATGCCTACATTGTTTTTACGGCTACGGATTTAACTACCGCTTTTAATTAAATTCTTTATAATATCTTGATTTATTATGTAGAAAATTAAGGGCATCTTTAACATAAAAGTAATTAAAATTAAATTAAAATGTTACAAAAAAAAATATAAAAAATCGAGGCAATGGCAATCGAGGCATTTCCATTATAAATTCGATGTTCTATGACATCAAGCGATAGAATCATACTGAGTTTTCGTAAAAGTGACTACATATGGTACGAATATAACGTCCGGCGACACGCACTGTCTGGTAATTTGACATATTGCACTAACAGAATCTCGTTTTAATTGAATGTTAATATGTAATTTGTTCCGAGCCAAATTCACTTACATGTTTAGACATATATCTTTTTTGTGTGTTATATTTATACCTATAGTTCTTTCTTATGGTGCCGTTGCACCATGGTGTGGTGGATTGATTTACCCTATAAGTTTAATATTTGTTTTGTACTTACATAATAATATTTTTCAAGCTACTTAAGACGTTGGAAATTCATTCTGTTATATATTATGTTGACACTGGTAAAAAGAAGCCTCGTAAGGGAGGTCACTACATATATCCCTTGCCTTCTTTATGTTGTATGTTCATTGAAGTTCTGTTATTAAAAGAAGCATGTCTGAACGAACACTAGATAAGTATCTTTTCATATTCGACACCGTCAATACAAACTTAATTGTAGGGAAATTAAACAATAAAATAGCATATGTGTTACTCCAGTCTATGTATTAAATTTCATCAAAATCTGTCCATCCATTTCACCGTGATGGAGTAACAATCACACACACATATAAACTTTCGCATTTATAATTGTAATATGATGCAAAGCTAATTATAAAGAGAGAGAAACGTACCTACATGCGAAACATTCTTTTTAGTATTACAACAATATACAGTTTTTACAAAAGCCATTGAACGAATTGTGCAGGCAGAGTCATCGACCTGAGAACGCAGCATCCCTGTTATCTATTTGAGCGATGATCACTCAAACATCTGATTACAGTTATTTACCGATATAAATAATGTACCATATTTTTTACTTGTCGTGCAAGTTTATTTAACGACTAGCGACTCACCCTCGATTCGACATTTTAATTTTTTTTAGCGGAACCCTAATTCTTTTACTGAAATAAAAGTAGCCTAAGTTACTCCCTATAACATCAATTACCTGCCAGTGAAAGTCCCGTCAAAATCAGCCCAGCCATTTCAGAGATTAGCCGGAACAAACAGACAAAAAATTTAAAAATAGTGTTTTTGCTATAAATACCGTATATAATTCAATATGCATTTAGTAAGAAGCTGTTATTTTGACATTACAAACAGACACTTCAATTTTATTTATCTGTATAGATGATTTGAATAATTTGTCTATTTTTTATGATAGATGAAAGATAGATAATGGCATCAACAAAATATGATGGAAGGCCGTAGATTCTTACGAAATGAACGTTTTTATTGGTTATGTTAAGAATATTTGTGTTTATATAATGTGAACTTTAGCTTATTCCTCTCCTATTGAAAAGAGGTCCGTACCTAGCAGCATTATTTTATGTAAAGTTATTATATATGTATGTATATATATATATATATTTATTGTATGTACGAAATGATGTCAGAAATACTAGATTTGGCCGAATAGCAGAAATTAGGTGGGTTTTTAGACAAGGTTTGTGAGTTATGACTTTACAGACAGTAAAAAAAAGTACGAGCATTTATTTGAGTGTTTCTTATAAAGTCACTTTATAATCTTAATTACATTTTTTTGCTTAACCTTTTAAGCAAAAAATGTAATTATTATTGAAAAATTAAATTAATTTTATACTTATGCAATATAAACGTAAAGCAATAAATGGCTAACAGCTTAAATGAACTGGCTATAGTACCCCATTCATTGCAGTCTTCCTACGCCTACGTTAAAGTCAATGTGAGTAATGTTGCACACGCGGAGGCGTGTATTTGCTTGATCTGTTATCATGATATTTGAATTAAAGACTGTACATATCTATATAAAATACAAAACAGATCAGTATGTTTTTCTCCTCAAATTTTCAATAGTGATTGTGGTCGAATTTCGACCACTAGACTAGTATCCATCTATACTATAATAATACCTATAATATTATAAAAAGGAAAGATTTATTTGTTTGTACTGAATAGGCTCCGAAACTACTGATCCGGTTTAGAGAAAATTTGTTAAGAACATAGTTTGAGACTTTAGGAAGAACATAGGATAGTTTTTATCCCGGAAATCATCCCTTAAGGGGGTGAAAATGGGGATTAAAATTTGTATGGGGAAGCAACCTATATGTACCTATATAATAAAATTGAATAAATAATTGAAGTTGGTTTTTTTTGCAAATTACTAAATTGATTTTAAAATACAACATAACAAGAACCACGGTAAAATTTACATACTATATTTTTTAGTATGGATAATAAAGTACAAACATAAGCGAAGCAAGGGTGGGTTGTAACTTGTAGATAATATTATAATATAGATTTTAAATTAATTTACGTGAAACGCAAGACATTTGTACTTTTAGGCAATACCATTCAGGCAAATCAATAGTCTTAGCCAGAGTCAGTAGTCGGTCAGTTACTCATTTATAAATGTTACGTGTTGATTTGACCCAGTTCCAAGACAAATCCCAAAATACACAAGTCATTACTTGATAACCTTTGATTAAATCGTATTCCACATTTTATTTAAGAATGGAATTTCGCGACATTGGTACTTAATGTAGTACATATTCTCTTAAATATACTGTCTATGTTAAAGATTGTATTGTTTTTACTTAAATAAATCTAGTTTTTTTTAACGAAACCTGTTTTTTTTTCAATTTTCTCGCTTGGTCTATAGCATTGCTCATGGTACAACATGCATGTAAAGGTCGAACATTTTAATAATTAATTCCTGCCAATCGCTTATTTATGAAATTGATTATAAAAAAATTGTTTTAAAACTTTCACTGTATTTTATTCATTTACTGATGTGGGTGTCAGTTTCATTCATCACATTACTATTACGTACATATATGCGAAAGTTTTGCTGTGTATGTGTATGTACATTTACAACTTCATGGCTTGTTGAAACGGCTGGATAAATTTGGATGAAATTTTAGGACACAGATGATCTATTTAGAATATAATATTTAGCCTAAGTAGGCTAAGTAAGCTAGGTATAAGTATAGTACTAAAAATTGCCATAACTTGGCTGTATAATATATATGATACTAACGGCTCGACCTCAATTCGCTCGGGTTCTCCTCTAGAAAAACAAAATCAAATCTATTCCACGGGAACCGTACATTTTTCCTTGATAAAACTGTAGTCTATGTGTTATGACGACGTACTGACGTATGTATGAGCTATATTACTGCAAAGTTTTATTAAAATCCATTCAATAGTTTTTGCGTGAAAGCGTAACAAACATTCATACATCTATACATCCAGATATCCGGACACCCTTACAAACTTTCGCGTATATAATATTAGTAGGCTTATACAAAATGCACGCTTCGCACTAGTATAATATGTAGACAGGAAATATTTCGCACTACTGGATAAAAATCATTAAACAATGATTCAAACAAAAGATATTCTCCTAACAGAAGTATATCTTTTCATAAATCTCAAGTGCAAATAAAACAGAATGGTAAAGTGACGATGCGTGAAGACTGTCCTTTGTAAAAAGACCTACTTTATACTAAGGTGGCATTTGCCTGACATTTTGCTTATATTGCTAGTGAGCCCTTTTATACTGTGATGTGAAAGTGATATATTTTAAACGGCCATCTGACGTAGTGGTTTATATGCTGCAGATCGTGGGTTCGAATTTTATTCTGAACGACTTTTTATACTAGCTAAATAGTTTGCCGCAGTTTGAGACTAACTAGAAGTAAGTGAGAATAATAGCATCACATTTATAAAATTACATAATATGTAATTAATTTTTCTGTACATGATTTTTGGATGTTTTGAAAAATCACGACGCTTGAACTTTAAAGGCAGGGTCGCACATAACACGTTCAGCAAACGTCGATAGTACATATGTACATATATGTCACGTAATTATGCATTGAAAAAAATATTTATTACATATTTATACTAAAATAAAATACGTAACACATCGTCTTATTATGTCGTCTCTACCAGGTTGCTTGTTTTTAGCCCAAAAGGTATGTAGCTAGCTAGCCTCTTTGGTACATTTCTAGATATGTTATAGGTACTTGACTTGTACAGTTATCATTAATTGTGTATTTATAATGTATACGTGTTTAATTATAGATTCATCTTTTGTGTTTTTTTTCTTGTAAATTTATGTATTAAACGTTTTTAGATGCTTTTGCTCTGATTATATACTTGTACATCTCGATCGAATCACTACACATATGTATACTCTTAAATATTAAAGAATTGTTATTCGAACATAATGCTTTTGAAATTTTGATTCAGTTTTTGTAGTGGAAATAAGCAATAAGGCATTTTATTATTTTTCTACATTTAAATTTTTTACTCTATACAAAAAAGATGTAATATCGAAAGATGTCATTTTTTGCAATGACACAATACTTTTTAAAGCTTACCTTGTATTCTACATCCCTTTCAAGCCCATCCGTCTGTAAACCAATAGCTGTTTACTTTTTTACAATTCATATTGTACCCATTGATATCGTTTTCTTTTTGTTGCGTACAGTATTATTAATTTATTCAGGATGTGCGCGTGATATGGTGTTTTTTATGGTTTAAATTGTTACTATAGCAATAAAACGAATAAATTAAAGTTACTCGCTTTATAATCTTTTCGTCATATATATATTTAAATTCAATTCAATTTTCTTGTTAATGGCTTCAAAGCGTGCTAGTTGAGCGCAGTTTACTTCGCTAATGTCATGTAAAATGGAGAAGACACGAAGATTATCATATATTTTTAATTATCCATACTAATATTATAAACGTTAAAGTGTGTTTGTTTGCTTGTTTGTCCTTCTTTCACATCGAAAAGAAGTGACGGATTTGCGTGAGTTTTTGTGTGGATATAGTTGGAAGGCTAGAGAGTGTCTTAGGCTACTTTTTACTGCGGGAGATTATCTAAACCCCACGGGAAAACACGTTATAAATAAATCCAAAAAATAAAAATCGCAGATTCTGCTAGTTTTCTTATAAATAAATAACATTAGAGTGCGATTGACAAATTGGATACTCACTATTTAAATTGTGTCTATCATCACAGTAATTCACAGATGCGAGCTCTATCTCTTAGTTATATTTGGATCGTGTGTTTCTAGCCTTAGCCTATCGCATGCGTCGGTTGATTGATAGCAGCAATTTACGTCGCTTGAAACACTACGTTCAGTGTTTCCTTTTGGGAGGCGCGAGATAAACTAATGCCACAACATATATTAACTAGACGGCTACGACATATGAAGTTTTAAAATTTGATTTTAATTAACTAGCTTACACCGCGGTTCTACTTGTGGTTGCTACGTTGATAAAAAAGAATTGCATTATAACTATCTTTGTTCAATACATGAGCTATCTCCAAAATAGAATTCAGTCTATTTTTATTAGAATATAATTTGTAGCACCATTACAGCATGGAGAATTAATATCAAATAAACATACACACTGTTTTACAAACATGTGAATTTAAAATATTTATTATTATTAGCCTATTAGCGACGGGAAAAACAAAACAAATCTATCCTACGGGAACCGTACATTTTACCGTGATTAAAAGTAGCCTATGTGCTATTCCAGACTATAATCTATTTCTATGTCAAATTTCATCCAGATCCATTCACCTATCCTGGCGTGATTCAGTAACAAACATCCATCTAAACTTTTACATTTATAATATGTATTTATTTAGTAAGATGATGTCCTATAGCTTTTCGTGAGAATATTAATTTAGTCCACAGCCTATAAATATAACATCCCATTTAGAAAAAAATAAAATACAACCGCATTAAAAACCTCCTTTTTTAAACTCGGTTAACAATAAATAAGAGACAAGATACAACGATATGTAATGTTATTTTGCAAAATATATATTTTTTTATTTTTATTTTATTTTAACGAATTTAAAACCTCCTTTTTTGAAGACGGCTAAAAATAAATTAGACACAAGATACAAATGAAACATCTGCCAGTATGATGTGTAAAGTCTATATGCGTGTGCACTATCGTTTATTTTGAAAGCTCTTTAAGGTACATATATTTATGTGACAATCTGCAATTCAAAATTGTAGTGTCATTCTCAAGCGACCGCTTATTTTTTATCTAAACAAGCAACGTGATTTGTCACATTTCAAAATGTTATTTCTGCGTACATGCTTTTTATAACCGTTCAATAAATAGATTACGGATCGTTCGCATTCGTACGGTGGCGTTGTAATAAAAATATATTGGAACGATGTGTAATGTTATTTTGCAAAACATATATTTTTTTTATTTTCATTTTTTTTTATTTTCATTTTATTATAGTACCTGGGCTACCGAGCTTCGCTCGGAGTTTTTGTTCTAACATACATTTTTTTTTAAACTAAAAACTTGAATAAATATTAAATAAAACAAAAGTAAAAACATTGTATGCGACCGAGATTCGAACCTGGACACCTGTGATTGTTGATCTTGCACCTTGGTCGCTTGAACACGATGCTTATGCCAGAGCGTGCAAATTACCGACCATATTTTGCGTGGAATAATGCAAAATAAAACTGCATTAAAACTCGATAGCTAAATGATAGCACTCGTGTCCACTTGCACGAAGGCCGACTTATTTATTTCGGTCAGTGTCACAATTCAGTGGCCAGTGTTGCAAGTGTAATACAATAATTACGATCTCGGAGTCAAAAATAGAGAATGTGTACGTGTATGTATGATTTTTTTATGTATCACATTTTTATATTAAAAGTATGCTCAAAACGTTTAATCTATACATATAATAAAATTCTAACTCACCTCGAATTTGTACATTTAATATTTTTTTGAAAATATTATTGAAATAATCATTATTATCGTCACAGAGACCGAATCTATAGTTAATCACGAGAAAACCACTGGACAGATTTTGATGAAATTTGATATGATGATAGCTGGTTATCCGAGTCAATATATAGGATACTTTTTACTGCGGGAAAATATTTCATCTCTGAGAAATCTACACTAACCGTTAAAACAAATCAAATCACACTGTTTATCAAAAAACTTGGATATAGATAATTTTATGTGTAAAGTTACACTATAAAGGAACAAGGTCGATGTGATTTGATTGATGTAGTTCTGATAAGAGGTTAGAGGTCAATAAATATTGATAAGAGGTTTAATAGAGTAATTATTAAGTTTTTATGTTATTTCATAGGAACATAACAACTGGTTCTTTTACATAAGTCACCCCCATTAACTTTTGAACTTGAAAAAATTTTAAACTACGCTGTTGCTAGATTTTTAAAGATATAAGTAGTGGGTTCGGTTCTCACCTGAAGTAATCATTTTTATACTATTTTGTATATTGGATTCCTCAAATAAAGTTATAAAAATAATCGTCATACTTATATCGATGTACGTCTTTCATTCTGAATGAATGAATGAATGAATGAATACCGGCTTTCCTTCAATGTTACAGAAAGCTCAGACCATAGTCCACCATGCTAGCCAGATACGTTTTGGCGGACTTCTGTTATTTTTCGACAATTAATTAGGTTACTATGTTTTCCATCACCGTAAAAACTGGTAATTGGACCCAGTTATGCAAAAAACAGCCATGTGCGTAAAAGTACCAACAGAGTTATAAGCATTTTTCTGTCGATAGTTGCACTTGGGTTATGTTTTGTTTTCCTGGTTATTTTAAAATTGAACAATATTTATATAAGTATTGTTTATTTTTTATAATTATTTTATTTTTTATAATAAAATGCTTATAACTCTGTGGTACTTTTACGCACATGGCTGTTTTTTGTATAACAAGGTCCAATTACATTCAACAAATTTCACTCGAGGTCACTATTACCTGTTATTCTTGACGTTATATATGAGGGTAGGGTTTTGTTTATTATTATTATCCACCCCTGTATATTTAAATGTTTGTTTAATTTTCCCCTGTTATTCTTTAAGGCGATAATCTTGATCAACGCGTCGGGTCGTTGATCGGATCGGATTTATTGCAGCGGCGCATTAGCGGTGCCTCTCAAACGACCAATTAGCGCTATCTAGCCAGTGACGATTGAAACGCTATTCGGATGGAGGCGGTGTGGTTTAAGTGTGAAGAGATTTACGTTTACAGTTTTCCATATAGTATTTGGATTATGAGTTCAAAGGTTTGGAAGAAACATGTATGGGGGAAATGACAAAGTTATTTATTGAATACAGGTTTTTGCTAGCGGTTCCTCGCGATGTTAAAAGATATATGTATGTAAAGTCCTTACATTAATAGAAAATTAAACAACAATTTAGACAATTTGCAAGAAATTTGGTCTCAAAGTTACAAACTATTTTTTATAATCAGATTTAAGGTAAAAAAGACTTCATAAAATTTATTTTATTTATCACTTAATTAATCACAAACGTACGGATATACTAAATATCTATAGGTGTTCATTATTTATACACTTGACAGTTTGTGTGACAGTAAGAGACCTTAATTAATGTGCCAGCGGTCGCGGGTTCGAGTCCTGCTGTGGGTATTCATTTAGTCATGGGTGTTTATATTTATAATATATATGTATTTAAAGTAACATATGTGTAGTGTATCAACTATCTGGTATCCATAACACAAGCCTCGTAGCTTACCATGGAACTAGATGGCTGTATGTTAATAGAACATTAACATACAACATGTTTATTTATTTATTTACTGTAGCTTTTTCCTTGTACCAAATATTATTTGCTTTGTAGCATAAGTTTGTAATTGAAACCAATGGAAAACGAATGTAAGAGAGAGCTTCTCATTTAAATATAACGAAATCGAAAATCAGTAGACTGTTAATGTTCCTAGAATTCAGAGCTTTCACAATAATGGTATAGTATTTTAATTATATAATACGAAAAATATTTATGTATGTTGGTTACTATTAGTAATAGTATTATTTGTAATATATTTTTTTTAGTTACTTTTTGTAATAAACTAATGAATGCAATTTAACAAAGAAATTCAAGGGCTTTAAAATCACTGGTAAAGTAATTTTATGTTCCATGTATAAAGGTGTTTTCATTGTAATTATAAAGGACCATCCTCGATATAACTATCAATAAAAAATATTATGAGAACCGAGTTACGTACGTAGAAAATGTCAAGTAACTTTTTTAAGTATTTTTGGCTATTTCGAAGTACTACGCTCTTTGCCATCTATTCCCACTTAACATGCTTCCACTTAACATATACATATATGTAACTTATTTATGCTAATGCGTAAGTACATATTTCTCAGATTATATATTGACACAGCCTTTTCTGGTTGTTAGTTAAATATAGCTAAATCTACTGTTGAACTTTGATCGCTGCCTAAAATGTATTGCCAAGAAACAAATAAGTCGATAAATTAAATCAAAAAATGGTTTATATATCTCTTATCTCATTAATCCCATTAATATTTTAAACAAGCGGCTCACCCTCCCTTCGTTCGGGTTCGTCGCTAGGTACGTTTTAAATATATATGAATAGTTATTAGCCAGCGTTAGACAAATAAATATTAATTTTTTTTTTTTGTAAATTTTTATTTTTTCTCCTTATTAAAATCTTCCGTGGACCTTAAGGAACATATTTTTTGCCAAATTGGTCCAGCTATTCTTGAGCTACGCGCTTACCAACATTATTTTTTATTTATATCGATGCGAAAGTTTGGATGAATGTTTGGTACTCAGTTACGCCACTGAACTGAAATGTACGGCTCCCGGGGGATAGATCTGTTTTTGTTTTTCACTAGGTACGAATCCGAGCGAAGCTAGGGTGAGTTGCTAGTTTGTTATATATCTCATTATAGTGTTACAAAATCAGACTGTCTTAAGAAATATTATTTATGTATTTCGTGTACCTCTTTAAACAATTTCTCAATACTTCTAATCAAGGAAAACAAGGATCAACATTTATCATGTCCTAATGCATGTTTTGATAAACGAACTACACTTCTGTAGCAATGACGGCCTGATTCCCGTAAGATATCTAAACAGAACGCAAGGTGACAAATGGTCTAGCACATTTTGATAAGATTGAATGAGATAATTTGATGTAAATTGGACTCGTTTTCCATACGTACTTAGACTCGCATATGTCCGTTGTCCGTCGCGAATCCTGCCTAGTTCAGCCAGCCTAACTCAGTCCAAAAGCGCAAAAGTTTCCTGGGAACTTCACAGACCTGGCAAAGCGATCTCATTGGTTCGAGGATTTCATTGACATCTTAAATGGACAGATTGAATAAGATAGCTTTAAAAAATATGCATTTAAGTGTTTAGGCTAACGTTCTATTCCATCATATTGTTCGAATACGGCCCTTCTGTGCCTTTATTTCGCTTGATATGTTTTCATTTTTCGGTCTTTTTTAAAATAAGTAACAAACTAATTATACAAACTTTTTAAAGCTCTTTTATTTAAAAAAAAAACTTAAAAAATATACTTGTATTTGGTACGAAATTTTGAGAAACATCATTTCGGTCGTATACAATTAACAGTATTTTTTTGTCTTTTTATTACAATACCTAAGACAATTTAATGAATCGTTGTATAACTTTTAATGAACATATCTTCTCGAATGACTTTCGAAAACCATAAAACTAACTTTACATCTTTATAATTATCTATTATCTATTTTACTGCATGTGGCCTATGCGTGTTCCTTAAAAAGCTATTTTGGATTAAAATTTTATAGTTTGTTTTATTGTTAAAATGAAACAAAATGACATTTACGATTACAGCCAACATATTACCTAATAAAACTCTCTTCCCAATTCAGCCGGAGAGCCATTTGCATTGTGACAATTTATAGATAATAAAAATTTATTCATTACATTTAGTTTGAACTTATCAAAGTAAAAGCTCCAAAGGCGCTTTCGCCACCATGTTGTTTGTGCTTTGGCTGCATATATTTTTTGTAATCCTACAAATAAGTTTCCATTCGTACATACATATATTTCAAGATTTTTTATGACACCTAAACGATAAAGTCTCATATAAATTTTATTCCAATCTGTTTCTAGACTTAAAATAAAATGAGAGAAAACTTAAAATAATAATTAATTGGCCCTGGTGAGATTGTATACGGTTTTAATGTGGATATAGTGCTATTTGTACTAACTTGATGTCTTCCCCTATTCCCTCTACAAAAAACAGTAAGATTGTAAAGCCAACTGGTACTTTCAGATATCAGCGCATTTGAACAAACAAATTAGCACATAATTTTCAAGTTTAAAATATTACTATAGATTTAGTATTTATGAACCGATTGAAATAAAACAGATACTAAATGTTAAGTGAAGCTTACCACAATACATTAGTGAAAACCTCACCCAAATCGGTAAAGCCGTTTCTAAGATTAGCGCGCACAAACACACAGAAAAACAGTCAAAAATTCTAAAAATCATTGTTTTGGGTTTTATTGCGTTAGTACAGACCCCCAATAATAGTTTTTCTTAAATGTCTTCCATGTACAGACAGCTATCAGTTAACTTTTATTATATGTATAGATTTAAGTTAAAAATCACTAAGTCCACCGCCGAGCCGTCCAGAACAGAAGACAGTTGATAAAAAAAGCATATATAATAAATTAATGCTCTTTGTTTTTCGGAAATAATTTAACATGAGCTCGTGTTGATATATTGTGACATTACTTACCTGTCATTTTATTAAGTGACTTGGGCAGTTCTTAAAGCTGTCGGGAAGATTTTGTTGTCGCGATGTATTTTTGTATCACGTTTGCTGACATTTTGTCAGATATTTAAAAAACAAACGCATTCATATAAATAATACCTAGTCTGTAACCTCATCCAGCGCAATAAAGGGGCTTGTGATCGTTAAAGATGGAGCAATTCCTTTTTTGTTGACTTTCTCTGAACGACTTCCTGGATTTTATTAAGCAGTGCACGTTTAAGTGTTTGCACTTGCAATCATATATAACTCATTTTGAGTTTTATTACGCAATTTCTTATGAAAATGTATATATTTGTTTTTTAACGACACGTTTGGCTCAGTTTGTAGTACCCTACTTGCTGTGCTAGCGGTCGCGGGTTCGAGTCCCGCTGGGAATATTCATTTGTGTGATGAACGAATGTTTGTACTCTTGTCGTGTATGTTTATATTTATAATATATATATATATATATATATATTTAAAGTTATACATGTGTAGTGTATCAACTATCTGGTATCCATAGCACAAGCCTCGTAGCTGAACGAGGAACTGGATGATGCTGTAAGTTAATGTCCCATCATATTTATTTATTTATTATGCTTAGATTTTTACTCTGTTATAGTTTTAGTTGTGAATTTTATACTTAGTAAAACAAAAAACAAATCTAATTTATAATCTGTGTTAATTAGAAAACTTTAACATTATTCGCAATAATAATGTTAATACAACTTGATGGTTGTTAATAAAATTATGCACCACCCATTACAAACCTGTTCAACAAACCTAAATCAATTCAAGTAGAATAAATGCATTCTAAATAACAGACTCTACTAAATTGAAGACTTCACTTTCCATTACACGCAATTTATTCAAGAGGTCCGCTCGCTTCAACTCTTGACTATTCATGTGTTGCTGTCGTGTGGATAATTATTGAGCCTTAATTTGTTCTTGCACGCTATGTGCTTGTTCAAATGAATACATACTTAGACTTAAGAGAAATATTGCATATTACACAAAGTGCCCCCAACTCGTCTGACTGTTCGGGCCTTGGGGTAATCTCTGACGTAAGTACTCAGTTAATATTGTAATAATAGGATAATGGATAGTTGCTCAGTAATTATAATTCTCGTTGCTTTGATGCATATTGTAGATTAAGCATTTACTAAACTTTATATATAACTAGCGACTCACTCTCGCTTCGCTCAGGTTCGTTCTTAGGTACGTTTTAAATTAAAATGGATATACGAGTACTATGTTGCCCTTAAAAGAGGGTTTAGGCAATTTATTTCCGTCACCTCCAACAAATATCGTTATATTTTAGCCAATGTATACAAAAACATAACAAATTATATACTAAAACCACTTTATCCATTGGTGAAAACAGCATGAAAATCGGTGCAGTAGTTTTTGAGTTTATCGCGAACAGACAGACAGACAGACGCGGCGGAGGACTTTGTTTTATATTATGTAGTGATTGCTGCCATTGTTAAAGGTTATGGTATAATTTTTATGAAACACTAGCGACTGGCCCTCGCTGCGATCGGGTGCGTGCCTAACAGTAGACAATGTGTCACCCCAAGGATGGTTTATACATGTACTTAATTCCATTCAAATCCGTCCTACCGTGTTAGTCTGAAAGAGTAATAAACATACATACAAAGTTCCACATTAGTAATAGTAGTCAGATCTTTTATAGTAATCGTTATTTTTAATATTGTAAAGCGAAAATGTGTGGGTCGACTCATTTTTTGTATAGCGCTACTTCTTATGTCTTAAGTGGTAGGTATACAGGTATAATATGGTGGTTATATTACAGATACTGGAGCGAAATGAGGGCAGGTCAATATTTTTATTGTTTGTACGTCCGTTATCCATAAAATAGGGAACACATGTTAACACAACTTAAACTACTAAGACCAGTATATGTATAAGTCTATAGTATAGGTACATACCTATAGGTTTTGTTTTCAATAATAGGGTCACTCTTGGAATTGAAAAGAACTTCATAAAAAAGACTAAGAAAATAATGTAAGTATGCCAAGTACTGAGAAACAGCTAATAAAATAAACCTAAATTGATGTCTTTAATATCGATTATATAAATACTTCAATTATAAGCAGATGTCACGTTTACACAAATATATGTGCGTGACAACATTTATCGAATAATCGATATTTATTATAACAATTCCCATCGCGTTAACACAATCAATTACACGCTAAATATTGAAACTGCCTCCTCTTTCATCTCTGACATCCAGCTTAATGTTCCATTTTAATTAAAACTTATGACACACGAACCCCTGCGTCTATCACACAATTCTATAGTAATACATGCGCCCCTATTTTGACCTCTTTTCTTAACCAGTTTATTATGACCCACCAAGTATTTATAAAGTGAAAAGAAATATTCCCATTTGAAAGTTCATCCTTTTTGGTCTCGTATAATCCTAACAATTCATCGCTGCATGAATGAAGGCCATGTCAGTTTATCAGTCGTATTTTCTATGGTGTCATGGTTATTTCTTCATGGCACTATCCATTCAAGGTGAAATTTTTCTATTTTTTTTTTGTTTAATGTGCTTCTGAAGTTCTCACTCTCTTGATCTTTTTTTTTACAAAGCTACGTTTTTAATCTGTGATCAAAGCGACACTTGTTTGTTTTAATTTGTTTTATCTACCTAATGATATTCATTGTCTTCATTGTTGTTTATCTTGTTCAGGTTTTATCCTTAATAGAAAAAAATATAATTATATCTATATACTACACTTTATATATTATCAAGGTACTTAATAGTATTAAAGCCAATATCTTTTGCAATACTTAGAAATTGTAAAGAACTAAGAAGATTTCATAAATATATACGTAGATATATATGTAAATGGCGTCTGAAAAAAAATATGTTAGTGGTTTAGTTAGTTTTAGTTATTTTCGTTACGACACTTCCTTAGGAAGTGATTGAAACACAATACTGTTGATATCCAAAATTTATTATAAAACAGCTGTGTTTGATTGAGTGATTGTAGTCGTAACATTTTTTATTGACTCCAATTGGTTACGATTACAGAGACGATGGAGAATTATTCATTTTATAGACAGAGTTCGTATATAATATATTTGTTATGGGATATCATTAAAAACTACCATAAAGCATATCATTTAAAATCTAACCATAAGATATCATAAGAGTTCAGATATAGAAAAATATATGAAATTTTTAGCTATGGGTAATGATGAGATCGGATGGCTGATGAGTTCTTTTATTTTAAACTACTGGCTTATCCTCGATTCGTTCGAATTTGCGCCTTTTGCCTTTGTAATATTACGACCCCAATTCGCTTGACGCCTTAATTACAAAATATCATCATTGGTTAATAAGAAAATATCTTCATTTTCTATAAATATGCCGGAATAAATCAAACTTTTAGCCTCTGTTTTACCTCTTTTATGTTTATTTTGGCGCTTATGTCTTTTTTCCAATGTTCAATCTATCTACCCACCAAAATTCATATAAATTGGTTCAGCGGCGCTAACGTGAGAACGACGTAACATAGAAACAAAGTTATTTTATACATTTATAAGTTCGGATAATACTTTCTACATATATTCGTAATATATACTATTATTTATAATATATAGTATTTGGAAATAACTATGTATAGAATAACCTATATTTGGAATCAGTATGAACACATGCAAGCTCCATAGTGTCGTTGAACGCGACACTAATTGAATGTATCGTGTACTGTGTACTATTAGTTTTACTCGTGCTTTATATTGAAAGTACTATGATTAATGTGTTGTTAAGTGTTGGTGTACTATATGCACCCGAAGACTAGTTTTTACTGTCGACTTCGTGTGTGTGTCTGTCTGTCTGTAACTATATCGTGTATACACTTGTGGTACATTCATCAAAAAACTATAAAAATCTAATGTTGTTACTTTAAAATAAGCTATTTTTTGTTTTTTTCGCGATTTTGCTCTTAAGGTTTTTACTATGAGTTTTGGGTTATGATGTTCGCTGTACAGCTTTTGTAATGTCGGAAACTAAAAATCAAAATAAAATCGCGAAAAAATTTGAAAAGATGGTTTTATTTCAAATTTTATATTTTTGCCGAGTTCTTCAACAGTACGTAGTACTAGAAAGCATTTTTTGTACCAATTAAGTCTACAATGACGAAAGTAGTATAAACGTGAACGACTCTAAAAACAGCGACTTACTCCATTGTCGTTTTAAGACATTCATAATAAATCCATATTGAAATTCAAATATCCTCTTAAGTCTTAGGACATTCACCTAATCACAAAAATGTTAAATCATAAGAACACTATAACTTACTATATTCTGATCTATGTATGTGTGTATCATAATTTGTTTATTCATGCAATAGAAAGGAATATGTTCTAGTTTATATACTCACAATGAGTTTTATTTATGTAGTTTTAAAGCAAAATAGAGGTTTCATCAGATAATTTAAAGATGCATTCTCATGCTGTGTCCATTTATATTAGAACCCTTACAATTCATATCAATTCAATTACAACTGTGGGTGTGTCAAAAGATAATATGAAAAGAATTATGGGATCTCGCAGTGAGGAGCGTGAAATAAACAATATTTTAATTACAAAATACTCATTCATTTTGATATTCTCACCAAAATAAGGGTTTCACAATCAAAGATGTCGGAACTTTACTGCTAAGTCTACGCTGTTTATATATATGTTGGGATTTATCTCTTGAACTATATATTTTGTCTTTAAAACCACATTATTCATTTGATGATTGATTGTTTGATATTTTTACGTAATAAAATTTGCTATGGCGGATTCGTTTAACAACTCCAGGTAAATTTTTAAGAAATTAATTAAATTTCTAAGAAGTCTATTGTTATCTGTAACGCCGGTGCGTCCGCGACCGTGGAGGGATTAAAAAATAATTAGAAAATAAATAAATCAAAGATACGGTTATTTTTCCATCTGCAAATATTATTGTAACAGAAAATTTTGGAGAAGAATTTGAAAGTATATTTCAAAATACGCAATACAATGTCGTTTTCTATGAGTTGTCGATTTTTGTTTTTGATCCATGGTAAAACAACGAGTAGTTTAAATTGGCCAGGTGCCACTTCGACTCACCCTACTGGTTTCAACCGCTATTAAGAATACAAGCCCTTTTTTGTATAAGTAATATTTTAACACCTCAGACTAAAAAATTATAAAGACGGAGTTCGCCAAGTGATTAGGTGCTTATGCTACTATTCTCGATCTTGCCATGAGATCGTTTACTCTCTTTAAACAATAAGAGTAACGAGACTCAAACCCGAGAACTCTGTCATATGGACGTGCAATTATGTCACGGATCTTTATCTTTTAAAATCTAAATAAATAAATATGCTGGGACATTAACACACAACACCATTTAATTCCATGGTAAGCTACGAGGCCTGTGTTATGGATACCAGATAGTTGATACATTACACATATATAACTTTTTAAATACATACATATTATAAATATAAACACCCATGACTGGAGTACAAATATTCGTGCTCAAAACACAAATGAATGCCCCCAGCCTGACTCGAACCCGCGACCGCTGGCACAGCAAGTAGGGTCACTACAAACTGAGCCAAACGTGTCGTCAAATAAAAAATCTGAATATTTATTAACAGTTACATAAAAAAAAAACGTTTTTACTACATCTGTCTATAATGGTTCTATTTAGTAATGACCTAAACTATTCTATACCTGTACAGTGAAATATTGTCACGTCCTCTTTGCATAGTTCTCAAGTTGTAGATATCGTGAAGCAGCATTATTTCAACGAAGTATAAAATATCACGTTAATTGTTTGTTGGCAAAGCAATGCATTGCAATTTGAGAGACGTGTTGATTTAGAGATTGCACTTCAGAATTGTCACTTGTTAAACGATATGTTTGCTTCCAGCTATATATTAAATTTACATATACATATATGGATATAGTACAAAGTATCTTGCAACAAAGAGTTAAGTGAAAATGGCGTGTGTCTGAGCTCTGACCTAAATGATTATTTATTGTACCTAATGCACTGATAGATTGAGAATGGGGAAATAAGAAGTTTGATTAATGTTATTTGCTATTCACCTTGAAGTCAGTAGTGTTTTCTATAAAACCTAGATTTATATAGGGAAATTCCTATATATACGCCCATATTGTACGTTCTATATGCATTTTATTGAATTGATTGATCCATAAAATTTGTTATGACTACGCCACGAAAGAATTTCGAGAGCTAGTCCTTGTTTTCAAATTAAATGTATCCACGTGCGAAGTGTTTTGGTTTGGTTCACGTTTTCAAAATATTGGACATGCTTATTATGTATTATGAAACCGTACTTAATTTGGGTCAACGAATCAAAATATTTATGAAAACATGAAAATTTAGCAATTTAAATGTTTAAAATCTGCACATACTTTAAAGAATCGTGTTAAAGATCGAAATTAACTCAGGAATCTATACATATAATAAAATTCTCACTGAGTGGTATCTGTACATTAAATATTTTTTGGAATATCTTATTGAAATAGTCATTGTTATCGATAGAGAGCCGAATCTATTGTTTTTAGAATTTTTGTCTTTCTATCTGGGAACGCATTACGACAAAACGACTGGACAGATTTTGATGAAATTTGGTATGATGATTGCTGGTTATCCGGGTCAACATACAGGAATAGGATATTTTTTATTGCAGGAAAATATCTTATCTCTGAGAAATCTATACTAAACGTTAAAACTCTCTAGTTCACTATAAAAATGTAGTATAGTACACTATTTTTGATAGACTTGTTGACTTTTTTATGTCTTATTAATTAAGGTTTCTTATGGCTTTAGTATGTTATTATCATCAATTAAGTTATCGTTACGAACCTATTGTTATTATTTGCGTCAGACACTTTACGCCTAGTAACTTACTTCCGTTATATCCAACCACCTAAGTAGTACTTAAATATCTTGCTTTATTTTGATACTCTTGATGCAAATTCGTTGGTGTGATTTACAGATAATTATTTACACCGTGTGAAAAATGATCAATGTATATTTACATATAAATAAATTTATTTGGCCGACTGTTTAAGAAACAAATATTGCAAATGGAGCCAATATGGTGATTTTTATCTATCTATTTGTATATACTCTCTAATCTCTAGAACGGGCGTTCACTAGCGAATAGAGGATGCAATGGAATGTGACATAAGCTGCTCTTTTAGGAAAATAGCAAATAGAAAGCGCGTTGCTAGTCTATAATATTGACCTGAATGAAAAAAAAAATTAAGTAAATAAATCATAAGACAAATCTAATTTGAGCTATGCCACTGTAGAATTATAACGAGTGGAAAATTTTATGACATACCTACAACCTAGGTCAGCGATTCCCATTTTTTTTGCCACGGAACCTTAATTGAACATATTTATTAACGGATCCCCATTTCGACAATAAATAAACTGATTGTGTTGTAGTTTGAATACTTATTTGACTTGAAAGAACAAATCATAAATGAAAAATATTAATATTTATAATAACATTTATTCTGCCAAAAATATAACCTTTATTTAATGTGATTAATGAAATTTTTTCACATATTTATTTACAATAACGCTAAAATTACGCTTCATGTCTGACAACGTTTTATTTAACTCTCAGACGGAACTTGGAACCACTGTGACCCTTCCACGGAACCTAGGGTTCCGCGGACCAACATTTGGGAACCACTGACCTAGGTAACTAGACAAAGTTTTATGAGGTTGTAAATTAACATTGCTCACTTTACAACAGTCACTTGTCTAACTTTGACTTGACATTAAATTTTATTAGAAAGCAAGTTAAGATTTATTATCTAGCTATTTTACAGAAAACCTAAAATAGTCGTCTTTACTTATAAGAAAGATAAAATTTTTCATACCGTAAATTACTCATACCGTAGTTGTATTTCTTTTATATATTTTAATGTTTTTGTTACTGACCGCCATGTGGTACCTAACTGGCGACTTAAACTGGCTTTGCTCTGATGCTTACCTAGGGGTCTAGGTACCTATCAGAAACCTGTGTTATACTTAAGTCGCAGTCCATCGTTTTAACGTGAATTGGTAACAAACATACATACACAAATACAAACTTTTGCTTTATAATAGTAGTCCGAAAAAAGATTCTTTAAAATCGCTAGCATTATTTTTAATCAAGATAAAAGTTTAATTTAATATCCAATACTATTATGCCTCTATTAACTTCATAGCCGATCGCATCACGGCTTTTATCTTTGAAATACGATTTTGAGATTGCTGTTATCTGAGTTGTATCTAAAACCAGTTGCGAAGGCTCGCAATATACGTACGCTTCACACATGTCATTAATTATTACCATAGAAATATAATATATATGAGGAAATGCAGCTGCTATTAATACGATTTTTGTCCTGCAGAAAAGAGCTATTCGCGCAATTTATAGTTTAGGTCCTAGAGTGTCATTAAGAGATAAGTTTAAAGAAATAATTACATTAACTGTTGCTTCTCAGTACGTGTACGAACATGTTATGTATGTACGTAAAAATATACACGAATTCCCCAAGAAGTGTGACATGCATAACATTAATACTAGAAGCAAACACGAACTTGTAATGCCTGTCACTCGTCTACACAAAGTCAGTCATTCTTTTTATGAACAATGTATACGCTTGTACAACCGGATCCCAGAAAATGTTCAAAATACTTCTATCGCCAAATTCAAAAAAAAAGTTAAAGAACGTTTGTGTGCTAAAGGCTATCATACAATAAATGATTTTATAGAAGATGGCACACCTTGGGAATGAAATGATCGCCTCTAAGCTACTTCAACTTGATAGAAATATTGTAAATTATAATTTAACTTTATAAAAAAAGATAATGAAATAATATTAGTCCCTCTGAGTTTCTTTCGCCAGTTCTTCTCAGGTCTAAGGCTTCTTCTTTCCGAACTGGTAGTAGACTCATGACGTTCAGTAAAAAATTGTAATAATTTAATGCTGAATAAAACATTTAGAATTTTGAATTTGAATTTTGAATATATTTTCAGACTGTTTTTATTGTGATATAAGACGTGAATGTTCAAACTATATTTTATTTAAACTTTTATAAACAAAATATCCATTGATGTACGAAAACACAAGAAACACGTGTGTGTAGCTTTTCAAAAGAGTCCTCAAAAAGAAGTGCCAAATTCGAAATTGTATTGCATTATTTTTGTTCAAATCTCTTTTTTTATTTTTTTGGATAACAAAATTAAAAGCACGTTTCGTTTAAAGAAAACTACTTCATGTGGTGTGCGTAAGCTCGGAAGATTTGTGTTTAGACAATTAGAACTTTCGATTTTTGAATTTTATTCTTTGATTTGACTTAACACTGTCATATTGACGCCAGTTTTGAAGATATATTTGTTAGGAAATGTGTATCTATGTTTTTTATGTATCAATGATAATCTATACTAATATTCTAAAGAGGTAAAGTTTGTGACGTTGTAGGGGGTAATCTCTAGACCTACTGAATCGATTTAGATGAAATTTAGTAAGAAGATAGTTTGAGACCCTGGAAAGGAAATAGGATATTTTTTATCCCGGTAATCATCCCTTGAGGGGGTGAAAACAGGGATGAAAGTTTGTATAGGTGATCAAGCTAGGGACGAACCCGAGTGAAGCAAGGGTGAGTCGTTAGTACCTGATAAACAGAAAAACTAAACAAAAAACTAAACTCTTTCTTTTATAGAAAACTACAATGTATATTGATAGGTATTAATTGCCAATTTTAAATAATGTGCCGTGAATTATTATTTAGCTCAAATTCTACTATTCATTTAGACTACCGTCGGGTCGTTCCGAATTTTATACTGTGATTGATATAATACTTTAGATTGTTTCTACTGCATTTTAATTTAAGCAAATTAGGTATACCTTACACTGTAATGAAGAATACTTAATGACGGCCAATTACCGCAGTGGATAATATAAAAATACATATATATTTCAAACAGACAAACAAATTTATTTTTATATGTAAACGTACTACAAAACGTAATAAAAACTTTATTACTTAATAAATAGCTATGCATTAAAAGTATCAAATATCATCTTATGTAGAGACAACCAGTTGTAAAGCCCGGAGGCTTACTTTCTGTACCTTTATCTCACTTGTCACTGTACAGTTGGGATTGAAATCTATAAAAGATAAGAGTCGTAAAGCCCTGCATTTCGTAAAGTAATAACTCGCTTGTGGCTTTATATCAATCATTTGCTGTTATTTTTTAGATTGTATTTATTGTGACAAGTGGCATTTTAATTTTTTTTTTAGTCATATTGTATTTCAATCTATAGATATTTAAAACTTTAGACTTAATTAGTTTACTTTAAAAGATGTTCTTTTTTAAAAATTTATATAGCATCGTTTTATTCATTAAAATAGAATTATAAATATTAATTCTCCATTTGCGAAGATATCGCGTAACGTGCTCACAACATATACAGGGAAATTAAGTACCTCTTCCTTTATGAAGTCGGTCAAAGAATCTTTATCTCAACTTACCTTACAAACCTTTATCTTTATCTGAATTAACAAGTATCTAAGAAAACGTATTTTGTCATCATCATCATCTCAGTCACTTAATATTCCTAGCAAACGCGTTACCACTAGGCATTTGGGCTACTGTCTCTTAAAAAAAACTTATATCATGAATATATACATCACAAGCATTGCCCGCGGCTCCACCCGCGTTTAACGTTTTACATTTAACCAAATTCTTAGGTTTTACATATTAGTTTACTCTTACAATGCAGATTTTGTATTTTTCTCAGAAATGAGATATTTTCCCGCGGTAAAAAGTGTCCTATATGTTGACCCGGATAACCAGCTATCATCATACCAAATTTCATCAAAATACCTCCAGTGGTTTTCTCGTGATGCGGTAACAGACAGATAGCCAGAGAAAAATTCTAAAAACTGTAGATTCGGACTCTGTATCGACAATAATGTCTATTTCGATAAGATTTCCCAAAAAATATTTAATGTACAGATTCGACTTAGTTACAATTTTATTATATGCATAGATTAAGTTTATTAATTCTTATTTATCTGTAACTAAGGTGTTTGAATAGACTAAACATAATGTATACTTTTATCGTCTTATTAAATAAATATCAGTCTAAGCGCAATAACGAACTGTCAGCGCCCGAGGGCCTTCAAGAAAGTCCTGCCAAGAAATAGCACGCTTCATTTTAAGTGTCATAATATTTTCACAGTCCTATTTGCTGTCTGCGAACATATTTCCGCGTATTTATAAATAGATAGACGTAACGTTATTGCCACAGTATAAAAATCCATTCAGTAGGCAATCGCCTATCAGTTTTGACGGAAATACAAATGCAAGGGTTGTCAATGATACCAGTTTTTCTTACCGACAAATCTCCTTCGTGTTTTCTCCATACTACGTGAGATTGGCGAAGTAATCTGTGCTCATCTGGCACGCTTTGAAGACGTTAACAAGAGAATTGACTTGAATGATAACAATTTTCATGGCGAATTGTTTCAAAATTAAAGCATCTAGTGACAGATTAGTTATACCCGTCAACCCTAAAGCCGTTTCCCAATGATCATATAAAAGACTAGCATTGCCCGCGGCTCCGCCCGCGTTCAGATGACTAAAAAGCCAAATTCTTAAGTTTTACATATTAGTATACTCTTACAATGCAGTTTTTGTATTTTTTCTCAAAAATGAGATATTTTCCCGCAGTAAAAAGTATCCTATATGTTGACCCGGATATCCAGCTATCATCATACTAAATTTCATCAAAATCTGCCCAGTGGTTTTCTCGTGATGCGATAACAGACAGACAAAAATTCTAAAAACTATAGATTCGGACTCTATATCGATAATAATGTCTATTTCAATTAGATTTTGCATAAAATATTTAATGTACAGATTCGACTTAGTTACAATTTTATTATATGTATAGATAGTATGACGGTCGGTATCGCGTCTTTTGTCTTTCCTCGCAAACGTAGCACGATTGCCCTGTCTAGAGGCCTTCGTTAGACGGCTGTAAACATTAGTATACTGTGGTTGACATAGTGATGGAGATACAAAGCCTTGGGCTTCTTCTTAGAGAAATTGTACACGACGTGTAACTGTCATAATATGTTAACAGTTTTATGCTCTGAAATTTGTTATAATTTATATTTTCTTATTATTCTGTTACGTAGGAACTTTTTGTTCTTTTAAAACAATGTAATAGTAAATTAAGGATTTATTTAAAGCCTTTACGTATTAGCGTTTATCTAAAAACTTCTGTATAAATTCTTTTGTAATGGATTTAATATATGAATATAAAGTATGTATATATTTTCTAGTTTAATTATTTTGTTTGTTGATTAAAATTTACTTTGTAAATGTCACTCAGAATGGATAATAAATGATTCTGATATTAAAAATACGTAGTTTAAAACAAACAAGAAAAACGCGTCTTTATCACGCTCTAAAGATTATATAAAACCCTCGTTACCTTAGCCTCGTCAAAACGATTCAATTTATCCTCAATTCGGGTGTACTTTTTTCGGTATTCAGTCACCCGACGACAGTTTTGTTGTAGGATAAAATACAACTTTTTAAATTACAGTTCTGTGAATGAACTCGTTGTTCAATTATTTTTAGGAGCATTATAATTTTGTAGATCGATAACTTTTTTCTAATATTTTAAAATCAACCATTTATGGTTTTTCATTTACATTACATAGTATATAATATGTAGATATATTTCATGAATAATCCCTAATTCTTTTCATAACACTGTCACGCTTGTCTAATGGATATCATTTAGGGAACGAACAAGTTATAATCCCGGTCGTATACATTGAGATCACTTGCTTCGGTCACGTTCCGAGTAAATCGATTTAACATCTGAAACATCTAAAATATATGTAAATATCAGATTATATTTAAGTAAAGTACCAGTTTTATTTATAAACTAGCAATGCCCGCGGCTCCACCCGCATTCAGATGACCAAAAACCAAATTCTTAGGTTTTACATATTAGTATACTCTTAGTGGGTTTTCTGTGATGCGGTAACAGACAGAAAAAAATCTAAAAACTATAAATTCGGCCTCTGTATCGATAATAATGTTTATTTCAATAAGATTTTCCAAAAAATATTTAATATACAGATTCAGCTTAGTTTCAATTTTATTATATGTATAGACTTTCATAACAGTAACAGAAGTAAAAAGTTTACATATTTATTATATACCTAGGTATATTTACAAATAGAATTTTAAAATGACCTATTTCAAAATGCTGCTTTCGATTCTATTGGCTAAAATAATTCTTACTAACTTTTATTTTTACAATAAAAACCAATCAACCAACACATATATGTAGGTACATAACTAGCGACTCACCTTCGCTTCGCTCGGGTTCGTCCCTAGGTTGTCCCTAGGTATGTGTTGGTTAGTATGGAATAGACTATATAATGATATATAGCCTTTAACCTTTCTTAATAAACGTTCTATATCTAATGCTAAAGGATTTTTCAAATCGAATTAGTAGTTCCTGAGATTAGCACGTACAAACAAACAAACAAAACACTCTGCCTCTACATAATATTAGTGTAGATTAAAACCTATTCCATTGACTTCTAAACTCCTTTCCACGCTTCCAATTTCCGAAAGGCCTGCGAAAGAAAATATCTATTAATAAAAGTATAAAAAACATAATGGTCGTGACCATCCATCATGATTTTAGTACTTTATATGGCTTAATCATGCCTTTGGTTTTACTTACTTTATAGCAACTCGTTTGCAAATTCAATACTGATCGCCTTCATAGATAAGATTGAAGCCTTGTTTGAACAATAAAGAATACTAAAATAAATAAACGCTCATAGCTCTAGGCACTGGCTAAAGGTTGACATACAATTATGTAAAATAGTATACTTCGTTTTTAAGTTATTCACGAATAATACTCTCCTTGCTTCGCTTTTTGCTGAGCTTTTAGTAACGCTCTGTGCGTGTCCCAGTATTTTTACTATAACCAATATTTTCAATATGTGCTATCACTATATGTATGATGGAAAGTTTTGTACAAACACGAAAATAAAACCGCATCACGTATCTGTCGTATGTCCTGTGTTATATTCAGCCCTTTTTAACGTTCCACCGCTGGGCACGGGCCTCTATTCAATGAGAGTGGGAATAGGCCATATTCCACCAAACTAGCCGAGTATGGATTTGCAAACTTCACACGTTCGAAAGGCAAGCGGTAATGATGTTTTAAATTATTCGCCATATGTCAGAGATGCGAGACCCGAGATTTGAATCCGCTTCACTCGGTTTCTCAAGCAAGTCCGTCACCACTGGGCTACCACTGCCTTAAGAAAAAACCGTGAACATATTTTTATGTTGGTGGTAAAAAATAAAGTGTAGTACCTTAAGTTATACTAAACAGTAACAATGCAACCAAGACCTATTGAATTGTACTTTGATTAAATTCTGAACCCGTACTCGATGATCGTGACCAATCATCAATAACGCTGTTTACGATGAATCTAAAATAGCGTTACTTCTTGTTATTGATATGCTTTCTCATAATAAAAAAAAATTTAAATAATTTTCTCTATATGCATCTGATTGGTAGTAATACTATGTTTCATGTATTAATGGATTTCCATATTGCTCATATAGTTTATTTGTAACTTTATTGATCCAAAATAATTAGTTTTACTGTATAAGATAATTATAAATAAATAAGTATAATAAAATTTAATTTAAAGTTACGTACGTATGTATTTTCCGTATCAATTCAATTACTTCATATTAAAATTAATTACCATTTGGCCCACATCGATCTAACAATACATTAGAAATTATCGCATATGTACTTATGTTATAAATTATAATTTGACTTCTACCAATATAAACTTTAAAGCTTTTATAACGCGAAAGTTTGTGAAGATAAAGTACAATATATTTGTTAATCTTTCACGCAAAATTTAGTTAACGGATTTGATGAAATTAGTTTTAGGACTCACCCTCGCTCCGCTCGGGTTCGTTCCTATTACCTACGTTTTAACGTTTAGTATAAATTTCTGATAGATGAGATATTTTCCCGCAGTAAAAAGTATCCTATATGTTGACCCGGATAACCAGGATCACCATATCAAATTTCATCAAAACCCCTCCAGTGGTTTTTCCGTGATACGGTCACAAACAGACAGACAGACAGACATGTATTCTAAAAACTATAGATTCGGTCTCTGTATCGATGATAATGACTATTTCAATAAGATTTTTCAGTTATAATTTTATTATATGTATAGATAACACATAAACATCTTATGAAGATATAGTAATACATTACAGTACTACACGAACGGAGTCGCGGTAAAATGCTAGTAATAAGTATGTATATATTATTCAATTTCGACAAATCGAAAATATGGATGGATGTCGATGACTTCAATAACACAAAAATTGGTCCGAGATTTTTAAACGTTAATTTAAAGTACGGTTAGTAAAAAATATAAGCGATCCACATCACATCTTAATCAGATGATCGGAAAGTAAACAATACTTAAAATATTGTTATAAAAAAATAATAAGTAAAAGACTACTCGTACTCTCCATAAGTATCTACCCTACGGCTGTCCAACCCGCTCTATAGACATAATTACTAAATTACACCGGCTTAGTATGCAAAACGTGAAAAATAAATATTTTCCAAGTTTATGATGGCAAGTGATTGTTATGCCGACGAATTTGGTATAAAAACGATTATCGACCATATAAAACTTGTTCTCGCTCAGCAACTTGATTGGATGATTGACGTATGGGCAATGATGGAGAAAGATCGTAATAACATGGTAGCGCATGTAAACATTCATATGATTAATATTTAAAGATAAACTTCAAAATGCAAGTAGCGTTTTTAATACGATTTTGGTATGTTATGTTCTTTTTTGTACGTAAAATAATAAAAATGGGTGCGTGTAACCTTTACGCGCGGTTGAAGTAAAACTTCTTTGGCAAATATTGCAATTAAATTACAACAAATCAATAATTAAATAACGCATCTTAGGCATATTACAGTCATATATTTATAGGATATCATATACGGAAAGAATATAATATTATATATTTGTCAGACAATAACAACGGTTACCATGGCAACATGGCAATGACATGGCATATCTCATTCTCTCACCGGCATAGTCCCTAGGTGACTTATTGCGACACACCAATCTCACATGTTCTAGAATAAAAATAGCACTGTTAATTTCTAGACTTTTCAGTATATCTATTATAAAAAATTCCGTTGCTTTATAGCTTGATGAACTATATTATAACTATAAATATATTATAACTATAAATATATTACATGCTGTTCAGTATAATATCTACACTTTTTGTTTCAATCCGTTGCTTTATTACTTGACCAACTATAATATTACTAACGTTTTTTGATTTATATTTACACACTTTTGATGTGCTCCAACATATTAAAATAAAATTTTGATAAATAAAATATAGATAAATAAACTTGAAGTGTCTGTTTGTAATGTCAAAACAACAGCGTTTTACTAAATGCATATGGAATTATATACGGTACTTATAAGAACAACACATTTTTTTTAATTTTTGTCTGTCTGTCTGCCTGTTTGTTCCGGATAATCACTGAAACGACTGGACTGATTTTGACGGGACTGTCACTGAAAAATAGCTGATGTTATAGGGAGTAACATAGGCTAATTTTATTTTAGAAAATGAATTTGGGTTCCGCTCAAAGAACTTAAAACGTACCTAGAGACGGACCCGACCGAAGCGAAGGTGAGTCGCTAGTGAAGTATATAAATATTCCTTTAAAGAAGTGAAGAGCAAAGTACTTAATACCAATCGCAATTCGTTTACAAAATGCAACACGCATGTCCCGAGGCAACGGTGCGGCGATCCGTCAAAGGCTTAAAAAGCAAACTGAGTTTAAAATATACTACTAATTTGCTGATAATTTACACCCTTTACTTACAAAACGTAATGGATATATTTATTTTTGCAATAGCAATATATGTTTGTCTATACTAATTACAATTATAAAGAGGTAAAGTTTGTGAGCTTGTGACGTTGTAGGGGGTAATCTCTGGATCTACTGAACCGATTTAGATGAAGCTTGGTAAGAAGATATTTTGAGACCTTGGGAAGGACAAAGGACTTTTTATCCCGGAAATCATCCGTTAAGGGGGTGAAAATGGGGATGAAAGTTAGTATGAGGAATCAACCTAATAAAATATAAGATTAAAGCTAAGTGCTCCAACCTCTTCTGGATATGGTTATGATTATGAACAGTGGTAATAAATTATTGTCTTAAAATCGAGCGAGTCTGTGCTACATGCATGTCTTCAACTGCATAAGAAACATAGTAGGTATTTGTTTCTTCGTCAACTTGTTGCCATTTTTTGTTTGTTTTTTTTTTTGCAGTGGAGGTATTTTTTTATGTTATGACACTTTTACCAAAGCAGTTTAATTACTAAATATCCTACACTTGCTAGTCTACAAAACTCATATTATGCCACAAATAAGCATTAAACGTGTTGCAAAGCCATCGTATGATAATGCTAAATTTATAGGCAGTATTTGCATAGAAAATTACGCATCATCGCTGGGTTATCTAGATATTTATAACTTAGTTGAAGCAATATTCATGTCTCATCTAATTCAATTCAATTTTGCAATCACAAAGCTGTAGAGGAAAAGGTTATAAGAAAATCTGTTGTAATTCTAAGGCCATTATAGCAATTTTCTTAAGTACACTCTTATTTTGTAATAATCTTAGATATCCTGCGATAATTGAACCGCACATTTCTCTGGGATATGACGTGATAATTGCTAATAATTTTACACTAAGGAAACAAGTTTGCAATATTCTATTTTGCAAGTTATTGATAAATATATATTGAAGGCACTAATGCTCTCGAACATCTAGTCTTGTAAATATAAAATAGCTGTAACTGATGGACAGATAACATACAGAGTAGTTAAATAGGTGAGTTAGTTATTTGGAATTTAGATTCATTAATATTTGTCTGTATGAATATTATAAATATGAAAGTTTGTGATATGTATGGATGTTTGTTACTCTTTCACGCCAGAACGGCTGAACGGATCTGGATAATTTGGCACAGAGATAGGTTATAGTCCGAAATAACACATAGGCTACTTTTTATCCTGGAAAAATATACGGTTCCCGAGGGATAGATTTGTTTTTGTTTTTCTAGAGCGAGCGAAGCGAGGGTGAGCCCTTATTATTTGATATGTCAAAGCTTTAATGTAGCTTTATAAAAATCTGGTTCTTCATATAAACTAATGTTATATCAAGAACCATTTTTTAGTTAAAATACCTTAGGGTTAAGTAAGTTAAATAACGTAGATATTCAAGCAAAGCAAAAGAATGTCACTAGATAAAAAATTTTAAACTCAGCACTCTCAACGTTTAGTTATTGAAATATTAATTTAGTTGTTTAAGTACCTACATCGATATTTATTTATTAACTAGCGACTCACCCTGGCTTCACCCGGTTTCGTCCTTACGTACGTTTTAATGGTTACTATTGAATAAAGGTACAAAATAAACAGTTATGAACTTTTCGATATTCCAGCTGTTTTTTTTGGGATTTTCCTATTTTTTTAAAGAATTATTCAAATAGCTCCAGCCGTTTTTGAGTTTTAGCGAGACTAACGAATGTCAATTGATTTTTTTATGTGTAGACTAGGTACGTTTTAACGGTTAGTATGGAATAGATAGTCAATCCCCTACTATGTGAAAAACAAAAACAAATCTATCCCACGGGAAGCGTACATTTGCCTGAATTAAAAGTAACCGTGTGCTATTCCATACTATAATCTATCTCTGTGCCAAATTTCATCCAGATCTGTTCAGCCGTTCTGGCGTGATTGACTAACAGACATCCATCCAAACTTTCACATTTATAATACTAACGGGATGGGATTCATTCAAGAAATAAAAATGAAAATACTTTGATACAATACAATAGCTTGAAAGTATTAATAATTATTCTTTATTTGTCCATAGGTATGCAAGCCGGATATTGACTGCATGTTACCGGAAAATAAGTGGCGGTACATAAGAAACTTCACCTGCCTCGGTACTGACGATAAATTGAAAAAAGAGATGCGTTTGTCTTTCCCGAGTGGCCATTCGTCGTTTTCGGCGTATACTATGATTTATTTTGCGGTAAGTTGATTTTTAATTGCTTTAATAACTTTATAAGCATGACTATTTTTTGACTGTGTACACAAGTGTTACTTTTTCACAGCTTTGAAAAGTACCTTAACAAATCTAATTTAAGTAATAGAACAATTATTTTTTTAATTTGACTTCAAATATGGTTTATTGGATAAGTAATAATTTTATTTTGTTCTTCAAAAAGATAAATTATGAAAAATATAATAACTATTGAAAAATTAAAGATTAATAAATAAACTATCACATATTATGGTGTTTGTTTTTTAGGCTTAGATCTTTAAAACTAAGTTATTAAAGTACAAGTTTTACTATATATGTAAAATACTTTTTTATGCAAAGATATTTAAAAACGATTTAATACTAAAATTAGGACCTAAACGAAGCGAAAAACTAGTGTTAATACCCACAAAAGAAGTCATGAATATTCTTTTGGCTCTACAATGCATAACAGGTACACTGATTTTATCAAAAAATTGATAATTATCTTCTAATATCCAGTACGTTATTAGTTTACGACCTATATATAACTGTATGGTTCACTTTGCAACTCATAGATAACAATTTAACTGTATATAATCATACTTGTTAGTACTTTAACACGGAACTGACACATTCTCCCCCATAACTCTATAGCGTGTCGATGTTTGTTCCGCCCCAATAGGTAATCGTAGGTAAAATTTACCCTAACAAGTAAGCAGATGTACGTACTCGCATGTTCTACAAGTAACTGGCATCTTCTTAGGCAATGAGAAACTTCCACCAGCGAGAATATTTAGTTTCGCTTATCAAAGATATACAAACGAACAGTAAACTTAACTCCGATATAAAAAAAACTAAAAATCCAATATTAAGTTATAAAAAAGTGGCAAAGTTAGCTTTTTTGTAAATAATTCTTATTTTTAAATAAATTTTACTAGGTAAATATGTAATATTACATTTTCACTATATATGGCGTTATTGTTAGAGTCCGAACAGAACAAGTTGCTATTAAATAATAATCAATTTTTACCTATCTGTCAATATTATAAAATGGTGTTTGGATTGCTTGTAGTCTGTAGATGTCGTGTCCAAAGCATGGTCTATATGTGAGCAACAACATATAGACCATGCTTTAGACACATACATAAGTAAAATAACATTATTTTTATCCGGGATCAAATGCGTATCAGCAGGATAGTAAAATTATTTAACTTATCAGTAAATAGCGTTACCCAAAAACATTAAAAGAAAATAATAACAATATTTACACGTGTGAAGTCGCGAATCTAGTTAATAATAAATAATTCAGCCCTTTTTGTAACTGCAATCACGTTATCCAATTGCGGGTTGGTGAACTTTACACGTCTTGTAGGAAACACTCGAGTTCTCCTTCTCTCCTCCCCGTTTGCCTTTAATGTATAAGCTAATTAATTATAATATATGAGCTAACTAACGACTCCCTTTCTTCGCTCGGGTTTGTCCCTAGTGAAAAACAAAAACAAATCTATCCCACTGGATATCTATCCCGTACACTTTTGCGGGTTAAAAAGTAACCTATTACAGACTATAATATATCTTGAGTATCGATTGAGTAACAACCATACCAACTTTTGCGTTTATAATATTAATAATCGGATTATCAATTAATCTATTCCAGTTGTACCTCCACAAGAGATTCTCGTGGCGAGGCTCCAAGCTTCTACGACATGGCATACAGTTTGTACTGATAATGATGGCGTGGTACACCGTCTTGACGCGAGTGTCTGATTACAAACACCATTGGAGCGATGTTTTCGCCGGTTTCTCCATTGGACTGCTTTACGCTATCATTGTGGTGAGGATTTTTGTTTTGTTAAATATCAAAGGCCTTAATTGTCTTTATATACAGTAACATTTTTGTCTCTGTTTTTTATATATATTAATACAATTTTTAGCATTTTTTGTCTATTTGTTCCGGCTAATCTTTTAAACGACTGGACTGAATTTGACGAGGCTTACACTGGTAAATAGCCGATGATATAAGGAGAAACTTATGCTACTTTTATTTCCACAGTTCACATTTGTATCTGATCTTCGTAAATCCCCGCGTCGCCAAACCTCGAACCACGACAATGAACTGACAACAAACGGCAACTCCCGGTCGGCTGGTTGGGGGGTTTGACAATCACCCGTCCATAGCTCCCTCAACGAGGACCCCTGACCCCCAAACGTGTCATGGATATCTCATGAATATATGGACCTTTAATGTGAGTAATGAACTTGTAAATTAAACCCCAAATATCGTCTGGATGCAAATTAAGTGTTGTGGGTCAAAAAAAACCTCTTTGGGCAGCTATGAATTTGAATGACTCCTAGATACCGTTGACTCCCAAAAGTGGCATTTTAATACTGGTGTTGGATTAGAATTATGTAGTTGTGTATGTAGATATGGAATGCATATCGAATAAATTTGGTTTAAAGGTATTCTTAAATATTATATTAGAAGCAGGACTCGGTTATGCCAAATACAAATTTTTGTTTAAATACAATTTCAGTACATATTTTTTTCGCATTATTTTTAAAACATTAACAACTGAGACCAGCTTAATAAACAAACGCACCGTAATGTATTTAAAAGTTAACAGTAAGTAGTTCATTATTGTAATATTTATGTAATGATAAAAAGAACGAAAATTATATATATGTATAGTGTATATATCTATTCAGCCCTTTTTAATGTCCCACTGCTGGGCACGGGCGTTCCTTCCGGTATAATGTATACATAGAGTTAATATGAAGTACTAGCGGTTTCCTGGGGATCCGCCCGCATAGTATATTAATCACCAACATATCATTTACTAAAACCTTCTCCGAAACGCTGCATCTTATGGTATGAGTATTGTTCCGATTGGTTCAGTAGTTATCGCAGTATAACCGAACAAAACAATCGGCTCTCCATTTATTAGTATAGATGAGATAGCAGCTAAAGAAAACATCATCTATAGAAAAAATCAATATTAGAGACGTTTTATTAAGAATATGAGAATTTAACTTATGATTAGTGATTATGGAAAATGGTAAGCGAAGTATGGTAAACGACGGGAATTGGAGTATTCGTAGTAAGACTGTGCAGAGTGCAAGTTGTGATAACATGTTATTTTGAATGTTGTTTCGGTCATAAAATCTTTTGTTAAGAAAAAAATGTTTTTTTTTTATAATATTAATAATTATTATAAATAAGTATATTTGATTAAATTTTACGTATATGACATTATTATCGGTCAAAATCACAGAATTTCGCTTCCTTCAACTGTATTCAGCCCTTTTTAACGTCCCACTGCTGGGCACGTCCCTTCAATACGAAGGGGATCAGGCCATAGTCCACCTCGCTGGCCAAGTGCGGAGACTATACATGTTTTTCTAAAACTTACTAGGTTCTCAGAAATACAGTTAACACGATTTTTTTCCTTCTCCGTAACAACTAACTTAACTAATATAAAAATATTAGTTAAAATGGCCTAACAATGTAACAAGATTATCGAGAATATTCTAAAAAGAATCCTCAGAACAAAATTTCGTCAAAGTACTGACATTTATTAAAACGATCACATTTTGAATGTTAATAAGTAAAGGTTTACGAACTTGTGTAGCGAAGGCTAAGTTAAGCGATCTGCGTGACGGATAGACTTACATATAATTTCTCGACTCCCATACAAATGTATATTTCATATTAGTTATTTTGTGACATATAAGTTATTGTGTGTGTGTGTGCTTGTATGACAATATTATGAAAGTTTTTTGTCGGTTATCATATGTTATGTGTACGGTTTTAGATCTTATCGCTATGAATATAAAGGCGTTATTGTGTAAAAATATTATTTGTTTAAATATACCGCACATACTGAAGCAATAGAGAATTCACCAACAATACAAAAATATTTGTAATGTAATCAAGATTTTCGTAAATAGCAGATAGCTATTGTATATTATTTAATACTAAACAGTAGCATTTTATACAAAAATATTAAAAAATCAACCAACAAATAAAAACAGTAGAAATAATTACAAATTGTACTAGAAATTTCAATTATTTTTTTTTGTTAAATAAAAAGAAATATTACATACTACCATCGATCAAAAAAGTACTAGATACACAATCAGCAACAAAAAATGTCCTCACCAAATGAGCGCTCATTTGAACATTTGAGCGCGCTTTTAATTTTTTTATGAAAACAACTTTAAGCATTGTATTTAAGGTTCAATTTACATTGTTGTATATTTATTTCAACTTGAATAATTGCCTAAACACAATTGGTGACAGTTTCAAGAGAACTTTTGCATGGGATTGTGTATCTACTATAATTAGCTTGTATGTATGTATGTATGTATGTATGTATGTATGTATGTATGTATGTATGTATGTATGTATGTATGTATGTATGTATGTATGTATGTATGTAGGTATGTATGTATGTAGGTATGTATGTATGTATGTATGTATGTATGTATGTATGTATGTATGTATGTATGTATGTATGTATGTATGTACGTACATACATACATACATACATACATACATACATACAAGCACATGGTAATCTACACTCTACAGTAGTATCTACTAGAAAAAGGTTTTTTTTTATTCAACGATTTAAAACTTGTTGCTATAAAAAGTTTAGCTTTTTAGTAGTTTGCTGTAGCTTTTAGTTTTTTATCTACTTAGATGAAGTTCATCTATTTAATTTCAAACCATTTTTTTGTATGATCACATGATATTTATGTTAGGAGGCAGCTAATTCTTTAACTTATGTACTTGATTTAAACAGCTACTTCTAAATAGTATGTATAATGTATTAAAATATTGCGCTTCAAATGTATTTAGGTATTTATTTCTGACTAAAATCTACAAGTACAATTAAATATGTATTTTTACACATTACTTTAGTCAAGCTTTTTTGTAACTTAACTGCATTTAAAAAAAAACATTTTATGTAAAATCGTCGCTTAGCTTAGCTTTATATTAAAGCAATTAGTGAAATGCAAAATATTTTTTACTGTTCATTTTTTTTCTATAATTTTGTAACTGGAAATGTTTTTTTTTTATTACAGATTAAAAAATTATTTTCAATAAACAAACAAACTTTACCAACTCTCACTCGTTTAAGAGTTAAATGTAAAAACAAATGGTTTAGCGATTTGATAGGGAGGTTGATGATTTTTATATTTACATATACATTTAAAATGTCGCAAATGATTATTTTTCGTTTATATTTTTCATTATTTGAATGAACTGCTTAAAGTTAAGGGACGAAAAACTTTTTTTTTACTATACAATATGGCTCATCTTTTTTTTATTTGTAAATAAAAATTACCCAAGTCTTGAATTGGGGTTGTATTTTTACTCTGTGATATTATAGAAATGTAAAAAAATATTGCAGTTGTTTTAGTTATAACGTATTAATAGTATATTGTAGTTTTTAAGTTCTATTTGGTGCATAATCTAGATAAGTTCTTCGAAAATTGTAATTATTGTATCATAAAAGATTTATGTATATTTATAATCTATTATGGATTAAAAAAAAAGAAAAATATGTATTTATATCATATGTTATCTGTTTCGAAACCTTAGTCTTGTGAAGTTTTTGAATTAAAAATGTTTGAAACAAAGAAAATTCACAATTTTGTGTCATTGTCCGCATTTTATATTATTTTCTATATAATTGGAACAAATATATATATATATCTTTATATAGTTATATTTACTACTTATAGGGAATTTAAAATAATTCAACGATATTTATAACTTAGTCAATTATTTTATTTTTAATGTTATATTAAGGCCTAAAATGTAGCTATAGATTTTAACTAAATGTACAATATTTAATGCACCTAAATTATTTTATTATAATATGTACGAATAGAAAGCATTAAGCGAACACTGCCTACTACTAGTTTTGAGGCCGCATTGTATATTTATTTTTCATATATTATAAACGTAGGCGAGATATTTTAAAACGCATAATAAACACATTCTGATTCATATCTGTTGTTTTCTTTCATCATATTAACGAAGCCACGATAAATTTTTAAGTGAATATTTTAATATTGTACTTTGAAAGTACAGTTTTTAAATACTAATAAATTAGAAAAAATCGTTTTGTATTTTTAGCCTATTTATTTATTAAAGAAACTCATGCAATAATTCATTATAGAAAGAGAGCCCGATCTATGTGGTGGACCCTTTACTCTTTTTCCAGGCGAAATATATTTTTTAAACTAAAACCAACCAAATATCAAAATGTAGATCATTTTACAACAAATTTAATTATATAGGGTTGTGATACCAAAACATCTCCAGACTAGAGGTTTTTTAATTAGATAAAAGAAGCTTACTTTGCTTATTAGGTCGGAATCCATACAGTTTAGATGCAAAAAACATTCTATATATCTTTATATTACGTAAATAGCACTATTTAATTTAAAAAACATAAATACTCTTTTTTTATTTAATCAGGAAGTGTGCACTGTGCAATGGTCGAACTTTTAACTTATAGCGCCATCTCTCAGATGTACAAAAAACTTACAGTCTAAGCTTAGTTTCTTATGTCATACATAGATGGCGTTGACTCACAAGGAAAACCTTTTCAATATACAAAATGCTGACGTCAGTTAAATTACAAATTTAAGGCCATACGGTATTAAACTTTGTTTATGTTACATTTTAACAAAAAAAAACGAAATATCATTAAAAAAACTTTCACGTGTGAATTCTTGGACCGGTAGAAAAATATTTAGTTTGCTTTTCCATATATATTTAATATAGAACTTTAATCAGTGTTTTATAAGGATCAATTTTCTTTACTTTGAAAGCCTTCTCTTGCAATGACAGCGGTGACACATGTTATATTAGAGATTACCCGTTTTATCAACTTAGTTTATCATTGGGAAGCCGTTTGCGAATCGGAGTGTCGTGCATTTAATTAATTAATTATTTTCAATGTTTCCCTGTTACTTATAATAGCGGCCTCGATCGCTTAAAGTTGTTAATTTTTTTTTGTGTGTTTTAAAAATGGCTGTGGATAAATTGATTTGGAAGATTATATTAGATATAATTGTATTAGCATGTGGTAAGTACTTTTTTATCTTAATTTTACGAAATATTTTTATTTGCATCCGTTTCCTTCTTAGATAACATAGTGTACCTATATAGTGTACATACATAGTGTTTTATAGTTCATTTACTAATCAAGAGTAGTAATTTTTGGGCAAACTAATGTATTAAAGTGTATACATACCTAAGTATTATATTTATTATAATACTAACGACTCGAACTCACTTCGTTCGGGTTCATTTCTAGGTACGTTTTATCTTTTAACGGTTAGTATGTGATGGAATAGATATAATCGATCTCTTGCTCTATGAAAAACAAAAACAAATTATCCCACGGGAACCGTACATTTTTCCGGGATATACGTGCTATGTGCTATTTGTTCTTCAGACTATCATCTATCTCTGTGCCAAATTTCGTACAGATTCGTTCAGCCGTTCTGGCGTGAAAGAGTAACAAACATCCATACACCCAAACTCACAAACTGACATTTATATTATTAGTAGGTATATATTAATAATTAATAGGATTAAATTATATTATATACTGATTGAGTAACATAACTTTCGCATACATATTTAAGTATAATATTTATAAGATAAACTTACATTTCTTTATAAATTAAAAATGAAAAAAACCCCTACGCAAATTAATTGTCATTTAACGATTACACTGGTACGCGTGAAGCACTTAATCGAGTAATCATACGCCAAAATGCCTTACATCATTATGGAAAAGAGCTGATACTCTTACACTGCTGGACAGATATTAACCAAACATAACGTGCTAAGAACCACCACAAGGAAACTGGCTCTCAAATGAAAAAAACCGCATCGAAATCGGTCCATCCGTTTGAGAGCTACGATGCCACAGAGTGTCAGTGTCTGACACACACACACAGAGATATCGACGTTAAACTTATAACACCCCGACCCCTCTTTTTGCGTCGGGGGTTAGAAAAACTGAAATTTTAAACGAAGTTAAGCTTGTACACGAAGTATCTAGATATATTTCGTAAGTTATGTTTGGGATACAATAGAAGCCAATTAGGTTTTCAGTTTTTTTTTATTTAACTAGCGACTCACCCTCGCGTCGCTCGACTTTGTCCCTAGGTACATTTTGACGCTTAGTATGGAATACATGTTTTTTAAAATATATTACTTCTTGATATTTTCCGATATTTTAATGGTTATTCTGCTATTCGGGCTGAAGACAAAAACAAAACAAAGATAATAAAAATCGGTCCAGCAGTTCTCGAACAAACAAATAAGTGTTGTAAACCCCGACCACAGATCATTATTATAATACTTCCCGAGTTTGTTATATATATATATATATATATATATATATATATATATATATAATACTTCCCGACTATATATTAGATAGTGCTAAATCAGAATGGCCTGTGGGATCTTAAGAAGGAGTGATAATCTGGATGAATTAATAAAAACTTTAAAAAAAACGATTTCCAGGCACTAAAATGTAAAAAGATAACTAAACGGAGGTTTTCATTTAGAATAGATACCTAATCAGATATTTTTGAAGTCGGTGCCAGCCGATGCAAAGCAAATGTAATATATTTCGATACACATATAAAACACATATTTACCTATTAGATATTCATATCTTAAAATATTGTCACACTTAGGCGTAGAATATGTGCTCGAACTATACATTGAACTTTTGTGTAATGAAAATCGATTTACAATTATTGGTGAAAATATCCCGTCACATAACCAAAAAAATAACAGACGAATTGATGCCTTCTTGAAGTCGATCAAAAAATATAATTACAGCTGACCCATATCATCCCACTGCTGGATAAAGGTCTCCTCTACATTTTTAGGCTTTATGGCCCTGCGCCAGAATAGGCCAGTTTATATGCAAAAAATATGCATATACTAATATTATAAAGAGGTAAAGTTTGTAAGTTTGTGACGTTGAAGGGGGTAGTCTCTGGATCTACTGAACCGATCTATATGAAATTTGGTAAGAAGATAGTTTGAGACCCTGGTAAGGACAGAGGATACTTTTTATCCCGGAAATCATTCCTTAAGGGGGTGAAAATGGGAATGAAAGTTTGTATGGGGAATCGGGAATCGAGTCGCTAGTAGTATAATAAATTTAAGTATTATATTACTTTCATATAACCTTTACATTTCAAACGTTTAATCAATATATTATAGCACTTGACATGTGTTTTAATTTACAAAGATAAAGCCGCACTGACCGCCAATATTTTTATAGCGTCAAGAGCACTCGCGTAGATATGACAGCAAACATGTTCAATGGTATGTTTATGTACATGTACATAGGTATATGTACCTACGTCCTACGCCTTATTTAGTGTTTCATCCTTCCTTATGTACTAGGTCTCCTTTGATAAACACAGAGGTTGTATGACAGCGACACGTGAATTTAATAATAGTTTATAGCTAGCAACACACCTATCGTATTAACTTCATTCTAAACTTTAATCAGTTACGAGGGGTGTTCAATAAAAAGGGAGAATGAGTATGTTGCCGGTAACTTTTATTAAATGTTGTTTTATTTTTGGATATAGTCCCAGAAAACAGAGCCCATAATTTTGACGGCGGAACGACTCACCTTAAATTTCTTAGAGGTTGGAGACGATGGTATTTTCCAAGTCATAGAACGTTGAAGCCACGTTTCATCCATAGTTATAAATCGAGACAAAAACGATCAGGCTGTTGTTGTAACAGTTCCAAAGAAGCTCGAGAAATATCCAGCCTGGTTTATTTTGTGCATCGGTAAGCATTCTGAGGACCCAGCGCACGGATACTTTTTTCATCCCCAAGCGTTCATGTAAAATGCTATGTACACTACCAGTCGAAATCTTTGTTTCTTCGGTTATAAAACGTATCGTAACACGACGATCTGCTTAAACAATTTTTGGACTTTTGTGACCATTTCTTCAGTCGCTGCCGTTGTGGGGCGGCCCGAGCGATGATAATTTTTGGTGGATGTTCTTCCACGTTTAAATTTAGCGCACAAATGTGCAATTTTAGAATACGGTGAAGCATTTCCTCCTAATGTATCCTGTAAATTTTGATTAACTCGTTCCGTACAGGAATTTTTCAAGCACAGATACTCAATAACCGCGCGCAATTCATTTTTTTTTTTCATTTTAGACAACACGCTACAACAGGTTGTAGACAAGAGACTTTCATTTTCAACCGACTTCAAAAAGGAGGAGTTTCTCAATTCGACTGTATGTTTTTTTTTTTTAGGTTTGTTACCTCAGAACTCCGTCATTTATTAACCGATTTGGACAATTTTTGTTTTGTTTGAAAGGGTATACTTCCAGATTGATCCCATTTAAATTTCAAAAAAAAATACCACCCTTAAGGGTGGAAAAACAACTAATGATGAATTTAACCTACTTCTAATTGTCATATTGACTTGAAACTTTGCAAGTATTTCTATTTCCGTTGATAGTACAGTGGTTCGGTGTTGACCTGATCTGATGGCAAGGCCAGAAGGTGGATAGGTGGAACTCTTCAACGGCTAATAGTAGATACTTTGAGTTTGGGCTTATTTTGTTTGATTTGACAAGCCTAACACGTTAGAATCCTTACTATGCTACTACTGTCTACACTAAAAAGAGAAAAATAAAAACTTTTTAACAAAAAAATAAAAACCGACTTCAAACAAAAGCACTAAAAAGTAAAAAATAACTGATTGGTAGTTTTCTTTTACTATACATACCTAATCAAATATTTTCGAAGTCGGTGTGCTTTGGTTAAGTAATTAAAGCCTACCTATTAAATACATACCTAATCAAATATTTTCGAAATCGGTGCCAGCCCATACAAAGCAAAGCACACCGACTTCGAAAATATTTGATTAGGTATGTATAGTAAAAGAAAACTACCAATCAGTTATTTTTTACTTTTTAGTGCTTTTGTTTGAAGTCGGTTTTTATTTTTTTGTTAAAAAGTTTTTATTTAGAAATCAATATATTCCAGCTCTACCAGTATTAACTTTTTTCGGCTCCAAACAATTTGTACCTCATTCTCACTTTATAATAAACGCCTTACGTCCTTCAAGTTTCAACATATTAAGCATATGCATTCCAAAAGAAATTGTATAAATGATAATTTTAAAATATATATACATACATTATATGTCAAGAACTAATATTTTCTAAGCGCATAAACAGACTGACAGAAATAGCGACTTACTTTTATACAATTTTTATGTTTATTTTATACAATTTTGCCTTGTTCTCTTTAAATTACCTTTTTATAGTTTTCTATAAGTTAACTTCATAAAACTAATTCCGTATAAATATAACATTTGACCGACATCTTAAAAGCAATAGAGATTTATATGGAATGTGACGCGATATTTTCGCAAATTTTGAACCGATTTTAATATTTTGTTAAGTAATAAATTATAGGCTACATTCTCCAAGGTTGTACCATATAAATTTTAAGAAAAACATATTTTCTAAGGATAAAATAATAATTAAAATACATTTAAAGTTATTTGTATATCGGTGCGCCTTAAAAAATAATACGTTGAAAAGTTATTTTAAATAAAAATGTTTAATTAAATTTTTTTACCAGCGCCAAGTGACCAAACAGTCATATTTGACATTTTATTTTAGCATATCGATAAATGTTATTTCGTGTGCAGGCGTTTAAAAGTCCCGTCATGCGTCCTTGAGAAAAGGCAACGACTTATGCGTTTTATATATCTAACTGTAATGCTGTTTTTGGACCCGATTAACTTATATATGAATAAGTAACATATAAGTAAAGTTTTCCCGCGGCTCCGCCCTGCTTTGCTCCCGAAGTTCGTAACGTGATACTAGATAGCCTTTTTTTTAATATTGGGAAATGTATTTATCCATACCACCTATAGACTTACATAAGTACTACCCACTAAAACCCACCAAAACCTCCCCCGTCTTAATGGGGCATAGCTGGATCGCTTACACACTTAACCACGACGCCTCGACGTCAGGTCTGCCGAAGCAGACCACAACAACAATGTGGCTGCTCTAACGGTCCATTCTGCCGTCAAGAGAAGTACCAGGAGCAACTCATATGGCACACCGCCCACCGAAGTGAGCCTCACAGTGCGTTTCTTGACTTCGCGCCCGGCTAACTTGCCGGACGCTAATGAGTATATATTATTATAGTAAGGATAGAGCTATGAAAATATACCTAACTATACCTGAATCACAGGTTTACCATTTCTCCTTAAACGATGTATAGATAGATATATATATATATATATATATATTCATAGTGATATAAATTATGATTCATCAAACATTCATCACCAAGTGTAAAAGATAGATAGGTATATTTGAGAACGTCATACATTGTACACTCGTATCTAAATTCGACATAATTTTAGTTCAATCCGTATTATACTTCACATATTTTTTAATTTTATAAATGTGAAAATACGTTTGTTTTTATCTTTTTTTTATCGATTTACATGGGAGTTCTGGCCGAGAGAGAAGTTCCCATAGTGTATTAGTGGAAAAAGTAAAAAGTGGCATGGGGTTTCATCAAAACTAAAAAAAATGTTGAACAAAAAACTTATCAATAGATGGCATCATACATACGATGGATGATATTTTTGTTTACGTATAAAAGATTTAAATTTAAAATTTATATTTACGTATAAAAAATAAAATATTATGACACATTGTAGATTAACGCCATCTATTGTCAACATAGTAAGACAAAAAAAAATAAAAAACAAGAAAAAAATAATATTTTTTTAGTAGTAAAATTGTAGAGATCATAATTGTGAGTAAATAATAAAAAAAACAGTAGTAAGATTTGTAACCTTTTATAATACGGAAGGGGCAATGCACCGTGAAATTGGTGTTTAACCTCGATCCGCTACGCAAAGTGTTTTTACATAATGAAAAATATACTTGTTATTAAATATTTGCTTCTAAGTAGTTTTTTATTGTTTTTAAGACAAAGACTGTAGTTAGGAAATAGTACTTATATGTGAATAATAAATAATGTGTCATTTACTTCTGACAAAATGATAACACATCGCTATCTTATAATACATATACAAAACAATCATATCTGATATTATAATATAACTATAATCTATACATATAATAAAATTCTGAGTCGAATCTGTACATTAAATATTTTTTGGAAAATCTTACTGAAATAGTCATTATTATCGATACAGAGGCCTAATCTATAGTTTTTAGAATTTTTATCTGTCTGTCTGTCTGTCTATCTGTCTGTCTGTCTGTTACCGCATCACGAGAAAACCACTGGACAGTTTTGGTCAAATTTGGTATGATGATAGCTAGCTATCCGGGTCAACATACAGGATACTTTTTACCCCGGGGAAAATATCTCATTTCTGAGAAAAAATACAAAAACTGCAATGTAAGAGTATACTAATCTGTAAAACCTAAGAATTTGGTTTTTGGTCATCTGAACGCGGGCCGATTTCGGCCACGGCGGCGAATTTTACTGATACTAGTCAGGTGCGCAGGAGATATTATAGTGCACAAGTGTACGCACATACACATCTTGCACTCTCTATTCCTTTTACTCTCAGAATTCGATGGGTCGATGCTTTGACATTCGCGGTGAAAGTTAAGGTACAGGCTTTATTTGCCCTCCGAGGCAAGGGGACGAATAAAACACCGCCAACTCCCCAACTCCGGGCTACTACTGAGAAAATCATAACAGAAAAATTCAGTAAGTAAACTTGACTCGATCCGGGACTCGAACTCAGGACCTCCGGATCTGCATCCGTACATGCTAGCCATTACACCACCGAAGCAGTTAAAAATTGGAAATATAACTTAATCAGTCTAGAAAAAAATTCTAATGTACCTACAGTAAATCAAATCTTAAAAAGATTGTGTCCTTAATTTTTATTATTGTCGCATCTTTATTATTTATGTATTCTTTGAATACTTACTTTCTGTGTAAATGACCAGTCTAGTACCTCTACTTTCACTTAGTAGTAGTATTCAGCCCTTTTTTAACATCTCACTGCTGGGCACGGGCCTTCCTGCAATACGAGGAGGGTCTTTTGAAAACTTGTAAGGTTATCTCAGTCGTGCAGGTTTCCTCACGATATTTTCCTTCACCGAAAGACAAGTAGTAATCATGTTGAAAATGATACTCACATGAAAATATCAGAAATAAAGACCCGGAAATTAAACCCACTTCACCCCAAGCGAGCACGTCACCACTGGGCTACCAATGCCTCATTTCACTAAATAAAAAGTTTATCTTGTATTTCATTTACAACGTTGTAAAGTAATTAAAATTCGTCCTTAATCGCTAAGAACTTTTTTGTCTCATTCTCCTTTATATTATGTAAACAATGAATCATTGGTTAAATTGGCACAAAGTACTTTACAATATTTATCTAGGTATCACTGTGGTATCTAGTCATATTTATGAAACAATCAAGGTTGATGGCTGTTGTCTCGTGTCACGATATGACATGTGTCACTTTGGGATTGTCTATTAAACTACGTTAAAGGTTTCGAGTTCGATTCCCGTACAAAGTGAATGATTTGTGACCATAACGATGCTTAAATGTATCTATGTATAGAGTTTATTTGGCGATCACAATAGACCAGAAATGATCGCAGAGACACGATATAGCCGGCAAAATGAAATAAAAAAAAATAGAGTTTATTATATAATTTTAAATAAGCAATTCTTGTGCCTATATATTTATTATTTTAAGATTAGGTATTGCTTTTTTAAGTTTATCTACATAGGTGTCTTTTCTGAAAAAAAATACTTTTATTATAACTAATTAATTAAAAGACAGTTTCTATCTGCTCTCAAGCTGACATTGTCATATAGTACCATCTCGTAAATGTTTGTGGTACTTGCATTGTTGCCAATGGATGAACCTACTGAATGAGCGCCTACGCCGAGCGAAGCTCATTCACCCAAGAACTTAATGTGAAAACTTGACTCAACAAGTAACATTATAACTTATACGTCAGTCAACTTAGTTTACTCTGTGAAATTCGTGAATCCTGCACGCCCTTCCCCTTTCTTCACCATTACAGACACCAGCCCTATTTAAAAACTCCAATAGGATCCCATTAAAAGCGACAAAAGCCAACCAATAAATATTTATTGGTTTCTATGTGGCTTTTGTCGATTTTGATGGGGTTTCTATTGGAGTTTTTCAACAGGCAGATGGGTAGCTTGATTCGAACTATATCGAACCCGCTACCTGTCGAACAAGATCCCATCCTTCATCTTTGTATAATAACGTTCATGGTCATATGTATGCATGTATGTATAGACTACATATTTTTTGTATTTTTTTAAATTTGTGTGTTTTTACTTTTTAATCATCAAATTTCTAGTACTTGACAATATTGCCTTTGACAGGAAGTAGGCCATAAAGAGGAATTAATACTATCCGTATTACCTGTAATACAATGTACAAGCAAAAAAGTAAGGTAATGATAAGTTGATGAGATGTTGACTGTATTAGGCTGGTACTATTTCCCGTCTGTTCCAAACAATGTATGGAAGGAACTCTTTCTTGTATTTTAGCTATGACATAGACAATAAAAAATCTATTATAGAATCAGTTTACAATGAAACATGTAACATATACGACGTAGTATGAAGTATTGAGGATAATCTATACATATAATAAAATTGTAACCAAGCCGAATCTGTACATTAAATATTTTTTGGAAAATCTTATTGAAATGGACGTTATTATCGATACAGAAGCCGAATCTATACTTTTGTAGAATTTTGTCTGTCTGTCTGTCTGTTACCGCATCACAGAAAAACCACTGGAGGGATTGTGATAAAATTTGGTATGGTGATAGCTGATTATCCCAGTCAATATATAGGATACTTTTTACTGCAGGAAAATATCTCATCTTTGAGAAATATATACTAAACGTTAGAATAATAATGACCTTCTGACCGACTTCGAACACGGCGGCCAATCTCATTGAGACTAGACATCTGTGCACGAGATATTGTAGTGTGCACTGTTTTAAACCACGTAGTAAATGCCATATGCATTTTTTTATATTTAACATATTCGATGAAAAGTATATACCTATATCTAGAAAGAAAATAATCATCGCTTTTCTAAAGGTAAAATGCAAATGGCTAGGTATTTAAGTACTATATTTATAATACAAAGATTTTATATCTATGTAAGCATTTTATGTAACTTTATATTTTATTAAGATTACGAAGTATACGAGTACCTACCTATACAAGACATAAAACCACACGCCTCGTTACATTGAAACTTTATAGTAATAATGCCCTACACTTTACTCAATCACTTTTATATTATTATGTATTGCATACTACGGAAAGCTCTTAGGTATCAGAATGAACGTATATATATATATTAAATGTCAGACCCATAAAAATAAGCATCAGTTTTGTTAATCTAAACTATAAACGTTGTTGATCCATTATATCATATTCCTTATAATTATTATAAAAAACACAGGCAGACTACGACAGAATTTCACGACACGCTTGGCTCAATTTGTAGTGACCCTACTTGCTGTGCCAGTGGGCGCGGGTCCGAGTCCCGGAGCATTCATTTGTGTGAATGACTGATGAGCAAGAATGTTTGTACTCCAGTCATGGGTGTTTATATTTATAATATGTTTGTATTTAAAGTTATATATATGTACACTCCACATTTATCTAATCTGCTATCTGGTATCCATAACACGAGCCTCGTAGTTTACCCTGGAACTAGATGGTGCTCTGTGTTAATGTCCTAACATATTTATATTTATTTATAAGAATAATTATTTTTCAGACTATAGATAAGCTTCATATTCTATTAATCATAAAATCCAATCAAAACTGGTATATTTTTTTAATGTTTATTTAGTATTAAGTTGTACTTGTTTCACAAGTTTTCCCAAAGTTTCACTAAACTATTATAAACTTTCCAGTGGCAGTGCCCATACTAATGATACACCTATTTGCGGAACCCTACCAACGCGGCTACTTCGAGTCTGACGTGAGTTTGAGGCTGCCATTCAAAGAGCAATCAATATCTGAAGGCCTGCTGGCAGGTATCGGATTTGCTTTCAATATTGCTACAGTAAGTCCATTTTAGTTTTATCTACATATTCTATACTAGCGACTCGCCCTCGCTCCGCTCGGGTTCGTCCCTACTTACGTTTTAACGTTTAGTATAGATTTTTTCAGAAATAAGATATTTTCCCGCAGTAAAAAGTATCGCATATGTTGACCCGGATAGCTATTATCTTACCAAATTTCATCAAAATCTGTCCAGTGATTACAAGTTTTAACGGTCATTATAGATTCCTCAGAGATGAGATATTTTCTCGCAGTAAAAAATGTCCTATATCAGACAGACAGGCAATAATTCAAAAAACTATATATTCAGCCTCTGTATCGATAATAATGACTATTTCAATAAGGTTTTCCAAAAAATATTTAATGTACGAATGGACTCACATAGAATTTTATCGAGATAGAAAGTGCAAATCATTTTTTACGTGATTATCACTTGTGTTATGGTGAAGGAAAATATCGTGAGGAAATCTGCACGTCTGAGAGAACCTAGCAAGTTTCCGCTAACCCGCACTTGGCCATCGTGGTGGACTATGGCCTGATCCCTAATATTGAAGGGAGACCCGTACCCAGCAGTGGGACGTTACAAAGGGCTGAATACAAATAAAGCGTAAACCAGAATTTATGGTATTTTATTTATTATTTCCAGATAATTCTAGTCGAATTAGTTCGCGACAAACGAGGCAAGGGAATCGGTGACAAGTTCCTATCAGGCTCTCTTATATCGGGTTGGTTATGGGAGAGCTACACGACTATCGGAGTGTTCACTTTTGGTGCCGCCTGCCAACAGTTTACTGTCAACTCTACGAAATACGTAATTGGAAGGCTTAGACCGTATTTTTTTGATGTAAGTAATAAAACTTATTATATTAACAAACAATAATATATTAAAGCGAGATAAGAATTTCATGTAATTAGCAAGTTTTACAATTGCAGATCATATGTTATCGATTTGAGATCAAGCTAATAATGATATCGTTTTTTTTTAAATGGTCGCAGTGGTTTAGAATGCAATTGGAAGTGTTAGATTTTCCTACTTCGGGTTGTATCTAAAGCCGCTAGTTCTAAGCTTAGATTGCCATCTAAACGGACTATTAGAATACATGCCTACTTGACTTGAAAATACACCTAGCTTTCCTTGTTAAAATTTTCTCTTTAAAACCTTTTTTTAATAATGGTTTTTAACTTAAAAATGGGATATGCTTATAAGCAACTATTGTTGAGGTCACAGTTTGTCATGGTAGAGGTTATAAAGATTGTATTAGCCAGACATACATAGTTATTACGCTTTTTGATTTGGTAATTATATTTATTAAAAAATCTTCCAGAAATGCTACTAATCGTAAAGTTTATTGAGGTGATTAGCTTTGACAGTGAAATATTACTAAAAACAATAACAAAAATATCATAGATACTAAATAGTAAATGCGTGTTAATTTATTATTTATCGATAAGATTAAACAATGTAAAATATATGTCATGGATGTATAAAACAATGCTAAAAAATGAACTATTCACCACATCCGGAATTGCTGGATTCGAGTCTCAGGTCGGGCCAAGTTATTGAGTCTTTCTATGAAAGTCTTGTGCTATGAAGTTGGCGGTGTTTCAATACCATGTCTCGGAAAACACGTAAAGCTTTCAGTCCTGCGCCTGATGTGTCACCAGTCGTGCCGAATTATCGTCCCGACACTATCAGCAGTACAGAAGATGTACTGCGCCGATCCCAAGTGATTGGGAAATGGCAGGGAGATGATGATGATGAAGGAATTTTAGAGTATGCTGGTATCTGCGGTCACTTGTGCACTATAATATCTCCTGCACATCTGTTTAATCTCAGTGAGATTGGGCGCCGTGGCCGGAATCGGTCAGGAGTATAATATCATAGCAACGCTAAAACTTCTGCACCATGCAATCGAACCTTGGCAATTGGTATTTGTGTATAGAGAATAATTTTACATTATTCAATTACGCGTTGACCACTAAAGCCGGGAAAAGCTCGGGAAAATGTAAATGAAAAAAAAAACTTAATAAAAAAATCTATTCCAGATATGCATGCCGATCCCGGACACATCTTCAAATTTAAACTCCTTAGGTTATATCCAGGCCTTTACTTGCCAGAACACCAATGCGGCAGAATTGAAAGAAATGCGGCTTTCCTTCCCCAGCGCTCATTCAAGTTTTGCCATGTACAGCGCTATTTTCTTTATTGTAAGTAAATGTACATTTGTGGTGACAAATGATTGAAAAAAGTTTACCTAGCTAATTTTTTAATAACCAAAGTTTCGTTTTTATGTATCTATTTTCCCATGGCATCTTCATGTAAGGGAATAAAATAGAGTACCCACTTCACTCTAAAATCATGAAAGATCTTTGCGAAAAAATCACTTTGATCGGTTGCTGGGTGAAAGAAGTACATTTAAACTAATAATTACTTGACATATATCCTTTACTAGAAAGTATTCAATTATTATCACTGATCTTAAACCTAATGGAAGATTTAATAATACATCGTGGGTTGAAGTTTACAGATAAACAATAACGAAATTAAATGCATAATTCTTTTTAATCGTACATTTTTGGAACATATATATGTACATATATACATGTATATCGTTTTAAAGTAATCTTTTAACATACTTTAATTAGCATTTTAAATAAAAGTATCTTTTCGGATTTTTTCGCGGATTTATTTTTGGTTCCCGACGTTTCGAAAGCTTTACAGCAATCATGAAATAATAAAGAATTAATAGAATAAAAAAGACAAGCTACTTTTATTCCGATCTTTTATCTATCCGATCTAGTATACATATATCTAAGTGAATCCCGTGGGATAACATAAAAACTGACTTATTTAAAATAGATACTTATAAATCTTTGATACCTACAAAAAACGTTAGTAAGTAATAAACAAATATCTTATAATAGTTCTACGTGCAAGTGAAGGGAAAATGGCGGGGTTCGAAATTACTGCGTCACACCATGCAGTTTGCTGTTTTAATGGGGGCGTGGTATGTGGGACTCACGCGCGTGGTCGAGCACAAGCACCATTGGAGCGACGTGGCCGTCGGGTTCGCTGTTGGGGCGATATACGCGGTTATTGTTGTAAGTTGTTATGATTTTTTTCCTTTATTATCATTAAAACTGTTACATTTTTTGAAGTGAAACTTCTTTAGAATCGTTGTGATTTGAAACTCGATAAACCGAAAATACGACACGAGAAAAATACAACGACAAATATATAGGATTAAGCCGGCGAGAGAATGAGATAAAATACATTGCATACTTTTATGGCTATTTGTTGCCATGGTAACCGTTGCTATTGTATAACAAAACTATACATATAATAAAATTGTAACTAAGCTCTCTGACTCTGTACATTAAATATTTTTTGGAAAATCTTACTATTGAAATAGACATTATTGTCGATACGGAGGCCGAATCTATAATTTTTAGAATTTTTGTCTGTCTATCTGTCTGTCTGTCTGTTATCGCATCACAGAAAAACCACTGGAGGGATTTTGATGAAATTTGGTATGGTGATAGCTGGTTATCCGGGTCAACATGTAAGATCATCTGAACGCGGGCGGAACCGCGGGCAATGCTAGTGATATATAATATTATATTTTTCCCGTATATAATACATATATGATTTTATAGAAATTAATATATGATTGTAATATGCCTAACATCCCTTTTATTGATTTGTTTTAATTTAATCGTGGTATTTGCCAAAGAAGTTTTACTTGTTGAACTAATTTCCACATATAAATTGAATACGTATTTGTCTAAAGCTATCCCCAACTGCATGAACAGTTTTATTTTTTTAAATATTTGTACATCTATACAATATTTGTGTCAGATACAATATCATCCCAATATCTGATTGGATTGTGAATAAGTTATATTATAATTATTTCTTTTAGTAATAATATATTTTCTTTTATTACAGTTTGTTTTTATACTCAAGCCCAAAAAATATAGACCTCCAGGAGATTGGGAAATCACACAACCTCAAATATTACCACGACCAGTGTTAGCCTCAAGTAATTATTAATGCCTCCACGACCGCGGACACGCCGGCGTTACTGTTAACAATAGATTTCTTAGAAATTTAATTTGTTTCTTAGAAATTTACCTGTGGTGTTAATTTAATGCCTAAAAATAATATTAAAGTGACAGTATTCTTGATTGTATTTCTTTTAGCAGAGCAATTTTTCGTTGTATATGAGAAATGTTAGAGAGCTAAGAACCTAATACGGTATGACTATTATTTACGACTTAACAAGAAACTTAAGAAAACGTATAACAACAGCAAAGTGTGTTTGATTAATGAATTGTAGATTTTATAGTTAATTTTTATTTTAAGCAATTGCCTAGGTATATAGTGTAGTGGTCAAAGATTCGAATTTCTAACTAAAGTATCGCTCGTATAAGCATGCTAATAATCCACTTTCATTAACAGCTTAAAATATGTTTATATGTTTATATGTTTTATGTGACTTGACCTATAAAGTGTTAATTAGATAATAAGGAAATGATTTTATGACGTAATCTGGCAGGCGAGTTCCGAAAATAATTCCAAAATATATTAGTTCTATGTAACCAAATCAGATTCAGTATTTCTTATTGTTTCGTATAACTCCTAAATTTACAAAATTTAAACATTTACCGTTGTATAGATTGGGAAAATATGTATGGAACGTGACAGACGGACAGACACATTTTTACATTATGTATGCAGAAACATTAAAATAAAATTTAGTAATAGGTATATCAAACTTTTCTAATAAATTGAATAAGTCCATTTAACGTAATGTTGACAAAAAACGCAACGCATAAGATAATGGCTGAATCTAAAAGCACGAAATTTCGCACAAAAGTTCGAGATAACGAAAAAGTAATTGAAAGCTTGCATGGAAGTGCCATTTTTAAAGTTAATAAAGCTTTAGTTTATATCGAGCTATTCCGAAATCGATGACGACTAGACACAATATATATGTACCTATTATCTATAGATTACATTGAACTCCGCGTGTAGGATATTTTTTTGTGTTTAAAATGTTAAACTATCTAATGAGATGGAAAGATTAAGAAAGGTATATACATATAAAATAAGTAATAAATTGTAATTTCAAAGTACAGAGTACATACATACATACATGCTAATGACTGTTGCGTGCGATCTATCAAAACAAACCAAATGGGCCAAAACTCGATTCTTACTTATATTAAAGAGATCCACTATCTTTCTTCACTCCTTCATCAGATCAGTATCTCAATATGAAATATAAATGTGAAAGGCACCTAAAGTCGTATGGGACTACTACATAATAAAGTACAAAATATTTACATAAATTGATAAAATTTTTACAATAATTTGTTTAGTGGGTTTTTTATTGTGTAACTTTATTTTATATTTTCTAATATAATGAACATATATTATGTTGAATTGACCGTACTTTTGTATATTTAATCTGTTGTCACATACCTTTTTACATTATTAATAAATATTAAGGACTTAGCCATAAAAAGAAACTCTATTGATAATCTAATATTATAAAGAGGAATTTGTTTTTGTTTGTTTGTATCTAATATATTTCGAAACTACTGAACCAATTTAGAAGTAATAATAAGAAGAAGAATGACATAGTATAGTTTTTATCCCGGAAATTATCCCTTAAGAGGGTAAAAATGTTTAAAACAATAAAAACATTAATAATGGGGAAGCAAGCTAGGGACGAACACGAGCGAAGTGAGGGTGAGTCGCTAGTGAAACATAAAATTGTCACAGAAAAAATAATCTGCTCCGATCGTCTTCTATATATTATACCTACTTAAAAAAAGATGGATATAAATGTGTGTTTTGAAAATTAATTTAGTGTTTGAGAGAACATTTTTTGTAGAAATATATATGTTGTTATTTGACATGATACTATTATTTATCTTTTACAAATATTTACTTGTACTATTTCTATCACATCTTATACTTAAGCGTCTATTTATTTACTATTGTTACTTATACACTCAATTTCTTTTCATGTTGAACTTCACTTTGGGCAGCTATAAACTAGTGTTTATTATATTATAAGTTTAGGTGTTATTATTTTTGTACTTAAATTGTAGTATTGTTAGATTTGTATACATGTAAAATATAAGTGTATATAGTATTAATGTGTGTTTTTAATAACAATATCCATTAATCAAACCCGGGACTCCCACATTCTCTCATGTGCAAATAATTTTCAATATGATTACTTGCCATATAAATAATGACATCGTAATAACCTGCATGACTGAGAGAAATTAACTGGTTCTAGAAAGACATGAGAAATATGAAGTATGCTAAATAAAAATTTAAATTCGGCCAGCAGACTAGGACTAGATACCTCTCATTGAGAGGAAACCTTTTTTTAATTTTGGGAAATGCATTTACGCATACCACTTGCGTACATACAGGTGGTTATGTGATACTTGCCGCCCAGGAAAGCTCATACTTACCCACTAAAACCCAACGGAACTTCCCCCGTCTGGGGCGTAGCAGGATCGCTTACGCTCTTAACCACGACGCCCCAACGTGCGGCATTTCTGCCGAAGTAGACGACAACAAGCATGTGGTTGCTCTCTTGGTCCACTCTGCTATCAGAAAAGTACCAGGAGCAACTCATATGACGCACCGCCCTCCGAAGTGGGCCTTCTCCCAGTATCTCTTTTGGCTTTACGTGTTTATTTTTCTGACCAATGCTTAAGGATTATGTAAAATACATTAAACAGAAACGATATATCAACGATAATAATCAACGCCCACATACTACTCATTGGCTGACACTACCTCTATAAAGATCAAAAGTTTGATGGGAAACGGGAGCTCAAAGTGACGGATAATGATAGCAGTGACGTAAAAATTTAAAAAAACCCCCAACGCAAATTAATTGTCATTTAACGATTACACTGGCACGCGTGAAGCACTTAATCAAGTAATCATACGCCAAAATGCCTTACATCATTTTGGAAAAGAGCTGATACTCTTACACTGCTGGATGGATATTAACCAAACATAGCTAAGAACCACCGCAAGGAAACTGGCTTTCAAATGAAAAAAACCGCATCAAAATCGGTCCATCCATTTGAGAGCGACGATACCACAGACAGACACACATACACACAGACAGACAGGCATCGACGTCAAACTTATAACACCCCTCTTTTTGCGTCGGGGGTTAAAAAGAAACGATACACGTACGAAATACGCATCCATACTTTCAAATCTTATTATGATAAAACTTTTATATCACTGTTATGGCATATACAAAAAAATAACATTTTATGTAGGTAATCGGGGTTTTTTTTTCTATTTTTTATATTATTTAATAATAATCAGCAATTTACATTAGCTATTTACATAACAAATATATATATGTTATTTTATGATGCCCGCATAAGGTCAGTCAGTTATTGCAGATCTTACAATTTGTTTTTCCCGGTTTACTTAAAACAAAGTGTTATACGGAAAAAATATTCTACAAATGACGCAACAGTGTTCTGTTACTACGCCATGAGCCGCTTAAACATAATTTGTGACTGTTTTGGTTATTTTAATTACATACCACACGTTTGGCTGTTTGTAGTGACCCTACTTGCTGTGCCAGCGGTCGCGTATTTGAGTCCCGCTGGGGGCATTCATTTGTGTGATGAGCACGAATATTTGTACTCCAGTCATGGGTGATTATATTTATAATATGTGTGTATTTAAAAGTTTTATATGTATAATGTATCAACTATCTGGTACCCATAACACAGGCCTCGTAGCTTACCATGGAACTAGATGGTGCTGTGTGTTAATGTCCTGACATATTTATACCATCTTGGTCTAGTGACCCCTGATAAAAGCAAATTAGTGAATTTCTCAAGCTGTTAGGGTCCTGGTGGACGTTAAAATAAAGAGTGGACTGTATTATATTATTAATGCTATGGTACAATTGTCGGCACAAGTTTAGAATAGGGGACGTGGCCCCTGGCGGAGTGGGTGGTATTTCTGGATAGGGGACGTGATAGGGAGTCGAAATGTTAAATAAAAATTTTTCCGGAAACGTACGAGTAAAAAGTTATTGAGACTTAAAGTTACAACATTTCCATACATTTTCATATATTTCTTTACCACCATTCGGAGTGGGTGGTATTTTTAGATAGGGGAGGTGACAGAGAGTCAAAATATATTAAAAATATTTGGAGGAAACGTACGAGTAAAAAGTTAGTGAGACTTACAGTTATAACATATCTAACACATTTCCATACATTTCTTTACCTAAATAAGTGATTACAACAGATAAACATACCTTTAACGAATAGTACGCATCCTTTTTTATTACAATACATATTTTCACAACAATTAATGCTTTATTGTATTTAACATTTTAATAATTTCACAACACAAACAAAATGATCTTACATTTTGACAAAACCAAAACTGTCACTTTGTTTTATATTACCGCTTAAATGACAACAGATTATATTTGATTATTTTTGCTTTTTCTGTTGGTAATATTAATAAATAAATAAAAAGAAAAATATTATTTTCACTTCATAAATACATTATTTGTTTATTATTCGTCATATCTTGGTTAGGTTAGGTTAGAACATTTAAGATTATTTATTTATTATTCGTCATATCTTGGTTAGGTTAGGTTAGAACATTTAAGATTATTTATTTATTATTCGTCATATCTTGGTTAGGTTAGGTTAGAACAGTTGCCACTACGCACGAGCCGAGCGAGCGAAGCGAGCGTGCCGCGGTAGCGGCCGGCGAGTGCCATAAATGACTAGAAAACTAGAAAATTCGAATTTCACGCAAAGTACAAATAAAGACAATCATCTGGAGATCATTTTGATAATTGAAAGTGACGTTTTGACATTTCCAAGTGTCTAAATGGTAGTAATGTCAAAATAATGTATGGAAATGTTGTAACTTTAAGTCTCAATAACTTTTTACTCGTACGTTTCCGGAAAATTTTTTATTTAACATTTCGACTCCCTATCACGTCCCCTATCCAGAAATACCACCCACTCCGCCAGGGGCCACGTCCCCTATTCTAAACTGCAGCCCAATTGTCGTTAGTCGTTTACAAAAGAATAGGAAAGGCAAATTATTTATTTTAAGGTCGTCTAGTCGGCCACGGGTCTCAGATGGAAGTGGGCGCTCCGTTATGTAATGGATGTCTACTGTTGCGTTTTACGCAACACAAGCATATCCCAAAAGCAGCCTGGCACGTAAAGCCGTCGGTCCTCCACCTTAACTCTTGAGCGGTCATCCCACCGGAGTATAAGAGTGACAGGAATAGAGAGTGCACGTTGTGTCTGCGCGTACACTTGTGCACTATAATATCTCCTGCGCAGTTGGCTAGTCTCAATGACATTGGCCGCCGTAGCCGAAATCGGCCAGGAGAACATCATCATAAAGCGCCTATAACCATACTTATTACATAGTTGTCTCATTATCATTATGAATCAGTATAGTAATTAATAATAACATAAATTAATTACAATGTGTTTTGACCTGTATTTTAATGGGAGTAAATATACACTTTGACGTTTGATGCTCTATTTGGACTTTGGTACATGAAGAAAAGTTAAATAGATAAATCTGCTTCATAGTCTAAAGCGTTTGTGATATACATGAACAGATAACTATTTGAATTTGGTCCGTCTGTACATATAATAGTGTGGAGCGAAAAAAAATTTTTTTTCTTGAAATGGGGGTAAAATTCGTAGCTTATAAAAAAACAATTTTTTTGTGAAAAAAATATTTTACTCAAAATTTGAGGTGGCCCACTGATTTTTAAAATAATTAAGTAAAATTTTTGGTTTGAATTGAAAATTTTTGTTTTCGACTGATCATCTTTGAAAACATTCAGGAATTGACGAATATAGTTATTTTCTACCCAACTTACACTGTTCTTCTTTGCTCCACCCTTACATATAATATGAATTTCGAACTAGAACAATTAATTCTTTTCTTAGAAGTGGAATATTTTGTTAATGTATATGAAACGACCCTTGAGAAATAACCCTTTTTTACAAGTTTTTATTTAACTTACAAAGTTTATTATATTAACGCGAGATTTACATGTGTGGATAAACAAGAATACAATATGTAACTAGATCTTGACATAAGTAATTCAAAAAAAAATACTTATAATATGTTTTTTATAAAATAGGTAAACTTCGCGATCAGCTTTTATATGATACTAGCGGCTCACCCTCGCTTCGCTCGGGTTCGTCGCTAGGTACGTTTTAAATATATATAAATAGTTATTACCCAGCGTTAGCCATATAATTTTAATATGGTTGTTAAGTATTCTTAAATTTTATGATTTTCCGCGGATTTTTTAAATTTTTTCTTTCATAAGAACCTTGTTCTGACAATAACAAATACAACAGAAAAAATAGGTAAATCGGTTCAGACGTTCACGCGTGATGGCGTGACCAAGGGAAATAGGGATTCATTTTTATATATGTAGAAATAAAATGTTAAATGTGTAATGTAATTATTGGGTTTGATTTAATTTAAGGTTTATATTTACTTTTTCTTTTTAAAGAATTTGAAAAACAGTTTGTTTTTAAAAATGTTTTATTAACAGAATATTCATAAAAAAACATTTAATCGGTTAAGGAAGATATCGCGTAACATTTTTTCGATTTATAAAAACCCATATAATATATTTTGACCGACTTTTTAAATTCATCTACTCTTATCTCAACTTAACGACACGCCCATAGCACATTTGATAACGAAATAAAAATAACTTAGTGATAAGTATAAGCACTAAGTAGATATTACATTTGACATTAATAATATCAAATGACCCCGAATATTTGACAAGTCGGGTGTAAATACGCAAGTGCGAAATTAGATAACAAAAATATGATTAAATTGATTACTTATACATTATATGATGTTACAAACAAACCCTGAGAAGTAATCAAGCCCTTAAAAGCACTATTTATATCAATTTTGAGCTTTTTAAAATAATTTCATCGATTGTCCTCTTTAATTAATTCACGTATGGGACCAATATTTTTCGATCAAATCAAGAAAAAACGATTTCTTCACCGTGCTGCAATTGGATGCTGTCAAAACACGAAACATTATTACAGAATCGAATTTTGTAAAAAGATATTATATCGAATGAAATGAAATGAAAATGGTCTTAGTTTAAATACGTTTACCGTTTCACGTGATACTTTTACTGTAGATACTCTACCTATGTAATAAAGACATTGCTAGGTTATTTAATTAAATAATTAACAAGTTAAACATTGTCATTTGTTACAACATAGAAACTGCAGGAACAGTGATTAACATGAAAAAAAAAACGATCACTATGTCACAAAAAAAAACATGAAAAAAAAAATCTTTGTAACTTGCCCATATCGTAATTTTTTACTGCCTGATTTATAAAGGTATCTGTAATTTGTGCATTCGCGTCGTCATTGTAGCCAGTATAATCGTTTAATTACTGTTTTATTGTTCATTAAAATAGCGAAATCTTACACTTGAAACTTTAAATGAAGTGAGAAGTTCAAAAACTGTCTGTGGACCATATTCGTTTTCAAAATAGGCAGAGGAATCCAATATCCAAATCCAATATGAAAAAAGCAATGGAGTGCCCACTCCATTGTTTTTTTCATATTGGAGCCCAAAAATTTGGGTCAAAAAGGGGCTAAGTTACGCCACTGAGTGTAATAAAGAATAAAACACAGATGTAATAATTATAATGCAATATTCAACAAAATATTGTTTTTATTTTTTTTATATTTTATTTTACCGAACTTAGAGGCAGGAGTTAAAAATTAATGCTTAAAGTCAAAGGGAAAAGTTAGTATTTTTTTATGCTGGCAGTACTTTATCTAAAACCATTTTGCTATGCTTGTCTATAAATAATAAATCTATATAGGTACATTTAATTAATTAATTAATTGGTCACGTGTTGTAATTGTTATCGATACTCTTTATCTTATGTTTTTATGTTTGCAAGGTTTGACTTTAAATAGAGAGAATGATTTAATTACTTAGAATCATTTACACAATGACATCTACTAATAACTATCTTTGACGCACAAAACGTATGGAAATACTAGCGTTATACTTACTATAAAATACTTACGTTTTAACGTTTAGTATAGGTTTCTCAGATGTGAGATATTTTCCCGCAGTGAAAAGTATCCTATATGTTGACCCGGATAACCAGCTATCATCATACCAAATTTCATCAAAATCTCTCCAGTGGTTTTCTCGTGATGCGGTCACAGAAAGACAAAAATTCTTAAAACTATAGATTCGACCTCTGTATCGATAACAATGAACATTTCAATAAGATTTTCCAAAAAATATTTAATGTACAGATTCGACCCAGTTAGAATTTTATTATATATGTATAGATAATCTGTTCCTTAAGAAAAAATTGCTTTGGAAAAAACCTATGTTCAAAATCATTTTTCCACATACAGTATAACATTTTTCTGTCAAATTATAATTTACACTTTATAAAAAATTTACGGTTTAAACTTTTCAGAATAGAATTTTTCTATTAAATTATTACTGACTACATTTTTGATTAAATTTTTGAATGCTGTCTTTAAAAAAACTCACCATTCATCTATCAGACTCATTTACAATAAAATAAATTAGAGTGTATGTATCAATGGTAAACGCGCAAGAAATGAAACTACTTACAGAAACTAATAAAGGTTATCGGTATTTTCAATGAAATTCAATTTATGTTTAAAATAATTAGGATAGGAGAGATAAAAAAAATTATCAATTTGAAAAGGAAAGCAATATTTTATTATTCACATAGTACAGATGGTGTTAAGATAAAATATAATTTTCAATCAAATGTTATGATTTAATAAATTATATACTCCAATAAAATAAATAATAAATCCTACAAGGATACAATTTTTTAATAAAAAATATATATTTATATTTATAATAACATTATTTCAAGTAATAAATAATAGTAATATAAATAATTTCTTAACAATATTTATTTGCCATGATTCCATCGCTCATTAAAAATAAATGAAAGAAGTATTTTTTTTTTATAAAATGTATATTTAATTATATTATAAATTTTATTTTTATTTAATTTATTCTTTGAAACATACATATAATAGTTTAAATAATTTTTAATTGACTATTTATTCACTTCCGTAACACTCTCTGTAACCGTTTCCGTTACAAAAATCGTAACGTCAATTTCTTTTTCCCCTCTCATGGCGAGTCTAAAGAAGTTACACTTCAAAAAAAAACATTTTTTCTTCTCAATGTTTTGCATTTATTTGTTGGTGAATGTTATGTACACTTGTTATTAATATAAATATTAGTGAGCATGTTACTTTGAAAAAAATAAGTGTGTATGCATATTGTAAGTATGCTTATGAAATATGTAAATAAATAAAGCTACGTATTTATCGCCGCGCCTCCGCTCGCGTAATACGTAAATTTTTGGAGATATTGCAGATTTCTCTAAATGGAAGAAGTTTACAATCTTTTAAGAGATTACTTCCTATATACAAAAGCACAGAAACGTCATAATAGTATAAAATAAGATAAAATATGGTCATTGTCGACGTAAGAGATAAATGAGATACACTACATAAATACTAAACATTGATAGTAATATCTACATCGATATTTTTACAAATACTTAAATAATAATTTATTATAGAAGCTTTTCATAGTATTAATTTTACCAAAGTGTACACGTGTGTACGTGTGTACATTTTCTTCTAAGATCAATAGGATATTATTATTATTATTCTTTAGTTTCGTGGCTTCTAGGAGAGCCTTTGGGCAGAATTTACATCGCTTATGTCGCGTAGAATGGAGATCAGACACGTAATATATAGAATGGCCGGTAAAAAAGGAGAAAAAAAACACTAATCTGATTACATCTAGAAAAATTAGATTCGAAAAATTACATTTGCCTAACATTTATATACATACTAGTTTAACCTGCGGCTCCGCTCGCGCTTAAACTATAAAAAAATCTCTTTGGCTTCATGCTATTAGAATATAGTATTATGTGATCTCTGATAGTAATAATTTGAATGGTTGTAATGATTTTCAAGTGTGTATGATTGTAAATGAATATGATTTTGATTTTTGACCTTCGCATCGAAGGTTCCATACCGCCGAATATTGTTTTGTTACTAACATATATGTTATACATACATACAGATATTTTTTTACGTTTTCATATTATTTCTGAAAGATAATAAAGAAAACTTTAATTTTAATGATTCTAACTCAAAATATCCAGAATCTGAAAAGATATTTTATGTATATTCTGTAATTTAATTTTCGTTTTAAAGTTAAATACTTAAAAAAATGATTAAAAATATTATATAAATATTTCAAATAATAAATTAATTAATAAATAAAAATAGGTATATTTTAAATAAAACTATCTTTTCAGATTTTGGTCACGAGAGAGACAATGATTGCTGTAAACCATTCGAAATGTCGGGAACCAAAAATCAAAACAAATTCGCGAAAAAATCCGAAAAGATAGTTTTATTTAAAATGTCAAATATTCGCGTAAATCTAAGAAAGTATTATTAGATGTATTTTATAAAAAATACTTCTTTCATTTATTTTTAAATGAGCGAGGGTATCATATAAAATGAATATTGTAAAAAAATTATTTACTTGAAAATTTTTTATACATTTTTTTCACTAAAAAATTTGCAAAAAATTTCCCTTCTTGCTGTGCCACCGATTGCGGGTTCGAGTCCCGCTGGGGGCAGTCATTTTTGTGATAAGTTTATATTTAAATTATGTATGTGTTCAAAGTTATATATGTACGTATAGTGTATCAACTATCTGGTATCCATAACACAAGCCTCGCAGCTTACCGTGGGACTAGATGGTGCTGTGCGGCAATGTCCCAACATATTTATTTTATTTATTTATATTTAAGACAAGGAAAAATCATCTAAAAAGCTCTTCGTAACCATGAAATCTTTTATATTTTATATTTTAACCAACGACTCACCCTCGATCTGCTCGAGTTCGTCCCTAGGTACGTTTTAACGGTTAGTATGAAATACAAATCTTTGAATTTATCAGCTTTTCTGTACTATAATATGCATATACTGTACATATAAACCTTCCTCTTAAATCACTCTATCTATTGCTGAAAACTGCATTAAAATCCGTTAAGTAGTTTAAAAGATCTAAGCGAACAGACAGCGGAAGCGACTGAATTTTATACTATCTAAAGATTAACATACTATATATTATAAATAACATGTATATAATAAATTATAATTATTTACCAACAAAATAAATAATACATACAATTAACTGTAAATAAAATATTCCTTTAAACGTTTTACACGATCGATTAAGCGTACATTATAATATAGCTAATGAACTTTTAAGAAATATTGAACTCGTTGTTTATAAGAGTTTCGCAAAGTTTTTTGACCCAAAGACCTGAACTCAACGCGTTTACATTTTGTTTTGCTTCTTAAAATAAAATATTATAAAACATAATATATATGTGATTAACTTCATTAATAGTTTACGCCTTCATATGTATAAACATAATATGTTGACATCTAAAGCTTTGCGTATGTTTGTGCGTCATTATCTTTGACCACGCATTACGTTTCCTGCACACGACTATAGATTTTGTTCACGACTTTGCACACAATTTAATTTCAACAGACAGAATGACAAAAAATTTATGGACTGTACGGTATGTACTTATAAAATGACACCAGTTTTTGGCAATTTTTTTTATTTTTTTCAGCTGTTTTTCAGCGAGAAGGAACAAACACACGCACATCACAACAATTTGTCTTATTTTTAAAAGTAGTTATTGTTTTGGCTAGAAAGTTGTACTACATTTCAAACATAATAATAAGTATAGTTTCAGCAATTTTTCAATTTTATACTTCCCCAACTATACAAGGGTCACCCTTTCATTCAAGGAGGGATTATGCCATATTTCTCAACGCTGGCCAAGTGCGGGTTGCTGGCAGGTTGTCCAAGATGTCTGACAGCTTACAGCCGGGCGCGAAGCCAAGAAACGCACAGGTGGCCCACTTCGGTGGGCGGTGTACCATGCGGGTTGCTCCTGGTACTTCTCTGATAGCAGAGTAATAAAGAGTGTAATAAATGCTATACTAGCAGTCTTATAAATCATCTAATTATTACCCAAGTATTATATATAAAAATCAGCTTTTATACTATAACGTAAGTAGAATTATGATTTCATGAAAAGGGTGTTTGGTAAGGGTTTGCCACAATGTTAAGTGTCTGGCATTGAATGGCGTGATTTTTAATAATATTCTGAAGGTAATACCAAAAAATCACACTTTATTATTTGACGAATTTAGATTGGTATTTTACACACCTTTAGTACCGTGTACCTGCTAAAGCCACCATAGCCTGAACTTCATAATGGTCCATCGTTCTTATCTGTGTTGGGAGCATGCGCTGACAAACTTTCAGCTTTTATAAAATGACGAAGGTCTGGCGTTCACAGGCTCTTAGGCCAATAATGATTAAGCTTAAGACTAAAACGTCTAAGAAAGTTAAAGAGAGTCGATAACGGAGTAATACATTTTCTTACCTATTACTTTGTTACACACATTTACTCAAAGCGAGCTGAGTATAAGACATAAGCTTTTGTGGTTCAGTAAATGCGCAAAGCTGTTTTTCAAAATTATTTTTTTAATAATTTCTCGTATGGGAATCTGTACTAATGTTATAAAAGTGATAGTAACAATTTCTATCTGTCAGTTTTTACACACTTAAACCACCCCTGATTTCTATACAAGCAAAGCCGCGGCAAAATCTAGTTCGTAAATCATTATTTTGAGTGTTTTTTATATGAGATTTCCGGTAAATACCTGAGTAAAACAAAACATATAAGAAAAAATGATCAAAATAATATTTCGTAGTTTTTACTATTCGTTTTCATTAAATAATACATACTCATATCATGAATTACAGTTGGGTTTGTGTTTTTCTGGCTAATCACAAGAAATACTACACGGATTTTCATAGTGTTTTCTCGAATAGAAAGAGTGATTATCTAGGAAGGATACAGGCTAGAACTTAGATACATTTTGAACAAACAATGTACTGGTTTGATGATATTTGTAAAGACCCGAGCGGAGCAAGGGTAAGCCACACGTTAAAACCGTAATGTGTTAATAGTGTATCTAATAATAAGGTTTCAAGAATATATTTATAACCATTTTTTAGCCATCAGACTGTGTTATACTCTTTTTTCATTCGATTTATTAATTCAAATTCGAATAAAAGACAGGTAACTATTGGCCGCACGGTCGCTTTCTCTCTTTCTAGAGAGTGGTCAATTTCATAATAATATTGCTCAGTCCAGTTTTTGAGTATATCATTATAGACCTAAAATAAGGTTTCATATGCTTACTACATAGAAATTATTTTATATTAATTATAACATAAAAACCAAATACATCGCAGATATGATGTTTATAAAATATCGCTAAAGTTACCTTTAAAACAAATATTACACGATTGCTTTTGTTTTATTTTACCCGTTTACCATAAAAAAACTTTTTAACAAAAAAATAAAAACCGACTTCAAACAAAAGCACTAAAAAGTAAAAAATAACAGACTGGTAATTTTCATTTACTATACATACCTAATAAAATATTTTCGAAGTCGGTGTGCTTTGGCTAAGTTATTAAAGCCTACCTATTAAATACATACCTAATCAAATATTTTCGAAATCGGTGCCAGCCCATACAAAGCAATAAATAGATTATATTTCAAAATATTTTTCATCTGATGACTAGATGAATGAAAAACGAACTCACATCGATTTATAAACATATCGACATTTTTATATTAGACGAAGACACTGTCAAAATATCAGCCATATAGGGCCGATAGCTTCATTACGTCAACAAATCAATCAATTAAGATATTAAGTAATTTTATATACATATTATGTATATCTTACAAGTTTTTGCTCGCAGCTTCTTTTGTATGGTACGTAGCGGGCATAAATTGCATTCTATGTCCGTTCCCATGATGCAATCTGTATAATATGTTCTTAACAAGTTTCATCGAAATTTGTTGTGTGAAAATGTAACAGACAGACTGTCAGAGCCACTTTCACATTTATAATAATTGGTATTAGTGTGGAAACCTATATACAATAAAAAAAACTTACCTATGAATCAACAGTGTGCAATGAATATAAGATTAAATGCAATAAATAAACACAATTTCCTATTTATAATAAGATAATGACAAACGAGCTTAGATTTTCCTTTCCCTTATCTCTTGATCCGAAGTTTCATATATATAGCTGTCGCGTCTATTTCATTCAATACAGCGAGAGACGTTCAACACATACAGTATTTGTTAGACAGCTTTTTTGTGATACACGGACAAAATGTCGAGGGAAGCGTCGATGCATTTTATAAAAAAGTTCTTGGTGGACATTTTCTTAATTGCAGGACGTAAGTAATTTTTTTTTGTTTATTATAATCGCAATCGTATTAGTAGACAGAAACATCTGTAAGTGGGTTTTTAAATTAAAAAATAATTATATATTTCGTTTTACATTTATTTAAAAGTCATTGACAGCTAATTACTTAGTCTATACATATAATAAAATTTTAACTGAGTCACATATAAATTTAATATTTTTTTAGAAAATCTTATTGAAGTAGCCATTATCGATACAGAGGCCGAATCTATAGTTTTTAGAATTTTTGTACACACACACAAATACAAAAATTCATCACGACAAAACCACTGGACAGATTTTGATGAAATTTTGTATGATGATAGCTGGTTCAACATATAAAATACTTTTTACTGCAGGAAAATATTTCATCTCTGAGAAATCTATACTAAACGTTAACAGAAACACGTTAATAATACGATTTACTTTAAGCGTTAGCACATAAAGCTTTTGTTTACACAAGTTTGACTTTCCTGGTTTAAAGTTTCTTGACCGATACAACAGATGTTAAAACTTTAGTAAATAAATAATTTAGTATTTTTGCAACAAGACTATAATATTTAAAAGAGATAAATCTCGTGACAAGCTTTTATTTCATATAAATTGTGTAATGTAATAAATTGATAAGTTTGATTTAATTTTAAGTTTATTTTCTTCTTTTTAGATCATTTAAATAAAAACTTGTTACTAAAAATGTTTTTTACTGCTATTTATTTATTACTATTTAATTATTCATACTCTTCTCAGCAAACCCATTTCACTTGATATTCATATCATGAGGCATAAAAAACATAGTCCGCCATCTTTGAGAGTCCGCCACATTTGATTTAGAATGACGTTTAGTCAAACTTACAAGATTTGATTACAGACAGACAGACATCGGACAGGTGAAACTAAATAAAAGTTTGTAATGATAATTCGCCATTTTGCGACGTCCGCCATATTGGATTTACAATGATTTTATTTTACTCATCGTATTTTGCTTATCATTTCCCTTTTATTTAATACCCATATCAAAGGGGTTAAGGTGGAAATTAAAAATCGCCGTTTTGTTACTTCCGCCCTATTGGATTAAAAATGGCAGCGTTTATGTAATTGTGCATTGTTTTGGGAACCAAACTGGTGTGCCAAATTTCAGCTCAATCGGATACTGGGAAGTGGGTCAAATTTTACTTGCAAGATTCCATTACATAGACTCAGACTGGTAAAACTAAAATAAAAGCTTGTAATAAAATCTTGCAATATTTTATTTTCTTGTATAGGTATTTAAAAAAATTAAAACAGTTTAATTCAAAAATTGAAAACGCAGTATTATTTAAAGGTTTCATATAGATAGTATCGATTTTAAAAGCGTATATACAAAATATAATTTCAATCTTCTTTAAATCAGTTCAGTAGTTTCAGAGATTACCCACTACAACGTCACAAAATCACATTATTAGTATAGATTAAACATTTTATTACATTTATTTTCCTTTTTTTGGCAGTAACATTTGGCATATACGCAACTGTATGGATATGGGTACCGTTTGAACGAGGGTTCTTTTGCGGGGATGAAAGTCTCATGTTCCCATACAAGCCCGATACAGTCACGACACCCATGCTTAGACTTTTCAGCTTGTTGCTACCTATCACAGCGGTAAGTGTATAGAAATCTATTATGATATAATAATTTACTCTAATTAGGTAGCAAGAGTATCGAAATAATGGCTTTTTGTTAGTTACATTTAAAAAGACGTATTAGTTTACATATATAATACATATTAGAAACCATTAAAACTTTTGGAATTTTTATTAAAAACTAACGTTTCGGTTCCGTCTCTGGGTAGGTACGTTTTACGCTTAGTATGGAATAGATAGATTATATATTAGTATATGTATACGTAGGTATGATGAGTTCTATATTCCTTACTTGAGAAATGATTGGTTCCCCATACAAACTTTCATCCCTCTTTTCACCCCTTAAGGGATGATTGTCATAAAAACTCGATGTGTTTTGATTTTTATCGGCTGGCACCGACTACAAAAATATCTGATTAGGTATCTATCATAAATGAAAATCAGTTATTATTTAAGTTTTAGTGGGTTTTTTTGAAGTCATTTTTTTTAAGTTTTCATTTTTCCCTTTCTAGGGTAGACATATTAGTAGCAAAGAAAGAAAAAAGTGTTTGAATAAAATATTCGCTTAAGCCGTTTAAGTTAGTTGATGCCAATTTTATATGAAGACTGGCAAACTAAAATTCGCTTTTATTATTAACACTAAAAAAATCAGGCTCTAAAATCCAATCCTAACTTATTTGTCTTGTCAAATGAAACAAAATAAGCCCGAACTCAAAGTATCACTATTAGCCGTTGAAGAGCTCCACCCATCCATCATCTAGCCTTACCATCACATCAGGTCAATAACTAACATAAAAAAATACCTACAGCCGAATTGAGAACCTCCTTCCTTTTTGAAGTCGGTTGAAAATAGCCACTTGGACCAGTTGGAGTCGATTGAAATTTGAAATACGACTCCGTGCATTACGCAATTTGATTTTTCTGTGAAGTAAGAAAATTATGAATCTTTAGAAAAAAAATTATAATTTTTTAATCATTTAACCCTTTTTTCAGTTTCTTGTATGCGAATTCGTTTTACTGCGCAAAGAGGTCGACGACAAGCGCATTTTTAACATGTGCATACCAGTGTGGGCCCGAAGTTTCTACTGCTCTTTGGCTTCATTCTCTTATGGATGTTGCTTCATAGAATTGGCTATCAACGTCACTAAGAATGTTATTGGTAGACTGAGACCACACTTTTTTGATGTAAGTGAGAAATATACCAAAAATATAATTCTGACCTCGCCTAAGCTTTTCACTGTAGATAATTATTCCACGTGGGCCATATGATACGCTGGACTAGATAATGATGTCACTTTCTGGCCCAGAAACTGAATACAAATGATCACGTTTATTCTACTAATTTAGGCAAAGTTGCCGTCAGAGCAGTCAATCTTACTCACTTATTATCTTCTTTTATTAGAAAGATAACAAGTGTAGTGAGTAGACTCTATTTTATTTCTGTCATATTTCTACGTAAGGCCTAAAAAGATATATAAGATAATTTGCAAAGGTGAAGTGGCTTGCACTGTAGTTCATGATCCCAACAATTCCTGATAAAGTGATATATCAGCGATAGTTTATAGAATATCTCTACATATAATAAAATTCTAACTAAGCCGAATCTGTACATAAAATATTTTTTGGAAAACCTTATTGAAATAGACATTGTTTTCGATACAGAGGCCGAATCAATAGTTTTTAGAATTTTTGTCTGTCTGTGTGTCTGTCCGTCCGTCCGTCCGTCTGTCTGTCTGTCTGTTACCGCATTACGGAAAAACCACTGGAGGGATTTTGATAAAATTTGGTATGGTGATAGCTATATGGTTATCTGAGTCAACATATAGGATACTTGTTACCGCGAAAAATGTCTCAATTATGAGAAAAAATACAAAAACTGCATTGTAAGAGTATACTAATGTGTAAAACCTAATGGTCATCTGAACGCGGGCGGAGCCGCGGGAAATGCTAGTTTATCAATATAGACATTAAATTATCACATTAATATATATGTAAAAAGCAGCCAGTACAATTATATTGCTCATTATTACCTACAAGATAGCCCACAAAAACTTTTAAAAGTATCTTTATAAAAAGTAGTCAGCCATATTGCTGTTCAATCTAGATTATTAACTGCAAATTTTTTGAAAAAAAACCAATTCATCAAAAACATACTATTATTATAAATGCGAAAATTAGTATGTTTTACTTCTACGCTGAGAACCTGAGTGTAAAGCGCTGGTAGGTATCTAAATATGACATTATTTTTCTAGCTCTGCAAGCCCTCTATAGACTGCAGCCTGCCTGAATGGCAGAAGCGGTACATACAACCCAATGAATACCATTGTTTAGGAGATCAAACTGATAAATTTCATGATATGCACATGTCTTTCCTTAGTGGACACTCTGCGTGGTCTGCCTACGCCATGTTATACCTGGCTGTAAGTTGAAATATAATTTAATATAGCATATACTATTTAAAAATTAACTTGATCTTAAATATCTAGAAAAGATTCAATCAAAGACCTATTTTAAAGCGTTTTTAATCTTCATGCAACTATATCATGAAATTTTAATAAGTCGACTTTAATTTATTTTTATTGAGCCACGAGACGGGTAGTGTAACTCTTCCATGGTACTAATAAACCCTTTGAGTTTGGACTCATTTAATTCATTTTTACGATTTCCATACCATTTGTTAAAAAAATGTATTTATATTTTCCTTTTAAATACATAATTAAATAGAATGTCACTGAATTCTAGCTCTATTTAGAAAAGCGTATGGTCTGGCGAGGTGCGCGAGGGTTGCGCCATTCTCTACAATTCGCAGCAATGTTGCTGAGCTGGTTCATTGCTATGTCCAGAGTGTCAGATTACAAACACCACTGGAGTGATGTGCTTGCTGGGTACTCCCTGGGACTCACTTTTGCTATTCTCGTGGTAAGTATATAAAAAAATATATAGCGCCTGATAAATTTTCATAGCAACTTGTTTACATCTGTGATTACCATATTCTTTTTAATCGAATGTTAAGGAATATGCTCTAATTATAAACATATAGAATATTATTTATTACAGACTAGCAGCTCACCCTCGCTTCGCTCGGGTTCGCCTCTAGACAAACAAAAACAAATCTATCCCAAGAGAACCGTTAATTTTTCCGGGATAAAAAGTAGCTAATTTGTTAATCTAATATATGAACTATATTATTGTAAAGTTTCATTAAAATCCAATCAATAGTTTTTGTATACTAAGCTGTATAAATTACTATAGTTTTTTAACTATCCCACTAGAACTAATTTTACGGGATGAAATATATCTAAAATACTGACCGGGAATATAAGGTACCACAATGCAAAATTTCATTTAAATCGGTCCAAAATTTTCGGAGACTAACCTGTACAAGCAGACAAACAGACAGAGAAACAAAAAAATTGAAAAAATCTGGATTTGTTCTATTTCCCTTCTTACATCCCCCTGACTCGGATTTTAGCATTTTTTTTCCATATACAGACATTCGTACTCTACAGTTTTATTATATGTATGGATAATCTAAAATAACATGATTCCAAATTACATTAAATTTTACTTATTACTACTTGGCTTGGCTAGTACACAAACATCTCTACATACTGTAGCTACTTGTTGTACAAATTTATAAAACTGTTATAGCTATAAAAATATTATAAACTCCTTCTGTAATATTATATTCCCAAGCAAATTATTAATTTATTTAAATCATTTTTCAGTGGAAATGGGGTACAGACATCTTAGAACCTAAGAGTAAGCATAAGCCCATCCCTCTACATGATTCTTCTCATATGGAGCAACGTCAAACAGCTTTACCTGCATAGTTTACTGACAACAAGTGTTTTTTTTAAGTGATATATAGAGATATTTTTTCTAGTATTAAGATATTTTTGTATTTATATACTTTAAGTAACTAGTCGTTTAAAATTCATAACAATTATAGAAACAAGAATATCTTTTCAATTTACCAAAAATGTAATGAAGATCTCATTATAATAATATATACCATAGACGTATAATAATAAAATGTACCTATACGTATAAGGTTTACGCCTGTTATAAATATAAAGCAAAGCTTGGCTTAAGTTAAAAGTTGTTAATAAATAAATAAAAAACATTAAGAGAACAATAAAAGCGTAAAATAAATAATTTTAGCCCATTTGCTTTAAAAATTTTTTTTATATATTATCTTTTAAATATAATATAATATATAATAATATGTAAATAAGTGAGTATGTACATAAGTTAGTATTTAATGAGGTAAATAAATAATTTTACTACAATTTTTATATTTATTCAACTCCACGAATATATTGTATATATTTATGTTCTATCGTTGATGTCTTTCGTAGGTCTTTTAAAGTGTGTTGAAACGAATAACAGTTAAGTCACACGGTACCCCAAAATAAAAATCCTGAATATAAATATAAATCAATCTAAATATAAATAAACCTATCATATAAATCGTAGATGACTTTATTGATTAGACCACATAATATATTTAAACTTTTCCATTAAGTAATAAAACCTAAAACGATATGACAAATTGATGGAAGCTTTTAAATTAGAGCAAGTCAAGATGCGTAGTAGCATTGCGCGTACGACGTGGTGTGATTGATACTTTTGGTCTCGACATACCTAGATCATTTAACGAAATACTTTTCGTCTGGTGACTAGATCAGTGAAGCACAAACTTACGTTGAAACAAACTGATTGTCAGAGCTACTTCCACATTTATAATAATTAATATTAGTATGGAAATCTATCGATAATAGAATAAAAAGGAATTAAGTAAGAAACTTGCTTATAAGTCAACAGGGTGCAATAAATGTACGATAAAATAAAGTAAATAAACACAATTTCCTATTTATAATAAGATAATGATTACCGAGCTTAGATTTTGCCTTCCCTTATCTCTTGACCCGAAGTTTCATATACATTATATAAGTAGCGGTCGCGTCTATTTCATTCAATACGTCTTGAGACGTCGAATACATACAGTATTTTGTTAGACAGCTTTTTTGTGACACACGGAAAAAATGTCGAGAGAAGCGTCGATGCATATTATAAAAAAGTTCTTGGTGGACATTTTCTTAATTGTAGGACGTAAGTAATATTTTTTTCGTTAATTATAATTTATCCAGTATCCAGTAATCTGTATTTGTGAATGGGGTTTTAAAACCAAAAATCATAATTTATAATAATATATTTTAAGACAAGTCTTATTTAAACTTCAAAAGATAATAATAAATAAGTATAAAAATAAAACTAAGTTTAAAAAAACGATTTATTATAAGCGTGAGCATATAAAACTATTGTTTACACAAAAGTTTCTTGACCGATACAACTGATGTTAAAACTTGAGTAAATCAACATTTAGTATTAATTTTACAAATATTTTATATGTAAAAACTGTTCCTGATAAGAAGTATTTTCATTAATTTCGTACAAAATATAGCATTATTTGCATTTTTTTAATTTTATTTTATTGTAGGTAGTAGTAGTAGGTATGTTAGGGTATTTGATAAAATAAAAACCATTTTAATACAAAAAACTGAAATTAAACCAACATTTTTAGAGGTTCCAAACCTAGCATCGAGTTTAAAAGCATATATTATGGTATCACTCATTTAATTCTTTCTACGACATAATAAATGTATTTTCTAATCTATCTAATTTTTTAATATATCTAAACATTTTATTAGATTTATTTTCTTTTTTTGGCAGTAACATTTGGCATATACGCAACTGTACGGATATGGGTACCGTTTGAACGAGGGTTCTTTTGTGGGGATGAAAGTCTCATGTTCCCATACAAACCCGACACAATTACCACACCCACGCTTAGAGTCGTCGGTTTGTTCCTGCCTACCATAGCGGTAAGTGTATGCATTTTTAATATGATACATAATAAATTACTCAAATTAGGTAGCAATAGTTTCAGAATAATAGTTTTTGTTTTTTTAGTTTATATATTACTAGCGACTCACCCTCGCTTTGCTCGGGTTCATCCTATCTTAATTCCTCATACAAACTTTCATCCCCATTTTTACAACCTTAAGGGATGATTTTCGGGATAAAAAATATCTTATGTCCTTCCCAGGATCTTAAACTATCTTCTTATCAAATTTCATTTAAATCGGTTCTGTAGATCTAGAGATTACCTCCTACAACGTCACAAACTCACAATCTCACAAACTCACAAACTTTACCTCTTTATAATATTAACTAGCGACTCACCCTCGCATCGCTCGGATTCGTCCCTAGCTTGATTCCCTATGCAAACTTTCATCCCCATTTTCACCCCCTTAAGGGATGATTTCAGGGATAAAAAGTATCCTATGTCCTTCCCAGCGTCTCAAACTATCTTCTTACCAAATTTCATCTAAATCGGTTCAGTAGATCCAGAGATTACCCCCTACAACGTCACAAACTCACAAATTTTACCTCTTTATAATATTAGTATAGATAAAAAAAAATCGTGTCACAGTGTTTGTAACAAAACTCCTCCGAAACGGCTTGACCGATTGTTATGAAATTTTGTGTGTATATTCAGTAGGTCTGAGAATAGGACGTAAACTTTTTCATATCCCTACCTTATAAGGGTGGTCCATCCAAAAAAAAATTTTTTTTGACATTTTTTTTTTAATTTTGTTATTTTGTGATTCGGCATTAAAAAATACACACAAACCTAAATTATCACTAATGGCGAACCCGAGCAGAGCGAGGGTGAGTCTCTAGTATTAATATATAATAATTATGATTTATGACCCATATAACATTATCAACTTCAATCAACTATGACGCAGGGATTGAATAACATGTAACATAACCTAATAACATAATATAATCTCTTGAAATAATTTTCAAGAGATTGGATATGATGAAATAATGTAGTATTTTTGTGAAATGAGAAAATAAGTTTCAAATTAAATAACAAACACTAACAGGAGTTTATCTATACATATAATAAAATTTAACACTAAGTCGAATCTGTACATTAAATATTTTTTGGAAAATCTAATCGAAATAGACATTATTATCGATACAGAGTCCGAATCTATAGTTTTTAGAATTTTTGTCCGTCTGTCTGTCTGTTACCGCATCACGAGAAAACCACTGGACAGATTTTGATGAAATTTGGTATGATGATAGCTGGTTATCCGGGTCAACATATAGGATACTTTTTACCACGGGAAATATCTCATTTCTGAGAAGAAATAAAAAAACTGCATTGTAAGAGTATACTAATTAATCTGTAAAACCTAAGAATTTGGGTTTTGGTCATTTGAACGCGGGCGGAGCCGCGGGCAATGTTAGTTATTAATATATCACACAGCTATTTAAAGTAGTTAGACATGAGTGATGCAACACATTAATTTACAAAATTTTTGGAATATTAATTTTGTTATTAATTATTTTATTATATTATAATATTTATTTTATTATTAAAATTAAGAAAAAAAAATATAACATATTATTAAAAAAATATAATAACAGTTCGATCCAAATAACAAAAAATATTTTACACATAGATAATAAGTAATTTATATTACCTTTATCTCTAAGTACACATTAAATTAAGCGTATGTTAAAAAAACCAAGGACGAGTTGGATCCGTACGAAATAGGATTCCGTATATAACACAAATATTTTTTTTCGTAAAGTAAGAAAATTATGAACCTTTAGATTTTTTTATATTTTTTTGATCATTTTACTCTTTTTTCAGTTTCTTGTATGCGAATTCGTTTTATTGGGCAAAGAGGTCGACGACATGCGAATTTTTAACATGTGCATACCAGTGTGGGTGCGAGGCTTCTACTGCTCTTTGGCTTCATTCTCTTATGGTTGCTGTTTCGTAGAACTTACTACCAACATCGCTAAAAATATTATTGGCAGACTGAGACCACACTTTTTTGATGTAAGTGAGAAATATAAAACAAAGATATAATTCTGACCTCGCCGATAAATACACAGATAAATATCCGACGTGGACCATATGATACGCTGGAATGACGATCACGGCACTGTCTGGCATATAAACTGAATACAAATAATAGCGTTTATTCTACTAATTTAGGCAAAATTGCGGTCAGGACAGCCAATCTTACTCACTTATTATCTACTTTTATTAGAAAAACTAGCGACTCACCCTCGTTTCGCTCGGATTCATCCCCAGCTTGATCCCCCGTTTCATCCCCATTTTCACCCGTACAAAATTTCATCCCTATTTTCACCCCCTTAAGGCATGATTTTCGGGATAAAAAGTATCTTATGTCCTTCCTAGGGTCTCAAACTATCTTCTTACCAAATTTCATCTAAATCGGTTTAGTAGATCCAGAGATAACCCCCCTACAACGTCACAAACTGACAAACTTTACCTTTATAATATTAGTATAGACTGATAACAAGTTTGCATACACAAGTGTCGTCCCTATTCTATTACTGTCATATAGGAAGATAAGATGGCACGCCTAAAAAAAGATAATTTGCAAAGGTCACAGTGTCTGCTTACACTGGAGTTCATGATCCCAACGATTCCTAATAAAGTGATATATTATCGATAGTTTATAGCTTATTTATCAATATAGACATAATTTACAGAAATTTCTAACCAAAAACTAAATGAACAAAATTATAATGTTAAGTAAAATAGTAATGTCTTATCTTGTCACTGTTTCCAAACAATGCTACTTAGATAATAATTAATGAGTATAATACGACTTTTTAGGAAATACATAGTAAGATATTTGTCTATTTTACCTGTACAGTGTACTGTACATTTTACCTATACAGTGTACTGTACAGGTAAAATGAACAAATACATATGTATGTAATATACAGGCTGTACAGTTAAATTATACAAAGAAATACCCCACAAAAACTTTTAATAGTATTTTTAGAAAAAGAATTTAGCCATTATACTTTTCAACCTAGAGCGTTAACTGTTAATTTTTAGAAAAAAAACCAATTCATCATAATCATCATATTGCCAAAACTGATAATGCAATAAAATCATAATTCTATTTTAAATACGAAAATTGGTATGTGTTACTTCTAAGCAGGAATAGCTTTTTAAAGGAAGAATTTTGACATTTATTACACAGACAGACTATGGCTTGGAGTATCACGTAGGTTATTGTTGGACACCTAAGAAGCTTGATCAAAGAGAGCTTAAGTCGCTAGTATCTAAATATAACATTATTTTTCCCAGCTGTGCAAGCCATCCGTAGACTGCAGCCTGTCTGAATGGCAGAATCGGTACATACAACCCAATGAATACCGCTGTTTAGGAGATCAAACTGATAAATTTCATGATATGCACATATCCTTCCTTAGTGGACACTCCGCGTGGTCTGCTTACACTATGTTGTACTTGGCAGTAAGTTTTAACATAATGTATACTTTTTAAAAATTCGCTCGATCTTAAATATTTATTTATTTAGCATGCTTTTATATATTCACGTAACTATGTCATAAAACTTTTAAAAGTCTACTTTAATTTACTTTTATTGAGCCTCAACACGAGTAGTGTAGCTCTACAAGGGCTATTAGTAAAACAATAGAGTTGGGACTCATTTAATTCATATTTACGATTTCATACCATTTGTCACAAACTTCTTTTATATTTTCTTTTTAAATACATAATTATATAGCATATCTTTGCATTCTAGCTCTATTTAGAAAAGCGTATGGTCTGGCGAGGTACACGAGGGTTGCGCCATTCTCTACAATTTGTAGCAGTGATGCTGAGTTGGTTTACTGCTCTATCAAGAGTATCAGATTATAAACACCACTGGAGTGATGTACTTGCTGGGTACTCCGTAGGACTTACTTTTGCTATTCTTGTGGTAAGTAAAAAATATATATATATAGTGCCTGACAAATTTTTATAGCAACTTCTTAGACCTGTGATTGCCATATTCTTTTTATTTAAAGGAAAAAATCCCTAAGATTTGCTCTAACCATAAAAATATACATTATTATTTATTATAGATGATCTAAAATAACATTATTAAAAATTACATTAAATTTTACTTATTACTATTTGGCTTGGCTAACACACAAACATCTCTACGTACTGTACTTGTTGTACATATTTAGAAAACTGCTATAGCTATAAACACATAAACTCCTTCTGTAATATTGTAGTCCTAAGCAAATTATTAATTTATTTAAATTATTTTTCAGTGGAAATGGGGTACAGACATCTTAGAACCTAAGAGTAAGCACAAGCCCATCCCTTTACATGACTGTTCTCATATGGAGCAACGTCAAACAGCTTTACCTGCATAGTTTACTGACAACAAGTGTTTTTTCCAGTGTTGTATTGAGATATTTTTATCTAGTATTGAGATATTTTTGTACAGTGGACCCCCGGTAATCTGACAAACGGTTTGCAGGGCAGTTTCGGACTATCGAATATATATACTTTAAGTAATTAGGTTATTACATTTAAAATTCATAACAATTATGAAAACAAGAATATCTTTTCAATTTACCAAAAATTTAATAAAGATCTCATTATAATAATATATATCATAGATGAAAAATAAAATTGTATAGGTACGTATAAGGTACGCCTGTTATAAATATATAGCAAAGCTTGGCTTAAGTTAAAAATTGTTAATAAATAAATAAGAAACACTAAAAGAACAATCTAAGCGCAACATTAGTAAAAAATGTAAATTCTTTAATTTTTGCCCATTTACTTTAAAAAACTAATATAAATACAATATTTTTTATATTATAACTCATAGCAAGCGTCTATAAGTCATCTAGTGTTATTTTTTTATATACGTAATACGATATATAAGCAATATTATAATATAATAAGTAAGTGAGTTCATAAGTTAGTATTTAATTATATAAATAAATAATTTTACTACAATGTTTATAATATTTATTCAACTCCACGAATGTACAAAACTATCGTTGATGTCTTTTGGACTTCGGATCCATGGTTAAACTGTTTTGTTACACTGGTGTAACTACTGAGCATATATATATATATATATATATATATATATATATATATATATATATATATATATATATTCGCATACATATGCGAATATATACATATACATGTACCCGCGGGTTCGCCCGCGTTCAAACTAGTAAAAGCACAAACTCCGGGTCCAATTGTGTTTTCAAACTATCCAGGAGACCATTGAACAAACCCAAACTCACAAAATTTCATCCAAATCGGTCCAGCCCTTTAGGAGAAGTAAGGTGAGAAACACATGTACAAAATAATTATATAAATTAAGGTATACATATATGCGAAAGTATTATGTGCGCATTTGTTACACCTTCACGTTGACTCGGCTCTCTGGATTTAGATGAAATTCAGTACACGAATAGACTATAATGGTCTAGAGTAGCATTAGGTTACTGTAGGGCATGTAGAGACGTTAGTATTTTTATTATTGTTTCATCGGTGAACAATATAATGCAAAGGCATTAAAATTATATTTTTTAAAGTATTATAGTTCACTAGCATTGCCCGCGGCTCTGCCCGCGTTCAGATGAACAAAAACCAAATTCTTAGGTTTTATATATTAGTATAGTCTTAAATTGCAATTTTTGTATTTTTTTTGTAGAAATGAGATATTTTCCCGAGGTAAAAAGTATCCTATATGTTGACCCGGATAACCAGCTATCACCATACCAAATTTCATCAAAATCCCTCCAGTGGTTTTTCTGTGATGCGGTACCAGACAGACAGACAAAAATTCTAAAAACCATAGAATCGGCCTCTGTATCGATAATAATGTTTATTTCAATAAGATTTTCCAAATAATATCTAATGTACAGATTCGGCTTAGTTACTACATACATGTATGTATAGATGTTAGGTTTTTATGTAAATAGAACACTTTATGTACGTTGTAATTACGTAGTTTTATTTAAATAATCAAGTAAGTAATGTTATACGAGTACATACGAAAACTATGACTAATAAATAGTATAATGGCGAACTCGGTACACGTCTTCGTAGTTCAGAAACAGCACTTCCGTAAGTCGCGTTTCCAACAGTTCACTAGAAATTATACCAATCTTCATGGCAAAAGGAGTAAGTAGTTTCCGACACTGAGTACAGTTTGGATACCTCGAGTTCCACAGTACATATATACTACTATTTCCAAGTATCTACCTACAGCTACTCCCGTGAGCTTAATTTGCGTCTTCATAAGTACTAAAATGTGCAAAAAAGCTTTTAAACACTTAACACTGAATATTCACTAATGTATTTATTTTTTCTTAAACTGGCGACTTTCCTCGCTGCGCTCAAGTACTTCTCTATTTGCTAAAGGCTGCCGTTATCCCTCTATTAGGATGGAATTTAAAGTTTTATAATTGTCTTTTAATAAACACAATATCTTCTTCTCCCCGCCCATCTTGGAGTCGGCGCATTACGTCTATATTGCTTATTGGTCTTAGCAAAAAAATTCCGACCGGCTGCCTGTCTGACGGCAACCCTCTTTGGGAATGCTGTTGTTCGCCAGCCTCCGAGCAAGGGACTTAAGGTGTGATGTTCCTAGATCCTTAAGTCGTCTCCTACAACACCTACAGGAGGAGTTGGGGTAGCCCTATTCTAAGCCGGGCGCTACACGACTAGTAAGCACAATCTATGTCAGTATAAAAACACAATACAGATGTCAAATTGTTTAAGCTTCAGGATACTGATTAATTCAAATATGTGTTTATGTATATAAATTTGCCTTTTAGATTAGTCTAGAATATATTATAAGGAGTAATCAGTAAGACGTTGCGACTCTACATTATGAAAATAGTGCGCCCTACACATTGATTTGTGAATATTCATTTTACGTTATTTAAATTCTAAATTGATAATTACCTAAATAAGTTTTCATAATTTTACAATGCATGCATTTAAAATAAGTGTAATGCTGATAATCTAGTGCACTGTATCAAATATTTGTACAGAAGATTAAATAGAATAGGGTTGAAAGTAAAAAAAAACAATAGTGGTTTTTTGTCCGTATGTTTATACTGTTTATATGATGATGATTAAAGACAAATATAACTGCCTCGGTAGTGTAGTGGCTAGCATGTACAGCTGCACACCCGGAGGTCCTGGGTTCGAGTCTCGGATTGGGCTAAGTTTAGTTATTGAGTCTTTCTGTATAGTAAGCCTCAGTAACAGCCCGGAGTTGGGAAATTGGCGGTGTTTCACCCCCGTGCCTCGGAGAGCACGTAAAGCTCTAACTCTCACTGGTCGTGTCAAGCAGTCGTTCCACCGGAGTATGAGAGTGACAGGATTAGAGAGTGCACTTGTGTCTGCGCTTACACTTGTGCACTATAATATCTCCTGCGCAGTTGGCTAGTCTCAATGTGATTAGCCGCCGTGGCCGGAATCGGTCAGGAGAACATCATCACTGTTTATATGTAATATAATCACGAAAAAATAAGACGGTATTTCATTGACTAAATACATTAGTATGATAAATACTGTACGATACCTCCTTAGCAGGATTAACGATTGCCAAAACTTTACAAACTTTAACCTCAGACCAATTAAACTTTTTTATTGGTCTGAGACTTTAACATTCAACTTTTCGCTTTTATATAAAAAAAGCTCCAGAACTTACTGACTTATAATACAACTTAACGTCTCTACGTAGAGACATATTTTTAGACAAAATTTTATGCTAAGTTTTTGTAATACAACACTCAACCCAATGCACCATCCATTATTAATACATGTTAATAATTTATATAGCTACAACCTGCGTTGCTGACCGTAGATGACTTTGTCGATTAGACCGTATAATTAATTTGAACTTTATCATTAAGTAATAAAGCCTAAAACGATATGACAAATTGATGGAAGCTTTTAGATTAGAGGACGTTGTGAATTACAGCTTTCATTCAAATTTATTCTCTATTACATATAAATAAGTGTTAAAGTTGCATGCCATTTGAGCATGAGGCTTCTATATTAGTAGAGTTTACTTTCTCCAGCGGGCGATTTGGCTCGGAATGCCCGATGTACTGCCCGCGCCGCTTCTTCGCTACCTTTGTTTATCATAGATCAAGATTTCATTTAGTATTTAAAGCTGTAATTATATGTTTGATAATTTGAAAAACACATACTTAGCTATGAGATTAAGGTTAATTAGAAATAAATTAAATATATAACATTTAACAAGCCATTTATAAAACACGGTTATGCTTATTTTATACAAAAGATAAAGTCCACATTTTGAAGAAATTTAAAAAGAAATTAAATATCTACAAATTATATAAAGCTAACTTGATATACATTATACTTATTAATATCTTTTTAAACGCTTTGTTAAAAAAGTTTTTTTTAATAATTTTAAAACAAGAAGTATTATACAAAGCTTTCTAGCAAAAAGTTTATTTGAATCTGGTATCATCACGGAAGATTGTGATATATGATATGATTTTTTTTTAACATTTTGCATAGATAGTACTCGTTTAATATCTCTCATATGCGAGGCAACCCAGCAGTCAAAATAATTATTTACACCTGTAAATAGTATCTGTCGATTCGTAAATATTTAACAAACTTAGATTTAGAGCAGTTGAGTCAATATTACTTTAACAGAAATTATAAAACAGCAAAAAATCTCTTAGAGACCAGTGCATATAGGCAGTATCTGGTAATGCATCTATGACAACGACGCGATGCCGACCGTAAACAATCGCGGGCAGTTCCTGACCGGCCCCCGCGAGAGTCGGACGTATCGAATCATGCCAGATCTGAACAGTGATACCGTTGGTTTCTATAAACTCTTTTAGGTTTTGTTCCGTTAGTGCTATTGTGCTGTGTTACGTACTTAGATTGGCACAGGTTGTGCTCGATGCCGATGTAGATAGTAAAGTAAGTTCATTAACACTTATTGGTAGAGCCCCGTTTTCGTTTACACGAAAGACTCTCATAGATTTTATAAGTAAAACTTAAGTATTTTTTACATTTTCACCCCTAAACTCGTCGATGTATTCAATGTTAGCCGATAAAACCTTATTAAGTACCCGCATAAAAAACCTTAAGTCCTCAATAATTAATTCAAAGTAATACAAAGTTAAATACAAAAATAAATGTAACCTTCGACATGAAGTTGTGAATTAAAATAATATTTGTACAAAAACGCCACAAAACCTGTTTAAGTCCATGTGAGCAATTCACAGAGTGCCGTAATAGAGCGAGACTTTTAATATGCGAATTATTTACATATAAAAAGTATTAAAACTCGTCCAGATGAAATTCCTAAACTTTTTACGTCATTTTAATTTTTATCTAAGAGAGATTTTAGTGTCAGTATCAGTTTTTCTTAAGTTAATAAAAAGTTTTATTAACTGTTATACTGATATTTTCTATACATACAATAAAATTCTAACATTAAACATTTTTTGGAAAATCTTATTGAAAGAGTAGAGTAGATTCGGCGTCTGTATCGATAATTATTATCGATATAGAGGCCGAATCTATAGTTTTTGTAATTTTTGTCTGTCTGTCTGCCTGTCTGGGAATGCATCACGAGAAAACTATTGGACAGATTTTGATGGAATTTGGTATAATGATAGCAGGTTACCCCGGTCAACATATAGACTACTATTTACTGCGGGAAAATATCTCATCTCTGAGAAATCTATACTAAACGTAAAAACGTAAGTAGGGACGAACCCGAGCGGAGCAAGGGTGAGTCGCTAGTGTATTTATATAATTTGACTTTTATTTTGTATTTTTCGACATATTTAAAGTAAGAAGTTATATATACATATAACACACAGTCACGCTTTCACATAACTATGAGAAGTAATAAGTAATAACTATATATAGCAATAGTAAAAATGAAAGTGTTAAAAATCGTTAATATTATACTAAAAGGTGTTATTATTCTGTATAAATACTTATAATTAAAAGAAAATGGTAATTTTTATTTTCATGTAAAAAAAACTCTTGCCATTTAAAAATCTATACCTAAATAACAATTTCGTTTTAAATTGTTAAATCTAATCTTAATATCTATTTATTTATCTAATCTAATACTAGCGTTTGCCCGCGGCTTCACTTGCGTTGTTTATTTATGAATCTGCTTGTTTCACATCACCCCCCCTTTTTTACTTCCCGACCAAAAACGACGGGGTGCTATAAGTTTGACGTGTCTGTTTGTGTGTGTCTGTCTGTGGAATCGTAGCTCCCGAACGGATGAACCAATTTTGATTTTGTTTTTTTCGTTTGAGGGTAAATTAGTCGGGAGTGTTCTCTGCTATGTTTGATGAAAATCGGTCCAAGATGGTCGGGGTTTTTTTAATTTATTAATTTAATTTTTCAGTCTTAGAAGATGTACCTACTACCTACCTAAAACTTTGAATGAAAATAGTCGTTATATTTAATCAGAAAGATTAACTATTTCCAATTTTTGGTCACTGCTACTCTAAAAGTAACGGCTTTTAATATACACTTCTAACCTGTTTTTTACCCCTTGAGTACAAAATCATAAATACTTCTTCATATTATATTTTTTATTTTTAAGTTATTTTTTGTAATTATTCATAAAATATTATGTAAGTACATTTTTTAAATGTAAACAACATAAAAATGAATTTTATATGTAAGAATATATTGACACATCTGAAAAATGATCAAACGACTACTGCCTTCCTAGACAGTTCAATACCAAAGATCATTATAGTATATTATTATCCTTAATTAAATATATAGTACATTAAACACCTATATTAAAACCATTTTCATGTAAGACTAATAGTGCTTCGCTTATGTTCTAATTGCACTAACTTTCTGCATATATTAATATATTCACCTGTCAAATTAATGCATACTAATTTATAAATGCGAAAGTAACTCTGTCTGTTTGTCTGTCAGTTACCTTGTCACGCTTAATCCGCTGAACCAGATTAGATGAAATTTGGTATGGAGATATTTTGAGACCCCGGGAAGGACATAGGATACGTTTTTACCCCGGAAATCATCCCTTAAGGGGGTGAAAACGGAGGTGGAATTTTGTATGGGGAATGAATCATTTCTCAAGTAAGGGATATAAAACTCATCATACCTATGTGTATTGTATATACATAGACTATATAGTCTATGTATTCCATACTAACCGTCATAAGATATCTAGGATATATATCATACGAACCCGAGCGAAGCTAGGGTGAGTCGCTAGTAATATAATAATTTAGTTTACTCTAGTAGACACTTAGTTGAGACAGATCATTTCATTTCGAATTGAAATTGTTCTAAGTCTAAAGCCGCTCCGGTTTACCTTCACTATAATGTGGGCAAACAGCATGCCAATAAATTTTGCGACTCCGTATTGAATGAGATTACATACACAGTATCAATGAATGAAGGAAATTTATTACATTCGTGTACGAGTATTTTTCCTAAATTATTCTTTGCTTCATTAATTATTTAAAATTTTTGAAATAACCTACTGTATGGTGAACTTAGAATTAATTAAATTCTACATTCACTATAAGGTATTATATAATCTACACATGAGAATATCCATTTAACACAAAAAAATCAAGCTTATTATAACAATACAGCATAGCATGAATCCTAAATTTACCATTCTAAGTACTAGTTAATAGATTAAAAAAGCTATCATATTTTAAATAAAACTATCTTTTCGGATTTTGTCGTGGATTTATTTGGATTTTTGTTTCCCGATTAACTAAATAAGACAGTGATAGCCTAGTGGTAACGCGTTCGGGAAACCGAGTGAAGCGAGTTCAAATCCCGGGTCTCCCACCTCTGACATTTTCATGTGCGGCGAATCATTTCCAACATGATTACCACTTGTCTTAACGGTAAAGGAAAACAAACGGTGAGGAAACCTGCATGTCTGAGAGAACCTAGCAAGTTTTCAAAAGACACGTGAAGTCCTCGTACTGAAGGGAGGCCCGTGCCTAGCAGGTATTTACCAAACAAAAACATACAAACGATTTGAGTACCTTATTGAAATGAAAGATGAGTAGCACTTATATAGTTGGCTGTACTAACTTAGCTAGTCGAAATAAGACCACAACTGATAGTAAAATAACAAGTGCGAGTCGGACTCGTGCATGAAGGGTTCCGTACCATTATCTATAAAAACGACAAAAAAATCATGTCTGTTGTATGGGAGCCCTACTTAAATATTCGTTTTATTTTAATTTATTTATTTATTTTTAAAGTGAATATATAACTAAATATTCTATGAATATTTCAAGCGTCTACCTGTTGCCGTTATCAATATCGAGCAAAAACGAGCAAAAAAATCACGTTTGTTGTATGGGAGCCCCCTTAAATATTTATTTTATTCTATTTTTTAGTATTTGTTGTTATAGCGGCTACAGAAATACATCATCTGTGAAAATTTCAACTGTCTAACTATCACGGTTCATGAGATACAGCCTGGTGGCAGACAGACAGACAGATGGACGGACAGCGGAGTCTTAGTAATAGTGTCCCGTTTTACCCTTTGGGTACGGAACCCTAAAAATCAAAACCACAAGAATTACAAGTTTAATTTCAAACAAATCTACTTTACATTCATAATCATTTGCCTTTTAAGTCCACATCCACCTTCTGTCCAAGATATACTCCATAGCGTCACTTTACGTAGAGTCTAGTAGGACATTAAATCTGCAAAGAAGGCCCAGCTAACAATTTGGTCAAAAATGACTTAAATGCAGATTCGAAATCAGCAAAAAAAGCACAAAGCTCTAAGTCTTATGAATCCAGAGATACCATAACCATTTTCATCGTAACTACGTACAAATTACTACTACAAAACCAAAAAAAAACGAACTAAGACGAAACTTCAAATATGTCGAAATCAGCTTTGACGAAGTTGCGGCCATCTTTTTTTTGACGGCAGAAATAATTTTAAACCATTTCGTTTGCTCAATGGCTTTTAGGAGTGCCGTTTAGTATATATTTAATAATATTTTTAACAATAAAATAATATATTTAACAATAAATGACAAATGATACGATGCGAAGTATTTAGAACCGATACCCACCTGCGTTTCATTGAGTAATCCAGTAAAAGTAGTTTTAAAGTTCAGTTCACCTACACTACGCCCACAAATATTTTCTACACTCATTGACCAAGACTGGCCAAAATAACCACCTACACTGAATATATGAAGGTTTTATTTTAATTTCGAATTATCATAAAGATTTATTGATATATCACAATCACACTACTTAATATTATAAATACGAAAGTTTGTGAGTTTGTTTGTTACTTTTTACCCTGAAAATACTCAACTTCGTCGGTGTCGGATAGATATAAGTTCAACTCAATTCAATTTCTATGTTTATGGCTACAAGGTAGATAAGATATAACTATATCCTGATTCTTATTAGGTTTTTACGATATACCAACGAATGTAAGTCAAATCTAAAAACAAACAAACAAGCAATGCTATAAAAGTTTATTATTTATTAAATATATTTAATCCTATAAAAGAAATATATTATAACTTTTAGACTTACAATAATAAAATATTGTTTTAATATGCCATTAAATACGATATAAACGATCGTAAAACCGTCCAGACATTGCAAAATAATTTCTCTAAACCAATATGGAATTTAAAACCAAAACTGATGCGCTGGAGTTAAGTTATATATGATTTTTGACCGACATCGAAAGGAGTAGGTATTCTATATAATACACACGATATAACCCGATTTGTTGCATTTTATTATATGTATATTATATGTATATTATCTATCTATATAATAATTAGGTCTTTTTAATGTATTATTAAGAAAAAAGAATTGGTAAATAACATTAATCACAGATAAACTAAACCACATATTAAGTACTTTAAATTGACGTAAAGCGAGAGTAGGTAGTGTTAAATAAATTTTTTGGGTGTTTCATAATTGTGATATTTTATTATAACAGTTAAAGTAAAAAATAAAGTTTAGTTTTATTTTAATATATAAGTGATTGAGAAATTACTCTCTCAATTTCTCATTCTAAGTTACCCGCGTTGTATGGGGGATCCATAGAAAGCGGGTATTAAGTTACCGACTGTGGGTTGACTACCAAAAAAAAAATTAAACTAAGTTTTAAAATATTTCTACAATATCACACCAAATTATAAAAATGTTATCTGGCGTAATCTACACAAATGTGTATCTTCATTATTTATATGGTCGCTGCAAAATTAACATATTCTTATGGTCAAAATCCTTTCTTTCGGTTTTCTATTACAAATTGATAGACAGATATTCCTTATATATTATAAAATATTACATAAATAATATTAAAGAAGCTATTTTATAATAATACTTTAAAATGGAAATGGATGACGAGTGATGTCACTTCATTTTTGAGATAATCAGACGATTAAAATGTAAATTAGGCAAGTAATATAAAATTTTAGAAAAAAAGCCCGCGTTCAGACTTCCGATCGATACCAAACTTCACAGGATCATCCGCTTAATCTAGAGAATGCCTGAAAATGTCATTTTTAGACATTTTAGAGTCCATAGGGAACACACATCGGTTTATAGAAGACTAGCATTGCCCGCGGCTCCGCCCGCGTTCAGATGACCAAAAACCAAATTCTTAGGTTTTACATACTAGTATACTCTTACAATGCAGTTTTTGTATTTTTTCTCAGAAATGAGATATTTTCATGCGGTAAAAAGTACCCTATATGTTGACCCGGAAAATTAGCTATCACCATAAGCAAATCAAAATCATCAAAATCCCTCCAGTGGGTTTTATGTGATGCGGTAACAGACAGACAGATAGACAGACAAAAAATCTAAAAACTATAGATTCGGCATCTGTATCGATAATAATGTTGGTTTCAGTAAGATTTTCCAAAAAAATATTTAATGTACAATTCGGCTTAGTTACAATTTTATTATATGTATAGATAATGTTAGACTAAAAGTACGTTCGCGAAAGAAATTCCTATATTAATAAATGATACGCAAATCCCAATCTTTACGTAAAGAATAATTGATTCAAATTATTGCCAATAACACATTTCAATTAAACAAGTTACTTTTATGATATAAATACATTTTTTATTGACATAATTTTATAGGTACAACTAGCGACTCACCCTCACTACTAGCGAGGGGTCGTTACGTCTTAACGTTTAGTACCTATAGATTTCTCAGAGATGAGATATTTTCCCGCAGTAAAAAGTATCCTATATGTTGATTCGGATAACCAGCTATCATCATACCAAATTTCATCAAAATCGGTCTAGTGGTTTTCTCGTGATACGTTCCCAGACAGACAGACTGACAAAAAATTGTAAAAACTATAGATTCAGCCTCTGTATGATTATTTCGATAAGATTTTCCAAAAAATATTTACTGTACAGATTCGACTCAGAATTTTATTATATGTACCTATAGATTGATAATGAATTCCTTGGCCTATGCGCTCGTAAAAACTGTATTGCAGGAGCTAAACTTGATAAACGGTCAACAGAAGTTGATTTTAACTTTAGGAATCAAGTGACCTATTTATAGACGCAGTATTACACACTAGCTAACTTCTTAGCTTGAAATCTAGGTAGGTTCAATAAAGGAAATAAATAGATAGTACATTGTAATTACAAAAACGCTTAATTATTAATCTCATTCTGGACTTGCTCGTAAATATTACTCAAGTTGGTAATATTGCACTAGAACTGCTAGAAAAGTAGTTTCAATCGCTCTACGGCAGAAATAACTATTTCCATACTAAAAAACCACGCTATACCATTGATACCATGTATATAAGTAAAACAAACTAACAAAAACACATGTGCGAGTAGTCTTGTTAGAAAACACAATTTGTAGTTAAAATTTTTGTATGCTTTGTTTATTGCACATGGAGTCAAAAGCCATTCCCATAGTCTATTTAATTAGCTGGGCGGTCAGTTTTTATTATCAAATCATAACACAAACAGCGAGTAAAATTACATTATATTTAGACGACTCGTTTGGCTCAGTTTGTGGTGACCCTACTTGCTGTGTAAACGGTCGCGGGTTCGAATCCCGCTGGAGCCATTCATTTGTATGATGAGCATGAATGTTTGTACTCCAGTCATGGGTATTTATAATATGTATGTATTTAAAATTATATATGTGTAATGTGTCAACTATCTGATATCCATTACACAAGCGTCGTAGCTTACCATGGAACTAAATGGTGCTGTGTGATAATGACCAAAGAAATATATATATATATATATATATATGCTTACTTTTTAGTCAATTTTTACTCTATTTTTGTTTCAAAACCTTTGAAGATGCTGTACATCTAAATTAAGAAAAATATATGTTCTAAAAAATCTTTCTTTTATAACATATCTCTTTATCTATGCTGCTGTCAATGGTTTATTATATTGATATTTCTTATACGTTTATATGGAAGCATATAAATATAAGTAATTAAATTTAATCAATATATAGTATTTATGTGTTTTCCTTTCACAGCTTTAACAATAAATTAGTAATTGAATACTGAGCTTTCTAGTGGATATTTTATTACAGAAAATGTCTCTTAGATTTATTGCACTAGTTTTGAGCTTATTTTATAGCCAACGATATACCTCCTACGATATCTGTTATATTGAGAAGCCATCGGCTTCAGACCAGCAGTAGGCAAGCAAAAATAATCAATGAGAGCAACTGTAAGTCGATGAAAAAAATGCAATTCATAATGTACTAAAAACTTACCTTTATCTCAGATTCGTCCGTAAATGCCTTTTGTATTTACGTACTTTTGTATGTACAAATTATATAGCGTCATCTTTTGGCAAAATTTATTACTAACAGTACTATAGCTTTAAGCTCTAGATTAACATGTGGGCTTTTTTTTAATGATATTCCTATGTACCACATGAGTGAAGCTGGAAGAAAAACCCCCTATCCTTTAACTATAACTAAAATTTTGTCCAAAGTTAATTCAATTCAGTTGTCTTGTTATTGGCTTTAAAGCGTGCCATTTGAGCACAGATTATTTCGCAAATATCACGTAGAATTATCTAAAAGTTTTTAATACATTTACAAGTACCTATGCATTCAGTGCCGGATTCAACCTTAACGCCGCCCCTGGGCAATGTAAGAAATGCCGCCTCGTTATCGAAATTTTGCATAAAATGGATAAAGTTTCGATAATGTTCAATTTTTGAATTTTTGATAAAAAAAAATTATTATTTATTTTTTGGAAAAAAAAATATTTTCCATAACGCGAAGATTTTTTTTTATTTATCCTTCGAATTTTGCCGCCCCTGAAAAATTTGCCGCCCTGGGCACTAGCCTTGAGAGCCCCTAGTGTAAATCCAACACTATATGCATTGGCATTTAAAACAATAAATTAAATAAGTAATAGATATTTTAGCTATTAGTTACGAGCGATCAGAACACAGTCGATTGTAATAAGGAACAAGCTAGAGAACACTGCCTATCATTACTGGTCGGCACTCGGCACGCTTCAGTACTCAGTTTCGTATCATATGGGTTAAGTTAAAAACTTAGACAATAAAAGCCTATTTAGATATATTATTACACTAGCAGTACCCGCGGCTTCGCCTGCATTTCAACTTCTGATATAAACATCAGTTTTACAATAATGTATAGAAGTTTGCCCGATTTGTTGACATTTATGATTACTACTCCGCTCCCTTGGGTAGCAGCATGATGAAATATAGCCATATATGAAATATATAATGAATTTTACAAATCTGATTAGTAGTTCCTAAGATTAGCGCGTTCAATCAAACAAACAAACAAACAAACAAACAAACAAACAAACAAACAGACAGACAGACAAACAGGCAAACTTGGTCCTTTTGTAATATTGTTATAGATATAAGTTATGGGCGACTGCTACCGCTTTCCGTCAGGTGGGTGTCTGCTTGTTTATCACTGTTTACTATAAAAAAACGTGTTAGGAACTACGCGTTAGAAACAAAATATAACTGCTTAAATACAGGCGAAAAGAGATTGTTCAAAGTTCATATAAGTATAAAGAAAGATTCCCCATACAAACTTTCATCCCCATTTTAACCCTCTCAAGAGACAATAATTTCTGGGATAAAAACTTCTATATCTTTCCCAGGGTCTAAATTTAATCTAAATCGGTCCAGTATTTCCAGAGATTACTTCCTATAAACAAACTCACAAGCTTACAAACTTTACGTCTTTATAATATTAGTATGATATGGTATGCTCTATATCTGCCCTCAAGAAAAATATGCGTAATAAACTAACTAAACAATTTATTTTTTTGATAAAATATTATTTGTTGTTACGAAAATGATACAGGTTGCTTTTTATTCCAGTACATCTATTTTTTGTTAGTAAGGGGTTTGGTTGTAAGGGGTAATCTCTGGATCTACTGAACAGATTTTGATACGATTTGGTAAAAAGATAGCTTGAGACCCTGGAAAGGACATAGGATAGTTTTTATTCCGGAAATCATCCCTTATGGGGGTGAAAATGGGGATGAAAGTTCGTATTGGGAAGCAAGGTAGGGACTTACCCTTGCTTCGCTCGCACTAGTCGATCGTATAATATATTGCAATAAAGTAAAAAATACGAGGCACTTAGGTCTAAAGTCCAAAAAATCCTAGGACGAATCAATGGCAATATTTTTTTACGTCTAAAATATATACAATATCACTATACTATAACAAGAAAAATCACCAAAAGCAATAACAAAAATATTTTTTCATGAAGTCATCCTACAGTCAACTATTTAATTATGGGATATAATCATAAATATCTTCGAGTTTCCGCTTCAGCACGTAACGTAGATGCATATCGGTGCTACAGCAACGGTATGCGGCTGGTATATAATCATTAATTTACTAATAAACAGCGCTTATATCGTATACAACTAGCTCGTTGTACGTTGAATTAAATTCGTTACGCTCAAATAACACACTTAATATGGAAAATCTTGAAAATATTGTATTTCTTCAATTACATTCATATCTTAGATATTCAACTTCGATTTTGAAGGCTAATTCTATTTATAGAGGTGAATATGTTTTGTTTGTTTGTAGGAAGAGATAATAATAAATAAATATTTTAAGACACACAACATCATCTAGTTCCATGGTAAGCTATGAGGCTTGTGTTATGGATACCACATAGTTGATACACTACACATATATAACTTACTTTTTAAATACATATATTTTAAACGACCATGACTGGAGTTCAAAAATTCGTGCTGATCACACAAATGAATACCTCCAGCGGGACTCGAACGAATTGGTGGCACAGCAAGTAGGGTCACTACAAACTGAGCCAAACGTGTCGTCAATAGGATGATCTCTAGAAGTGAACTTAGGCCTCGTCCAAAGGATTATATTTGCATTTGATAGCCTAATTCTTGTGAAACTATAAACCTAACAGATATAAATAAATAGATTAAGCGAGCGGAGCCGCGGAAAAAGCTAGAGTAAGTTTCTATACTATAAGTTAATAGATTTTGCCATATTTTTGTTGGTGTATTTTGCGATTTAATGTTTTTTTTTGTTTTTTTTGACAAATAAGGATGAAATAATAACATTTTTGACGTCAGTTGTTTTTAGTAAAGGCAATATTTACTTTCACGCTAGCGTATAACTGGTACATATATTATAAAACCTAAATAGTCCAATGTCCATCGTGTCCAACAACTACGTATGTAAAGCTAAACTAAAATCGAGGGGCCAGTAAATCAATAGTACGTGGCTAACCCCAACTCTTGGACACACCGAGAAAGCTCTATCGAAACTTATAAATCAAATTACAGTATTTTTATACGACTTGAAGTAAATATTACATCGTTTACTAAAAGTTAAAAAACCCTAGAGAAATTTAGTTCAACTTTTGCTTAAATAATAAAACATTTTTTTTAAGAAGAACTGAGAAAAGAAACGTGAGACTAATAATAATAATCTCTAGCATATTTGCATATGTATTTATAAATTTGTATTATTTTGATACTACATATTAAAATCGCTTCATAATTTACGAAGATATACGTCATATACATACATACATGTTAAAAAATGCACCTGAAGAAAAAGACACCTTGAGAGAAAAATACCTATATCTTGTTTTTAAGTTGGTCGGAATTATAAAAAGTTGAGAATAGACCACTCGATAAAGCTATTAATATAAAGGAAATAAGCACTGTCAAATAAAATTTGTGAAATAATTACGTTAAATTATTATATTAATACTTATATCTTGTTATTACAACAAGTTAATTAGATAAATCTAAGAAAGTATTATTAGATTTCCTTTTTAGTTTAGAATTATCATTTTATAGCGTGCCGCTAGTAAGTCATTGTTAAGGCACTTTTATTACTTCTTTTAACCGAGCTCTCGTATATATCTCGTAATATTTTTATTGTCGGATTGCACATCTATACTAATATTATAAAGGTGAAAGTTTGTGAGTATTGATGTATGGATGCTTGTTACTCTTTCACGCAAAAACTACTGAATGGATTTGAATGTAACCTTACAATAATATAGCTTATATATAAGAATAATACATAGGCTACTTTTTATCCTGGAAAAATGTGTGGTTCCCGTGGGACAGATTTGTTTTCGTTGTATTTGTTGTCGTGTGTTGTTGACATTACAGTTTTGGTTAAAAATTCAACTACATTTCATTTCAGTATTTACAAAATAAATCGTGATAACGCACAAGATCTTGCTCTACTATATAATTATTGTACTAATGAAATCGTAATTTTTTGACCTGGACAGAAATTGTTTTAACAAATAAATTTTAATAAACCTTAAACAAGATTATAGTAAACAAAATCGAAATAACACATTTCTAAAAAAATGTAGAGTCATGTAAATCGGAGCATAGATCACGAATTAAGTGCGCAAACAGACAAACAGACGTAGACTTTCGGTATATATAGATTATAATACAGTAGAATATTTTGCAGAATAAAATATAGGTGTAATGTACAAGTGACAGAAAGTGACAAAACTGTCAAAGTGTAGTGAAGTGAAGTGTTTTCTAATTATGACGTGATCGCAAACATGTACCGACCAAATTTCTACGAGAGCACGTGCTTCAGGTGCAACGAGATAGTGTACCAAGTGGACCGAGTCGGTCCCTTGAAAGACTTCACCTTCTTTCACAGCGGCTGCTTTAAATGCGCTGTGTGTGGGACCAAGCTTACATTAAAGGTATGTATATTATATTTTACTTATTTTAGAAAATTAGCCAAATAATGTATTTTAAGAAAAAGAAAATGAGAATTATCTTTTAGTGTGAATGTATTTAATGATCTCGTAAAATTATTTTTTGCAATGAAACTTCTTTAGAATTATTGTGATTTGAAACTCGATAAAACGTAAATGCGACACTTGAAACAGACAAACACATAAATATATAGGATAAAGCTGACGAGAGAATGAGATAGAATACATTACACAGGCAGTGCAAAATTATACTGAATAATATTTTATGTAATACATATATGTTAAATAAAATGTAAAACAACTTTTAAAAGAAATGTAAAACAACTTTTAAAATTGGTAGATAAAACTAAACCTTACAATTATCCTACTCCTGATACTCTATATATATGTTCATCTCATTCTCTCGTAGGTGACTTTTCTGAAATTTCACTTCTACCATATGTAAATTGTATGTACACATACACTTTTTATTTCGTAAATCTTTTATTATTTATTACATTTGCCAATGTTGTAAAAGTTAGAGATATCATGATGTTCATTTTTTTATTACAAAGGTAATTCATGAGGTTACGCAGTAATTTTTTGACCGATTTCCTGATATCTTCGCAAATTGTTAACTTTTATTCATGATACATTTTAAAGAACAAGTTACAACTGAGGGTACGGCATTATAGACTACAAGCAAATCAGCCCTAAAATTTAAAAATAACTTTGAGAGTGATTTTAAAGTCAACAAACTCCTTACTTCTGTAAAAGATATTAAAACTTTAAAGCAAAATGTTTAGTGTAAACAAATTGAATACTATGGTTTTTACGTATTGTACAATAAGAGACTCTCATAGCAACATTAAAAACGTCGTTAGAATAAATAAAAAACTATATAAAACATCACAGACACCTGCAAGGACGTCAAAATGTCAGGCGTCGGTAAATTATCATGAACCAGAACAAAATAAATTAGATACGTTAAAATTACAATGGTATTATCGTTCAATCATATTATGTATATTAATATTAATTTCCTTTCTTTAGTTTTACTTAGAAATTAGATCTCTATGTCAATCGATTAATATCTCGATATCTCAGATCTATCCGACAGAAAGTGCAGATTCGATACCCGTTTGTGACAATAATAAAGAAGACTGAATGATTGCTCTGATTTAATTTAAGTAAAGTCACATTAAAAATACATTGAATATAGCATATAAATAAAAACTGCATTTATTATCTATAAGTTATTCCCCATACAAACTTTCATCCTCATTTTCACCCACTAAAGGGATGATTTTCGGGATAAAAAGTATATCCTATGCCCTTCCCCGGGTTTCAAGCTATCTTCTTACCAAATTTCATCTAAAGAGGTCAGTAGATCCAGAGATTACCCCCTACAACGTCACAAACTCATAAACTTTACCTCTTTATAATATTAATACAGATATATAAATTGAAAAACACGAAACAGCTCAGTTATCTCCTCTGTTTGTCGACCGAATTTCTTTTTTTTAAATTTAGTAGCTATTGACGAGCTTAGTGTTATAAGATAAAGAATAAGAATAATATGAAAACAGATAGTTTTTTGAATATAGAAAGAGAACTTCTATTCACGTAGGTATATTTTACTGTCATTAATTATTGTGGTCGAATTTCAGCACTGGGCAAACACTAACTTTAATAATTTATTAAAAGAAAAATGAAATCGATTTTTCGTAATCTTCAAAAGTAAAATTCACAAACCATATCGAACGTTATGATTAATCCAAGGTAAATAAAAGTGAGTAATAGTCTATAATATGGCATATGATAGTGTTACAGATCGTAGTATGCGTCATATTAGGCTGGCCATGATGTTAACTAAAATAAAACCCAAAATATAAAATGTGATAAAATTATAACTGTGCTTACTTGTTGGCCTAAAAAGCTTAAACGAAATATTGAATGTATTCAATTTTAATAACACTAGCGACTCATACATTTTCCAGGATAAAAGCAACCTTTGTGCTATTTCAGACTATAATCTCTATGTGTGCCAAATTTCATCCAGATCCTTTCAGCTGTTCTGTCGTGAAATTGAAACAAACATCCATACATCCTCACAATTAAAAGAGTATGGATCAGTATGGATTAATAAAATTGTAATTTTTTTAATAACACTAAGAGAAGAATTTGACTTTTGTATATCTATATTAATTATTGTTTTTACATCGCAACTTATGCTATAGTCGCTAAAAAATCTGTAAAATGTATCTAAAGTTAAAACGACAATGAAGTTTTTGTACTTGGAATATACACATAATAAAAAATCGTGGGTCGTAGCGTGTTTGAGATCTAATAAAATCTATTTCTCTATGAAGATTTCTTAGAATTCTTGTAAGTTTTGTAAATCACGCACCATTAAAAGTGGTTAGACTAATTTCAATAGCATTTTTTCACTAAAAAGCCGACGAATACACAAACGGTATGTTGCTAAGAAAAAGTAATATTTATCATTTTTTTTTATTAAAACAATATTTAATACATCTTAATATTTAATAATAATTAATATATATACTATTTAGTAAGTGTCCAATCGATAGCAAACGTTTGGTCCGCTGAGTCATGTGGTATTAACCTGTTAAATTACTCATTGCTAACATTGTATAATTACAGTACAATAACTGTTACATATATAGCGTATTGTTTTAGAGGCCATGTGGCAATTGCTTACAAATTAAGAAAATATAAATGGTCTATGTTTTTTAAATTAAATGAAACAACATTCTACAAAGAAAGATGCACATTAAAGATTTATAGATTTTTTTTTTAATCTGAGGTATGATTAGAATGATGTAAAGGCAAAAATAACAGAATAGTATTTGAGATTTATGTTTTATTTAGATAATTAAAACTTTCTGTAGAGTCACAAATTAATCTTTGAAAGTCTAATGGCCACAAGCTAAATGTACAACTTCGCACTACATGATGCCTACGCACATTTAAAGTAAAAACGCAATTACTTAAACTACTCTCTGCCAGTCTATAATATAATTTGAACAAATCGATATTAAAGAAACATTGGAGATATGCTAAAAGCAACATCTGTTTTTTAATAATCAATCAATCAGTATTTCTTCAGTTAATCAGGGTTGAGAAGATATTTAAAAGACATTCTGAATAGTCCCCTTTAAACGTCGATCAAAAAATTACTACATACACAATCCCATGCCAAAGTACTCTTAAAACTGTCATCAATTGTATTTAGGTAATTCTAGCTGAAATATACAATAATGTAAATTCAACCTCAAATACAATGCATAAAGTTGTTTTCTCAAAAAAGAAATAAAAGCGCGCTCAAGTGTTTAAATGAGCGCTCATTCGGTGAGGACATTTTTTGTCGCTGATTGTGTATCTACTTTTTTGATCGATGCCTTTAATCATCTTTCATCCCATTCAAATTTTATTATAATACTAGAAACTCACTCGCAGCTAAGCGTAAGCGGAACGGGATGAAAAGTAAAAAAAAGCATATCTCCCTTACAAACATCGAAATTTGTCCTGCAATTTAAACGTAAAGCGTGTTTGTTTGTTACCTAACAAACAAACACAGTTACTTTCACCTTTATAATTCTAAGTATGGATGTACAAATACAAATAATTAACACGCTATAATTAAAATGAACATGTACCGGAAACATAAATGTAACAGAAAAACAGTAACAGATAATCAGTGCTTGTGAGCCATTGTATTGCAATGAATGAAATCAGTAATGAACTCGACAATTGAACGAATCGACAGAATAGCTATTCAAAGGCGTCAAAACGCCATAAAATTGAATTAACAGATTTGCTGCAATAAATTGTACAATTTATCACGGTTATTACTGTTATTGGTTTATAAATCGCTTCTTGTATGCACAGAATGCTTAAAATCTATAAACCTCTATGTTGCAATATTAAGAATTTGACAGTTTTTTTTACATTTGGCCCAAAAAAATGGAGTCCTCTGACGTAACAAATAATCGAAATTTTTAAGTAACAGTAAATTTTCAAAATTATCTCCGTACATCCGCTTCTATAATTCTTTATCTATACTAATAAAACTGTAGAGGTCGAATGTCTGTACATAGAAAAAATGTTACAAACTGATTCAGAGATATTTAAGAAGAGAAATAGAACAAACCCAGATTATTTCAATTTTTCTGTTTCTCTGTCTGTTTGTCTATTTGCCTGTTTGTACGGGTTAATCTTCGAAACTATTGGACCGATTTAAATGAAATGTTGCATGGTGGTACCCTTATATCCCCGGTTAACATCTTAGATACTTTTCGTCCCGGAAAATTAAATAGTTAAAAACTATAGTCATTTATACAGCGTAGTATACAAAAACTACTGATTGGATTTTAATGAAACTTTACAATAATATAGTTCATACATCACAATTACAAATAGGCTACTTTGTATCCCGGAAAAAGTACGGTTCCCGTGGGATAAATTTGTTATTGTTTGTCTAGAGCCACTTGTTAAAAAATAAAAAGACATTTCTATGATAGATAAAAAAAACACCCCAATTTCACACCCTTAAGGAATGATTTCCGGGATAAAAAGTATCCTGTGTCCTTTCCAGGGCTTCAAACTTCTTACCAAATTTCATCTAAATCGGTTTAGTAGATCCAGAGATTACTCCCTACAACGTCACAAACTCACAAAACCTCTTTATAATATTAGTATAGATAAGTAAATTCTATTCTTATATGTTTTGTTTTGACAACTAGGCGTACATTGGTTTCAACAAAAACACCTAAATAACATACGAACTTATACTCAGAATATCATCATCAATATTATTATCATCAATATCACAATACTTTATACTTTATATTATAGTGTTGACTTGAATTTACCTATAGAAAATTGTGTATTTATAAACGAGACACAGTGCCTCACTGTGATCATTAACAGTTCCATTGGTTTTGTATATAATTCTAGTGTATTTTTGAATGTACATATCTTTAAATAGTGTTAAAATTTGCTACCAACAACTGCCTATCATGTAGAGAATTTTTCCCGCAAGGTTTATGTGTATTGTACACGTACATTATAATTATGGATAGTAAAGAATAGTCGATGGTTTGTAATAAAGTTTGTAATCAAGTAGTCAAGCTTAAGCGAAAGTGAGGGTGAATCTAGTACACTTCTTCGATCAGTTTTAGTTTTTATGAGTGATCAAAGGTATTTTTAAACAGAACCCAGTAGTGACTCTCTTTAATTTGTTTTCCTCTTGCAATACTACATTTTAATTTTTCCCACGATAATCATTTAAAATATCCAGACAAAAAACTTGACATCTAGCCTAGGTATATCACATTCAGACCAATAAATTGCATTGGAACAAACACATCAATCCATTGTTCCGTTGATATCCTGTATAAATAAAACTTTAACACTGATTGACTGACAGACAAAGCACAGAATAAATTACCAGTATTAAAAAATAAACTGCATTAGAATTCCATAAAAAAGGTAAGCACTGGAAAGGGTCATCAATCATCATCATCCACTAAAGTATTTGTAATTAATGAATGAAAGTTATACAATTTCAAGTTTCAAATCTGGAAAATGTTTAGGATTTTGTTTTTGTTATTTATGTACACTGTAATATAATCTAATCGGGTACACTGCAGTCTTCACTCAATGATTAATTACGAATTCTCAGAAAATATAAATACTAACAAATTGAAATTTAGCAAGTAGATTCTTCGGATAAAAACTTTTTAACAAAAAAATAAAAACCGACTTCAAACAAAAGCACTAAAAAGTAAAAAATAACTGATTGGTAGTTTTCATTTACTATACATACCTAATCAAATATTTTCGAAGTCGGTGTGCTTTGGACAAGTAATTAAAGCCTACCTATTAAATACATACCTAATCAACTATTTTCGAAATCAGTGCCAGCCCATATAAAGCAAAGCACACCGACTTCGAAAATATTTGATTAGGTATGTATAGTAAATGAAAACTACCAATCAGTTATTTTTTACTTTTTAGTGCTTTTGTTTGAAGTCGGTTTTTATTTTTTTTGTTAAAAAGTTCTTATTTTTCCCTTTTTAGAGTAGACAGTAGTAGCAAAGTAACAATTCTAACGTGTTAGGCTTGTCAAATCAAACAAAATAAGCCCAAACTCAAAGTATCTACTATTAGCCGTTGAAGAGTTCCACCTATCCACCTTCTGGCCTTACCATCAGATCAGGTCAACAATACCGAACCACTGTACTATCAACGGAAATAGAAACACTTGCAAAGTTTCAAGTCAATATGACAATCAGAAGTAGGTTAAATTCATCATTAGCTATTTTTCCACCCTTAGGGGTGGTATTTTTTTTTGAAATTTAAATGGAACCAATCTGGAAGTATACACTTTCAAACAAAACCAAAATTTTCAAAATCGGTTAATAAATGACGAAGTTCTGAGGTAACAAACATAAAAAAAAATAAAAAAAGATACAGTCGAATTGAGAACCTCCTCCTTTTTGAAGTCGGTTGAAAAAGTAAGGGAAAGGGTTTCCCTAGGCAAGGATTTTTGGTAATTCCACCCCTAACGGGGTTGGAAGTTTGTAGGAATTTACATAACAATGAATATTACAATCGAGCCTTCTTTTCCAGACATTGGAAGTTTGTAGGAATTTACATAACAATGAATATTACAATCGAGCCTTCTTTTCCAGACATACTATAACAATCAGCACTGGACAGAAGATAAAGAAGTTTACTGTTCGAGTCACGTCCCAAAGATTGGCCCAGGACATTTGGATAACTCTTCAGTGGGCATACGAAGTGCTCTGAACGTACCCAAAAGCAATAACTACGTAAATGAACAGATAAGGGGACATGCTAGGAATAGCCATGAAACAGAATGTGAGTACTTTATGCTAGTTAATTATAATAATAAAAAGCAAATTATATTAAATCTCAACAATTTTAATTTTTAATTTTTTTTATTGTCATTTTGAATAATAAATTATTAAAACCAGAGTGTAGCGTATAAAAAAGTCTCGTTATATGTACATAAGTTAAATTGAGTTTCAATATTAAAAAAAAAATAAGTAAAATAAGGTATTAGACTCGTGAGCAAAAAAATCGACTCAGGACGCACGCTTGCGGTTAAAAAGCTCTAGCAAAAAATCGGAAGCTTTTATTATATTTCTGATTACAACATCTCAAAGTTCTTTGTTTTAGCTCTAAAATGAGTGGTCTATGTTGTTATTAAAAAATGTTTTCTGGTAAAGAAAAAATATTGAATGAGATGGAGTCTTAAGCAATAAAAAAGTGATGGTTGACGGTAAAGAAAACACCACGTAAAATTCGTCAAAACAATAATTTAATTAAATTTTTTTTTAATATTTAGTGTTGCCCCTCCCCCCCCCCCCCTGGCCCTAATAACAGCTTCCAATCGCTTTTTCATGGATCGAATAAGCTTGAGCTTGAGCTGCTAAATCGCTTGTTGTGTCCATTTTCAGGTAGAATTCTTGATTGTTGATAACGGAGATGTGTATCGGTTGACGTTTGACGGCTAACTGATAAGGGTGGGTCAGGTAGATAACCTTTTATATGGGTCAGTAACCCTTAATTAGCACTATTGTAAACAAGCGTAAAAAGGGTGGTTACTGATCACAACATATTGTTGGGTTGTGTGAGCAATAAACCTTACAATATTTTATATCATTTTGAAGCTAATACTAGCAGCTTTAAGATTTTACTATGAAAAAAATATATTTGCTTTCAGTTTTTTTTCCAGTGACTTGCGACTACACATGTGTCGTCTGAGTCGATTTTTTTGCTCACGAGTGTATTTAAACCTTTTTTTAAAAAAATAGATTTTTTATAAGAACAATAAATTGTTTCTTATAACGATTAAATTGTTATGATTATGATATAAAAATTAAAGTCAGGTTTCTTTTAATGTATTCAATTTGAACGATTTCATAAAACAAACTAGGGTAAAGTTCAACTTTAGAGTAATAAATAAAATATTTCTAATAACAGAAATAAAACGAATATATAAATATTAACATAAATATTTTATATGTTTATTACGTAATAACTTTATATTTATTACCTATGGACATCGTAAAACACGTCTATGTAAGTAACATTATCTGGGCCAAAGGTCAAAAATTCCAACCCTGAGACAAAAGCACTTATGAGACAACATATCATAAAATTGCTAAATTTGGGTGCGCCTTTAGATGCCTAACAGTACGCTATGTGTTACTCCGCATCGTAATGTTTGTACTAAATTTTAACATGAAAGATTAATGCCCGATTTCACCAACGTCGCCTAAGTTTAAGGGATACCCTAAGCATGGTAAGGGGGCTGTTAGGGGACAGTTTCTGTTTCACCGACAGTTAGGGGTCATCTTAATATTAAAAGGCCCCCTAAATTTAGGAGCTTGAAATATGGGCTTAAAGATGATCGATTTTGGGGCTAGTTTAGGGGACTTTTAAGCTAGGGATCCCATACGTAGGTGGTAGCTTATGGGTTGTTGGTGAAATCGGGCATAACAAATCAAAAATTTCTTTGGCAATTATAATAGCAGTCCGACCACAAAATGTGGCGGCGTATACTTGAGCATTCATCAACGAGGTATACGCCTACAGTTGATTATAATAATACAATACTAATAACATACATTAATAACGAAATATATGACGTTAACGGTAACGTTATTTAAAATTCCATAATTATATATAACTAGCGACTCACCCTCGCTTCGCTCGGATTCGCCTCTAGAAAGACACTAATAGAGATCTATTAGTTCCCACGGGAACCATTCATTTTTCCGGGATAAAAAGTAACCTGTTGTTAGATCGGCAATATAAAGTATCAGAATGTTAAATTTTACTAAATTAGGTGCATAAGTTATTGTGTACTAAGCTGTATAAGTTACTATAGTTTTTTGAATATCCCACGGGAACCCATTAATTTTCCGGAATTAAAAGTATCTTACATGTCGACCGGGGATATACGGTACGACCATGCAAAATTTCATTTAAGTCAGTCCAATAGTTTCGGAGATTAGCCCATACAAACAGACAGAGAACTAAAAAAATTGAAAAAATCTGAATTTGTGCTATTTTTCTTCTTACGGGATATAAGAAGATAACTGACTCGGTTTTTAGCATTTTTTTTTCTATGTACAGACAGACATTCGACCTCTACAGTTTTATTATATTTATAGATAGAATTAATAACGTATAATAAAACAGTAATATATAATAATGAAAATAGTTATAGCGAGTGTACCTTAGGAGATAGACATATACTATTGACAACTTTTGTATCGACCTTTTTAAGACTTACAATTTTCTTGTACAATGTTTTGATCTACGAGTATCTCTTAAAATTGAGCCAGCGTTAGCCACATAAATTTCTAAGGACAATTCGACAGAACCAGTTATTGTGTTTTCCCGTAGAAAGGAATAATTTGCCTGTCGTAAAAGGTATCCTTAATGTTGACCCGGGTATTAAGTTATCACTATACAAAATTTAGTTAAAATTTTCAGGTTCAGTACTTTTTGCGTGAAACGCGCACATCGATTTGACTAAGCTAGTTTTATTATAGGTATATATAAGACATAGATATTGCTTAGGATATATACATATACTATTCAGAACTTTCCTGTCGGACTTTTCAAGACCTACAATTTTTTAGTATATTGTTTTGATGTAAGTATGTATGTCTTAAGGTTTAGCCAGCGGAAAGTTTCTAGAGAGAACTCGATAAAACCAGTCTTTTTATTTTCCCGTGAGAAAGAAAGATTTTCTTGAAGTAAAAGGTATCCTAAATGTTGACTCGAGTAATAAGTTATCACTTCACCAAATTTCGTTGAAATCGGCATAACTTTTCGCGTGAAACGCGCATACAATAAAAACTTTTTAACAAAAAAATAAAAACCGACTTCAAACAAAATCACTAAAAAGTAAAAAATAACTGATTGGTAGTTTTCATTTACTATACATACCTAATCAAATATTTTCGAATTTCATCCATAAATTTTCTTAATTAATCATATATGATTTTTAAGTACTTTTTGTTTTAAATTGCGAAATGACAACAATAATAAATCTTTAATTCGAATTCTATTACTCTTTGAAAACAACTGACAATTTTTGCTAGTAAATATCCTATACTGAATAAAAAGTCAAAGCATGACATATGAAGATGTAAAATTCGTAAAGGTAACAAAAATCGTATCCCAGATGAGTTTCGTATAAAGTATTTTTTAAGATGACGTACAATTTAATGAGTCATCAACCAGCGCTAATCTGATACACAAATACAGTACTTTATAAGTTAAGGCCATGCATTGTGAGTGGCCGATATATCTTAAGCAAGGTCGTGGCTATTGTTGAAGGCTTTACAGGACTATAAATAGCACTTGAAAGCCATTTATTGTAAAAGTTAGAGAATTTTTGCTACAAATTGTAAGTACAGTTCACGTGGATATACATACAACTAGCAACCCACTTACATCTGTTCTTATATCATTCAATACCAAATAAACCTCATAAACCTGCCATCCCTTATACCGCAAGTAGGCCATCTTTTTTTGAGATAAATAGTAGATAGTCTTCATACCAGTAATGTAGTTTAAACCTAAGAGAAGTAAGCACAAAGTCAATTTAATAAAATCAATTAATCTATACGTATAATAAAATTGTAACTAAGCTGAATCTGTACATTAAATTTTTTTTGGAAAATCTTATTGAAATAAACATTATTATCGATACAGAGGCCGAATCTATTGTTTTTAAAAATTTTGTCTGTCTGTTTCTGCATCACAGAAAAACATACTGGAGGGATTTTGATGAAATTTGGTATGGTGATAGCTGGTTATCCGGGTCAACATATAGGATACTTTTTATAAGAGAAAAATATCTCATTTCTGAGAAAAAAATACAAAAACTGCATTGTAAGAATATACTAATTCTTATAAATAAGACCAGATTAACCCACTAAGTTCATGCTCTCTGGCGACGCATTTCACGTAGGGCTTCCCTGTTCGGGCTGGAACCCTCAACAGCGACGTCACGGACCAGACTCCGGATGAGTGGTGTTGCAGCATCAATACCAATCAACAAGTTTAGGGCTGAATTCCGAGTTGTAATATGCTTAGTGATATTGAGGATCAACTGCAACTTCCACATCACCTGCGGCCACTTCCGCTGTCGATAATTGCACTCTATGCGCACCATATTGAGCACCGTGCGACAGTAACGTTCCACCTGCCCATTGGATTGATGCATTTCAGGCGTGATCAGGTGCGTGTCACCACCCATGTCTTTGACCCAATTGATAAAGTCGGTACATTGGAACATTCGGCCTCTGTCAGCTACGACTAGCTTGGGTGTTCCGAAAAGGGAAATGAAGATGGTGAAATGACGCTTTAACTCGTCAGTATCTTGTCGATACATTGGGTACAATAGACAAAACTTTTAAAATGCATCGATAACGATGAGAACATAACGATAACCGTCAACTTCAGGCAATGGACCTAGTACATCCATCATTTTCTGACGAACACCAAAACCCGCCATGTGCTCACTCGAACGCGCTGGAATAGATGTAGCCCTAGACTTATTTTCTAACGCACTAAGACGAGCTATCATTGTTCTCATTTCGAGCCTCAACCGAGTATTCTCGTCAGGAGATCGTTCACGACGTCTACTATCACTCCGATCACGGTCACTGCGACGCTCATGACTGGGGCTGCGACTACCGCGACGGCTCGCACTACGATCACGCTCACGATCTGACATTGTAACTAAATCGAAATAAAAACAGAATCGCAAACCTATTAGTAAACACAATCACTACACAAATACCTATGTATTCACTAACCACCACCAAATATTGCAACTAACTTGTACACTCGCGAAAATAGAACGTAAACAAAGAAACAAAAAATCCGAACTTAGAAAATCAATCAACAACAGTAAAACAACAAATGAAGTGGGCTAAATGAGACATATCCCACTTCTGATCTTATAAATAAGACCAGAAGTTATTTTTTTTAATACAAATTTATTACTACCCTCAAGAAAACAATTTACAAATCAAATTTACTTTGAAAACAATTAATTTTAACAAACCAAAATTAAATGAAACGAAAACTAAAAATGTAAGACCTCTAAAACAATTACAACAATTACGTAACAATCTAACGAAAAACCTGACGGACAGAATGACGTTGCCGAGATGTTGACCCGATGACAGCCGAACAGCAAAAGCGAGCGCCGGGCGCTGGCGCTGCCTTTTATACGTTTTCCTCACTCTCCTATCTTCCAACTTCTACATAATATATAAAACCTAAGAATTTGGTTTATGTTCATCTGAACGCGGGCGCAGCCACGGGCAATGCTAGTAGAATCAATAAAAAAAATTAAAGATTAAGCAAACATGTCGATATTTGTAATATTAATAAAAATATAAAAACTAGTTTAACGTTATGCGACAGCGACAGACTATAAAGTCATGTACATAATGAGTATGATTGATATTATAGTGTATTATATAATACTTGTAACCGGTACAAATCGAAACAAGTTTATTGTATCGTTGGCACTCTTTCCAATAATAAAATGCTTTAAAACTTCAAGTAAAAAAACTGTATTTTCAACCGACTTCAAAAAGGAGGAGGTTCTCAATTCGACTGTATTTTTTTTTTATGTTTGTTACCTCAGAACTCCGTCATTTATTAACCGATTTGGACAATTTTTGTGTTGTTTGAAAGTGTATACTTCCAGATTGGTCCCATTTAAATTTCAAAAAAAAATACCACCCCTAAGGGTGGAAAAATAGCTAATGAGATGAATTTAACCTACTTCTAATTGTCTTATTGACTTGAAACTTTGCAAGTGTTTCTATTTCCGTTGATAGTACAGTGGTTCGGTATTATTGACCTGATCTGATGGTAAGGCCAAAAGGTGGATAGGTGGAACTCTTCAACGGCTAATAGTAGATACTTTGAGTTTGGGCTTATTTTGTTTGATTTGACAAGCCTAACACGTTAGAATTCTTACTTTGCTACTACTGTCTACACTAAAAAGAGAAAAATAAAAACTTTTTAACAAAAAAATAAAAACCGACTTCAAACAATAGCACTAAAAAGTAAAAAATAACTGATTGGTAGTTTTCATTTACTATACATACCTAATCAAATATTTTCGAAATCGGTGCCAGCCCATACAAAGCAAAGCACAGCGACTTCGAAAATATTTGATTAGGTATGTATAGTAAATGAAAACTACCAATCAGTTATTTTTTACTTTTTAGTGCTTTTGTTTGAAGTCGGTTTCTATTTTTTTGTTAAAAAGTTTTTTACTATTGCACTGCAAAATTGTTCTTTGTAGTAAATAAAGTTGGAATATCTGTCTGTCTGTTCGTATTCGTACCCATAATCTGCTGAATGGTTTAACAAATTCTAACGGGATTTTGGCGATTGGTAGTGGGTACTATATAAAGTTTTTGTTAATGAAATTTCTCATTCACTTAAATTATTTTGTATATTTATTATCAAATATAATTACTAAAGGGTATACTAAAAATGTATAATATATCAATTAGTACTCGTAAGATATTATTGATTTAATAGGCAGTGGTAGCCTAGTGGTTTAACGCATTGGCTTGGGGAGCCGAGTGAAGCGAGTTCCAATCCCAGGTCTCGCACCTCTGATATTTTCATGTGCGAATAATTTCCAACATGATTACCACTTGTCTTAATGGTGAAGGAAAACATCGTGAGGAAACCTGCATGTCTGAGAGAACCTAGCAAGTTTTCAAAAGACATGTGAAGTCCGCCAACCCGCACTTGGCCAGCGTGGTGGACTATGGCCTGACCCCCTCGTACTCAAGGGAAGCTCGTGCCCAACAGTGGACGTTAAAAAAAAGGGCTGAATAGAAGATATTATTGTATTTCCAAAACAACTAAGCGTTTACTTAATAATGATATATAGGATTGTCTAATGGTATATTTAAATAATACATCTCATTGTCTGTTCATTCTGGACATTTTGTATCTACTCTAATTTAAAATAAAAAAAATTAAAATAACTGCAATCCCTAAAAACAGTTTACATTAATTTAATTGCTCACAATTCGAACAAATTAAATTACATTTAGTTTTCATAGAATTGTATTTTAGAGTAGATGGGTTTGCAATCTGCTAAACAACAGCTTACTCAAGACAACGATGTCACGGTGTTTCCCGCTCTTGAATACAGATAACTAGATAATTTAAATATATTCATAATCATAATAACGTGCTCCTGACCGAATTCGGCCACGGGGCGGGCGGCCAATCTCACTGAGACTAGCCAACTGCGCAGGAGATATTATAGTGCACAAGTGTACGCGCAGACACAAGTACACTCTCTATTCCTGTCACTCTCTAACTCCGGTGGGACCGCTATTCGACAAGACCAATGAAAGTTAAGGAGCGCGACCGACGGCTTCACATACTCTCCGAGACTCCGAGGTCACCGTCAATTTCCGAACTCTGGGCTATTTATTACTAAGGATTTAATGACAAAAATACCCAACAACTTGACCCGACCTGGGACTCGAAACCAGGACCTTCGCATCTGCGGCAGTACATGCTACCCTATACCACCGAGGCAGTTAAAATACACTCATAATGTATAATTAATGTCTAATCATTTTTATGCATGGAAGCTAAGTAGGAATTAGCAAATAAACACAATTTCGTAGAATTGTTAAGTAAAAGTAACAATATTTCATACTAGGACAATTTTATAGTAGGTACTGCTGTAATTGCCACAACTCTTATTTCTCACTTGCAATTATAACAAAGTTTTTATATGTAGTTACCAGATTTACGAGTAAATATCATGCAACGCTAAGAGCGTGGTGGAATGCAGATGTAATAAATCCCTAAGTAATTACAACCAATCTCAATTCTCAAATGATTCTGTAATTTACCAAACCTCATACATTCCTCCTAATTACGAAGACGTTAAACGGAGAAACTGTTAAGATTTATTCTCTGAACTAGCTTCAATTAACTTGTGTTTTAAATCACCAGTTAATTATGACCCCCGTCTAAAAGAACTCTCCTTGTCCACAGAGATCTACCAACGAAGTTTTAACATATTTTTTTTTAATTAATACACATCACCATCTAGTTCCATGGCAAGCTACGAGATATGTTATGGATACCAGATAGTTGATAAACTATAATATTGAATGCCCCCAGTGAGACTCGAACTAAATGTGTCGTCATGTAAGTTATAACATTGATAGCAGCTACAGTATCTACTGATAATAATTACTTAATTCACGTTTTTTTTTAGAAGTAAGTTTTTCTTAAATTCTACGAGAGTACTCAAATTAAAATATATTCAATAATAGAAGACGAAGATACTTCAACTAAGTATTAACGTTTTTTTTTCAATTCAATTTAATTTTAATATAATGCTTTAAAAACAGCAATATATATAAAGAATCAAATTAAATAATAAAAGTGTAAAAGAAACAGATTGTAAATATGCTCTTATTAATTACAATATAATCAGCAATCTAAAACATAAACGTTTGATGTTCATATTTGACTCCTTTAATTAGGAAAAATTCCGTCACGTACTTTGGCATACGTTAAGTCAATGCAAAATTGCAATCGATAGTGGACATACATACATATGTCCAATTAGAAGTCAAATGAGAAAAAAGGTAATAAAAACACTTAATAGATATATTATAATTACGAAAACTGAATAAATTACAACCTACTTACCTAGTACCCTACCTACCTACCTACCTACCTACCTACCTACCTACCTACCTACCTACCTACCTACCTACCTACCTACCTACCTACCTACCTACCTACCTATTAGTAGGTAGTTTTTATGGAAAACTTTCAAAATTTTAAACTTGAAGTATTATTTGAAAGGAAGTAATCTATAGACAGAGACGTCATATCATTTGTCAGAAGAGCGAAAAGGATCCATTGATATTGAAACATAAGAAAATCGTTGTGAGATTGAAAGGGACGGAAGAACTTGTTGCAAAAGCCGCATTCCGAGAGGCAGCCCAGTGACCTAAAGCTAGCAGTTATGACCTATGGGCCAGTAAATATGAATGGACAATTTTCCCATCGAAATTTACATATAATTTGTATTTCATTCTGTAATTTTTGTTGAATGAAATATGAGTTAATCAATAATATGATATCTTATTTTGCAAGCTTATTATAATTTATAATGTTTTTGGTAATTTTATCTTTTTTAAACCATAAAATATATTAACAAACACGAACCAAGAGGGTTGTCACTAAAAAAATCCTGCAGGCTATTTTTTATTAAAAAATCATATATTATTTTTGTAATAAAATTATCTAAATTTTGATACTTGGTTCCGGAAAATACGATCCAATACGAGCAATTAACTACTTCAATTTACCTGTTTGTACTTGGATGTCAGATAATGTGGATTCGAAAAAGACTGCCAACCATATGATGATATTTTCTACAAGTCTTTTACTTTCGATTGATACTAAGTGTGACAAATCACAGAGAAAAAAGAGTTCTTGTATTTTAAAAGAAAATCTATTAAATTTTTTTATTAAAAATAGCCTGGAGCAAATTTTTGGTGACATATTTTTGAATTGGGAAGCAAGCTAGGGACGAACCCGCGTGAAGCGAGAGTGAGTCGCTAGTTTACTAATATATAGTCTATCTATTCCATATTAACCGTTAAAACGTACTTACCGCACTTAGGGATGAACCCGAGCGAAGCAAGGGTGAGCCGCTACTTAAAAAATAAATTAGGTAGTTGTACTTTATAATCATACGTATTCCTTTTAATATGATTATATTATTTCTGATTATTTCCTGTAAAAATATTTATTATTAATCAATATTAACGATCACGAAGTCATTGCATCAATTTAGCCTTAAACAAGATTCATAGAAATCACGCAATACTCTAGTAATCGCTTCCTATCTTTACTATATACAAGTATTAGAAATACCAACCTAATTTTATTTGCTGCCATATGAAGAAATGTATGGGGCCATGTTGTAAGATGTCGCTCCTTATCGAGCACGTGTATGCTTAAGAAATACAGCTGTTAGAAAAGCTGTATATATTTTAACTTGAGTGTTTTGTAATTGCTTTATTGTTTCGATGTGGGGTTCGATTCCTGAATAAGGCAAATGATCTATTAGTAATGTCCTCACTTTGCTTCGACCCTCACTAACTCCCGTTCGAAAATTTTATTAAAATCATATTCCATAGAAACTTTTTCGCTTTACCCTCAAACAGTCCTTGATAATTTTCTTAACACGTTTGACTTATTCCGCTATCCGGCAACAAAAGCCATAGTTTATTTATGTCTTCTCCCATAATTATATCCTCAAAAGAAATAAATATTAAACCATTTGTTGTACTTTTTTGTTCTATACAGTCTTACACCATTGTTATTTAACCTTGAATACTATACCATAAGTCGGATAGTTTTTACGTACATTTGAAGACACACTTTTATATATCCCGTTAACATTCAACAAAAATGATTATCTCTAAGCCGCAGCAAACATTTGTCAATATAAAAAAACCCAAGTAGTGATTCTCTGAACACCATAGATTATTTTAACAAACCCATAAAAGGAAAAAACGGAAATCCCTTAGATTTTTATGTAATATCGAGATTTACACACGTTTAATTAAATAATCAAAGTCGTTATGTCTATAATAAACTTAAGAAAACTTTAATTTTTTATAGTCTGTCCTTAATAGCTTAGAATTTACATTATAATTTGATATCTATTACGTGTTAAACTATTAGAAACAAATTAAGATCGACCTACATCGCTCGCTTGTTTATTTATTTTATGCTGTGATTACTAACAAAATGGCTTGTTTTGGTAACGTAGATGAAGCCTTAATAGGTTTTTACTACAAGCCATTAACAAAATATTATTAAATAAAAACTTTTTAACAAAAAAATAAAAACCGACTTCAAACAAAAGCACTAAAAAGTAAAAAATAACTGATTGGTAGTTTTCATTTACTATACATACCTAATCAAATATTTTCGAAGTCGGTGTGCTTTGCTTTGTATGGGCTGGCACCGATTTCGAAAATATTTAATTAGGTATGTATTTAATAGGTAGGCTTTAATTACTTAGCCAAAGCCACCTATCCACCTTCTGGCCTTGCCATCAGATCAGGTCAACAACACCGAACCACTGTACTATCAACGGAAATAGAAATACTTGCAAAGTTTCAAGTCAATATGACAATTAGAAGTAGGTTAAATTCATCATTAGTTGTTTTTCCACCCCTAAGGGTGGTATTTTTTTTTAAATTTAAATGGGACCAATCTGGAAGTATACCCTTTCAAACAAAACAAAAATTGTCCAAATCGGTTAATAAATGACGGAGTTCTGAGGTAACAAACAAAAAAAAACATACAGTCGAATTGAGAACCTCCTCCTTTTTGAAGTCGGTTGAAAAAAATCTAGTTCATCTAATCTTTAAACACTACATTTTAATGAATAAATATTCATATTGAGATAAAATAAAGTACAAAGTTACAAGTGATCTGAATCAACAAATTTTTAAAAGGCTATTTCGTAGTGGCATGCAGGTAAATTCTACGGGACGGCACAGTATGTGACTTATGGTTATATAAAAGGTCGTTGGCACCATTCCAAGGTGTAAATGAACAAAGACATAGAAATATCAACCATATTCACTTAAGATAGAGAGTATTTTCGGAGCGATGTATTAATTATAATTTATACATCAGATAAGTAACACTTAATATTACTACTTAATACATGATGAATGTTCCTAAAGTATAGTTTTGGATATCATTATTTTATTTGGATAGCAAATAGAAATAATTTTTCTCATTACAGTTTAACTTAAAATAACTCAGATTTTTGTTATAAATGCATTAAAAATATGCATATTTTTTATTACCTTACACTTTCCCTCGCAGAGTATACAGACAATAACTTATTAAGAAAAACTTTGCTGGTTTATGTATAACTAGCATTGCCCGCGGCTCCGCCCGCGTTCAGATGACTTCTTCTCCCTGCCCAATTCCCAATCACATGGGGTTGGCGCAGTACATCTTCTGTACTGCTGATAGGATTTGGCAAAAGTTTTACGACCGGCCGCCTGCCTGACGTCAACCCTCCTTGGGAATGCTATTTATTGTCTCTCTTTGTCTAAATGGTATCGCGAAGTCTTATAGTATTCGCTCATCACTTTCGCTATTTTTGTCTTTTAAAACATTTTTTATACTATTACATAATTTTTTTTGTTATTTTAGGATACATTTTAAAATAAATTTTGATTACACAATAAATTTTGTTTTGACGTTGTCGTTAAAACCAAATTTTTAGGTTTTACATATTAGTATACTCTTACAATACAGTATAATAATATTTTCCCGCGGTAAAAAGTATCCTATATGTTGACCCGGATAACCAGCTATCATCATACCAAATTTCATAAAAATCTGTCCTAATATAATATAAATACCTATATAATAAATAATAATAAAATATATAATTAATAAATGTCAATTAAAAATATATTTATTTATTCTTAATTAAAAAAAACCTGAAAGGTTTTTGTGTAAGGGTGAGTTAGTTCAATATTTCCAATCATTATCCTATACATGCAAACACATTTTTTCTTAACATTCTTTTAAATTTATATAGGCTTACATTAGCTTGACTTTTCTTCTTATAGGTCTCTACTAAAAGCCAAATTTTATCGTCTCTAAGAATTCACTCATACAAAGCATATTGTATCGGCATTTGATAAAGCGAAAAGCCAAGCTATATACCGCTATAATAACAATAAAATGTAGACTTTTTATAATTGTTTGAAAAACAAATAAATGCACTACGTGTGCTGATTGTCATGCATAACGGCGGATCTACATCGGTACACGCGAGCTGCTTCTAATCGTTGCTAATATGCAGGCGCCCGTTACTGACCGATACACTTGTGTATTGAGAACATATATGTATATGTTAATAAATATGTTGGGACATTTCACACAGCACCATCTAGAGTTCTAGGGTAAGCTACGAGGTTTGTGTTATGGATACCAGATAGTTGATACAATACACATATATAACTTTAAATACATACATATTATAAATTAAATATATGTAGAAAAAATATACTGTAGAAAACATAAACTCCTCGAGGTAAATTTCTAAGAAATTTATTAAATTTCTAAGGAATTCATTGTTAACTGTAACACCGGTCGTTAAGGGACTAAGTATTATATTCCTCAAGAATTTTATTATATTTTTTTTGAGTAAATAGTGGTAGCCCAATGGTGCGCTCGCTTAAGAAAATCTAGTGAAGCAGGCCGAAAACCCGGGTCTCGGACCTCTGTTTTCATGTGGGAATCATTCTCAAAATGATTACCATTTGCTTACGGTGAAAGATTAAGGATGAGTAACCTTTATGTTTGAGTGAACTTAATCAATTTTCGATAGACGTACTCAGTACAGCACGGTGGACTATGGGTTGATCCCATTAAGGGGTTTGCCAGACCCAATAATGGAAAACATCCGTTTTTTAAATTAAATTAAGTATTTTTTTTAAATTAAATAATAATAATAATACATCCGTATTATTATTATTTAATTTAAAAAATATTTACTAATTAAACTATGTTCTCTCGGAAACAATAGTAGGTAAAGATAAACAACAACATAATATCGAAACAAAAATATTTTCGCCTTATAAAAAGACAAAACCTTTTAAATAAACATGTGACAACCGGCACAGTAAACATATGTAGGTACATGCATACTGTACCATCGGCTAGAATTAGTGTAACATTTTTTCTTAATTTTCTTTTTGTAAAAAGGTTTCTTAGGAGAAATATTCTTTTCATATCCTATTTTAAAAAGACTGACAAAAAAATTGTATAAATACATAAGTAAATTGTAACTTTAGTCCTGTTATGTTTTAAGCATAATAATAATAAGTTTATTTTATTAACAGTATCACCAACTCGCGCGACCAACGGCGGCAGCGTACACGCTTCACCCGCGCGTGAGTTGTCGCGGGACACACCTGACTACCAATATGGTCGCTTCGACGCCAGCGCACTACACATTGCGCACGCGCTCAAACAAACAGAACTGCAAAAAGCGTATCATAGACCGAGAGAGAAGCCTATTGATTGTTATTTGGTAAGTAAAGCTTTAAAAATAATATAAATATAAAGCTACAATAAAATAAATGGCACTAAAAGCGGCGTTAAGTCTCAAATATGACATTAAAGAAATTTTACTCCAAGGACCGCGAACTTTACTCAGTCTTCCATACAAACATCCGGACATATTAATGTCGGCCACTGCCACCAATCTCATAAAGACATTTACATTATTTATATACATAGTACAGGAGATATTATATTACACAAATATACATACAAACGCAAATGCACTCTCTGTTCCTGTCACTCTCAAAATCCAGTGGGACAACAATTCGACACGACCGTTGAGAGATCAGGCACAGACAGGACCGACGACTTAATGGCACGGGGCTCCACAACTTCCCAACTCCGGGCCCGTACTGAGAATTTTTCGAAAGATAAACTCGATATCTAATCTTAGCCCGATTTGGACTCGAACCTACACATCTGCAGCAGTAAATGCTATAGACTATACCAACGAGACATGTATAGATTAACTATAGAACAATAAATACTATAATATATCTAAATATTTGCACGTATTTTTACTTAAATTTATTACTAAGTATTTTCTTGCAGAGAAGAAAATACAGAATTTAAAAGATTCACCTATATGATTTTACAAACGTGGGCTAGGCACGTTCATAATTTCATTTTCATTTATAATTATCAAGCCCAATTGAATATTACCTTTAGAAGAAGTTAAGTATATTTTCTTCAGTATCTAATGTCTCTTACATTAGACAGATCTCATGTACATCCACTATTTAAATACTTAATATGTAAATATGAACATACTTACAGCACTGACTAGAAAATATAATAGTGCAGGATCATTAATAATGCGTTACTTAGCGCTAAGCAATGTTTGGCATTTTATCACAACTTTCATCGTCACCGACATGACATCAGCGAGAGATGTCTTACGCCAATCTTCTGTGAAAGTGCCTAGTACCGATGAGAGGAAAGACGTTCCTTTAGAAATTAAAATTTATGTGTGCATTGCGATAGTTAAGTTTTGATAGGAAATGCGTATAATTTTCAAATAATAATATTAAATACTAATTTTCTAGGTATTATATAGGTATAATTTAGAAATGGGTACTTTAATCAATTTAGTCAAAAAGTTCCGAGATATGCGTTGAACAGAGATTCTCAAAGTTAATATATGTATGTATATTTTAATGTTTGTTTTGTAAATATTATATTTATTTTTTTCTCTTCCTAAAACATAAAATATATGATATATTAAATTATTATGTATTATGACCCCAATGATCTAGCAATAACAGAAGTACATATTTGGTGCTAGAAGTTTGACTAGCGCTGCATTAAAAGAACTTCTACAACCATACATTACATTAAACTGAAAGTGTGTTGAACAAATGTATACATTGAACCCGTCACCTCCGCTTTAATACGAGTATACACTACCGCCCTACATGTGAAAGTTTTTTTGGTTATTTTTTACATCAATTGATGGGATTTTCTGAATTAGGTTTATAGGCAAGACACAGCCAACTTATTTTATCACGGTACGTCTCCCGTTTCCCTTCTGATATCTATACTAATAAATGGAGAACCGATTTTTTTGTTCGGTTATACTGCGATAACTACTGAACCGATCGAACCATAAGATGCTGCGTGTTTCGGAGATGGTTTTAGTATATGATATGTTGGTGATTAATGTACTATGCGGGCGGAGCCGCAGGAAAACGCTAGTATATACATAAGTCCGATACTCAGGGATGCAGTCTAACTATACATATAATAAAATTCTGAGTCGAATCTGTACATTAAATATTTTTTGGAAAATCTTATTGAAATAGTCATTATTATCGATACAGAAGCCAAACCGATAGTTTTTGGAATTTTTGTCTGTCTGTCTATGACCGCATCACGAGAAAACCACAGGACAGATTTTGATGAAATTTGCTATGATGATAGCTGGTTATCCGCGTCAACATATAGGATACTTTTTATTGCGGGAAAATAACTCATCTCTGAGAAATGTATACTAAACGTTTAAACGTAACGGGACGAAGTCGAGCGGAGCGAGAGTGAGTCGCTAGTCATAAATAAAAGATAATATCTTATAATAAATACAACTAGCAATTCTCAATAAAATATTCCCCTTTTTTTGAATTGTTGATTTATACATGTAGACTGATGGGTTTGATAAAGATATTTAAATGGAGATGTTAAATATATAATAACTGCACATCTTCCAGTATCGACTGATCACATTCTTGCCTCGCAGACTAGAACCGATCGCGTGCGCACAAGGAATGCATAAGTGGTCCAAGGGAAAATATCTCATTCTATCAAACAATATATTATTGGAAATTTTCAAACACTTAACTACTTTGTTGTAACATTTCAATCTTATTGATAAATTCTCGAAGGTTTTTTCATGTAATCGAAGCTATAAAAATATTTATACACCTTACTTGTATTTTTTTGGTCCCAAGATATTTTCTATCTGTTTCCATAATATAGAAATAGAAATCTTATTCATATTAAGGCCCAAATTTCGTATATTAAGGCTAGTTAAAAATTATTTCAAAAACCGCTATTGCTTATACCTTCAACAATATAGCATTTGAACGTCATTAAGTGTAGCGAGAAATCGACAAAGCTTCTGTTTGCAGGACGATCCGCAACAGATAACATTGCATTCTTTTTGAATGATAATTATCAATTTTTAGCCCACATTTAAAAGAAGGAAATTAAATATCAAAGATAAAAAAATAATCGGTAGAATTATAAGTTACAACATTACCATTTGAATAGGCAACGTTTAAAAAAACTGAAATTTTGTGATTATTTTTACTATACAGCCGTTACGGTTTTATAAAATAAAAGATAAACCTCTCAGTGTAAAAAAAACTAATTTATGGACTACTTTCTTACTAGGTGGTAGGAGGTATTCTACTTAACAATTGGTACATTACACAAGAAGTAAATATATGTGAGAAAAAAATTAATTTACAAACTCTGGTCCTTCGAGCCTACCATGACTCATGCACAATATCTTGATACCAAATAAAGATAGAAAAAAAACATGCGTATTCGTATAAGCTTGGTCCGTGTGTGTGGAACGATCTACTTTTTTGGTGAAAAACGAATTGAGCTGCCGGCGAACAGTAGCCAGCCATAAACGGTATGTCGCAGAGGGCCGATGTCCACGTGACAGTTTTCTGTGGGCAGTATAATATTATATGTTTAAAACATATCACAGTGGTTAACTCTTTGAAAATAATTTAAAAAATTATACATATTTCATCATACTTACGTTTTAACGTTTAGTATAGATTTCTCAGAAATGAGATATTTTCCCGCAGTAAAAAGTATCCTATATGTTGACCCGGATAACCAGCTATCATCATACCAAATTTCATAAAAATTCCTCCAGTGGTTTTTCCGCGATGCGGTAACAGACAGACAGACAAAAAATCTAAAAACTATAGATTCGGCCTCGGTATCGATAATAATGTCTATTTCAATAAGATTTCCCAAAAAATATAATATAATGTACAGATTCGGCTTAGTTACAATTTTATTATACGTATAGATAATACAAATCAATCTCCATCGCATCTTCTCCATTCTATGTGACATTGGCGAAGATTATGCTCAACCAGCACGCTCTAATTACAAGGAAATTTAATTGAATTAAACAATAACGTTTTCTGCTGTTCTAAAGTTTCCTTATTATAATTTTGTAAGAATAAAAACACCTTTGAACCTCAAATGGAAATAAAAATCTTTTCTACTTTAAGGTTAAAAGATAAAACATGCAAGATATAAAAGAAATGACTCATTTATCTTTTAGGATCAATTCTATTCTTCTACATTCATAAATTATCCGCAATATACAAAGAAACTAAGTAATTTTACCTCTTTATAGTGGTAAATGTTTAGAGAAAGAATGGTTTAATATGGTTTTATTTCGTCACAATAAACACACTAAGTTTATAAATTTCAAAAAATTCCGAAAGTTCACGAGTGAGTGTGTTTTTAGCTTCTTCACACTGTAACAGCTCAACGGACTTGACTTAGATTCGAAATAGACAACTTATATATACATATTATTATCTGGATTAGCATGTAGGCTATTTATCGACCAGGGCTCTCTACTGGCAGTAGAGACGACTGCTGCCTGTAGAGCCAACTTATTTTATACTACCGCTGGGTCACTCAAATTATACCAAATCAAATTTTATTATACAAATTAACAAAACTGTTGAGAAATAGTTTGTGAAGAATAAAAAATTTCATTAAAAATACGTTATAATTTAAAATAAAATATACTTAAAATAACCATATTTTACAATTTTCGTATCCAATTATACGATCCCTGTTATCGACGTATCATTTAGACGAGTGGAATCGCGAAAAGTAGCTTATAAGCATTATAAGTCATATTTTTCATAAAAAATATTATGTACATTTACTCAGTATGCCATTATTTTGACACAAAAAAAGCAAGACAGGCAGATAAAAGTTAATAATGTAACATTACGTAGAACCAGCCAAAAATATTCGTGACTCTATAAGCAAACTAACGTAGAAATTGCATGTGAGTAAAGAAACGAATTAAATATTATAAATTGTATTTATAAAGTTGAACTTGAGATTTTTCTTGCTCTGATATTTTTTTTACGCGAATATTTGGCATTTTCAATTAAACTATCTTTTCAGATTTTGACAGTATTATGTTCCTCTCCCGGAACCATGTTTGGTTTAAAATATACTTAATCTATTTTTAGCATACTCAATTTATTATTTTATAGCTTCATACTAATTTTCCCAGGAAGTTAGCAAATATAAATGCGTATGAAATATTAAACTTGTTATTCACTTTTAGTGCATCAAAAATCTTAGGCAGTTTGGTTTTGGCGGTGACAGGTCTGATGTGGTGAATAATGCATGCGCACGAGTGGAGATTTATAACGAGGTTGATACATCCTTGCGCTTAGTGAAAACCGGACATGAACTTGTACTCGCACCATGATATAGTACCTTGACATACCATGGTATCTTCTTTTAAAGGTTTATTAACATTTTAAAATTATTTACAAAATATCCATTTTTACTTCATAACATATTATGTCTATATTATTGAATCGAGCTCTTAAAGCTATAAATCAAATCAAAATATACTTTATTCAAATAGACTTTTACAAGCACTTTTGAACTGTCAATTTTAAATTTAATTTAAATGTTAGTCTGTAAGTCCGCGAGGAATCTACCAGCGGCTCGGAAGGCAGTTCTGCTGAGAAGAGCCGGCGAGAAACAGAACAGTTGCTCTTTTTTAAATATAATAATAATTTACGATATTGCGATACAAATTCATGTTCTAATCCTACGAGTACGTGAGTAATCCCATGCATTTTATTAAAAATAATGTACACGATAATGGGTTTTAGAAGCAGTAAAATGGCTTTCTATATGACAAAAGAATATTATCGTGAAGTACACAGCGGACTGAGTATTTCACTTGACAAGTTGAAGACATATTTAAAAATTAGCGACTCACCCTCGCTTCGCTCGGCTTCGTCCTTAGGTACGTTTTGACGGTTGTAATGGAATAGATAGACTACCTATATATTATACTAGCATTGCCCGCGGCTCCGCCCGCGTTCAGATGACCAAAAACCTATTTCTTAGGTTTTACATATTGTTATTAGTATACTCTTACAATGCATTTTTTGTATTTTTTCTCAGAAATGAGATATTTTCCCTCGGTAAAAAGTATCCTATATGTTGACCCGGATAACCAGCTATCACCATACCAAATGTCATCAAAATCCCTCCAGTGCTTTTTCTGTGATGCGGTAACAGACAGACAGACAAAAATTCTAAAAACTATAGATTCGGCCTCTGTATCGATAATAATGTATATTTCAATAAGATTTTCCAAAAAATATTTAATGTACAGATTCCGCTTAGTTATAATTTTATTATATGTATAGATAGTATATTAATAGACATAAAAAACGTATACATTATGTTAAAACATATAATGCAAAGTTTTATCACGTACCTAATACCTATAGGTAGTGTAAATTATAATTATAACATAACTAAATTGCGTTTTTATAGAGACTGAAGGAATATAACAATAAGAAGAAAAATAATTACGAGGTTAAAAGTTAATTTCTGTTTTATTATTAGACAAGGTCGTTCATAAATAGAAATACAAACATGCCTTATAAAATGCAACAAAAAGGTCTGGGTACTAAAATATATTGACACGCTTATTGAGCAGTTTCTAAAATCGTGAGGAGCGTATTAATATCTATGACGACGATATGCTAACACTAAAAAAGGTCTTGCAAAATTGGTATTTAAATTTTTGCTGACCAAATTTTTTACAACAATAAATATGCAGGCAGCTTTCCAAATCGAAAAAAAAAAATTCATGTCATCTTATAAGTACACATTTTTGGTTACAGAACCAAAAATAGCAGTGGTATCTTCCAGTTTCGAAAATTTTTCAGAGTAAGAGGAGTAAAATGAATCATTCTCTCGGCATAACCATAATTACTATAACATATTATTGGATCTATGCAAATTTCATCACTTTGATTCACTTGATTAACACTTGTCTTACAGTGACGGAAAGAAATGTAAAGTTCGCCAACTTTCACTTGGCCAGTGTAGTGTACCTGATCATTATCATATTGAAGAGAGGCCCATGCCCACCAGTGGGACGTTACGAATCGCTGAATACAATACAATGCAAATATTATATTTTTTACTTAATGCACTTACGAGGTGTACCGTACACGCGTGGGTGCAAGGCCGTGCCCACTTCATTCATAACCTGATATACTTGTATCGGATTATATCACTGACATTCATACTTTTTAAAGTGATCTTTGATACAACTAGCTTCATCAGAATATGCCACCCCTGCTTTAATAGGGAGTGTATAAATTATAACTATAGATGTTGGATATACAACTTTTGGTTTCGAATATTTCCACCACACCTTTTTGGACACAAATCATATTCAAGTTTAAGTTTTAACAAAAATCTTACAAGATAAAGTAGTTCATTAAGCTTGCTTTTACTTTTTAATGTTTATTTTGTAATTGTCAGTAGTTATGAATTATGAACAATACGCTAATACGCTATCGCTGATAGAAAACTACGGGACGCCTTTGTATGTGCTTATAGCAGGGGAGCCCAAGAGGGGATTTTCTGTAGTTACTCGAGCGCGGCAGATTAACATAAAAGAGGTTACCTTGCACTCTATTGAGTACTTTCACCACAATATAAGTCTTGTATATAAAGGGGCGCGTCTAGGGAAGCCGATTAAAATATTTAAAAAATGTTTTGATAAGGTAAAAATACTTGAAACCGTCAGATTAAGGTGTGGTAGGCTAGTCACATCCTGAAAAGTGTCCAATTTAATAATCTGCCGATTTGCACAAGCCTAAGAGGCAAAAATCATCATAAACTTTATAGTCGATTTTTGCCTCTTCGGCTTGTGCAAATCGGCAGATTATTGAATTGGACACTTTTCAGGATGTGACTAGCCTACCACACCTTAATCTGACGGTTTCAAGTATTTCTACCTTATCAAAACATTTTTTAAATATTTTAATCGGCTTCCCTATACGCGCCCCTTTATATAGAAGACTTATATTATGGTGAAAGTACTCAATAGAGTGCAAGGTAACCTCTTTTATGTTAATCTGCCGCGCTCGAGTAACTACAGAAAATCCCCTCTTGGGCTCCCCTACTATTAACGGTATGGAAATGGTGATTAGTACGTGTCATTCGCATATATTTCTCGTTGTCATAACGCGGTTGTGTAAAGTCCGCTTGGGCAAACTTCACTAAGATAAATATATATATATATATATATATATATATATATATATATATATATATATATATATATATATATAACTTTTGCATGGTATTGTGTATCTAGAACTTTTTTAATCTATGAGACCCTAAAACAATACTTAGGATAAAATAAAACCTGGATAAAATAATACTTTCTAAGTGACTTTAAAGTCAATTGCTTAATCCCTCCACGACCGCGGACACGCCGGCGTGTCGGTTAACAATAGATTTCTTAGAAATTTAATTAATTTCTTAGAAATTTACCTGGTGGTATTAAAGAGTTATTTACAATTTCATTGCAAAAATAAGACAAATTATTCACAATCCATACTATATCATTAGCAAAACTATGCGAAATTATGTTCGCAATGTTCAATTACCTGCCAAATAACAATCGTTTCTTTTGTAATACAAATAGGCCTGTGGTGCCTTGCGACATTAACAAGACTGTTATCGTAACGCGGAAGGGAAAAACTTAGCTTTCATAACATTCGCTCCGATTAGAATATTTTGTAGGAACGAGGTGCCTTTGATACGACCACGCCTACGCGGCGTTAATCTTAGATACTGACTTCAAATAATGATTTCATTAACTCGCTTGTAATTTTCTATATAATGTTCATGAATACAAGAAAATTTAAGTCAAGAAAATTACATCTTTTAATCAAAAATATTTTGATGTGAATTCTAACGGGAGACATCTTTTATATATATATTCAACCGACTTCCTCAAAAAGGAGGAGGTTCTCAATTCGGCTGTACGTTTTTTTTATATTTGTTACCTCAGAACTCCGTCATTTACTAACCGATTTAGACAATTTTTGTTTTGTTTGAAAGTGTATACTTCCAGATTAGTCTCATTTAAATTTCAAAAAAATACTACCCCTAAGGGTGGAAAAATAGCTAATGATGAATTTTAACTACTTCTAATTGTCATATTGACTTGAAACATTGCAAGTGTGTCTATTTCTGATGATAGTGCAGCATTTCGGTATACTTATCTGATCTAAGAGTACACTTGGGTACAGTTTCCAGTCTGAAAACTGTTAAACTCAAGTTTATTAAGTGTCAAAGAATACCTATATTTTTTTTCTGTTTGTTGCTTTAGTTTTTAATTACTGAGCAGGACATTATGTAAATACTATAATATGACGACTTCCTGTATCTTTAGTTTTATAATAGCAAACACCATTATATTTGACTAGCATTGCCCGCGGCTCCGCTCGCGTTGAGATGACCAAAAACCAAATTCTTAGGTTTTACATATTAGTATACATTGCAGTTTTGTATTTTTCTCAAAAATTATATATTTTCCCGCGGTAAAAAGTATCCTATATGTTGACCCCTATAACCAGCTATCACCATACCAAATTTCATCAAAATCCCTCCAGTGGTTTTTCTGTGATGCGGTAACAGACAGACAAACAAAAATTCTAAAATCTATAGATTTGGCCTCTTCTGTATCGATAATAATGTTTATTTCAATAAGATTTTCCAAAAAATATCTAATGTATAGATAATGTACACATTCGGCTTAGTTAGAATTTTATTATATGTATAAATAAATTATTTAATTTTAATAAGGTAAAGGCAATGTTGCTAAGATATAGCTCAATACCAAATAAGATCCAATAACTTATTTATTCCGTTATATTAGGTCGTAGGACACATTTAATGTATGTAAAATTTAGAATAACGCTATGTATACTTTGTACTAGTAAAAACCTGCGTTTGCCCACTTCAAATGAAATAACGGTGATGTGTGCTAAAGTATTAGTCAATACGCACCTAATCTGTGAATGATGTTCTCCTGACCGATTCCGGCCATGGCGGTCAATCTCATTGAGACTAGCCAACTGCGCAGGAGATATTATAGTGCACAAGTGTACGCGCAAACACAGGTGCACTCTCTATTCCTGTCACTCTCAAACTCTGGTAGGACGACTTCTCGACACGACCAGTGAGAGTTAATCTATATATATTACTGCAAAAAGGATAGAATGCTGGTAAATAATAACACATTAATGTCTATGCGGTTGTCTTCAATTTAAATATAATTCATTTCTTGCTTGGAAAGTTGATCGAAAATTACAAGTTAACTTGTGTTTTTAGTTGAATTAAAGTGGAATAGAAACTCATTTCTCAAACTGCACTTATTTTAACAATCAACCTTTTCACGTAAAACGTCACCTACTATCATAACAAAAGGCCTAATTCTCACGAGAAATTACCGTAATACAAACAAAATTATATTAAAAATTATCGTGGACACTGTACCGGTTTGTGTGGAAGGAAAAATAAAAATTTGCATAATTATTTACTTTGCAGCGAAATGATGTCATTTTGTACCTTATCGTTCTTTGTAAATATGTCTAGGACTGACTCGACTCACAAAGTGTTAACAATATTATTACGCATTTAATAACTTAATTATATTAGTAATAATAAAAAAAAATTATGTGTTCAAGTAACACTAACTCATTTTGTTAGGATACATAAAAAAATATATTCTATGTTAGTAAAAATTATAATTATAAATAACTACGACTTATATTAGCGACTCACCCTCGCTCCGCTCAGTTTCGTCCCTAGTTACGTTTTAAGTTTTAAGGTTTAGTATATATTTCGCAGAGAAGAGATATTTTCCCGCAGTAAAAAATATCCTATTTACTGACCCGGATAATCAGCTATAATCATACCAAATTTCATCAAAATCCGTCAAGTGGTTTACTCGTGATGTGTTTCCAGACAGACAGACAAAGTTTTAAAAACTGTAGATTCGGCCTCTGTATCGATAATAATGACTATTTTAATAAAATTTTCCAGAAAATATTTAATGTAAATATTCGACTCAGAATTTTATTATATGTATAGATATTTGACTGAGTACATGAGTCATGGAGACTTCCCGAGGAAAACAGCGCAACAGTGGTTCATAGTATATATAGTCAAATCTCTCCGCGATTATCGCTTGAGCATTGTGGTATAAAAACAGTCTACTCTAACCTCGGAGAACATACCATACGCTACAAAAACGGGGCAGTCCCAACAGCACTCCAAACGCATTGTTATACTGGATATGAAGAGCGTTGTAACATTTTTGAGTTTATCTTAACCCACAAGCTGCACGTACGTTATATAATGTTCGCCTTTTTTTTTTATGTCGGGAAATGCATTTACGCATACCACCTGATCCCCCAGGTGGTGATGTGGGGCTCACCGGCTAGAAGAGCCGGTACTACCCACTAAAACCCGACATTCCCCTCCCCTCCGCCTTAATGGGACGCCGCAGGATCGCTTACGCATAACTACTACGGCGCCCCGGCGGCAGGTCTGCCAACGGCTGACCACCACACCGATGGGGCTGCTCCACAGTCAACTCTGCTACACCAGAGAGGTACCCGGAGCAGCCCCATTAAATCGAACCTCCGCCCACCGAAGTGGGCCACCTCCAATCGGCTGCAGAGGACAGGGAGAGCGGCAACGAAACACCGACACTCCTCTTCCCCTGCAGCCCCACCGCGTCCACCATCAACGGTGGTGGCCCCGCTAGGCCGCGGGAGATAGGGACGAGCGGCGCATCGCCATACCGACACTCCTCTTCCCCCGCGGCCCCCCTACCGTCGGCCCACCTCCGGACCAAAATGGCTGCCGACATTCCTCGCCAGACGCAGGACCACCGAAATGGCCCGCTCCAGCCGCCGCACCGACGGGCTAGCCCCGGCAGTGTGGCCCGCGCAGCGCCTCCTACCGCGAAACGGCCAGAGACACCGCGCTACCTCCAAGAAGGAGACGGCGCCCTCTAACGCCGCTCCCTCAACCTCCCCTCCTGGCTGTTGGTCCGCGCCGGATTGCTCCGGTACCACAAGCTCCTGTCGGGTCCAAACAGGTGCGAGTGGTGTTCCCCTATCCGCCACCCGGGGACGCGTCCGGTAGCAGTCAGCCTCTGCCCCGGAATATAATGTTCGCCTATTGTTACTATACAAACTAAATATTTATTAACTGCTTCTATACATCCGTACTAATATTATAAATGTGAAAGTGTTTGTTTCTTTGTCCTTCTTTCACGTCAAAACGGAGTGACGGATTGGCGTGATTTTTTGTGTAAAGATAGTTGAAAGGCTGGAGAGTGACAAAGGCTACTTTTTGCCGCGGGATATTATCTAATTCCTACAGAAAAACACGTTATAATACAATCCAAAAAAACATTTATATTCAGAATTACTTGAAACTTGGTATTTATGCTCTTCAATAAAATTAAGTCAATACATATTTTAGCATTTTTCGAACTTCATCCTATTAGGGGGGTAAACTAGGGGATGAAAGTGAATACAAAGTATGAAAATATCTTTTTCGAGATTTTTTTTGTAGTTATAGCGCGAGCGAAGCCGCGGGTTCTGCTAGTATACAATAATTTAAACGTCTTGTACTTAGAACGAGGTCTTATATGTCAGCAGCTAAATCGCTAACTGCTGCTCTTAAAGTTTATTATATATATATATATATATATATATATATATATATATATATATATATAATATATATATATATATATATATATATATTTAGGTTGACCATACAAATCTATGAGACACAATATTATTTAGGTGTACGAAAAGAACAAGCGAACGTTTTATATGTTTTCTACATTTATATCTATATTTAAATTATACCTGTATGAAGTAGATAAAATAGAATACGTACTTCAAAAACAAATACTTTGTGGAAAAAAAATCGATTTCCTAACCGGCTATCTTCAATAGAAAAATATACTACATAATGATTGAGATATTTTTATGAAACCTTAAATACCACTTAAGTTATTAAATAATAAAAATTGTAACAAGTGAATGCACCAGACTTTGGCCGTGAGAATAGCGGTCTATTTACCGTTTACACTGCATACAAAAGCGGGCGTAAATCATACCTTGAGCAAAAACTCGAACACCCAACACTCAACTGTAATTTGCTGAGAACTTACGATTCTTTTGTAATAAAACTTTTCAGTGATACAAAAATAAGTTATATTGAAAATATTATTTTCATACAATATATATGAATTTAAGGGCATTACTTTGAAATAACACCAAAAAATATTAACTTTAAAGTTTAAACTAGCAAATAAACAAATACATATGTACTTCAAAAAGCATTAATTAATAGGCCTTTAGGAACAAGCTCGCTTTGGAAACGGAGTGAAGCGGGTTCTAACCACTGGACTCTCGCCACTAAAATTTTCTTGTGCGAATATAATTTTCAACTTGCTTACCACTTGCTTGTAAGGTGAAAGAATGTATCATGAGAAAACCTGAATGTTTGAGTGAACCCAACTGGTTTTCAAAAAACGCGTCTGCAAACCCGCGTTTGGCAACTGGGCTATGGCCTCATCCCTCTCGTACTCAAGGGACAGAACTTCTTATTTTTATTATGAATATAAATTTTAGTGAAAATTTAGTAATTTGAAGCAATTAAAATAATTTTAACTATAGATTTCCGACGACTTTTTTAACCATCTTAACAAACCAGAAAGTGGTTATTTTATAAATGCATGTGAAATTGTATACGGTACCTATGAGATAAACACATTTTAATTTTTTTTGTCTGTCTGTTTTTTCCGGCTAATCTATGAAACGGCTGGACTGATTTTGACGGGACTGTTACTGACAGATACCTGACATTATAAGGAGTAACTTAGGCTACTTTTATATTAAAAAAAGAATAAGGGTTCCGCTCAAAAAAATTAAAACCTTCTAGGGACGCACCCGAGCGAAGCTTGGGTAAGTCGCTATTTCATACATATATTTTAAAACTATCTAAGCCGTACCAGTGGTAATTAAACTTTAGAATTTCATTGCTGAAAGTAATCTCCGAAACAACTTATCTGTTTCTGAAAATTGTTTCACTAGTATTAAGCTTCATTATTCCTGAATTAGATAGGGTACCTTCTACCTCTTTACATTTTTATTAAAAATGCTAAAAAGTGGGCCTTAATGAAAACAGGACGTGTTATTAGTTTTATAGTAAAACTAACAAAGCTACGATGAAAAACACATATGGTTTACGATATTCTAACGTAACTTTTTGATCCTTGACCTATCGAACACTATAAACGCGCGGTTCTACAAAGCACAGCCACCCACTTCAAGGTATGACTGTTTCTTTTCTCGACTACACGACTTAATTGTAAATTGCCTTATTCTAACCTGCCTACACGGTTCCCACACAGCGCGTTTATTAACATAATGTTGGTTCCACACGCGCGAAACGATACCTTTAATAGATTTTTTCTCATAGATAAATACATCCTTTACGCTCTCTTATATCAGTATTGCAATAAATATTTGTTCTTTATAAATTCATTAAGCTCTAATGACTTCCTATATCTCGTTTTATATGATACGTATGTACTGTTTGTTAAACGTCCTCGATTTAATCTATGTTTAAGAAAAAAACCTTTGATAAATCCAGCTAAACAAAATGCAGGTATATTATATTAAATAATTCAAACTGAAATATCTAGGGGCACTTGAGCGGATAATTTATAAAAGCTGGAGTGACGTTCGACTCTTAACTTTGGTAAAGTATCATAATCTTACAAAAATAAATATATTTTTTTAGATAAAGTAATTCTTATCTGTTACAAAATCCCGCGAAAATTAGTGTCATGATTCTAGAATAAATCTGATACACATATATTTTATAAGTCAATCTATTTATTAACTTGTGCACTACCAAGTGTCTACTTGTAAATCTTAAAATGGCGTGACATTTTTTTTGCCATTTTAACACTTTAATTTAAAGCACGCTCTGTTGATTTCCTAGATACCTACGTGAATGAAATGGATTGCTAGATTCTTCAAAGAATTCTAAAATATAATTAATATTTTATAAAAATGTACCACAAAACATTTTTTTATAGTTTTAACAAATCTCAATTAATTTTTATTATTTACGTATTTTGTTAAACTTAAAATAAATGTATTTAATTTTATATAGTGTATTTATTTTTTACTTTATTAGTATTTTTTACTCTGTTCTGGTACATCCTTAATCAATCACAGATTTAGCAGATTCCGAACAGTATGGGTATTTTGACAGTATAGCATTATCATAAAGTGGTTCAGTTTTTATTTCTTCTTAGATGCTGTGGCACGTTTTTTATTGTTATTTGATTGAAAGTCCACTACTTTCATCAATATTTTTAATATTAAGCAGTTTCTAACCAGGTGACTTTTTATTGATGCACAGAAATAAGGTATTTAGTTCAGTAACTATGTATATGACAGAATATGCTGTTTCGCAATAAAAAACCTAATGTATGTTTTATTTTCTATTAGTAGCAGTGTAGTAGGCTGTTCTAATAAAAATTTTACTGTTTAGAACTTATAAGGGCAAAGGCAACTATTAACACAGCCTTACTTACATATTTAGGGCTAATGTGTGGGAACACAGACACTTAACATTTGTTTTATATTCAAAGAATAATATTATGTTTCGCAATAAAAATTTAGTACATATTAAAAGCTTATTTGTATTGAAACGAATAAAAAATAATCGATATCAATCTACTCTATATTGTTATCGATTTTTAATTCTCACTTTAGAGTGAGGTCTAGAGTCTAGAGCAATCTATCTATGTACTGTTATTAATCTGTGCTAAAAGCAAAAGGCAAAATTTTTTTTTCTATCAAAGAATGTCTAAAAATGAATTCTTTTTTTGTAATATCACCAGTAATTAATTAATTTATTTATTCTTACGTTGTAAAAAAATCGTTAATTTTTTAACCGTTTAAGCTATAAGAAAATAATTGACATCGGCCGCCCATAAGGCCTCTTGAGTCTGAATAATATTTTTTTCCGTAAGCATTGAACTGGCGTTCATTGACTGGAGAAAGTTATTAATTAAGAGCGAGTGATTGGTTCGATTGTGTAAGACAACGTAACAGATAGTAGGGTACCTTCGCGATCTTTACGCTTTGTAATTTATCATACAACCTCTATACTTCGGCATTACATGTTTTATTATGAACTATATATTTTATGTAAATATAATGCTAAATACTTATATAAATAGCCCTTATAACGTATTCTCTAATTTCAACATAAATTATCTTTGTAAAAGATAAATATAAAATTTAATGTTTATCAAATTAAATTATCCATACCGTAAATTCTTTTTAAATTATTTTTCTTAGGTTATAAATTAAACCAATTAACATACGTACGTAACGTATTAATTATTTTGTGTATTACTCAAAAGTGTACTAAGCAAATGTCCAAATGATGCCAAAAATGAAAATATAACGTTCCAACCCCGAAATCGTCATCACCCACAGTACCACAGCATACAGGAATGTAAAGAAGAAATAATAGGAATTACGTGCAAGACATCTTGTTAATGCCCATTTGAATTACAAAATATTACACACGCAGAATAAATGCATACACGAAGCGTTAGAGACCGTTTTCATATGAAACCGAATTACCTTTAGATGAATATGTAAGTATTTAAAAATATTATATTTGTTTAATCATTTTTGTGCTATTTCACAATACAATCGTTTCAGTATTTATTTGTCTAACAATCAATTTACCGAAAGAGTTTTTAATACAGAATTATTAAATGCACATTTCACGGTATTAGATATAAAGCTTTGTTTTTAATATAAAGAAATAAACTCTCTACTGTAAAGTAAAATAAGTATTGGTCGTTTGAACAAATCATCACTAAGGCGACAATATGCTTACAATAATATTTATTAATATTATAAATGTGAAAGTGCATGTTATTTTGTAGTCTTTCCAAGGTTTAATGTTAGTATGTCTCGATAGAAGAGACTTTTATTGTAGCGACGCGTATATTTTCCTTTTATTATTGTCTCATACTTTTTTTTAATGTTGGGAAATGCATTTACGTATACCTCCCACATAACCACCTGTAGACATACAGGTGGTTATGTGGGACTCACCGGCTAGAAAAGCCAGTACTACCCACTAAAACTCAACAAAACCTCCCCCGTCTTAATGGATGGAGGATCGCTTACGCACTCAACTACGACGGCCCGACGGGTCTGCCGAAGCAGACCACAACAACCATGGAGTTGCTCCACTCCACTCCACTCTGCTATACACCGCCCACCTCCCTGTGCGTTTCTTGGTTTCGCGCCCGGCTGCACTTGTAACGCAATCTTCGAACTTGATTTTCACCCACTTCAAAACTTCAGATTGAACTGAAACTTTGCACATTTAACAAGGACCGATGGCAATACAATAATAATTTATTGAAAAAAAAAACATAATTTAAAATCCTAAAAAAAAACACGATTTTATAGCAAATCAAACTAAAAACTGGAAAATATGATTATACTTAAAAAAAACTGTAAAACACGCTTTAATAATGAACCGAACTAAAAATATTGTACAAAGCACGCGTTTGATGTTTCTCAATCGGTTTTCACAATTTATCACTCAAAGGCACTATTTTATACTATAAGTGTTAATTGCACAATAAATAAAAAATATTATTTTTTTAATAAAATTATGCATCTAATATAAAAGGATCTTTATATAACGTGCTATTTGAATAAACTTTATAAACATACATAAGTGTACATGAAAATTAGCTGCTACGAATGGCGAGTTAACTTCCTGTTTGAGATTATGCTTTCAAATGTACTTATTATAACTTCTAATCACATATTTATAAATATTGTATTATCATTACCGTGCGTTTAAGTTACTATAGTCGTTTACTATATAACATGCGTTAAAATGCAAATATTATATGGCGTATTTTATTTCTTAATTATGCCCATGTCTACACAAGTAATAAAAAGACGACGACTGCGTTTGAGTATGATTCCTGAAGTTTTGAAACAGCATGAAAGCTGCATTCTTATTTGTTAGTAGGCGAAGGTAGAGTACTTATTATGGTATGGTATATTCGGGCTTGTTTCCGCAACTCGACGTCTGCGAGCCTATTTTGCGTGTGTGGGAAATTTTCCGTTCATTTTATTCTAGCCAGCCCAGTTCCTCCAGGAATTTCAGCAGTCTCTTCGTCTTACTGAAGACCTTCGGGAGTGTACTAGGGGTGCCAAGATGTTGAGCCCGGTACGCCGCTACACCTGGACAATGTAAAATTACATCTGCCCTCATGCAGGCTCTGCAGAGTGGTGTGTCAGTTATACCTAAGTTAAATAGATGTGTATTGTAGGGTCCGTGGCCTGTTAGAGCCGCAAGGTAGAATACTTAAGATATTGTTTAACTGTGGATTAATGCGGTTATGCGAGATGGTATAATGTATAGGATCGATTCACACTATAGTGCCGACCACGCTTCGTTTTTGTCCAATATCGGTCTGGTAAATAATTTTTATACAAGAAACGTTGTTAGAGTATGATTCGACCCGAACTTCACTCTTACCGATAATGTTTGTCACTCATTGTTTCTTGTATTCTTGTGAAAATACTTTACCAGACCAAACAATACCAGACCGATAACGAACCGTGATGGGCACTGTAGTGTGCATCGGGCCATATGTTCAGAAAAAAGCACGTTATTTTAGGTCTCTATCGTTGGATCGTAAATAATTAAAAAAGGTAAATGATATTATACTTGTTCACTGCAAGTTAAGTGTAAGTAAAATATATTTTCCCACACTTCAAATATACGACATTTATAAATAAAACAGACTGCAAAACTTTTAAAGCCAAACACTTACCTTATTCTCAAATCGTTCGCCTTTGCTAACCAGGTACATCCATCATAAAAAAAAACAATTATTACCGAATTAGATATTCGACTTTTTATCTTACATACTAATAATCCATATCCATACTATTTTACTAAAACGTAGGTAAGTACCTACGGGACGAACCCAAGCGAAGCGAGGGTGAGTCGCTAGTATACAATAATTGATAAAGATAAATGTACAATAATAATTAATTAAAATATGACAATGTGATTCCATCGCTCTACACCATAAAGACACCAACACATTTCTTAACTATTATAGCGCCTCTACACAGTACCTTTAACCTGTAGCCTCCGATATGAAGCCAATTATTCACCACCCACAAAACATGTTATAAGCGATTATCAAATTTACAACTTCAAAATGAATTAACGCTACGTTTCATTTAATGTTTAATTGATTTAAGCGAAAAATTGTTATCTACCTTTAGGATTTACCTCGCATCACTATCTATGGTTATCATTCATAATCTTGATACTTACTTGTCATATTTAAAGGAGCTTTGGCTCATTGTTTTGTTATAAAATAAACTATTTTAGAATCAGTTCTCTGACAACTCAAATGTAAAAAATATTACATAAAATATGTATGTATACAAATTTACAAATTATCACTTCAAATCTGTTGTTATAGGCTATCTATGTCTAACCCATATAGTTAAAAAAATTTGAAATAAATTTAAATTCAACCCTTTTAAATTTTAACTTCTTATCGTGGGACGCGGCTTGCACGTCTTGTCAAAAGTTATTGCATGTTTTTTCAGAAAATCTAAGTAATATAGTCATATGTTAGAAAATCGATAATTGGTCGTTAAATAGAATCCGCGACCTTCAGTGTACTAAGCAATGCCAAGTGCCATGCATCTGAAAGCCACATTGTGTTGCCAGAGAGTCGTCTTGCTGAAATATTATATGCAATTTTTTTAGTTTAAACTACTTAAATGTGATCTTATCTAAAGCTATAATTAAAATTTGAATAACTACAGTATTAATTATTAAAAATTAAATATTCATTAATTAACATAGTAAAAGAATTATCAACATTTTGCATTTTACATTCATATTTAGACTCGAAGAAAGTTAAATAGCATTTACATAGATAACGATACATTTTATTGCTTCGTACTATTGTTGCCTTGAATAGTTGGTACTTGCGACAATATACCTTTAATTCTACCTCTAATCAAGCGATAAATTACTGTACACAGTACAATGGGTTTTAATCAGCTCACAATTATATTCATAGCTATGTATTGTACTCTTTAACCATTTGGTTTAATCTACATATGGATTTACTAGCTGCTCACCCTCGCTTCACTTGGGTTGGCCTTAAGGGATCATTTCCGGGATAAAAACTATCATATGTCCTTCCCAGAATCTCAAACTATCTTCTTGAGGAATTTCATCTAAATCGGCTCTGCAGTTTTGGAGGCTATTCGGTACAAACAAACAAACAAGCAAAGCAAACAAACAAACTTTCCTCTTTATAATATTAGCATAATCTTTCAATTATCCTCTGTTCAGCGAGAATCTTTTTTCTTACTCTCAAATTAGAAAAGAGTAAAATATGTACCACTTTATTATATATGAGTATGTAGGTAATTACGGTCTACGTGTTATGTACTTTGGTGGCTATTAACGCTGCGATGTTTACACGCACTATGTTTAGTACAGGTAGTACCTAATGATATCAACAAAACCTCTTTGCCGAGCTATTTAAAATATCTGAGTTCACCTAGAAACATTGTTGCACCAACATCCGAAGTATGTCAACTATTTGAATATATTCCAGAAAGTTCACCAAGCCCGATTACCGCACAGATAATGCGGGACAAAAACAGATCGCCTCAGATGTGCATTCGGCATACAAATTATCAATTAACTTTGTTAATACTCATAGCAAGTGGAGAATTTCTTATGAAGAATGCCAGTAGCAAAAACTGCGCGTGCGGCTAAGATTGGAAAGCGTAAAATATAGTCTATGATGTATGGACAGTGTTGTTCTCATTGGGGTGATGTAAGTTTACTTCAGAGTTAAGATGTTGCACTTATTAATTTATTCATACAATTAAGCGACAGTGTTACTAGTTGGGAAATTGTTTTTAAACAATAATTACATATTTTTTTTAGTAAATATGCTAGCTACATTATAAATACGAAAGGCAGAGTTCAACGGACTTGAATGAAAATCGGAATGGTAATAGCTCATTGAACGGAGTCTTGGTCAAACCTTTTTCAATATAAATTTGAATTTTTAAACAAATAATCTATCACTATATTGCTAGGTTTTTTCAGAACTATATTTCATATTTTTATAGAAAGTATTTTTTACGAAATTTATAATACGTGTATCTATTATGGAAGAATTGTTGTGAATTCTTTGTTCTAGGTAAATATTTTGTGGCATGTAAAGTAGAATTTACATTGTTTAACAAGACAGCCCAGACTCCACTACGCTAAACCTATCGGTTCATATAACTTAAATAAACATTTCATTTTCATAATTAAGTATTTCATATTTCTTGAAACGATTGCAATTTTACAATTATCAATGTCATCCCCAAAAAAATAATATGAATTATGATGTGCCTATAAATACTAGTTTTTACCTGCGGCTCCATTCGCGTAGTATGTCGTCTGTTGACAAAAAGTAGCCTATACGTCAAAAGAACTACACTCATAACCTCCTTTTTGGAAATCGGTTAAAGCAGTTTAACCTTTTTAGTGTGAAAGTGTAATTAACTTACACATTTATTCATTTAGAAACATCCGCATGTTAGTTTTTGTGTAAATAAATGTCTGAAAGAATTCAACTTAAATTCCTGACAGAAAAAACGTAAACAATATTGTATTTTATCACTGTAGGTACTAGCAGAACCCGCGGCTACGGCCGCGTTCAATCTACATTAAAAAACTCTTTGGCTTTATGTAATACAGCAACTCACTCGCTTCGCTCGGGTTCGTCGCTATTTATTTATATAATTTTGTTGATACAAAAATACTAAAATCGCGATTAAAAAATGAAGGGTGGGGGTAGAAAGCTGAAAAATACTTTTCGACCTCATACCTACCAAATATACAAAAAAACCATTAAAATCGGTCCAGCCGTTTCGGGGATATTTATATATTAGACTAACAGAACCCGCGGCTTCGCTCGCGTTCAAAGTACAATAAAATAAACTTCTTTCCCTTCCCTTTACAATAATATATGGAAGTCCGTCAAATTTGTTGACATAATATATTACACAAACAAACTCTGCTTCTTTATAATAAAAATAAAGATTTTATTTCATCACCTAATTTATGTTAATAAAACATTTAGACAAGTATTCATTACAGGCAAATCAGGCATGCTAGTTATTTTTATAATGATAGTTTTTATCTCAATACCACCTGACACTTCTTTCTAAATAATTAACTGTAAATGGCACTACTACGTACGTAGATTTGAGGTCACGTACACAGGTCATTTGCATTAATAATATATAACAATTGTTTGTATCGTACTATTGTTCTATTATGCACTACCATTTTTAGTGTACCACCCAATAATGTACTTTATATCTTTGACTTACAGTCTATGCTGGTTGCTGTAGTGTCACGCCGGCAATCATTGATCCGAATTGATTAATGATATATATTAACTATATTTTTATTAACACACTTGCTTGCTTCCCAATACGAACATTCATTCCCATTTCATCAACCCATTAAGGGATGATTTTCGGGATAAAAAATATCCTATGTCCTTCCTAGAGTCTCAAACTATCTTCTTACCAAATTTTATCTAAATCGGTTCAGTAGATCCAGAGATTACCCCCTACAACGTCACAAACTCACAAACTTTACCCCTTATTAGTACGGATGGCGCTTTGGTTATCTGAGAATCACAAAACTGAAAATTCTATTTTAATAACATTTTTTAATTAACAAATTTAGGAAATACACAGCAACATTTAAAAACATAACTATCACTTACGATTTTAGTTAATGTATAAAAAAAATTTTGTCTTATAGTCTCACTGATTACACTATCAAAATATAAATCAAGTTTTATAATATAATTATACAATTACAGTTTTTAGCCTGTTATCGTATACCACGCCTTATCACATTCACAACTGTCCTTCACATTTATCTTACATTCTAAACACACCGAATTTACTGTCTCTGAAGGGAGCATTCAGGGCAGCGGATAAACTAAGGCCTATTATTTTTCTTGTATCCCTAGGAGCTACTATACCATCGTCCCACAGTCTAGCTGTGCTATAATAAGGCCGTCCTTCTTTTTCAAATTGAGCTTCTAAAGGCCCTCTAATTTTTTTCTCATCTTCATCCATCCAAGGTTTCCCATCTCTTTGAGCTTTTTCTTTTGCCACTAAGGATAGAACGGTAGCAGCTTGGGGCCCTCCCATAACAGAAATCCTTGAATTTGGCCACATGTATAAGAAACTGGGAGAGTATGCTCTTCCACACATACCATAATTTCCAGCTCCGAAACTACCGCCTACTAAAACTGTTATTTTCGGTCCCTTAAAGCAACTTACCGCTGTTACCATTTTCGCACCATTTTTAGCAATTCCACCAGCTTCAGCTTCTCTTCCTACCATAAAACCAGTAATATTTTGTAAGAATAAAAGCGGTATTTTACGAGTGGCACATAGTTGAATAAAGTGCGAGCCTTTCAAAGCAGCTTCCGATTGTAAAACACCATTATTACCTATAACACCCACAGGATGACCATATACAAAGGCAAATCCACATACTAATGTTTCGCCATACAGTTGTTTGAATTCATGGAATCTACTGCCATCGACAATTCTGGCGATTACTTCTCGAATATCAAAAGGCCTTTGTATATTTGCACCAACAATTCCATGCAAATCTTCAATATCGTATAGTGGTTCATCGACCTTTGATGTTACGATTCTGGCTCGCTGATCATTGTTCCAATTTAGGTTAGATACAGCATTCCTAGCCAAGTGTAATGCGTGCTCATCATCTTGAGCATAATGATCTGTCACTCCAGACTGACGACAATGTAAATCAGCTCCTCCCAAAGCTTCCGATGAGACAGACTCACCAGTAGCCGCTTTTACTAATGGTGGTCCAGCTAAGTAAATTGTACCTTGATTTTTTATAATAATACTCTCATCAGACATACTCGGAATATATGCACCACCCGCAGTACATGATCCCATAACGACAGAGATTTGAGGGATACCATCAGCTGACATATTAGCCTGGTTGTAAAATATCCTACCAAAGTGTTCTCTATCCGGAAACACGTCCGCTTGATCAGGCAAATGAGCGCCGCCGGAGTCGACGAGATAAATGCAAGGAAGCCGGCATTCTTGTGCAATTGCCTGAGCTCGTAAGTGTTTCTTCACGGTGATAGGAAAATAAGTTCCTCCTTTAACAGTAGCGTCGTTCGCAACAATCATGCAGTCTTGACCTTGAACTTTGCCGATAGCAGTTACGATGCCGGCACCCGGCACCTGGCCTTTGTACATATCGGTGGCGGCCAACGTGCTTAATTCTAAAACATCGCTTCCTTCGTCGACTAACCGGTTAATCCTGTCCCTCACAAGCAATTTACCCCTCGCCGTGTGCCTTTTAACCGCCTCCTCGGGACCGCCTCTGATGACCTCATTTGTTTTCATACGAAGATCCTGGACGAGTTCGTCCATTTTCGCCTTATTTTCTTGAAAATAAGGATCATTTTTGTTTGGCTCACTTCCTATTACTGTAGAATAGCTGTATTGCCGGACGTTCAATCGTCTCAATCCTCTTACTAATTTAAGCATTTTTTTTTTAATTTAGATAACAGCAAACACGACCGACCGGCGAGTTTGTTCCTCGCTACTGATTACAATATACAGTTATCAAAGCAATTAATTCGTACGAAAGTAATTTCGTCGAATATGTTTGCCTCTTATCGATAATAATTCAAATAGTTTAATGATACCATTAAATATACTGTCAACAACGCGTCAGTATTGCACAGAGTTTGTTATCGACGATCACAAAATTGTCATACAAGCCACGTAGTCTGCATCTCCACATAATAAAACGCAATGAAGTAAATGACAATGGCACGCTTTTTGTTCAATGTACTTTAAACGCATATAAAATGACAAATAAAACGACTCGCCCTACTTACACGGAGAATGACGTAAGCTTTGAGTTTTTTCGATTTGTGAATGAAACCCACCTTGAATAAACTTGTGGGAAACATAAATATTTAGTCATTTATTGCTTGAGACCGTACGGTATCAGTGTCATCATCTCTGTAAGTCGTCGAATGAAAACTATTGATACGAGAACTTATAACATAAATTACCATTATATTTAATACTAGCATTGCCCGCGGCTCCGCCTGCGTTCAGATGACCAAAAACCAAATTCTTAGGTTTTACATATTAGTATACTCTTACGGTGCAGTTTTTGTATATTTTCTCAGAAATGATACATTTTCCCGCAGTCAAAAGTCATCCTATATGATGACCCGGATAACCAGCTATCACCATACCAAATTTCATCAAAATCCGTCCACTGGTTTTTTTGTGATGCGGTAACAGACAGACAGACGACAGATAGACAGACTGACAGACAGACAAAAATTCTAAAAACTATAGATTCGGCTTCTGTATCGATAATAATGTTCATTTCAATAAGATTTTCCAAAAAATATTTAATGTACAGATTCGGCTTAGTTACAATTTTATTATATGTATAGATATAGGAAATACACCTCGTAGTGTTTTATCTTATAATCATTAAAATAGTATAGATTATATGGATAGGTTATAATGTACTAGTAGACATAACTTATTTTTTTAATAATTTTTTTTTAAAATATATTAATGAATTCACATATTACTCACATCTTTTTCTGGATGAAATAGCTCAATCTTTGTAATTTACTTTGATATCAACGTTACCCATAAAAAATCACATAAAATCCCGTGGAATCCCCAATTTTAAACGAACTAAAGTATTTGCTTACTACTTAGAACTAAGTTATTTTGAGTTTGTAAACTTTCATTTTTATTTATAAGTACAGATTGATTAATAACTGGATGTACTTCAAAACAATTATACTATTCAAGGCAGGTACGCAACAAACATATCAATCGAAACGATCAGTGGGTTCAACGACTTGCTTCACTTTCCACAAGGGACGACACTTGTAGGCATCGATGTCATGTAAATCTTTGAATTATAATTGATTGACGTTACGTTATATGCATTTATAATTTTTCTAGATTTATCTAGATTGATTTTTCTTTTGCCTACGGTTTCGCTCGCGCTCGCTAAATAAAATATTATTTATCTATAATTGCTCCGCTTCTAAGAATGGAACCGTGAATTTAGTTAGCCTAGCAGCTAACTTTATCTATTGATTAAAGAAATTTGACGACACGTTTGGCTCAGTGTATAGTGACCCTACTTGCTGCACCAGAGGTCGCGAGTTCGAGTCCCGCTGGGAGCATTCATTTGTGTGATGAGCACGAATGTTTGTACTCCAGTCATGGATGTTTATATTTATAATATGTATGTATTTAAAGTTATATATATGTATAATGTATCAACTATTTGGTATCCATAACACAAGCCTCGTAGCTTACCATGGAACTAGATGGTGTTGTGTGAAATGACTAGATGTGTTAAATTATAATATATTGTTAACATAAATAATTATTATAAATTCGAAAAAAAAATTCTGACTATTTTATTTCCTGAGATTAAAGTTCACATACAAAAAAAAAACAAAACTAGGAAGTAACCTCAACTTTATAATATTTATTAATATTATATACTTATTAGTATTGATTGTACATATTTATATAAAACTTATTTAATCATTAAAAAATGGACATACTTATATAAAATGGATCCAGCCCACGAAAACCGTTTTTTGAATTACTGTCATTAAATGACACCTACATATCAACTTACATACAGAAACACCCAATATTTAAGAGGAATTTAAAAAAAAACTACGGTCTTGTTTTTTTGATAAACCGATTTTACTAACACTTCTATTTTCTAAAATGTAAGTTTTTGTGGTTGGATCTATTTTGCATAACTACGTCCAAATAATAATCGCGTTTTGCATTTGACATCGAGTGACATACACTATACTATACACTTTTTTTTTCTTTATTGGCTTATAGTTGCGTTAACAGACGCAATCCATTCTGCCAGTGTCACGTTTTGTGAGGAAGATACGAATGAGATTGAGCGGTAATTTTGAAATTTGGTAACTTTAATGTGGAATTAAAACTATAAATTAATAATCGGTCTACAGGAGTAACCTACAACAATTACGTAATGCAAAAATGACACATTGATTGAGAATGAAAATATTTACATAATGAGTATAATTACTATACACTTATGAAGTAAAAAAGATCGCGAGTTGAATCCCAAAAATGATTAAACATATTTTTTTTTAATTTCGATACCATGGTATTAAGCAACCGTAGAGAACACACAACAATTTTGGTCTACCAGTTCTATCTAATCTATGGACCGGACGGATACTAGTGCATGGAGACTTGTGTAAGACTATCATCATATTGCTTATTTTTAGCCTTTTAGCCAAGTATCTCATATTTTTTGATGGACAAAGGAGATCTATTGAACCCGGTTTCTTTACCTTTATAAAGATAGGTACTCATCTAGGTACGTATGAATTAGAAAAAATATTCCCTAACGTTTTAAAAGAAACTTAGTAAAATACTTGTAAGTTAGTTGTAGGTTTCGTTCCCATAATACCGGAAGCGAACGACAAAGCGATGTGTCCATTATATTATGTGAAAGGTTATTCGAATTGCAAACTCTGTTCCCACAACATAAATCATTCCTAAGATAGTTCGGACTTATTTTGTAACTTGCATTCGAATAAACGGTTGTGTAAGGTGCTAGATACACATAGTATAATTAATGCCTTTTAACGTATATTTCTAGATTATATTAGAGATCTAAGCGTTTTTCATTTGATTACAACATTCTAACATCTTTCTTACATAAATAAACACCTACAAGCCTTTTGGCTTACATTTAATACATATTCAATGTTATTATATATTTCATTTATATAACCACATGGATATATAGGTGTTGATATATAATTTAGTGTTAGATTATGAGTATCCTTTAAATCTAAGGCGGATAATTAAAAAAAAATGAATTATTTCTCTTTTTTAATCGGTTAATACCTTATCTATACCGTGTCTTCTCCATTTTACACGACATTGGCGAAGTAATCTGTGCCCAACTGGCACGTCTAAAAGCCAAAATAAAAAAATAATAATTGAAAAATATGAATTAAAATATTTTACGATTTGATTGAGATTATTTTACGGACAGCTATTAGTTAGATCTTTCCAACGTGAAACACTGTTTTACAATCGTTTAGCAAGAACTATTTCGTTAAGATTTCACACTCTAAATATCTAATCGTTGGCGGATAAGCAACCTTTCGTCACCGGTGTTTATATCGCATTAAATGTAGCGCATATGTCATGGTGATAATTTTAATCGTTAAACATTTTTATATGATCTTCAATTCTAAAAAAGTACACCGACGTCAAAATCAGGTTAAAAATAATTATTAACCATCCTTAGAGATGAATTTTTTTCTTGAAATTTATATTAGACCCTTGAGGCAGTTAAGAAACAACGGCACAAGTTTAGAATTGGGGACATGGCCCCTGGTGGAGTGGGTGGTATTTCTGGATAGGGGACGTGATAGGGAGTCCAAATGTTAAATAAAATTTTTTTGAGAAAACAAAAGAGTCAAAAGTTATTGAGACTTAAAGTTACAACATTTCCATACATCTTTATATATATAATTCTTCTGTGAGTGTGTATGTCACTGAACTTCTCTCAAACGACTGGACCGATTTTGATGAAATTTTTTGTGTGTGTTCAAGGGGATCTGAGAATGGTTTAGATTCACAATTTGAATAATAATTTTCATCAAAATGGTCCAGAATGTTTTAGCTTATTAAAAAAAGTTTGAAATTTTCAAATTAAAGACGTGTAGACAGGACAACGTCTGTCGGGTCAGCTAGTTTACATATATTTCTTTACCACCATTCGGAGTGGCTGGTATTTTTAGATAGGGGAGGTGACAGAGAGTCAGAATATATTAAAAATATTTGGAGGAAACGTACGAGTAAAAAGTTATTGAGACTTAAAGTTATAACATATCTAACACATTTTCATACATTTCTTTACCTAAATAAGTGATTACAACAGATAAACATACCTTTAACGAATAGTACGCATCCTTTTTTATGTACAATACATATTTTCACAACAATTAATGCTTTATTGTATTTAATATTTTAATAATTTCACAACAACACAAACAAAATGATCTTACATTTTGACAAAAGCAAAACTGTCACTTTGTTTTACATTACCGCTTAAATGACAACAGATTATATTTGATTATTTTTGCTTTTTCTGTTGGTAATATTAATAAATAAATAAAAAGAAAAATATTATTTTCACTTCATAAATACATTTATGACTTTTTATCTGATTTATGTAAAATATATTGTTTTAAAATTGTACATTTAGTAAAAAAAATCATTTTTTTATCTGTGAATATTTTTCAGTATTATTGGCGGGTGTTCTTAAAATACCGCGAAGTTTCATAATTTGTTACTCTGTACTCTGTACTCAATGCGTGTTTTAGTTCGTCATATCTTGGTTAGGTTAGGTTAGAACAGTTAAGATTATTTATTTATTATTCGTCATATCTTGGTTAGGTTAGGTTAGAACAATTAAGATTATTTATTTATTATTCGTCATATCTTGGTTAGGTTAGGTTAGAACACCTTGATGACTGCCCGCTTCGAGGCCATAGAGGCTAAGTTGCTACCAGTGCAACGAGTCCCATCGCCTGTGCCCGTGGATGGTATTGCTTGTGGGTCAGGAGCCACTACTGGTACCCTGATGGCTCCAGCTAACCCTGGCCGGCAGGGGAACAAGAAGAGGGAGAAGAAGAAGAAAGAGAAGAAAAAGAAGGCGTCCTCTAAGGTAGCGCAACCAGTTGCTCCCAATGACGTTGGCCCACCTCCACCTGCTCCTGCCACCAGCTCGGAGGGCTGGAACTTGGTGGTCAAGCGTGGGGCAAAGAAGAAAGCAGCGGCAGCTAAAAACTCGCAAAAGAAGGTGTCATCGGGGGAGCAGAAAACACCTAAACTGCGCCCACCTCGTTCCGCTGCAGTAGTGATCAGGCTCCAGCCCTCAGCTACTGAACGAAAAGTGACGTATGCAGAGGTTTTTGCCCAGGTCAAGCAAAAGCTAGATCTTAACGACCTGGGCATTAAAGATCTGAGGTACAAGGTTGCGGCGACAGGGGCCAGGATGCTAGAACTACCTGGTGCTAACAATGATAGCAAGGCCGATGCCCTAGCGCAGCAGCTTAGTATCATTCTCGATGGAGGGGATGTGCATATCTCCCGACCGGTGAGATGCGCTGAACTTCGGGTGCTGGGTCTGGACGACTCAACGTCACCAGAGGAACTGGCGGAAGTGGTCAGTAAGGCGGGCAACTGCGCCAAAGATCACATAAAAGTCGGCGAGATACGCAGGAACCGGTTTGGCGTAGGATCGGCCTGGATCAAATGTCCCATGCTGGCCGCCAAAAAGATTGCAGAGGAGGGCAGACTACGGGTCGGGTTTGTATCGGCCCAAGCAAAATTACTGCAGCCCCGACCCCGACGATGCTTCCGCTGCCACGAACTGGGGCACGTGGCGGCGAAATGTACAGGCGCTGACGACCGTAGCAGCCAATGTTACAGATGTGGGCAACCAGGACACAAGCGCGGACAATGCACGGCCGCGCCACACTGTCCAGTATGTGAAGTCGCCAAGAGGCCGGCCACTCACATCGTTGGAAGCGCAGCCTGCACCCGGGCTCCAGCTCGTTGCCGTCCTGCGTCGAGGGCAGTCAAACCGCCCACGGAGGAACTAGGTGTGGACAATAACAATGGCCACTAAATGTATGCAGGCTAACCTGAACCACTGTGCCAGAGCTCAGGACTTGTTTATCCAGAGCTTGGTACAGTGGTCGATACAGGTGGCGGTTTTGGCGGAGCCATATTTTGTCCCCTCGCGGGATAATTGGGCTGGGGATACTGACGGGCAAGTCGCCATCGTTACCCAGGTTGCCGCTGGCGCCCCACCATTTACAAGTATTGTTAAGGGATCGGGATACGTTGCGGCACGGCTGGGCCGGATGGTGGTGGTCGGGGTATATTTCTCCCCAAACAAAACTCTTGCACAGTTTGAGGAGTTCTTGGACGGGCTGGAGGAGCTTATTTCCAGACTAAAGCCTGCGGAATTTCTCCTTGCGGGGGACCTAAATGCGAAATCCAGTATGTGGGGCTCACCAGTGGAAAATGCGCGGGGCAGGGCCCTTGCGGAGTGGACTGTTGCCACCGGCCTGACAGTCCTGAACCAGGGAACGGTTAACACGTGCGTGCGACGGCAGGGTGGGTCCATCGTGGACGTAACGTTCGCGAACCCTGCCCTAGCGCGCCGTGTTCACGGCTGGCGAGTGCTGGATGATGTGGAGACGCTTTCGGACCATCTTTACATCCAATACGATATCTCCACTCATCCGGCGAGGCCGCCAAGCCCTAGACGAACCCTGAGGGAGGAAGGTCCGAGGTGGCAGTTAAAGCGCCTCAACCCAGAGGTACTGAAGGAGGCAGCGACTGTAGCCTCTTGGCTGCCCCAGCAAATAACATCTGCGGAAGAGGAAGCGAAGCGAATAGAAGAGCTAGCGAAACGCATATGCGATGCTGCCATGCCTAGGTCCAGGTGTCGCCCTCCAAAACAGCAAGTGTGGTGGTGGACCGCGGAAATTTCGCAACTGCGCGAGGACTGCGTTGCTGCCAGGTGCCTCTTTTCACACTACCGAAGGAGGGTGCATCGGGATCGGGAAGAGGAGGACCGCCGGTATTCCAATTACACGGAGTTGAAGACGCGTCTCCAAGTCCAGATATCCAGGGCCATCACTGAGGGCAGGGCGGAGATGTTGGAGGGGCTCAACCGAGATCCCTGGGGCACACCATATAGATTGGTAATGAACAAACATCGCCCCTGGGCCCCTCCAATAACTGAGACGCTCGGCAGGGAAGAACTGCAGAGGATAATGGAAAATCTGTTTCCGCATAGACCCAATTTCGTGCCGCCACAAATGGCTCCGCGAATAGGGGATAATGACGAAGAGGAAGGACTGGAGGACATACCCCAGGTCAACGAAGAAGAATTAGTGGCTGCAGTTGTGCGCCTACGGGGAAAGTCCGTTGCCCCGGGTCCGGATGGAGTACCAGGTCGTGCGCTGTCTCTGATGATGGACGCCTTAGGGCCTTGCGTGAGGGGACTATTCACTGCCTGTCTGGCTCAAGCCATAATTCCACAGAGGTGGAAGACAGGCAGGCTAGTCCTCCTCAGAAAGGAAGGGCGCCCAGTGGAGTCTCCCTCCGCCTACCGACCCATTGTACTGTTGAATGAGTTGGCCAAGCTTTTTGAGCGCATTATAGCTGGACGCTTGATCAAGCATATGACGGAGGTTGGACCGGATCTGTCGGACGCGCAGTTTGGCTTCCGCAGCGGCCACTCAACTGTGGACGCCATCCTATGGGTCAAGTCTCGTGCGCAGGATGCGGTCTTCCAGGGTAAGGTTGTTCTTGCGGTGTCCTTGGACATCGCAAACGCTTTCAACTCCTTGCCTTGGGCTTGCATCAGGGAGGCGCTCCGCTACCATGGGGTGCCGACCTACCTGCGTCGAGTCATCGGAGCGTACCTCTCCGACAGATCCGTGGTCTTCCCTGAGCGGAACGGCTTTGGGAGATGGGAAGTGTCGTGCGGTGTTCCACAGGGCTCGGTTCTCGGGCCGCTCCTGTGGAACATCGGCTACGACTGGGTGCTGAGGGGAAGAACACTCTGGGGAGTCAGCATCGTATGTTACGCTGACGACACCCTGATATTGGCGCGCGCAAAAAACTACAGAGAGGCGGCGATATTGACGACGGCCGGAGTATCTCACATCGTCAATAGGATACGGATGTTGGGGCTGGAGGTCGCAGCAGAAAAATCCACGGCTATCTGTTTCTACGGCCCCCGAAGAGCGCCTCCACCAGGCTCTAGCATCTCAGTCGGTGGAGTCCGCATCGGCTTGTCGAGTACGATGAAATACCTAGGACTCGTACTCGACAGCCGGTGGAAGTTCCGAGCGCATTTTAAGGCTCTAGCGCCAAAACTGATGAGAACGGCAGGTGCACTCAGCAGATTACTGCCAAACATAAGTGGGCCGAACTGTACTAGCAGGCAACTTTACCTGGGAGTCTTAAGGTCCATGGCGCTCTACGGTGCCCCAGTATGGGCAGACGCCCTCTGCCGTGAAAATGTGGCTGTCTTGCGGCAGTCACAAAGAATGATGGCGACGAGGGTCGTGCGTGGGTACCGCACCATCTCAGGCGAAGTAGCGTGCGTGCTGGCTGGAGTTTTACCCTGGGACCTGGATGCGCTTTCCTTGGCGTCGACTTACCACCGGCGTCGAGGCCATGCGTCCAGGGACCTGAGCCCAGCACCGCACGGAAGAGAAGAGCGGGATGCCGCACTCGAGGGGTGGATCGCTAGATTGGAGAACCCCTCGGCTGGTCGAAGGACACTCGACGCAGTTCGCCCCGTCCTCAGGCAGTGGTTGGCGAGACGTCACGGCGTCCTCACTTTTCGGCTGACGCAGGTCCTCACGGGGCACGGGTGCTTCGGCGGATACCTGTGCCGCGTCGCCGGAAGAGAGCCGGATCCACGCTGCCACCACTGCCACGGCTGCGTCGACGAGTCCGCCCAGCATGTGCTGGCAGAGTGTCCAGCTTGGGAGTCGGAGCGCGAGGCGCTTCGCAATGTTGTGGGGGCTGACCTAACGTTGCCGGCCGTGATTTCCGCCATGGTCGGTGACGAAAGGTCATGGGCTGCCGTCCTGTCCTTCTGCGAGGACGTGATGACGCAGAAGGAGGCGGCGGAGAGAGAAAGGGAGGCGACTTCCGATCTCGCTATCCGCCGCAAAAGGACCGGGCGCCGGAGAGCGGCCCACGATCGCCGCCTTCCCCCCTAACACCGGCCAGAGGGCGGTAGGCTTGGGGAAGTCTGCCGCCTAACAACCTGGCCCGAGTAGGCGCGCGCGGTGTCCGCCGCGCGCCACTCCAGAAGGGTCGTAGAGGGTAGTGCTCCCACCCTCCGACACCGAGTCGTGCCGTTGGGCAATCGCCGTCGGGGTCGCGGATGATTTCCTGGTTCCCGTGGCCCCGACCCCAAGGCGAGTAAGGTGGACACCGTCAGGTTTTAGTGGGTAGGCTGCCGCGCGTTTACCATCTTTGCGCGGCAGGAGCCCCACATAACCCGTCGTTTTTCCCCAGGCGGCGGGTACCCGGCAACAGGGTTTCCTGACGAAAAAAAAAAAAAAAAAAAAGGTTAGAACAGTTACCACAACGCACGAGCCGAGCGAGCGAAGCGAGCGTGCCGCGGTAGCGGCCGGCGAGTGCCATAAATGACTAGAAAACTAGAAAATTCGAATTTCACGCAAAGTACAAATAAAGACAATCATCTGGAGATCATTTTGACAATTGAAAGTGACGTTTTGACATTTCCAAGTGTCTAAATGGTAGTAATGTCAAAATAATGTATGGAAATGTTGTAACTTTAAGTCTCAATAACTTTTGACTCTTTTGTTTTCTTAAAAAATTTTATTTAACATTTCGACTCCCTATCACGTCCTCTATCCAGAAATACCACCCACTCCGCCAGGGGCCACGTCCCCAAAACTAAACTGCAGCCGAAACAACTATAATAATTGATTAACAATTGTCATAAATGTTACATAACACGCCCAAACAATAAATAGAACAGAATTGATAGATTCTCCTATTTTAAAACCTATCGAAAAGTATTTCTGAAAATTTAGTGTAATAGTTAGTATATACACTATACAATATACATATGTATACAACTACAGGATGTATCGTAACAAAAAGTAATCTCTTGTACTTCCACTCTATCTCAAGAACTACGTCTATGTCAAAATTCTCGTCAATCTATTGATCGTGGTTTTGTAAATAAAGGAAAAATCAAGGAACATCCTTTCTGACGACACGTTTCGCTCAGTTTGTAGTGACACTACTTGCTGTGCCAGCGGCCGCGGGTTCGAGTCTCACTGGGGGCATTCATTTGTGTGATGAGCACGAATGTTTGTACTTCAGTAATGGGTGTTTATATTTATTTATAATATGTATGTGTTTAAAGTTATATACGTGTAGTGTGTCAACTATCTGGTGTTCATAACACTGGCCTCGTATCTTACCATGAAACTAGATGTTGCTGTGTGTTAATTTCCCTACACATACACATACATATATATTATTTGGGATACATAATATAAGTATTTTCTTTAAGTCTCGAAAAATAATTTTAACTTGTTTTGTTTCAGGATCGAGATGAACAAACCAAATTGGAAATGAAACATAGACAAGAAGAAGATGATCTGTACAGAAAATTCTCAAAACACAGAGAAGAAGAAAACAGAAGAATACGTGAAGAAATTCAGGTATTACATTTTATCCAAACCAAAAAGTTTAATGCTCTAACCTACACAAAACATAGATTTTAATTAAACACAACACATTAATGTTGATGTAACTGGAACATAAATCGCGTGTCTTTAAAACTACAAATATCTAATTATCTTAGAAAATGATATTATAAATGCTTATGATATTTTTAAATACATTGTATATTTGAAAAAATTATAAACAGTTATAACATAAATATAAATTAATATAAAGAAATAGAAAAAATCTTTTTCAACTCTCATCCTACACTTACTCATTTGACAAAGATGGGTACCATAATTTCACACTCAATTCAACTAAGGTCTCGAAGAAGGCAGATAAAAATTACCTGCTTTTCCAGAAATCGTTTTTATAACGCTTAGGCTGCCCTTAATTACGTTCGCAATTTTTTTGATAGGACCAGAAACCTTTACACAATTTTCCTTATTATCTCCATTAAAAACTCGAAAGCTACTTATTAAAAAATTCTCATAACACGTTTTCTGAACCAATTTTCGTCTTCAGGTGAATATGTATGCAATAAAGTTCCCCATCAGTCACTAAATATGATTACACCAAATAGTAGGCTTTGTTAAACACCGAGCTCAAACTGTTGAACTAAATTCATTTTTTTGGTGTTAAAAAAAGTTTAAGAGTATCATTACTTTTTTAGGGTTCCATGCCCGAAGGGTGCCAACGGAACCCTATTACTAAGCCTTCGCTGTCCGTCTGTCTGTGAGAGGGCTGTCTGTATCTCATGAACCGTAATAGGTAGAGAGTTGAAATTTTGACAGAGTGTGTATTTTTACTGCAGATATAAACAACAAATACGAGTACATAATAAAAAATATATAAAAATACTAGAAACATTTTTTTAACGTTCGTAATCGGTCATCGAAGTTAATATACTACATACATAGAGTAAAAGTCATATTAATAAAAAGTACATGTACGATGGTACCGAACCTTTCGTGTGCAAATTCGACTCGCACTTGACCGGTTTTTATTTTAAATAGATGTTTTAAGTTATTTTCTATTTTTAATATCATTCTAACATAGATTTTTTAAATAATATTCAAGATATTAACGTGTCCCCGACTCTGAATTGACAATTCTACACTTAAACGTACTTATGATAAAAACTGGTTCTTCAGGATGAATGGGAAAGGGAACTGGAACGGTTAACAAACAGATTCCAGCAAGAAATGCAAGTGAAAAAGAGAAGACCTGATGCTGAAATTGGTGCTCTCACTCTACGACATCAGCAAGAGAGAGCAGATCTGGAGAAGAATATGACCCTACGGAGAGATAAGAAGAAAGAGAGTTTGACGAGGAAAATGCTAGAGCATGAAAGGTAAGCGTTCACTGAACTTATTGTCTTTTCATCCACTTGCCTTCGACATTGATTTCCAATACCTGATTATATATTAAATAGACAAAAATATTTCCCAAAGTCAAAATTGAACATTTAACCACAAAAATTGTCGGTAAAAACATTTCGCGTGAAGTTTTTAGCCCGTAATGTATGTATTTCTTTCTTTATTTCTTTTTAAATATTAACATATCGGGTACAGTTTATTCATACGTACTATAACTAGCCAATAATGGACCAGTACAAAATTAACCAATATTAAGCCTGGAGAAATTAACTTACATCATATTTAACATTTAAATAAGCTCGGTCACGTCGTAAAAATGGCAACGCGGTAAGTTTGAAGAGATAGTCACTCGATGAGAAGCCACTTTCATTTACAACTCATTTATAAAACCGGATGTTAAATAAAATGTATGAGAATATTGCTTTGAATGGAATATCTGATTACAGCGAATAGACATTAATTATATTTTAAACAGCATATAGAAGTGTTTAAATTTGTTTATGACCGTTTCTAGCTTTATTTATTTGATATATTCTATTTATATTACGATAGCTAAAATATTATTGCCATATTATTAGTTTAAATAGATAAACGCTAATGCCACAAATTGAAATATTGGTATAATTGCAAGTGATGGACAAAGATTATATCAAAATACGGCATATATATATATATATATATATATATATATATATATATATATATATATATATATATATTAAAATACGGCAATATTCTTTGCTAGATCATAAAAAATACATTTAATGTGTACAATAAAAGCTGTTATGCTAATTAGTAATAATGTTTCGCTTTTCTATCTTTATATAGTACTAGGTAGCTAAATATAACTAACTTGATAAGAAACACAATTAAACAAAAAGGCACACGACTTTAAAACTACTTTAAAAAATAATTATTGCACTCATATGCATGTTTCTTTTTTTAATTTAAAATTTATATAGACATAAGAAAATAATTATGAAAGTCGATTTACAGCTAGCACAAATATCTATAAATAAATATAAATTAATAATAATAAAATATCTATATATTATATAATATATAATCTATATATTATATATATAAATCTATATATTATATAATATATAATATATAATTATTAATAATAAAATATCTATAAATAAATATAAAATATAAATTAAATACCTTCTTTTTGAAGTCGGTTAAAAATGGCAAATCAACACACCTCATTTTTATGGTATTAGTAAGGGTTAACTGTTATATTTACAGAGCAGCTACAGCAGCATTAGTGGAGAAACAAAGTCATGAGATGATGGAACTGATTCAAGAGAGAAGGTCTGAATACATGGCAGCATCATCTATATACCTCGATGGGGAGGAAGCTCCCCCATACCCCGCGCGTGCTCCCGCTCCGCAACCACCCCTAGTATCTAAGTTCCACATATATACAGATCCCGCGGAATTTGCTGATGTTGACAAAATTGCAATTTCGGTAAGTTGTAAATTAACCTTAAGTTGTAGTATTAAAATTAACTTTTACCTATTAATTAATGTTGTAAAACTTAATTTATAGGTAAAAGAAAAAAAATAATTGGAATTCTTTATCAGAAAATGAATGACGCAAACGATGTTTTAATTTATAATACAATCACTTAATTGTATATTTAAATAAATTAAGTAAATTCAAATTAATAATTTTTAGCAGCTTAGTGGTAACGTGCTCGTTATGAAAGCTAAGTGAACTAGTTCGAGCCCGGGATTAGTATATCTATCCGCAAAAGGAAATCCCGCACTTTTGAGAGATTCTAATTTTCGAAAAATGTGTAAACGTCCCCCAACCCTTTTTTAGCCAGCTATTGAGTGGAGTCTAGAGGCCTATGCTCAAAAATTTGACATTAAAACAGCTGAATTATTGTTTATATTATTTATTTCTCTTCAAACAGGTAGCACAAGAAGACCAAAAGACATTTACCGACCTCGTCAGGCAGTTAGTAGGAAGATGCGTAAGTGACGTCGAAAAGGCGCGTACCATATTCCGATGGATCACTGTCAAAAACCTTAATAATATACAATTTGATGATAATCTAAGAGGAGATTCGCCTTTAGGCTTGTTGAGAGGGATCAAACACGGAACAGAGAGTTACCATGTCCTGTTTAAGAGACTGTGCAGGTATTGATATATTTACACTTATTATATAGTTATGACAGCTATTAATTAAGTTGTATATCGCTAGAGGCTAGAGCTGACATTGGAGGATAAAAAATTATAAGGATAAAAAAATCCTATGTTTTATTGGTTTGCTACCTATATTATACTGCTATCGGCTATGTATGATGTGATGGTCTAGGTCATATTCTAATAATAAAAGGGAATATTATGCATAATTTTTTTTACACAATATTTTACATAGTATTAAAATTGTAAAAAAACCAACTCTAAAAAACTAAAATTTAGTTTAAAAAAATTAAATATCATACCGTTACGCATACTTTAAATGCTCGCCATCTTGTGCGCTTGGCGTGACGTCACAGTTTGATATCAACAGAGAAATGACGATTCATATTCGGTCTGGCCAATGGCGTTCGTTGCAACTACTTTGAATTTCCCACCTATTTGCACTTTTTATAATTATTTTCTTAAAAAGAAATTACATTAAAAAAATATTTATTTTTTCAAAATTTAATTCAAAAGCAATAAAGATTATAATAATAAATATTTCACCTTTATTTCATCGAAATCACACGTAATATTCCCTATTCTATATACTGATTTTTATCCAAATCTATGAAGCAGTTACTGCGTGCATAAGTAACAAACACACAAATACATACATACATACAAAATTCCTCATAAGTATTAGTAATATGATGAATAAAACACTTTGCCCACAGCTACGCCGGCCTCCACTGCGTAGTGATCAAAGGCTACAGCAAGTCGGCGGGCTACCAGCCGGGCGTGCGCTTCGAAGACAACCGCTTCCGCAACTCGTGGAACGCGGTGTTCGTGGCGGGCGCGTGGCGCTTCGTGCAGTGCAACTGGGGCGCGCGGCATCTCGTCAACGCGAAGGACGCGCCCAAGCCCGGCGTGCGCGGCAAGAGTGATAGCTTGAGGTTCGTTTCATTGTGATCATTCCAATCTATCAGTGGCGAAGGGTGAAATTTTAGCAGAGGTAAACCGTTCTTAAAAAACACAAAAAAACATTGATATACAATTTTTGTATACGTATTAATACAAAAAGTAGTAAAGCTATTATTATCCTACTAATATTATAGACGTGAAAGTTTGTAAGAATGTATGTATGGATGTATGTTTGTTATTCTTTCACGCCAGAACGGCTGAACGGATTTGGATGACTACTTTTTATCCCGGAAAAATATACGGTTCCCGACGGATAGATTTGTTTTTGTTTTTCTAGAGGGGAACCCGAGCAAAGCAAGAGTGAGCCACTAATATATATATATATATACTAGTGGCCAAAAGAACAATTATACACTTAAAAAATTAAATGTATGTCAAATTATAGCAAAATACATTTTAAGGTAAGACATCTTGTATGGACCCTTCGTCACTGCAATCTTTTAATATCTGGTAGAGAAAGTCTAATTGTACTTATTCTCCATTCTCTTATTACAACATCTTTAACAGAAAAGTTGTCTATTTGTATTTTTCCTTTGTTCTCTTATTAATATCTTTGTTAAGGAAAAAATGAAGTGATAACTTGAAGTTTGTTGTTGAATTAATCTTTGGTAGAAAACTAATTTAGAATCTATTTCGAGGTTTTTTTTCTGAAATACCTACTTAAATTTAAAATATTTTATACAAATTATTGTATAATAATTTTAATTTAATTTTAATCTATTTTGTCCAATTTTGGACATATCTGAATGCTATGTCATCAGCACAAGACTCTCGTTACGTTCTGTCTCCTTTGCTTATATTTACAGCTAAGCTAAAGCTATCTTCCGTATGATCAACATATTTCTTATTAAATACACATAATATGTTTTGTCTGTGTTATTGATAACATATGAGTTGAATGAATGTCAATCATTCTCCACAATTTAAAAATTAACAATTAGATCTATCTATCACTTCTGTAAATCATCACTTTACTTCATATATCACAATATCTTCATCATCATCATCATAACTGTAACTCCTTAAGGAACCAAAATCCACCAGATTAAACCAAAGTTTTTTTTCCACCTTCCAGATATGAATATGACGACCACTACTTCCTAACAGACCCACGCGAGTTCATATACGAGTTCTACCCACTACAGCCTGACTGGCAGTTGTTGAAAACGCCTATCACCCTCCACGACTTTGAAGAACTGCCTTTTGTTAGATCACTGTTCTTTAGATACGGACTGTACTTCAGCGATCCGAATACTAAAGCTGTTATGTTCACTGATTCTACTGGTAAGTGGTTTTTATGCATTTTGTCAGATTTTTAAAGATCTCTACATTTAATGAAATAAGCGAGATATTTTTTTATATCCAATATCCATATCCATACTAATATTATAAATGTCAAAGTGTGTGTGTTTGTTTGTCCTTCTTTCACGTCGAAACGGAAAGACGGATTGGCGTGATTTTTTGTGTGGAGATAGTTGGAGGGCTGGAGAGTGAGAGATTATCTTATTTCCACGGAAAAACACGCTATAATACAATTAAAAAAAATATTTATGATCAGAAGTACTTAAAACTTAGTATTAATGCTCTTCAATAAAATTAAATAAATACGTGTTTTACAATTTTTCGAAATTCATTCTACTATGATATAAAATAGGGGGTGAAAGTTTGTATGAAACTACCTTATTTTTTTGTTTTGTAGTTTTAACGCGAGCGAAGCCGCGGGTTCTGTTAGTATAACTATATACCTACTATTTTTTATAGCTTACTAGCGGACCCGACAGACGTGGTCCTGTCTACAATGATAACAAAACTTTTTTTTTAATTTGATCGCAGCGCTAACTGTCGGGACAGACTAAAATTAAAATTCGAATATTATTTAAAATTTGACACTGCGATGGTAGCGCCGTCTGTCGGATCCAATGTAAAACATTCCAAAATCAACAACTACCTAATAAATTAAAAATTAATTAAAAAAACATTGTCCAGCGGACAAAATTGTGAATCTAAACCATTCCCAGATCCCCTTGAACACACACAAAAAATTTCATCAAAATCGGTCCAGTCGTTTGAGAGAAGTTCAGTGATATACACACTCACAGAAGAATTATATATATAAAGATTACATACACTTAAAAAATCATGGTGTACATAAGCCCTTACAAAAAAAAATGTATAGTTTATATAAAAATATACTGTGAACAGGTGCAGCGACGATGCGTATAGCAATGCCCGCGCACATGCAGAGTTCCCTCATCTTCCACTACAACCTCAAGTTCTACGACACGGAGGGCGACGGCTTTGACGGCGTCAGTCTTAAGAGATTTGTTATGCAGGTGAGTCTTACAAAACGTACATTCTAATCATAGTTACAATAATGTTCTACTGACCGATTCCATGGTCAGTCAAGACCAATCAAGTTTCTACAATTAAATAATACATAGAATAATGCGAGCAAAATAGGAAATAATAAGTATAATTGACAATTAATGACAATAAAAAATACAGTAAATAAAAATTGATAGCTTATTGATTTTTTCGCGAATTTATTTTCGCTCATTTTCGTCTCAGTTAGAAGAGTACAATATAGTTGTTATTAGAGTTTGGAGTGCACAAGTTAAAATACTTATTATTTTTAAGTACTTTAATTGCTAAAGTCACAGTATAATTTTGACGATTCTAACTGGCCACCTTCGGCTTAGTGTCTTAAAATTCTCACGTAAAAAATGTAGCGATGCATCGTCTCGCAAAGTAATCAAAACAAAAAAATATACGTGAAATCGTACAAAAAATGTGAGAATTGTACGATATAATATTGTAGTAAATTGTGTATTCTATCCTTAAGGTTCTTTTTTATTATTATTATTGTTATTAAAAAAATTAAGTAAACTCTTTAATATAATGTAAAGTTTTAAGATATTTTTATAAAATATGAAGCATGTTGTGTTCTCCTATAATTGTGAGTGTATATAGGTTAAGTATTGTTAATGTATTAGTGTAAGTTTTTTGTGTACTAACGTTGGAGTTCTTAATAAATAAAATAAAATAATGAACCTCCACCCCTCCACCCGCAGTCGGTGGTGGGCAACGTGGTGTCGTTCCGCGTGCACGCGCCCTGCAGCGGCGCCTTCCTACTCGACATCTTCGCCAACGCGGTGACGCCGCGCGAGTACCTCACCGGCGAGCCCATGAAGTTCAAGAGTGTTTGCAAGTTTAAGGTCAGCTTCTTGATGTTTTCTTATATTCCCATACGCTAATTTAAATTCAATTCTCTGGTTAAATGGCTTCAAAGCGTGTCAGTTCAATACAGATTACTTCGCCAATGTCAAATAGAATACGCCGATTTAAAGAAATCACATTACAATTTTAAGACTTACAATGTTGTGTAATTTTGCTGTGTATTTTTTTCTTACTAACCAAGATAACAGGAAATTACAAATAGGTATACTTAATTATATATACAAAACAAATGTACCTACCGTATTATATTACATCATTTTTAACCCGTTTATAGACGCTTGTCAACAGATGAAAGATATTTAACTAAACTTAACTATGCTCGTTAGCGTTATTGTAATTAATATTATAACGTTATTGTAATAATAATGCCAATCAGTTTTGGCCGACTCTGAAAAAGGAGGGTTTAAGTATGTCTCTTGTTACATGTAAATGTTACACCCCTAATAATAGAGAAATTTGAAGAATTTTTAATCAGGCACTGTCTGTAACAAATATGTAATAATGTTTGAGACGTCTAAAATCTTAGTCTCCCGTGCCATGATTGCTATAAAGCATTCGAAACATCAAAAACCAAAAATCAAAATAAGTCCGTGGAAAAATCCAAAAAAAATTATATCTTTATTCTCTGTTATTATCTTTATATTTTATATTATTATTACAGATCTGCTGCGCAGAGCTACAGACGGTGATGGTGCCGCTGCCAGACTGCGCGAGCGGCGAGTGGGGGCCCACCAAGGCGACGCGGCTATTTGGACTCGTACCTATTACACACCAAGTAAAAAACGACTTTAGTAAACAAGCTTTTACTTACTTAATAAAAGTAATTCATCCCTTTTAACGTCCCACTGCTGGGCACTCGCCCTTTAATGCTAGGGATATGGTCATAATCCACACTGGCCAAGTGCGGGTTGGCGGACTTCATATGTTTTTTTTTATGTTGGGACATTAACACACGGCACCATCTAGTTCCACGGTAAGCTACAAGGCTTGTGCTATGGATACCAGATAGTGAATACACTACACATATATAACTTTAAATACATACATATTATAAATATAAACACCCATGACTGGAGTACAAACATACGTGCTCATCACACAAATGAATGCCCCTAGCGGGACTGAACTCGCGACCGCTGGCACACCGAGTAGGGTCACTACAAACTGAGCCAAACGTGGCGTCAAATTTACTTTACTTCCACATAGAAATTTTGTACGTGCGAAATCCGGATTTGAACCCACTTCACTTGGATATTCAGATGAACTACTGCTATACTGTAATGCATATTTACTAATTTTTAACCTACTTCTAATTGTCATACCAATTTAAGTTTTTTTATGTGAATTTCAGATTAATGCTATCGATGCTTTTTTTTGAGTTTATAAATATAATTATATTATTGTGTGAATAGGATTGTCGTTATTTTTACCATCGTTTGCACGATATGATTTTTTACCGGCAACTTCTCTGTTTCTATCTTTAAAATAACAAACTTCCATAAAATTTAACACGTTCATAAGGAAAGGAAGTTTCCAAAATACTTTCTTAGAATCTTCATTATTAAAAGTTAAAACTCCTATGCAAAAATATTTAATAATATTTATTGTGCTTCTAATCTAAAGCTTAAGATATACAACATAGATACATATATTAGCTGTGTAGATTATTATGTTGATTATAGATTATTATATGTATTACCTATATTAATTAAATATTTATGAAATTCACAGGAAGCCCTGGTATTCGCGGGTCGTGAGCTAGAGATTCAGTTCCGCATGTCGCGCCCACTCGCAGACTTCATGGCGACGCTACACAAGAACGGTGTCGACGAGAAACGCCTCTCTAAATATGTGCAGCAAAACGTGTCCGACGATATTGTTACGTTCTATATTACATTCCCGGAGGAAGGTAAAATTTCGGAAATAATTAATAAAATTATTTTAATTTTTATGTATTTAATTGTATAAATAAATAAATATGTTGGGACATTAACACAACACCATCTAGTTCCATGGTAAGCTACGAGGCTTGTGTTATGGATACCAGATAGTTGATACACTACACATATATAACTTAAAATACATAGATATATAAATATAAACACCCATGACTGGAGTACAAACATTTGTGCTCATCACACAAATGAATGCCCCCAGCGAGACTCGAACCCGCGACTACAAACTGAGCCAAACTTGTCATCATGTAATCTAAGATCTTGAGTAAGACCGCCCTTCGCTTACTGGACGAAACGGATTTTGTATTATATAAATATAATCCATAAACCAAAAATCACTAAACCGTAAACGACTTTCTTATGTATTATGTAGTATTTTACATACTTACTAAAACTATCAAAAGGTACAAATTTGAGTGCCACGATTTATATAGGTACTTTGTTATTCAGCTTATGTCAAAAATACAAATAGATATAGCAACATATTACCTATATTTTGGGTACAGGATAAGCTATCTACCATTCCAAATTTCACTCAAATCTGCTTAGCATTTACAAAGTAAATAAGTAACAAATACACACACTTACACTCATTTACTAAAAAACTTTGGCATTAATGATATCGATGTGATTTTCAGGTCAATACGGATTAGACATTTACACTCGAGAGCGCGGCGGACCCACCGCCATACATCAAAACGGATCCACAGAGAAAGAGAAACACCTCCTCACACACTGCTGCAAATATCTCATAAACAGTAGCAAAAGGAATTGATATTCCATTACTGTCACATTTTTTAAAAATCACAGTCTACTAATCCATATAGTTGTTTAACGAAAACGTTTAGAGGACAGTCGTGTTGAAAACGGAGTAAAACGCAAATTGTGCACCAGAGACTTTTATATAAAACTGTCATACACACTTTTATATGACAATAGGCAGATAATACAATTTCTCTATACAAGAAACTAGTGGTTGATTCCCCATACAAATTTTCATCCCCATTTATACCCCCTTCAGGGATGATTTCCGGGATAAAAACTATCCTATGTCCCTTGTCTCTCAAACTATCTTCTTACCAAATTTCATCTAAATCAGTTCAGTAGTTTCAAAGCCTATTCAAAACAAACAAACAAACAAATTTTTGTTTTATGATTTGTATAATGTATTCCAAAAATTTTAAAAATATTTAAAATACAAAAATGGCCTAACCCATATTTCTTTTGAAAACTAGTATTAGTACTATTAGATGTCTATAAGAAATTTAGTTCAAAAGAAAATAAACTATAAACGCAAAACTCAAGTTAGCGCTAAATGAAAAACTATAAATAAGATTCAAAATATATGTAAACATTTAACAGCCATTTTCACCAAAGGAGCTGTCAGTGGGTTATGTTACTTTTGCGCTGACGACCTCAAAACTATACTCCCTACGAGACTTAACCCGTTCGCCATAAAAATGGGTAATTTTTGAAAACCCATGGCTTGAGCGAGATTTCCGTAATGATCAAAAGCGTTCACTTACTGTATTCATTTTTAAACTGTGTTAATAATTTCAACTTTTCTATATAAAATATAATTGACATTCATTGCAATTGCAAATTTAAAAAAAAATTAAGATTACAATTATTGTATTTTTTGTATCTGTTTTATCAAATGTAATATGGTAACAAAAATGACGCCAATATCTTTTTATTAGAATCTATAATTTTGAAATAATATTTTCTAAGTGTCTTTAAATTAAAATCTAAAAAATGTTATAAAATTTTATATTTAGCTATTTCTAGCTAGTCGCTGTTGCGAAGTAGATTTAAGTATATTTTAACGAGAACTATATCCAAATGTAGATAGTAATAGTAAAATAAAAGCCGTCCGTTTGTGTATGTATCATTTATAATTAATACAATTTACATATTATACAGATCTTTTTGTAAATGATATTAATATTATAATTTTATTATTAAGTACTCTAGGTTGTGCTTATGCAATCGAATTGCGTTTCGTAGTTTTAAGACTTGTAATTTTATTCAAAATATTTTCAGTAGATATTAACTTAAGAAGGATAAATACATTGCTCTATATAATAATCGTACATTGTAGATTTTTCCAATCAGTTTTTTAATAATTTAAAACTGCCTTATGTACATTATTGACGATTTAAGTACTTTTAATGGTGCACGTAAAAGCCGAAGTTAAGTGAATAAAAAAATCTACAATGTGCAGTAACCTATGTTATAGATTATATTTGATATAATGAAAATGTAAAGAAAATTGTAGAACAGGATAAATGTTATAAATGAGACAGACCACTTTACTAATTATTTTATAGAAATAAGGAAGAATTAACACTTTTGTACCAAAATGAAATAAAGCAGAACTAGTGGGTTTGATGGATTTCCTCCAGCAAAGCCATTTATATGGACTTTAAATAACATCAAGGAATTATTTATTTACTATAAAGTCTTCGATCATAACAAGTATAATTTATCACTATAAAAACTCCTTTATAAAAGTAGATTCTATTGGTTATCTTTTGATATTTCACTTAGTTTTGAGAAAAAATATCATATATGAATGTATGTGATATTTCTATTATATGCATCACAGATATGCATCAATCAAAAAAGTACTAGATACACAATCCCATGCAAAAGTTCTCTTAAAACTGTCACCGATTGTGTTTAGGCAATTAATATAGTTGAAATAAATATACAACAATGTAAATTGAACCTTAAATGCAAGTCTTATGCCCGATTTCACCAACGTCACTTAAGTTTAAGGGATCCCCTAAGCATGGTTAGAGGGCTGTTAGGGGACAGTTTCTGTTTCACCGACAGTTAGGGGTCACCTAAATATTAAAAGGCCTCCTAAATTTAGGTGCTCGAAATCTGGGCTTAAAGACGATCGTAAAACGAAATTTAATTTAGGGGACTTTTAAGCTAGGGATCCCATACGTAGGTAGTAGCTTATGGGTTGTTGGTGAAATCGGGCATTAAAGTTGTTTTACAAAAAAATAATTAAAAGCGCGCCCATATATTTAAATGAGCGCTCATCCTGTGAGGACATTTTTGTCTCTGATTTTGTATCTAGTACTTTGTTGATCGATGTAGATACGTGATATACCGAAGTAGGTAAATCGCAATATCTGAATGAAGAAAAAAAAATTTAGATGCTCTCTTCTTACATTAACTAACATAAATAAAGAAATTTTAGAATTGTCAATTAAAAAATGTACTTTTATTGCCTTTTCTAGTGCATTATCTGTTTTAGCACATCTTTATGTCATGTCAATATTGAAAAAAATAAATAATTGCAAAGGTCCAATAAAAAGGACCAATTTAACTCTCAAACAGATCACTCTTACGCTTAACATAAAATTAATTAAGTATTATAATAAAACAATTTTAACATATATTATGATATACGTAATTTATATTATATATTTTATTAATAATAATGTACACGACAGTATGTAAATTTTTCACAAAATATATGGCATGTTACTTTTCTATATATTTGTATTAATCAGATCCAATAAACTACCTTACATTAGTTGAGCACCTGGTCGAGTGGGACGGAGAGCTTACATATAATTCATTCTAAAAACTATAAGACATGAGTAACGAGTATACTATTTGTCAAATTAAATTTAAATAAATTCATACTTCAAATAAGAATTAATATATAATGGCAATATTTAAATTGTTTTTTTTTTAAGTAAAACTTCTTTATGCGTGACTGAGGGGTAAGAGTCTAAACATTGGAAAAATGAGTGTCGCAGAAGTGAGTGTCAAATTTATTATTATTAATTTAAAAAAAATATTATAATTTATATTTTTAGAATAGTTATTATCAAATATAATAATTATTATGTATAAAAATAAATATTTATTACTAATTATCATTCAATAAAAAATATTATATTTATATCTTCATTTGTTTCAATTTAATTGCCATATCTGCCACAGCGCTAAGGAAGTTTTACTTTAACAGCGCGTAAAAGTTACACGCACTCATTTTTTTATCCATTAATCATAAGTCCATAAGTCGAATCAAAACAAAATTCGTTACCAGCGAAATTAAAACGTATAAAAAAAATTGAAATAATTCAGTCACTACATTTATATACATAATATCATTCAATTAAATTAAAGAAATTTAAAATTGTCATACAAATTATTTACGCATACGCTAGCGACTGTCGACCATAATTCTATAGTAAGAATATCTAGCGTTATCTATACTTTACAAAGACTAATTCACAGTAAGATTCAAAATTAATACATATTATATCCATACTAATATTTAAGTTTGTTTGTCCCTCTTTCAGGCCAAAACAGTGACGGATTAGCGTGATTTTTGGTATGGAGATAGTTAGAGGGCTGGAGAGTGACATAGGCTTATTACCGCGGGAAATTATCTCATTCCCACGGGAAAACATATAATACAACCCACATTAACTCATCATACTTATGTACATATAGGTTAACTATTCCATACGAATCGTCAAAACATACCGAGGGGCAAACCCAAGCAAAGCAAGGATGAGTCGCTAGTATTATATAAATACATATCTATAGTCTAGACGAGTCCCTTAGAAGCATTTAACGTAGCACGTTGTTCTACGCCTCTTATTAACGTTCCTAACAATCCCTCCATTTCATTAGCTGTTTCACGTAGTTGAGTGTTATCGAAACAGGAATCTGTTAAAGAAATATTAAAAAAAAATATATAGATAATTTATTTTAAAAGAAATTATGTAACTGAAAACGATGGGTTTGATTCTTGCAAAGATAATTTTTGGCGTGGTATAAACTATAGATTAAAAGTTTTTTTTTAACTTGAACTCAATGTTGGTTTTAACAAGCGATCATAAAAAAACTTTTTAACAAAAAAATAAAAACCGACTTTAAACAAAAGCACTAAAAAGTAAAAAATAACTGATTGGTAGTTTTCATTTACTATACATACCTAATCAAATATTTTCGAAGTCGATGTGCTTTGCTTTGTATGGGCTGGCACCGATTTCGAAAATATTTGGTTAGGTATGTATTTAATAGGTAGGCTTTAATTACTTAGCCAAAGCACACCGACTTCGAAAATATTTGATTAGGTATATATAGTAAATGAAAACTACCAATCAGTTATTTTTTACTTTTTAGTGCTTTTGTTTGAAGTCGGTTTTTACTTTTTTGTTAAAAAGTTTTTATTTTTTCCTTTTTAGTGTAGACAGTAGTACCAAAGTAAGAATTCTAAAGTGTTAGGCTTGTCAAATGAAACAAAATAAGCCCAAACTATCTACTATTATTCGTTGAAGAGTTCCACCTATCCACCTTCTGGCCTTACCATCAGATCAGGTCAACAATACCGAACCACTGTACTATCAACGGAAATAGAAACACTTGCAAAGTTTCAAGTCAATATGACAATTAGAAATAGGTTAAATTCATCATTAGCTATTTTTCCACCCTTAGGGGTGGTATTTTTTTTTTGAAATTTAAATGGGACCCATCTGGAAGTATACCCTTTCAAACAAAACAAAAATTGTCCAAATCGGTTAATAAATGACGGAGTTCTGAGGTAACAAACAAAAAAAAACATACAGTCGAATTGAGAACCTCCTCCTTTTTGAAGTCGGTTGAAAATCACCATAAGTCATTATTTATTTAAAAGAAAACAAGACTTATAATTTCGTTTACAGACTTGCATATATAAATTGTAAAATAAATAAATTCATAGGCGTGCAGCTATTTGACTTCATATGTCTTTTGAAAACTTGCTAGGTTCTCTCAGACATGCAGATTTCCTCACAATATTTTTTTTCACCGCAAAACAAATTGTAATTATGTTGGAAATGATTGGCATATGAAAATATCAGAGGTGCGAGACCCGGGATTTGAACCCGCTTAATTCGGTTTCCCAATCGACCGCGTTACCTCTGAGCTACCACTGCTTTATATTCATGTATAATATGGTTAAAAAAGGCCGAATAAATACATACATACATACACATTCATTACACGCGATGTTGGTACTTATTTTAAGATTACATTAACAAACAGCACCATCTTGTTCCATGGTAAGCTACGAGGCTTGTGTTATGGATACCAGATATTTGATACACTACACGTATATAACTTTAAATAAATACATATTATAAATAATATAACGGTATAACTATAATATACAGACCGTCCATAGCAAAGTTATGTGTTAGTATTTGCTGAAGGCGGTCGAGCACGGTGTCGAGGTCGGCGTTGAGGGCACGCATCTTGTGGTTGCTGGCCGCCACGCTGTGCAGGTCCGCCGCGTAGCGCTGCTCGGTTGCGCTGAGACTCTGTGTGGTTATGGTTGTTTGTGCTCTGGTTGTTTCTGTTTCTGGAATTGGTTGTAATTAAATAAGGAATTTTGAATCTATACAGATAAATAAAATTTAAGTGTCTGTTTGTAATGTTAAAATAACAGCATTTTACTAAATGCATATGGAATTATATACAGTACCTATAAGAAAAACACATTTTTTTTAATTTTTGTCTGTTGGTTTTGGATAATCTCTGAAATGGCTGGACTGATATTGACGGGGCTTTTACTGGAAGATAGCTAATATTACAGGGAGCAACATCGGCTAATTTTATTTTAAAAAAAGAATTAGGGTTCCCCTCAAAAAAATTAAAACGTACCAATCATATCATATATCAATATAATTTAAAGAACGTCAGTGTGATCATTCCGTGAGGAAGTTACCACCGACTCGGAAATCAGTTCTGCTGAGAAGAGCCGGCGAGAAACTCTAATACACTTTGCTCAATAAAATATTTTTAATTTTATCTTTAAATCATTAAAAAGGTAAATCTAGGACAGCTTCTGGAATTTTAGCGTGTAAATAATTACTGTACTTAAAGTTGTTTGGTTCGGTTGGTAGATGTAGAACAAAATTATCTCAATTTAATTTTGCATAAAAAGAATATGTGTGAAACAAAATTTGCATCTAATATTATGTGGAACAAAATTATCTGATTTCAATTTGCATAATAAGAATAGGTGAATAGACAAATTATTGTGTCAAAAATGGCAATTTTTTATTAAAATTTACAAGATTAACTATTATAATCAAAAACCATATCTAATACATACCATTATACCAATTGCTCATATCATTCATGGACACAGAAGATATACTGTCAGAAGTGGCATGAACCACTACAGGTTTCAATGCGTCACCAGACATTGTTAGTAAATTTTGACTCTCCGGTTTTGAGGCTACAGAAAAGTTTCCAGAATCCATACTTAAAACCCTTGGTTGGTTAGCATTTTCAGTAATTTTTGATTGTTTCTCATCAACTATTGGTATGGGACTGAAGAGATCGAATGCTTGAGGTCTGTCATTTGCATTTGCATTTGGATCGGCTTGTAGATTTTGGGGGTTGAGTAAGTTATCCTATAAATATTTATAATATAAGTATTGATATATAAAAACATAGATACACATTTCCTAAGAAATATTTTTTCAAAAAATGACGTCGACTCGTCATGTTAAAAGACTCTTCCGTAACCATGATTGCTGTAAAGCATTCGAAACGTCGGGAACCAAAAATCAAAATAAATCCGCGAAATAATCTGAAAAGATAGTTTTATTTCAAATATTCGCGTAAATCTAAGAAAGTATAGAATAAAATTCAAAAATCGAAAGTTTTAATTATCTAAACACAAATCCGATTTTACGCACACGACATAAAGTACTTTTTTAAATGAAACAATGTGCGTTTTAATTTTGTCACCCGAAAAGCAATAAACAAGAAATTTGGAAAAAGCGCAATTCAATTTCAAATTGTGCACTTCTTTTTGAAGCCACTTTTGAGCTGATTGTGTACCTTAAGTTTTTGTATGTCAATGATAAGTAAGCATTGATATGAACATACAAATTGCTGGTCATTGGTAGTTGATATAAAAAGAATATATTTATTTTAAATTATTTTTATAAAAAATTGAAAATTTTAATTATTAATTATTATTTATTATATACGTAATCAAAACTTATTAGAAAAACGAGTCGAATAATAAATAGGTATATACTTATATGAATTTAAAAAAATTTGCAGTTATAATACAAAATTACATACTTAAAGACAACATATTATGTGCCTCAACTATTTTACATACCTTTAACATTTTTAGTCTATTTATTTGTGTAGACAATTGTTTATAATGTTGGTCTACTTTTGTTTTTAATTCGTCACTGCCACTTTTAGCTACAGCCTCTATTTGTTCTGTCAACTCTTTAATAACTCTGAAAAGTAATAATAAAATGATTTATTACTTAAGTAATACAGACTTAAGTCTGTGTAATTTTTTTTGAAATTAAAAGATAGAAAAATAAAAGGTGTATTAAGTTAGACCAATTTTACATAATGTTATCCTAAAGTCATTTAATTGTGAAATTATGACATAAGGTTATATTGTGAACCGGTACAAGCCGGAGTTAGCATCAAAAATTCAACAGCTAAAATTTTTGCATCGGGAGTAAGATATTTAGCCACTTACGAATTCTAGCGTTCGTCCCGTAATTTCATTATTATACAATTAATCATTATGGAACACGAAAATTTAAAAAAATATATTAAGTTAGGTCAATTTTTGCTTGAGTGGACCGTTGGAGCAACTCCATGGTTATTGTGGTCTGCTTCGGCAGACTTGCCGTCGCGGCCGAGTGGTTGAGTACGGAAGCGATCCTGCGACGCGCTATCAAGACGGGGGAGGTTTTGTTCAGTTTAAGTTGGTATTACTGGTTTTTCTAGCCAGTGAGTCCCACAAAACCACCTGTAAGACTACATGTGGTATACGTAAATGCATTTCCCAACCAGGGATGCCAGATTGTATAATTGGATACGAAAATTGTAAAATATGCTTATTTTATGTAATTATTAATAGTTCATTTTAAGTTATTACATATTTTTATTGAATTTTTTTATTCGTCACAGACAATTTCTCAAGGTATAAGGTGAGTGACCAATTTTTGTCTCCATAGCGTCCGATAGTTCAGCTGGGCGCCAAGTCAAGAAACGCACTGGGATGAGGTCCGCCTCGATGGGCGCTGTGCCATGTGGGTTGCCCCTGGCACTTCTCTGACGGCAAGAGTGATTGTTGTGGTCTGCTTCGACAGACCGTCGGAGCATCGTTGTTGAATAAGTAAGCTATTCTGCAATGCCTCATTCAGACGGGGAATGAAAAAAAAATGTCCAATTTGTACTTATCCTCCTATCTACTATTTTTATAACAATTTTTACTTACTTATTCTCATTTTCTAACTGGTTTATAACATCTTGCAGTGTTACAGCTGGATTTGCTTTATTGCCGCAAGCCTTGCCCACAGTAGAAGTGAATATAGCTGGTTTCTCATTTTTCCTTCTAATAGAACCTTGGTTTACTAAATTTTTGTTGCTTTTGCGATTCTTTTTGTTAGTTTTTTTCTTTTTTGTTTTTGTGCAGAAGAAAAAGCGTTTCATACCATTGATAAAGCCTAGACACTCAGTTGGCTTTACCTTAAAACATTCAAATATGCTAATAACTAACACGTATTTTTTGTAAAACATTTTTTTTTTAATTTTAAAAATATTTATTCATGCTAAAATATTCATAGCCAGTAGCTACTACTTTAACTATTTAAGTTATTGAAAAACATGATGATATTTAAAATTGTGAGACTCAATAGAAAAATATACAATTAAATTACCTCTCCATCAATTATTTCTTGAACTAAATGAGTTTTCTTATGACCAGGCGCATTAGATAAATCTTTGTCATATAGATAGCACTTTTCACAGAAGAATGTGTTATTGCACTTTGAGCATCTAAACTTCAGCACCTGTAATTTAATAAATAAAACACCATTACAAGAGGCCCGATAGGCAGACAGCCTATTAATGACCATGTTTAGTCGGAAAATTACAGAAAATGTAGATCTTGATAACAGGTTACAGATGGTGAAGGATGAGGTGTCTCCTGCTGATGAGCTCCTTGGACACAATAAGAATGATAGGGAACAAACCTGCTTGTAGTTTGGGACTGATTGCAAATTAGCACAAAAGAAACTTGATAACAGCGCCATATACCAGTTCAACCTATAGATACTGTCCAGGTGACCTCTTTAGTACACAAAAAAAGCATCAAAAATTTTTAATTAAGAAGAGAAGAATTATGAACAAACACAACTGAATCTTTTATTATATAAATAAAAAGAAAACTTTATATAACCTGTATAAGTGGTTGAGAACATATCACACAAGTAGCACTTGCACTGGAACAATTCCTACTGGATATAACTCTTTGCACCACAGTGAGCCAGCGAGTACTGGCACATTGTTGTGCACCCCATTCTGCTACAGCTTGCGCACTTATTCCAAGCATACCTGCACTCTGGAAAATAGAAAATGGTATATCTCAATATTTTTTATAGTGCATTTCAAATTATTGAATTAAATGTCACATTGGATGGATCAAAATATGTTGTTAGAATACAAATCATTTATTTATTTTTTATGTAAAATATCTATACTTCTTATTCTTAATTTACAGCTTTAAGGGTTTTAATTCATATAATATACCCAATCCTCTTTTTGTCACAAGTCTTGGACTTGACCTAAACCCAAAGAAATTTTTAATAATTCTACAGTAAATTAAAATTATTTATTGTCAAGTAAATTTCATATCGAAACAATAACTTACTTTTTCAAAACAGGAGTCTACATCACTCTGTATGTAATCGCACTGGCATCCAAGGTACTTAGGTAAAGCAGTTACATGTACTAATAATGCTGCTAATCTCTTAGGAGACACACATCCATTGTGGTCGGCACTGCAATTTGCAAGGGCCAACCATTTTTCCGATATAGACTCTTCACTTAACAATATTAAGAGAGTTTTAGCTGCAAGCACTCTTATAGGACTTTTCCTTTCTCTGTAATAATTAGACTTGTTTTAAAAATTATTTTGATATCCTACTAAAATGTTTTAATAAATTATGTAATTATGACTTAATGTCAAAAATGTTATATGGTGTAACTTACTTATCATACACATTTAGCAACAAATTTATTAAAAGATCAACCGCCAAGTCCACATCGCCAGAGAATAGGCCTTCTTTCTCTGCAGCAAAATATATGTCTGCTAAAACTGCTTCTAGTTCTGCTGTATCAAGAGATAAGCTGCTTTCAGATAAACTGAGCTGATGTCGAGCAAATACACCTGAACTTATACGTAAAGGTGGCACTGAAAATATTTTTTTATTATGTACAAAAAATAAACCTAAGCCTCCAAACTAATAATAATAAATATAAATTTTAAAAAATGAATAAAATTAAGTTTTATCGATAAGTTATTTCTGTATTCTACTCTGTAGTTTACCTTGAAGACTTCTTTGTAATGCAAATACTTTGAATGCAATTCTATATGCACTGTATCTTATGTCGTCGTATTCACCCAAAGTATTTAAAATTTTGCAAAATTTTGGATGGTCATAACTTTGTTCACCGGTTGATTCACTGAAATTGATAATCAAAATAAATTATTTCAATTTATAATATAAAATAAAGGATAGTGAAAGTTTCAATAACTTACATAGTATAACACGGATATCCCGCTTCGTTTTCCACTTTATTCCATTTCAACTTATCCATTTTTATATTATTTGATTAATTTCATAATAAACATTTAAAGAATCAATACTCAATAGATTATAATTTCTTTGTAAAAAAATATACTTAAAAAAGCTAAATCTAATCTGTAAAAATTAACCGCCGTAAAAATACAAATATTCAAAAGAGGAAATCTAAGCTTTCAAAGCAAAATATAACCAATAAAGATGAAAGATCTTGTTTTGTACAAAATATATCACCAATACAAAAAGTTCAATTCTTAACGTGATTGGTTAACAATATGGACTATAGTCTACACGTATCAAAAAGAATTGCACAAATCTACGTAGGTTACACTAGTCTACAGATAATCAAACAAGCTAAAGATGAATATTTAAACGAATATAATTTTCAGATTTTCCATGTAGTAAAAATTAATAAACGAATTCTTTATATTATATAAACAACGAATTTAGTGTATTATTATTATTTATTATATTTAGACTTACAAAATAATAACAATATTTAAAATATTCGAAACAAAACGTAGTTTTTCCATAAGTACGTTTTCTATGCGCATTTAAAATGTCAAAATACCTGTATCCAATAGAAATTAGGGATTCTTTGTTTACATATTGTAAAAACCAATAAGAATTCTTCATTCGAATAAACTTTTAGCTTTCATTTCCTCTTTGTAAAAGAGACGCCATTTTGCAAGCGTCACTTGGCGGCGTGTCGGGTTTCGGCATTTTTAATAAACTTACCCTAAGGCGGATCAAAATACTGTTTTGTTTTTGTGTAATATGTCGTATCAATCTAGTGTAGCGCAAGATACACTATCTGCAGCGCAGCTAGAAATGGCCGGTAACCCTAATGCATTGGCTTTACGTCGGCCATTCGACCCTGTGGCTCACGACTTGGAAGCTAGTTTTCGCTTAACCAGGTTTGCCGATTTAAAAGGACGAAGTTGTAAAGTACCACAAGATGTTTTGTCCAAACTTGTGGAATCCTTACAACAAGATTATTCTCAACAGGATCAAGATCAATTTATGCATGTGGCTATCCCGCGCATCGGCATTGGCTTGGATTGTTCGGTGACGCCGCTCAGACACGGTGGACTTTGTTTGGTACAAACAACTGACTTTTTTTACCCTTTAGTAGACGACCCTTACATGATGGGTAAAATTGCGTGTGCCAATGTACTAAGCGACTTATATGCAATGGGTGTGACTGAATGTGACAACATGTTAATGTTGCTTGGAGTATCCACAAAAATGACTGAGAAGGAACGAGACGTTGTAATACCCCTTATAATGAGAGGATTTAAAGATTCAGCATTAGAAGCTGGTACGTCTGTTACTGGTGGCCAGACGGTTATTAACCCCTGGTGCACAATTGGAGGGGTTGCAACCACTATTTGTCAACCAAATGAGTACATTGTACCAGATAATGCAGTAATGGGAGATGTGTTAGTACTCACTAAACCTCTTGGGACTCAAGTTGCTGTTAATGCACATCAATGGCTTGACCAACCAGAACGTTGGAATAGAATTAAACTAGTAGTGTCTGAGGAAGATGTAAGAAAAGCTTATCATCGTGCAATGGATTCAATGAGTAGACTTAATAGAATTGCAGCTCGTCTTATGCACAAATATAATGCCCATGGATCCACTGACGTTACGGGATTTGGACTTTTAGGCCATGCTCAAAATCTTGCATCACACCAGAAAAATGAAGTATCTTTTGTTATTCACAATTTACCAGTTATTGCCAAAATGGCAGCTGTTGCAAAGGCCTGTGGAAATATGTTCCAACTTTTACAAGGACATGCACCTGAAACTTCTGGAGGGCTTTTAATTTGTTTGCCACGTGAACAAGCTGCTGCATATTGTAAAGATATTGAGAAACAAGAAGGGTATCAGGCTTGGATTATTGGAATTGTTGAAAAGGGCAACCGTACGGCAAGAATTATTGACAAACCCCGAGTCATTGAAGTGCCTGCTAAAGATTAAGTAGGTTATTAAAAAATGTGAGACATTTACAATAAAAACATTACACATTAATGTTGATGCAGAGCTGGACAAATTTTGAAATTCGAATTGGAATATTTTTATTTTAACTCCATTTTAGTGTTAATGTTTTTTAGGATAAGTGGCTAGAAAGAATTTAAACAATATAAACTAGCTATCTTGTTCTTGAGTTGGTGTTTTAGGTGTAAAATAAGATATCACTATTAACTATAAGAGAAATTATTCCATTAGATACCCTTTTCCAACATTGTTCGTGGCTTGTGGATTGATTCTGCAACTTGTGAAATAAGTATAATTGATTAGAATAAAATTATTTTTCATTTTAAAAGTGTAGTTTTATTTTAAAAAATCTGATTCATATAAGTAACATGTAAAGTAAAACTTGAATGTCTTATTAAAGAAAATCTATATTATAATGTGCCACTAAAGTGATAAAAAATACCCTAGTTTTGTCTCTATTTTTCCCTCAAATATTTTTGCAGTGTTTTCTTTTCTGTAATTTTTTATTTGGACAGTAATTACTAATAAATTTTACTATGTATTAGATATACTAAAATATGGAATAAAAAGCAAATAGCAGTCAGGTAGAACCTTACATGTAGGTAGCTAATTTAGTAAAGATTTGCACTAGCAAAGTTTTGATCATAATATAGTATAGTTATTATACTTTAATTTTATCTAATACCTACAGGAGAAATAATTAAAAAAGTTAGTTTTTCTTAACTAAAAATTGAAATAAAAAACTCAAATTGTATATTAAATATATTTGTCACTTTGTGTTATGGAAATAGCAAAAATCCTGAAACCAGCACTACAGGTCAGGCTAGAGCTAATGAAGATGATACAAAAATTACCAATTGCTATCAATAACTTACCTATTTACTTATAATAAATCTATTGCTTATTTTGTTTTATGTGCTTCATAATCTCAATGTGTCATTTCAGTTGCAATTCTAATCCATAGCATTTATAAACCAATCATAAGTAAAATTTTAGGTCAGTTAAGAAATTTAAAAAAAATTAACAATGGCATGTACACAATTGTGAGGTCCTTTCTTTTACAGAGACAAAAATATTGAGGTAAAACAATATTATTCCTTAAAATTAGCCAATGTATTTATTTAGTTTATGCGCTAAATCTTTATAGATTTATGTTTACAGTTTAGGTTGAAACCATATGCCATTGATAAAAATGTAAATTATAGAAAATTTGTACAATATTCAACAATTGCATCATAAAGATCCCAGTATTACAATGAGATATTTTCTAATAAATGTTGCCAATACTATTACAGTCAGCATTTCACTCATTCTATATCCTGACCTGACATAACTTCCTGCACATAAAAATACTGAACACATTATTACCAGTAGTATGCAGACCCTAAGTATCGCTACATTGTTAGCTTACAAATAAAATAATTATTTAAAAACCTTAAATGACTTGCAAACAAATAATTATGCACACTTATTTTTTGTGGAATGAATAAATTTTTATTTCAAATAAGATGCACAATATTTTTCATGAAAATCATTATTAAAAATCAAAAACTTTTGACTATTGCTAAATGGCACAATGTTAGCTAACTTTTGCGAGAACATAAAACCAGTTTAATTCAATAATCAATATAAAATTAGACTTAAAAATGTGATATACAAATGTTAATACAAAACTGCCAAAGTGTTCACAAAGTCTGTAACTGAAGCACAAAGGAAGTGATGCAATCAAATATTTTCAGTTGATTGGGGAGGTTAAACAAGGCCTCTTTCGTGGTCGACTTTCATCACCATTTTGTTCTATGTGACTTTGATCACGTTTTTTAGGTGAGGTGTTGTTCTGAAATAAAAAACATTTATTATCCTTAACATTGAAAAATGACATGAAAAAATTGTCTTCTTCTCCTAGCCCATTTCCCTATCACTTGGGGTCGGCGCAGTACATCTTCTGTACTGCTGAAAGGATTTGGCTAAAGTTTTATGACAGGCCGCCTACCTGACGTCAACCCTCCTTGGGAATGCTATTGTCTCTCTTTGTGTGGATGGTATGGCGGAAGTCTTGTTATATGCACTTTTTATTTTTTTTGTCTTTTAAAACATTTTTATACTATTACTTAAATTTTTAATGCTATTTTAGGATATATATTAAAATAAATTTTGATTACACATGAAAAAATTGTACTATACATTTATTTAATAAAAAACTAGCACTACTTTGGTTCAAACAAGTTTTTTATATAACATTTATAACACTGATCTTATTTATCTTTCACTGATTTATGGCTCTTATCAGATGACATATATACCGCCGTCATAATAAAGAAAGCCCTAACAATTTGGTCAAAAATTACTTAAATGCAGATTTGGAATCAGTAAAAAAATGCTACTTGATTGTCTTACTCATAAAGCTCTAAGTCTTATGAATCCAAAGATACCATAACCATTTTCATCATAACTATGTCAAAACTACTATTAAGTACTAAGACAAAAGTTCAAATATCTGGAAATCAACTTCTTCAACCTTCTTTTTTATGATAACGGTATATGTCATAACTCATGTCTATTTATTTATCAGCTTATAGTTTTTATTAATCATAAAATAAGAAATAAATTACCTTTTTCTCCCACTGTTGATGTAAATATCTTAATAGGATATTTGTTTTTTCTGTTACTATAACTAAAAATACAAAGAATTTAATTAATATAAGTATTAAATCTGTTAGATAACTTCAAATGAACTCAAATTTATAATAAAGCATATGTTTATGTATCAAACTTTAAATTTTGTTCAGTACTACTTTTATCACTATGGTCTATCCATATTGGACTTACTTTTGAAGTTAAGCGACATAAATATAAACTAAATATGTTTACTAATAACGAAAAGTAAGGCACGCTTTTCTTTTTAAGCAAATAAAATCTTATACTCAACTTTGTTCAGAAGGAATATCCTTGGTGGGGAGATATATTGAAGGTCTTTTCGAACAATTCCGTATGCCATGATCTGTATTAAATAACGTGAAGTTGTGCTCATCATATGACGGTAAATCTTTCAGGAATTCCATAACCGACTGCAAATATCAATAATGTTTCGTATAAAATATGGATGGAATGCTTTTGTAATTTACAGAACTGTCGTATTTAACAGGTTGATCTTAACATGAGAGTACTCATACCATTGTGATTCTATTTTGAGATTACCAGGTTATAAATACAAAGATTTACAATTTTATGAAACTATAAAACGATAAAATAATCCAAAATTAAATAGATTTACTAAGGGCTAGCAAAAGCAAACCAGAACCAGATGAGAATGACATTAAAAAATGTTGCCTCATTAATCACTGCTATTAGTACATAGAGTATATTGCTACATATTAGTACAATAACAACTTAGAAATGTATAATTAGAAAAATTCAAAAACTTAACCATCGTACTTTAAATTGTAATAAAACATTTATTTTTCACTAATTTAATTTTTTTTTTAAGAATTGACCCACATAATTCGTTATATAATCTTTGTTGCCACATTTTATCTATTTTGGCGGCAATATTCAATATTTCAGAACTTTTTTGCGAATATTTATTTCATAAATTCATTAAACTTTAATTTTTATAAATGCATAGCTTAGTTAATACAAATTTTAACCGAACTTACAATCCTAACGGACGACAAAATGTGTTGTGCGACATTAAAAGATTATTAACATCTAGAGATACAGAATCTCAAAGTAAAGCGTGTGGATATCTGATCGAAGCTGTTAATAAATATAATTGTTCTTCAAGTGAAAGAGCACGTCTAATAGAGTATTTATTAGATAACGATATAACTGTATTTCTTTGTGAAGCTACATCAAATTTAGATTCGTCACTTTTTCGGTAAGTGTAATGTTTTCTATTAGCAATTCAATGTATTTAGTTATTAATCACCTATTCCCACAACTTCGTTTGTCCAGGCCCAAACGAAGTATAACTTCAAAATATTCAAAGTTTACAAGGAATAATGTTTCTTTGTATGACAAGTAGTATATAGTCTTGGGTTCGAGTCCCGGGTCGGGCGAAGTACAGTTATTGATTCGTTCTATCAAGAAATTCTCAGTAACAGCCCGGAGTTGAAAAGTTGGCGGTGTTTCACCCCCCAAAAAAGTTAAACTTACACCAATCATATCGAAGTATCTTCCCACGGGACTTTGAGAGCGACAGGAATACTCGTTGTGTCTGCACTATAATATCTCCTGCTCATCTAGCTAGTCTCATTGAGAATGACCCCCGTGGCCGAAATCGATCAGTAGGACATTATTATTTATACTAAACATTTAAAATACCTATTTATTTTCCATGTTTCTTATTCATAGATCAATTTTGCAATGTATCCGTTTATTATGGCGTGTGAAACGTTTTTTTGAGGAAGAACACGCATCGAGTGCGTTATCGGCTGTAATACGAAGTCTTGTACACTATACAGCAATCGATGCGTTTAATGCAGTTGAAGGATGCTTGCATTTTATTTGCGATCTATTAAATGGGTATTTAAAGTTTATTCCATAATAAATTTTTATATATATGCTCATACTATATCTAAAATAATATTTAATTGTTATTATTATTACTGTTTATTTGTGATAAAAAAAGAAATAATCAAAAATAGCTATAGATACATACATATATTCAAATTTGTTTTATATACATAATTCCCATTTTTTTTGTTTTTTTAGCATAAAGGAGCATGGAACGACATCCGTACTATCTCACCAAAGCGCTTATAATACAGAGCAATTATTAGCTTGCCTTATATCTTTATCATCTCATATTTATAACAAATCTAACACCATACTATGTAGTGCATTTGTTCTTCATGCGCTTATCTCATACCAACCACCGTCGTTAGATATCAATGGAAAAATAGCGACTTTGCTAGGAGAGGTTTTAGATAAATGGTTTGAGTTACTTATAGGTGGACTAAATCGTATAATTCTGGTAGGGGAAAATGGCGATATAGGTTCCATGCTACTTGTTACTTGTCAACTTGGAATGGATACGATTAGGTAAGTCAGAATTTCTATTAAAAGCATAACTTTATAAAATGATGATGGTGATGTTGGCCGAATTCGGCCACGGCGGCCAATTTGACTGAATCTGAAAGACTGGCCAATTAAAACTGCTAGATATTATAGTGCAGTGTGCATTTATTTCATATAGACACTTTCAAAAGTGCGTGTAGATTAATAGATAATTTTAAAATTAATCGATTTTGATATAATCGCTTTGATAAATAAATTAATGATGAAAAACGGTAATACTATTTATTTTAAGAACTTTGATAATTAAATATACAATATATACACTAAATACAATTTCAAATATAATTATCAAGTAACACATAAAAATACATTTTTCATTAGGTTGATAAATGCTTTACAAAAAGCAAAAATTCCATCGGACTTTGTCAACACAGTATTAATTGATGAACAAGAGCTAACAACCCTAGAGGACGCGGCATTAAAAATAAAAAATTCAATTCATAACATTATAAAAGAACTGGTTATTTTTAATAAGGTATAAAAATATATTAAAAAAATCTTTTTTATAAAAACGTATTATAAATATCATCATAACAAACTCATGAAAATGCAATTTTTGTCAGTATAATTAAATTTCTTATTTACTTAACATATTACATATAGGGTAATCAAATCATAATAAGTACAGAGGAATATGGAATATTTCTGAAATTCCTTCTCAGTTTTATATATGAAAATGCTAAAACCGAAGTTTTGTCAGATTTTTGCGATTTCTTATTTTCTAAAGGGTATTTAATTACGTTGCCGCAAACACAAATAATAAGGTAAAAAAACACATTTAAAAAAATTTACTATATTTAAAAAAACATGTGCATTAATAATAATTTATTTAATGTAGAGATGATCCAACAATACGTAAAGTTAGCACTTTAGTTCTGGGAGAAATGCTTAAGGCTTTAACTACAAAGTACTTGTATGTTCAAGATAACGAGTGCAATGCAATTTGTACCAAAGATATTGAAGTAAGTTATCGTTCCTAGCTAATAGCTTGATTCCTCATTTAAACTTTCATCCCCATTTTCACCCCCTTAAGGGATGATTTCCGGGATAACAGTATCCTATGTCCTTCCCAGAGTCTCAAACTATCTTCTTACCAAATTTCATTTATAACTCCTACAACATCACAAACTCACAATCTCACAAACTCACAAACTTTACCTCTTTATAATGTTATATAATATTAGTATAAATATAGATAAGTACTCAATTAAAATAAATATTATTACCAAAAAATTACCACATATAAAAACTGAATTTATGATGTTTCTAAAAGCCAATAGAGACGCGGGGCTTGAAAGCTTGCTTGAAAGAATATTTAATTTCAATCTAGGAGAAAAAGTTAAGGTCACATCATAGGACATAATCACACTAGGACGTCATTAAAACCTTTCCAAGTGCAGTCAAAAATATTATAATTCATAGTTTCATTAATCGAGTTTTTATTTTTACACTTTTAAAAATAAGTAAAATTTACTAGAAAACAATCTATACTAATATTATAAAGAGGAAAGATTTTTTGTTTGTTTGTTTGTTTGTGCCGAATAAACTCCCGAAACTATTGAACTGATTTAAATGAAATTTGGTAAGAAAATATTAGATTAGATAATTTTTATCCCGGAAATCATCCCTTAAGAAGGTAAAAATGGGGATGAACGTTTATATGGGGAAGCAACCGCAAAAGCAATTATAGGTACATGACTCCGGTATCATTGAACACTAATGGCGCACTTACAAGTTTTTTTTAAAATTTTAGATGGATTTAGTAGACTTACAACACGGCATAGAAAATAAACAAAATATAGGAATGCTTTTACAAAAGAACCAACCTTACAGCTTATTGATTTATATTTATTTCTACTGTCAATCTTCAGAAAAGTATTATTTTATTTTTGTTTATAAATATATGTTCCTATCAATATTTCATTAAACTATCTAATATTTAGCAAAATTATATTGTATTTTTTATGTTTAAGCATATTTTTTTTAAATATTTTTTTTTCAGTCCCGAAGAATCAACATCTCCTTTGTTACCGTTCTTAATTGAATATCTTTTGCGAATACCTAAAAACTTAAAATTACCAGGTCATATAACAAAGGCACTGTGGCTGGTTTTTGCTGTAAATAAAAATTTTCCTTACGACAACTTTTGTTATCAAGTCTAATGAACGTAAAGATTATCTTTAAGATGACATGAGAGCATCAATCAAAAAACTACTTGATACACAATCAGAGACAAAAAAATGTCCTCACCGAATGAGCGCTCATTTGAACATTTGAGCGCGCTTTTAATATTTTTTTTGTGACATACTTTCTACATTGCATTTGAGATTAAATTTACATTTTTCTGTATTTATTTCAACTAGAATAATTACTTAAACAGAATTGGTGATAGTTTTAAGAGAACTTTTGCATGGAATTGTGTATCTAGTAATTTTTTGATAAACAGTTTTAGTACGGTAATGTTTATATTTAAGATTTTAAGAGAAAGAGTTTTTTCATCTTCCGTACAGGAATGCGTTTTTTTAACATTTTGTCACTGGGCTGGGCTTATTTATTAAAATAGCTAGAAATATTAAAAAAAAATTGAAATTATTTTTTATCTTGCCCACTTCTAATTCAATTCTCTTGTCAATGCCCACTTCTAAAATAAACACTTTTTATCGCCCAGTGACATTTGCAGTGTCGACGCGACGGAATATTATAGAGGTGATACCGGGGCTTAATTAATATTAGAAAACATTTTTATTTTATAATATTTCAACGATATTTTTATTACTATATTTATTCGATATTTTCTATTCTTTTATATAAAAAATTACGATATTCTAAGATTTTATTTTGTTTTACAATAAGATGTCGACAGTTTCAAACGGCTCGCTTCAATCGTTAGAACAAAGAGTATATTTAGAGAAAGCCACCGATCGTCTGATCACGTTACTAAACCCGGAACCTTCATTATACTATACGCATAACCCGGCCATATTGTTCTGGACATTCACATCACTACGAATCTCTAATATACTGAGATTACAAGTGGTAAAATAATTTAGTTTAATCTATACCTACATATAATAAAATTGTAAGTCGAATCTGTACATTAAAATATTTTTTGGAAACTCTTATTGAAATAGTCATTATTATCGATACAGAGGCTGAATTTATAATTTTTAGTATTTTTGTCTGTCTGTCTGTGACCGCATCACGAGAAAACCACTGGACAGATTTTGATGAAATTTGGTATGATGATAGCTGGTTATCCGGGTCAACATACTTTTACTGCGGGAAAATATCTTATCTCTGGAAAATCAATACTAACGTTAAAACGTACCTAGGGACGAACCCGAGCGGAGCGAGAGTGAGTCGCTAGTCTGTACATATACCTACTTTTATTCTAATGTCACAGTTTACTATACAGTTATCTAACGAAGGAGTTGAAAAAAAACCACCGTGAGGGGCGTATCCCCAAGTCGGTTCATTATGTGCGAATATATTTATGTGTTACTTTGACGTATAAGCTATATTACTGTAAAGTTTCATCAAAATCCGTTCAGTAGTCTTTATGTGAAAGAGTAACAAATATAAATACATATAAAGTTTATATAGTATATTAGTAGGATATACCTATTGAAGATAAAGGACATATATCTATTATACTCATATTATACTTGGAACTACTTTTTAATAAACACAAATAAAATTTAATTTCAACAGATTTTTTAAAACATTTTTTTAAACAGTTATCAGAATGGTTTAAAAACGAGAATAATTTACCAAGCGATTTAACAAAAGAACCATTGATATGGGAATTACTTCTAAATATTATAATACAAAGTAAAGATAGAGCAATAATAACAAACTGTATGGACGCTCTCAACATGTGTATGAGAGATGCCGATGAGAATGCAAAGGATAAATTCGCCATTTTAATATGGTCCTTGCTCCCGAATATTTTGTCTAATGCCTTAATAGATCGGGATAATGATTTAGGTAATATTAATATATTAGTACCTGGGTTACCGAGCTTCGCTCGGAGTTTTTGGCCTAAAGTACAATTTTCTTTTCTTTTTTTTTTAAAACTAAAGACTTGAATAAATATAAAAAAAAAAACAAAATTAAAAACTTCGTATGCGACCGAAATTCGAACCTGGACACCTGTGAATGTTGATCTTGCACCTCAGACGATTAACCACGATACTTATATCAGAATTTGCAAATTATCGACCATATTTTCATGGAATAATGGCCCCCTGAAACCCCCTGTATACTAAATTTCATGAAAATCGTCGGAGCCGTTTCCGAGATTCAGATTAATTTTCACATATATAATAGGAATCCGATACCATAAAATTTTCCATTTCGATACATTTAAAAAATCATTTAATTTGAAAGTATTTAAAAAGCAAACTAATATATTTTCTTGCTCATTTTAGCTGACACAAACATAATCTATATATTAGATTTAGCAATAATACAATTACCGTCTGACCTAGTGCAGTCTACTTACATCAAAATAGCCGTCCTTATAACTACGCTATATTCAAAAAACACGCCAGACTCTAATATTGAATGTAGAAATCACTTTGAATACGTGTGTTTGAAATTATGTTTGTTACTGCTGGATGTATCTCGGGACCATAAAGATAATAAAGGTATGTATAATAGTTTTGGTTGCGGCATACAATGGCTGAGATGGGAGGATGATGTCATAAATTAAAAATTTAAAAAACCCCCTACAAATTAATTGTCATTTAACGATTATATTGGAACGCGTGAAGCACTTAATAGAGTAATCATACGCCAAAAGGCCTTACATCATTTGGAAAAGAGCTGATACTCTTACACTGCTGGACCGATATTCACCAAATATAGCTAACAACCACCGCAAGGAAACTGGCTTTCAAATAAAAAAACCGCATCGAAATCGGTCCATCCGTTTGAGAGATGCCATAGACAGACCCCTCTTTCTGCGTCGGAAATTAAAAAAGACCGCTATAGCCCAGTCATTTGGTAGTTTTACCTGGAAAGTTTTCCGGGAGGTTTTAAAATTGGTGATTTTATAGATTTTGAGGTGTTCTTTTAGAATTTTGACTTTGTTACCTCGTATTTTTGCCGCTCGCGCCGCCATATTGGAAAAATGGTGTCTAAAATGAGTTTTTGGACGATATTTCCTTTCAGTGTCATTTTGCGATAAAAACATTTATATACAAAATTAAACTAGAGAAAGTTTAGTCCACCCGCACTTGGCCAGCGTGGTGGACTATGGCCTGATCCCCCTCGTATTGAAGGGACGCCCACGCCCAGGAGTGGGACGTTAAAAAGGGCTGAATACATTAATACATACATTAAATTGTTAATAAATATTATAAATATATATTTATAATACGTATGTATTTAAAGTATACATGTACACACACGTACATACACGTATGTATTTACATATATATATGTGTAGTATATCAACTATCTGGTATCCATAACACAAGCCTCGTAGTTTACCATGCAACTAGATGGTGCTGTGTGTTAATGTCACAACATATTTATTATATTTATTAAATAAGAAATTTCAGACAACTATAATATGTGTTTTAGTCATATATATATTAAATTTTTAACAGTATTACTAACATATACAAACCGGGTCGGTTTCCTTCCTACTGTACTAGCCGCAACAAACAGTTCGGATGATAAAGTCGCTTGCATCGCTCTACAACTACTATCTTGCATAGTTTATTATTTCGCCAAGAATAAATTTCAAGTATGATTTTTTCTTTTTTATCATAATTGATAAGTAGTGTTTAAAAATAATCTAAGGTCTTATATGACACGTTTAATTTTTATATTATTATTATTAAATTCCAAAAACTGTAACGAATCGTATTTTTTTATTATTATGGATGAGGTTTTTTGAAAACAAACTCACCTAAAATAAATAGTTTTTTTATGTTTTTGGATAAAAAATAATTTTAAATATAATAAAAAAGAAATAAGTTATTCAAAATATTTTAAAATTCACAATATCCGTTGCGATTGTAATGTAATTTTACTCTAAAGTTTAATGTTAACAAAAAAAACGTATGTGTGTGTACTTATGTACGCACGTAAGAAGTTATACTTCTTTGGTGTAACAGTACAAAAATAGCTAAAGATTTCATCCCGTATGTCACAACTCTCTGTTTCTAAAAGGAATGCAGCTAACTTAATCATGTCGCTTTTTGGCTGTCTGTGTGCGCGCGCATCATAAAAATTTTACTCTCGTAATTTTTTCCAAACGTGCCAAAAGAAGTATAGCTTCACAAACATTAGTTATAAATAAATAATTTAATATTTTTTCCATAATTTTAGCCAAAATCAAAAATAGAAGTAAAAACAGATTTAATAGTAAAATCTCTGAGACGCGACAGTGATAACGAACGAGGCTCTTATTTATTACAACTAGTATACATGGTACTTAACTCTAGTACCAATACGCCGTTAGTTTTGACTTTTAACTCAGATTTAGTTGATGTAAACCAACAATCGAATGTATTACGAGCTTTAATGTTTAGAATACAAATGATATTATGTTGTCGCGTAAGTTGTTAATTTATGCATTATTATCAAAATTTTACCTATACATATTTTTAAGGCAGTGTGATAGAAAAACTAAGTGAAGCAAATTCGAATCTCGGATCTCGCACCTCTGACATTTTCATATGCGAATCATTTCTAACATGATAACCACTTGCTAACGGTGAAGGAAAACAAGTTTTTGAAACACATGTGAAGTCTGCCCGCACTCGGCCTCGGTGGTGGACTGTGGCCTGATCCCCCTCGTATTGAAGGGAGGCCCGTGCCCAGCAGTGGGATATAGGGCTGATTGAGATATTTTTAAAATGCTGTGTTGAGTCTGTCTAACAGACATTATCCAAGTTACAGGTTCGATGCCTGCTTGAGCTAAATCTTAATACTGACAGTACACATCTAATCTTTAAGACAAAACATTCGTATATTAAAAAAAATACCTTTATAATAATACATACCAGGTAAATATAAAAAATTATATAGCAATATATTTGCTTTAAGTGATACTTGTAACATGCCTACCCCGGTGTAGAGACGCATATTAATATATTTACGACAGGCGGCCATCAAAAATATTCAGTTCAAATCCTCTCATGATTTCATTTTTATATTATTTAATATCTTATTGTGAATAATTGTAAATAAAACCTATTTTCCAGGAAACCACAAACCAGTCACCAGCTGGCTGGAAGACACTAAGTTCAATTTTCAAACACGCTATAGCTTACAAAAACGATCCCAATTTAGTAGCCACATTAACATCCCAACCGTGGACACACGTACTAATTCAATTTCAACTAACATTAAAAATAACACCAGAATTCCTCACATTTACACAAAATTGGTTGACTTTTCTTAAAATAACGATTAAAAAATCAAGAGAAATGTCTAAAATACACATTTCTAAACACAGTCGCATTATAAAAACTTTAGTACTTTTAAAAAGAACTTTGGTTAGTGAAGAATTAGAAGATGCGAACAAAAATATCATTAGTATTGTCAATGATATTATGGATGAATGTAACAATGAAGATTAAAATAAATAAAGTAAATAAAATATAATAAATATGTTTTTTTAAACAATCACGTCTTATACTCGTATATTCCTTTTATGTAATTATCATAAGCTAAGAAAAAAAAAATTCAATTTATTTTAAAATTTAATTTTCTATATGTATTTTTTTTATTTAGTACATACAAATTTTATATTTCTTTTTTTTTAATAAGCTAATTTACTCAGTAAGATGATGTTCCATAAATATCAATTTCTAACTTCTAATATGACGAGCTTCCATAGAAAATATTCATTTCCTACTTAGAGCTTTAAAAAAACCTTTATACATATAAGTCATTTTTTTTTTAATTTCATGCTTGTAGACCCAACGGCTTAGGCTGTACATATATGGTAAGTCAACTTGTAAATAAATTAGTCCAGTCAAATAAGGTTTGAAATCAAAATGTTGGCACTCAACTTTGCATTTTTTATATAATGTAGTTTTAATGATACAAAAACAATGTGTAAAGGTTTTAATGTCCGCAACCCCCGGCAAGGGTTCAGAAAAAATAGTCAAAATTTTTTTTTCGCAATTACTCAAAAACGGTAAAAGTTAGACAAAAAACCTTTTAATAAAAATATGTAGAGCTTAAAATTTGACATCAAAAAGGTTTTATGACTTTTTTTCCTCCGGTCAAAATTAGCCAATTTCATTCGTGGAAGGTTCTTACATTAAAAAAAATGAAGAAAATTGCACAGAAACTTAGAAATGGGGATGAAAGTTTGTATTTTGAATCAACCGACGGACGAACGACGGACGGTCAGTCGCTAGTATTATATAAATTTATTAAGTTAATACGTAAATAAAACATTAATCGGAAGTAACTATACAGTGTACACGGAACAATCAATTCCCGAACTAATTGGATAATTGTAGTGATGCGATTGCATTCTTGATTTCCTTTGATTACTCAGGTGCATACTTATTACGTGGGTATCTGCATCAGCATGTTACGTTTGACTTCATCGCTTCCCTCTATTAGAAACAAATATAGTTAATTTAACAATTATGAATTTGATAAAGCTCATTTTGAATTATGAAAGCTATTGCTCATTATGATATATACAAATATACTACTACTAGCGATTCACCCTCGCTTCGCTCAGGTTCGTCCCTAGGTACCTTGGTACATTTTGACGCTTAGTATGGAATAGATTTTTTGTTAAAAAATTTTTTTCCTGATTTTTCGATGTTTTTATAGTTATTCTGCTATTCGGAGTTAAGAGAACTCCAACAAAACAAATATCATAAAAATCGGCCCAGCAGTTCCTGACTTATACCTAAAGGTTTTAATAAAACCGATTTTGTTTTATATAGATATATTATAAATGAGTACATTATAAATGAAAGTTTGTAGGTGTGTTTATTTGTTATTTCACGTTGAAGCGGCTGGACAGATTGGGATGAAATTTAGTATTCAGATAAATTATGTCCTCGAGTTCCCTTACTCTTGCTTCTAGAAAAGAAGAAAAGCAAGGTTAAGTCGCTAGTAATTAATATTAATGCTGTACATTCTTATTATAGCTTGGATGATTTTCTAAATTCATACCCAAATCTATACATATAATAAAATTCTGAGTCGAATCTGTACATTAAATATTTGATGGAAAATCTTATTGAAATAGTCATTATAATCGATACTGAGGCCGAATCTATAGTTATTAGAATTTTTGTCTGTCTGTCTGTTTGTTACCGCATCACGACAACACCACTAAACAGATTTTGATGAAATTTGGTATGACTGATTGCTGGTTATCCAGGTCAACATATAGGATACTTTTTACTGAGGAAAAATATCTCATCTCTGAGAAGTCTATACTAAACGTTAAAACGTAACTAGGAACGAACCCGAGCGGAGAGAGGGTGAGTCGCTAGTATAATATAAATACATAGTCAATGTTCCTGTAATATGATTCTTCTTTAAATAAAAGGTGTTATTTAATCTAGAATCCTTTGTTGTGAAAATATGTGTGCGAAATCGATATTACATTACAACAATGATAATAGTATGTAATGTGACTAATTAACTTTCTATTTTATCGATTGTCCAAAAATATTCCGGAACTACTTTCAATATATTTTACATTCTAAGGGACGAGAGAAATTATAGTATCACGCTTCTATATGCGCAAAGGAACCCGCAATGAATTGAAATGAGTATAAAAGAAAGTATAATAGATAATAATTTATGAAATGTGACAACAAAGGCATTTTCTTATATGTATTTATAATTGTATTTTAAAATAAAATTTCTTTTATTCATTTTACTCTATATTTATCTAATTATATGTGTTGGATGACACTAATAAAACTTGGAGATATTCCTTGCATATATTCTTATATTCAGTACTTTTGCAACATCAACTTAATTTTTTTATAAATGTCAGTAGTCTGTCCGTGTGGAAGCTACCACTGGCTCGGAAAGCTGATGAGAAGAGCCGTCGAGAAATTCAACAGTTACTCTTTTAAGTGATTAGTTACAGAATTTATAACAACAATTTAGTTTTACCAACGACCACTCAGCCCAATAGACACCTCACGTAAAGCGAACACTTTCAGTCAACACGTTAGACAAATACGTCTGACTTGAGAAAACGATTGCGCGATTTACTTCAGTAGCGACCACAACCGTGACCCGCGAACACATTGCTTGAGACTCGTGAATTTCCTACACAAAAAATACAACAGACGCGCAACATGGCTCCCTGTACAATAAAATGATGTGGAAATAGTAGCCAAACATATAATTTAAAAAAAATGGCATCACTTTTCATAGGTAAGTGAATTTTAATTTCCAAATTCATTAAATGTAATTAAACCAGAGCTCAAGTTATATTGGTCGCAACGCAACTCGCATTGATGTATTCGGACATTCTCGGACTATGCATCCCTTTCTTTTCAATGCAATTCATTGTTGCTATACTTTTCTTTAATTACTGGCACGTGTAACTAGTGCTGTACCAGTTAATCCATAAATTTTTTAGATATAAGTTATTTAATTATTATAAAATGCATGATTATTAATCTTAATTATTGTATTTTTTTGTTTATAATGATGATTTTAATTTTACTTTTTATTATTATGTATTATTATCAATTTATTTTGTATTACGACATTTATTTATAATAATAATTATTATTTTTGTACTTTTAATTCATGAATAATTATATACACTAAATGTAAAGAATAAATAATTGTAATAACTACCTAATGTATTTTTTTTATAAATAATAAGTTCATGTAAATAAGTAGTAGTTTAGTTATACAGAATGTAAGGGACAGTTTTCCGAAAACTTTAACCAAGGATATATGTACCTGTAAATAAACTTTGAATAAGCCTGTATAAATAATACTAAGTATTCTATTATTATTTCATTATAGTAAAGAAAACTTGTCTTAATTAAAAATATTCTTTAAAACAGAAAATTATTTTACTAAATATGATACCTACCTACGATACGATATAAAACTTCTGGTTCCCATCACTATTTGTATTGAATTAACCAATCAACGTGCATTTCAACCCGCCTCCCCCGTGACGCTTACCTCAGACTTTTGACTGACAAGTTTCTATGCAGAAGTACGTAAATTAGGCGTCTATCGGGCTTAGTGGTCGTTGAGTTTTACAGACAATTTAATATGACTAATCAGTAGTCATTACAAGGTGATACCGACATCTTTCCATTTCACCAAGAGCGCGGGAAACAAATGAAAATCCGCGCCATTTTTACTTTTTTTTAAATACACTCCCATCGGCCTAGGTCACATAAATAAATCTATAGGTATATATAATAAAATTGTAACCAAGCCGAATCTGTACATTAAATATTTTTTTGGAAAATCTTATTAAAATAAACACTATTATCGATCCAGAAGCCTAATCTATAGTTTTTAGATTTATTTGTCTGTCTGTCTGTCTGTTACCGCATCACAGAAAAATCACTGGAGGGATTTTGATGAAATTTGGTATGGTGATAACTAGTTATCCGGGTCAACAAATAGGTTACTTTACCCTGGGAAAATATCTCATTTCTGAGAAAAAAATATAAAAACTGCAATGTAAGAGTATACTAATATGTAAAACCTAAGAATTTGGTTTTCGGTCACCTGAACGCGGGCGGAGCCGCGGGCAATGCAAATGCATTAGACAAATATATTAAAACGTTCATATATAAAAATCGAAACTTACATAATATGTAACTAATAAAGTATAGTACCTATTATGTGATCTGTGCTAATAGTTTAATGTAGTGTATGCGTGTCTTCAATTACCTATTGAACTATTAGTCGCTGAAATTTTTATTGTTTGCCTTATTAATTGGGACAGTAAAATAACGTGCAAAAGTGTAGTACAGACCTCTAACATTTCTTATAATCATTAATACACTACTCACTTGATGGTATTGACGAATCACACTCGATATTACAAAAAAAAATGTAAGAAGATCTAGAAAAAAATATAATTTTAAATCAATCCATATCAAATTTTATTTAAGTTTAAATCTAATTTTATCTTTAATCTCTTTAATTAAAGCAAATACGTCATTTATTTCATTAATTAGAAAAGCTTTCGACTAACATATTACCTATTACTGCCTAGTAATAATATCATTAATATCATACAACTGCAAAAATTAAATAGACCTCCATATAAAATATTTTCTTTATGTAATAATAATTAAGCAAGCCATAACAAATCACGGGAGGCCAGTTTCTAAACGCAGACGTGATTCCTTATTCAAACACCTCCACCACTAGAGTGGCCAGTGGTTCGTGGTAGTGGATGTCAGACGCGATTTTCCATTGCACCAGTGCGTGTGTTCCGCGAGTGCTGTGACAGTGATGCGAACGTGTGTACACAGCTTTATATTGTGAACGGACTATCCGTGTTAAAATGAACGGTAAGATATATTTCTTTTGATATTTATTATTATAATATTTACGTAATAATTTTGATATGTAATAATATTTTTATGTAATAATTACAAAATTCTATTTTGAAATTGTTTTACATAATTATAATAATATCATTATTTTAATAAATATATCATATTATTTTAAATGGTAACAAATATTTTTGTAGGATAATCACAAATTCCTATAATATAATTGCGTAATTAGCGGTAAATTATAGAGAAATTTCATGATGAGTGAAAACGTGCTTTACTTACGTGATATGTTTTTAAAATATTCAAAATTTTACTCGTCGCTTTATCTCAACGTTCTTCTGCTTATCCATTGGTAAAACAAAATATTTTTTTAAAAATTTTAGTTAGATTAAATATATCTCAATTGACGCTCTCCGATATGAATTAATGCTTTAACAACCGTTACTGTTTATTAGTGCGTCCCGAGATTATAATTGCACGGAAATGCTCTAGAACTTTTACATTTTAAATGAAAATATTATTTTTAATAATGTTTTTAATTTGAATAGAGTATTTTATACATATTAATGTTTATAAATATCTTAAGATCTATTTTTAGATCTCATTTTTTTTAAATGTAAAAGTAATAGAAACTCGTATAACTAATAAGTAACGAGTTGTACTGGTAACCAGGAAATCTTGTTTGATGTATTTTTACAATCGAAACAGTTTCTAGTTTCTTATACGAGTATTTATGTGTCTTTGCTCAGTACCTTGTCTTAAAATATCTCTTTGAATTATGCATGTCTGATGGCTAAGTACCATTGTCTTCTCTCCGAAATCTTTCTTTTAAAGCCTTTTAATCAATATACAATGTAAACTTAGGTTTCTTTGCAACATATTTATCAACAACAACAACAAGTGCCTAATCTCAATCCGATGTGTATTTTTTAAAATAAAAAAAACTAAAACTTAAGTATCGTATAAATTTATATAAATTATTACTTGAAACGTGGTAGCCTAAAATCTACTTAGATAATTTTATCAATATATTATTTATAATATTGGCCTGTAAATGGGCAACTTATACAGCCTGTACACCACAAGCTATATTGGTAATCTATGGTAAAATCAAAATCATGTAAACAAAGAAGAAAAATCAAAACAGATTATGTAAATTTATGAACAATAATTTCTTTGTCATTATGAATACTATTTTTGGATAAAAGAAAGCAAAACGTGATTGATTTCATAGTTTCACTTTCATTGTCTGTTGGGATCAATAGGTATAATTTAAATTTTTAAAGTGATCTTCATTATTATTCAGATTTAAAACTGCAAAGACCCGTAGTTTTCTTAAGTAGGTAGGTACTTGATACTTCTAATTTCAACAATAAAATATACCTACCTAGCGCTCATAATTACGTCGTGAATTCAGTTGTAAGAAAGGTCACAAATTTGATTATTGCTAAGTGAAAAGTAACAAAATGTAAAACATTTCAAATATTCTTACCCCTCAATATATCGGTAGTATTGGAAGCGCTGTGGTCACGATTAAACTTGATTTTTCTAAAGGCTGGCAGTTATTAAGTGAATAAAATATAACTGAACAATTTAACAGCTACAGTTATTTATGTAAAGTATTTTAATGATTTACTTTAATATAAGTAAATATTTTTATTATAATTTATTGCATTGATAGCTTTTATTTGATAGTTAAAAGAATAGTTCTAAAGGATTAGCTTAGCTCTAAGTAAATATCTCGTTCCAAGTAAAAGTAGCGTGAAAACTCATAACTTATCACTACTTGTTATAAATTAAAACTCCCCGCCACGCTGAGTTTGTGTTTGTTCGGTCTAATTTCAAAAACTACTGTGCAGATTTTGATACGGTTTTCACCTACAAAGCTAAAACAGCTACTAGCTAAAATTTTTGGAATTTTCCCGAAAACAACCACTACTATAATGTCATTTGTAAATTGAATCGGAAAAAATGCCCCTTTCTGAGTGCTTTCATAATATTATACACTAGCATTGCCCGCGGCTTCGCCCGCGTTCAGATTACCAAAAAACCAAATTCTTATGTTTAACATATTAGTATACTCTTACATTGCAGTTTTTGTATTTTTTCACAAAAAAGAAATATTTTTCCGCTGTAAGAAGTAACCTATATGTTGACCCGGATAACCATTTATCACCATACCAAATTTCATCAAAATCCCTCCAGTGGTTTTTCTGTGATGCGGTAACAGACAGACAGACAGACAGACAGACAGGCAGACAAAAATTCTAAAAACTATAGATTCGGACTCTGTATCGATAATAATGTCTATTTCAATTAGATTTTCCAAAAAATATTTAATGTACAGATTCGACTTAGTTACAATTTTTTTATATGTATAGATGTGAAAGGCATTTATAGATGTAAGTAGTACTTAATATATACGTTTTACGTTTTTATTTTACGTTTCAACGGTGAGTATGGAATAGATAAACTATATGTGATATATGATCTATATCCTTACTCAATAAACGGACTATCTAATGCAATAAGAATTTTTCAAATCGGATTAGTAGTTCCCGAGATTAGCGCATACAAAAAACAAACAAACTCTGCCTCTTTATAATATTAGTAGGTATAGATAATACGTAAAACCAATATCTAAGTGTAATTTAAGTTGTGAATTATTCTTAATGCACTTACTATTTCGGCATTATTATTTTAACATTTATAATAATATAGATTGAAACGATTAAAACGCAGACGTTGTTATTTTATATATATTTTTTTTCATTTTTATCTTTTTAATTGAGTGAAAATATCGGAAGTAATCACATTGTAATGATAGAATCACACTCTACTGTATAATTTTGCAGTTTATCATAATTCATAACTATAATATAGAGAGCCTGTGGTAATAACAAGTCGAGTGGAACAAACACTCGCAGTGGATAGTACGGGTAGAAAAATATAGGTTGCATATAAGCCCGGAACCAATTACGCCCATTCCATAATAAGTGGGAGTTTGTAAAAAGAAAGTGTTGTATTATTTTTATATATTATCGTGTTTGTCGCTAGGTACGTTTTAAATAGATACAAATAGTTATTAGCCAGCGTTAGCCATATAATTTATTTTTTCGTTAATTTAATTTTTTTTCATTTTTTCTCTTTATTAAAACCTTCCGTAGACCTTAAGGAACATAAGAAATAAAATTTCGCCGAATTAGTCCAGCCATTCTTGAGTTATGCGCTTACCGACATTCGTTTTTATTTATATACATTTATATATATATATATGTGTGTATATATATATATATATAGTTATAATTTATTATAAATTTTTAATTTTTTTCTTTTATAAGAACCTTCTGACAATAACAAACACAACAAAAAAAAAATAGTTAAATCGGTCCAGCCGTTCACGCGTGATGGCGTGACCAAGGGAAATAGGGATTCATTTTTTTTTATATATATATAGATAAGATATCATTTATTGTGAACTTTAGTTGTATAATGTTAACACCTCCAGGTAAATTTAGAAGAAACTAATTAAAATTCTAAGAAATCTATTGTTAACTGACACGCCGACGTGTCCGCGGTCGTAGAGGGAATAATATTACACTTGCTTCGCTTTATTTATTTTAATTTTTAATCATTATCTTCATAACTATATTTATGTATGTAAATAAAATACAAAGTACTTGCGATGACGAAATAATTTATTTTAGATTAAGATTTAGTAGTTTAAATACTCATCTTCTATAACTCTGTACATTCGATATTTTTTGGAAAATCTTATTGAAATAAACTTTATTATCGATACAGAGGCCGAATCTATAGTTTTTTAATTTTTGTTCTTCTGTCGGTCTGTTACCGCATCACAGAAAAACCACTGGAGAGATTTTCATGAAATTTGGGATAGTCATAGCTGGTTATCCGGGCCAACATATAGGATACTTTTTACCGCGGGAAAGTATCTCATTTCTGAGAAAAAATACAAAAAATGCAATGTAAGAGTATAACTATATGTGAAACCTAAGAAATTGTTTTTTAGTCATCTGAACGCGGACGGGGCCGCGGGCAATGCTAGTAATATTATAAAGCTGAAAATACTTTTAAAATATAAAAATATGTATATCTGCTGAAATAGATAGAGTTTTAAGTATAGAGTATCGTGAACTTTTTTGTAGAACTATAAGAAGGTAACACGTTTCCCGTATAATGCTTTCTTTACAATCGTTTATGTAGCACACATCCATAAAGCAAGCAAGCAGTGATTTTTTTGCCAACTCATCTCACCAACACCGTCAATACTCAGCAAGCGATTTAATTTTTAAGTATTAAAAATTATACCTAAAAGTTAAATTTCTCTAGCTTTTGTAAGAACAATAATACAATAAATATGTTGGACATTAACACACAGCACCATCTAGTTCCATGGTAAGCTACGAGGCTTGTGATATGGATACCAGATAGTTGATATACCTCACATAAATAACATTAAATACAGACATATTATAAATATAAACACACATTCGTGCTCATCACACAACTGAATGCCCCCAGCGGGACTCGAACCCGCGACCGCTGGCTAAGTATGAAGGGTCACAACAAACTAAGCCAAACATGTCGTCATATGAATAAATGCATCACGTAACAGTAAAAATTATGTTCGTATTCGTTCCATAGTAATTCAAATATTACCTAAATCGTATGTTTTACTTGAAATCCATGTTTATTAGAATGACAAATTATAGGACGTGTTTATACAATAGAAACATTATGAGCATAAAAACCAACATTCGTTTCGTGAGAATGAAATGACAAAGAAGTGCAAACCACCCCTGAATAGAATTTTCCTTCAATGTCTATTCATTACGTATCAATGGCCTTCCGCGGTATACATTCGACCGCTTTCTAATCACCATGGGAAAACCAGGAAAACCAGAAAAACTCAGCGTAAAATATACTTTTACTAATATCTTTTAAATATTAATGAGTTAAATATGAATAATATTTATGTAGGATCCGGGGATACTAATAAAAGCGTTTATAACACTATTAACTATTTATTCTTTTAAAATATTACAAAACAATGTTCACGCGTATCGTCGTGTTGCCATTATGGCACAACATCCTTCTTTTCTTTTATTCATCTATTCCATTCCATTCTTAAAATTCTTACATACCTCCTCTTTTATTCTTAAAATATTATTCCATGCACACTCATCTCGCAAATCCTACATTTATTTATAAGCGATTTGTTTGTACTTAGTTATTTAGTTATTAGTTTCTAGTTCTAATAATACTGTTATGAGTTTATTACTACAAAATTTTACATAAATTCATCGTAACTTTACATATATTTTATTATATTACACTTCTTACATACTCTAAATTTTATCTGTAAGTATTACCTAGTACATACATAAGTATACAGTGCAGTATTTACCTAGTACTTTTGGAAATAATATACTGAACTTCTAACTTTTTTTGCAACAATTAAATTTTATATAAGAAATTATTAAAAAAAATTGTTTAAAAAAATTATAATACTTTTAAGAGTTTACAGAATCTAAAAAGTTGCGTGTAAGATAGAAGCATTATTAAATAACCTGAAGAGGAATATAGATAACTAAAATACGAAGTCGACATTGCATACATACCTATATATGTAGAATAGCTATTTATATATATTAGCGACTCATCCTCGCTTCGTTCGGGTTCGTCTCTAGGTATGTTTTGACGCTCGATATGATAAATCCCTTCCTTTAGAAATGATTGATTTCCCATACAAACTTCCACCCCCCTTTCCATCCTCTAAGGGGTTAATTTCGGGATAAAAACTATGTCTTTCCCAGGATATCAAACTATCTCTATACCAAATTTCATCTAAATCGATTCAGCGGATTAAGCGTAGACCTTTCTATTTTGTTACCTTTAACAGACATACGGAGTTACTTTCGCAGTTATAATATTAGTATGGATAAACAAATAAAGTATAGGTTTTGATAATAAATATACATTTTCACTTTTACGGTGGACGGTCAGCGTGTGTGATCTAAGGCTCCAGCTTAGTGCTTCGATGTTAATCAGACCGAATACTTTTGGTAAACAATTTTAATTAGCTTTCTCCTAACGAAAGTGCTGAACCTAAATCGGTGGTGTTTTGTAATACATGGTTATGTTTTATGACCCTTAGTAATATTTTCATGTCCAAATTTGAAATGTAACAGGAAGTTATGAAACTTTTATGACACCATTATTGCTTTTATTTGTCATTACTATTGTATAATAGAATGTTTATATCTTGTGTAACTAAAATATTATATATAATATATCTTTTTATATTTAAAATCCCTTACTTTTTAACAAATGAAAATGTTATTTATATTTTTATTTTTATCGTATTATAAGCCTATTTTGCAACATCTATAATCGAGACAGTAACATTCCAACTTAAACGCTGTGATATATGTACCTACTTAGTTTTCTCTGGAATAGCCTTCGTTTAAACTTATAGTGTGCTTTTTAGCAGATAGGTTTAACGGTAATTAATCAAGATAATAGCTTTGTAAAGAAATAACGTTCGATAAAAAGTTCAATTGTCTGTCAATCATTTCTTCTTTAAAATATTACTCAGCATTATATTTTTAGCTACACAATACGGTATAATAGAGTCTAGACTCTCAAATTTTCTCTTGTTACGATACAATCGGATATCCATACTAATATTATAAATGTGAAAGTGTGTTTGTTTGTTGAAGTGACGGATTGGCGTGTTTTTTTGTGTGAAGATAGTTGGAAGGCTGGAGAGTGACGTAGGCTACTTTTAACCGCGGGAGATTATCTCATTCCCACGGGAAAACACGTTAAAAATTATAATACAACCCAAAAAAATATATAATCAGAATTACTTGCAACTCGGTGTTAATGCTCTTCAATGCAATTTAATAAATACGTGTATTAGCATTTTTTGAAATTCATTCCATAAGTGGGTAAAATAGGGGATGAAAAGTTGTATGTAACCTACGTTTTTAGAGTTTTTTTTTTGTAGTTTTAGCGCGAGCGAAGCTGCGGGTTCTGCTAGTAAGTTACATGTGTAGTTTACAGCTAATTATTTGCAAACAAATAAATTATTATTGCAATTCGGCTATAAATTAAATAAGTGTACTAAGTACCTGGTAATACCTATTGACGTGTAAGAAATAATCTTAAACCTACCTTTTATTTTGTTATATCTTTTCTTAACCCCCGACGCAAACAGAGGGGTGTTATAAATTTGACGTCGATGTCTGTCCGTCTGTGTGTGTGTGTCTGTCTGTGGCATCATAGCTCTCAAACGGATGGACCGATTTCGATGCAGTTTTTTTCGTGGTTCTTAGCTATGTTTGGTTAATATTCGTCCAGCGGTTATAAGAGTATCAGCTCTTTTCCAAATGATGCAAGGCATTTTGGCGTATGATTACTCGATTAAGTGCTTCACGCGTGCCAATATACCTAATCTTTAAATGACAATGAATTTGCGTAGAGGTTTTTTTAAATTTTTAATGTAATGCAATAATATACAGTCATTGCTTACTACTAAATAATTAGGAATACTTGAATGTAAATTAAGTTAAAAAAATAGCACTAATATTTTTTCATTCTAGAGCAGAACATATTATTTATGACGGACAAAATTTATATTAATGTCCCTCAGATCCCGATTGTTGTACAATGCATCGAGTTTATAGCATCCGGTAAGAAATTAGGATAAAATCTTTTATATTACTGCGATAAATACATAAATAGTTTGTTGAAACATAAAAAAAATTCGAAGACATGAGAAAGTGTTTGTCTGTGCGTAAGCGCGTCACGTCAGCGAAGAAAGTGACCGAAGTGCGGTGCGTCGAAGGTCACGGGCGTTGCATGGTAATGAACGGCCACTTGTTGGCGGAATAATGATCATATCGATACTTCCACTCAGAATTGCTTCAACGCAATTTTATCCAAAGACGTTTGAAAGGACGAAACAATGTCTAACTGTCGGTATTTTTTTCAATATAAAACACAATATAAAATTTGTATAATTAGAAGACAAAAATAAGCCCTTCGCATCTGATACGTATAATATATTCGCATTTTTCAAATTTACGATTAGTGGCACCAAGCTCTATATAAAACTTAACTGTGCGAATTAATAAGTGTTCCTAAGAAATAGATAATTCTTTAGTAAAAAATTGCTTAAAACTAAAACAAATTATTTAATCATAACATGACATTAATATGATCGCTCATTATGTATTCAAAATTACCTAACAAACGTAATGTTACTTTTATATGAAATAGTATTTCAATGGAAATGGTTCTCACAGAGTATGTAGGTCTTTTTGTTTGTCACAAAATAGTATTATTGTCGAAGGTAGTAACAATGGCAATATAACAAGTAGATTGACGTGAGAAATCTTGTAGATCGTTGAACTATTCCTTAAATCATTAAATTAAATACAAGAAAGTTACAGGCGCAGGACGTAAATTATTAAACATTTAAATTTCTCGATGTAATACATATTATGAAAGTTATATTTTTTATAAATAGTTAAAAGTAATTCTGTGCTATTCTAATTTTTCTAAGTTTTTTTTTCCATGAGCATTATATAATGGAGCTCTTCAAGAGCCATGTCTAGGAGCGACGATTACACATACCCCGTTTTTTCTTTAATAAATATAAATAAATATATGAAGCCCGTCTAAACTAGGGTATCTTCTTCAAAATTTATGCATAAATAAATAAAAGCTATCTACTTAGAAAATAAAGTATAAAAAACAGATTATAGTTCATTTACATGCGATCTATTTCCAAAACAACGTTACAAACAATAACAAATTGCACATTGCAGTAAATCAATTATCGGAGTCAGTAAAAACCTATTTAAATGAACTGGAACATTCAAACGGTGAAAGAAAATATTTTGTAGAGCAACATTAACTTGAGTAACTAGGATTTTTATAAATTATATAATATTCGCGTGAGAAGTTCACGGAACAAACCGTTAAATATTTAGGAATTTAGGCAATTAGAATACAAACTAAAGTCAGTAGGTGAATTGCCATCTAGCACGAACTCTCTAAAGTAAACTTCGTAATAACTACTTCGTAATTATGTGTGAACATTAACCAAATGTACGTATTTGCTCCATATATTACGCATAAAAAATCTTTAGGTTTGTATTATAATGGTTAATTAATATATTTATTCGTGCAATTACTACTAAACGATATATATTTCTATATTTATTCTATACTACTAGCAGACCCAGGAGGTAGACGTTCTGCCACAAATATTGAAAGAGGATTTAGAAGGAAAATAAAAAAAAACACGATCTCGTCAACAGCATCGCCTACGGGTTAAAACTATAGTATACGATTTAAGTGACATTATAAGTACACAAAAAAATACGGCCCAGTCGTTTAGGAGCATTGTTACGTTTAGTATAGATTTCTCAGAGATGCGATATTTTCCCGCAGTAAAAAGTATCCTATATGTTGACCCGGATAACCGTTAACCAGCTATCATCATACCAATCAAAATCTGTCCAGTGGTTTTCTCTTGATGCGGTTACAGACAGACAGAGAGAGAGAGACAAAAATTCTAAAAACTATAGATTACGCCTCTGTATTTTTCTATTTCAATGAGATTTTCCTAAAAATATTAAATGTACATTTTACAGATTTTTTTTAATTTATTTATTTATGTACCATAAAATACATGTTATACAAAATAAAATAACAAAATGTTGACAAAGGATAACTTATCTCTTTAAGAGACTTCTTCCAGAAACCCTTCAGAAGTGAGAAAATAAGTTAATATATTGCGGTGTAGGTACAGTACAGCATTAAATGGAATTGACTTAATATTAAAAAATATATATTAACTAAATATTATGATTATACAAATATATATATATATATATATACACACATACATACATACAAACATATATACTTACATATACACACATACTAATCTACAATAATTTATGTCTGATTTGATAAATAGTACTGTTTAATTCTAAACTTAAATGTAGTGAATGAGGGATCATCTTTGAAAATATAATCAGGCAGTGAATTCCACAATCTTGCTGCCGTAACAGAAAAAGATTTTTTATAGAATGTAGTATTGTAGTGAGGAACCACTAATTTAGGCAAATTGACACAAGAACGCACTGGTCTGCATCTAGGGGACACTAATGTTAAGCGTTCACTTATATATTAACGATATATTCTTATAAGAAGGTGTAGAAGTCTTCAAAATATTGTAAAGCACACATAACACACGAAAGTTTCGGCGAAAACGAATAGGGAGCCACTTCAGTTGCCGTCGGAAAATACTTATATGATCAAATTTGTGCAATCCATATATAAAACGATGCACAAATTCTGAAGGCGATCTAGCTTGTCGAGTAGCTCCTCGGTTGTATCTAGATAGCAAACGTCGGCATATTCGAGTAGAGGGATTAGCAGTGATTGAGCCAGGGTAATTTTACTTTGGAACAGAAGAAAATTCTGTAAACGTTTCAAGGAATGAAGTGAATAATGTACGCACTTACTGACCTCGTTGACATGCGCAGCCCAGGACAGGTTGCAGTCGATTGTTAAACCCCAGTTTTTACACGTGTCTGAGATATTGATACAAGTGTTATCGTAAATGATGTCAGGCAGATTGTTGAAGTCGATTTTGTTCCGCAACTGCTTACTATCAATGATCATGGCCTGAGACTTTATTGGATTGACAAGGAGTCCGAAAGACTTTGCCCAATCTTTGATTCTTGCCAAATCAAGGTTTATCCTGTCTATTTCAGACGCTAAGTTCCCGACCAAAGCATGTCTATAAAGTTGCAGATCATCCGCATATAGGTGGTAGTTAGAAGAGAGTACCTGTGGGAGTTGGTTAATAAAAAATGAAAAAAGCAATGGCGATAACACACCACCCTGAGGGACGCCTGCGAAGAGATTGGACCATTCTGAGATAGTCTCGTCGCAGTAGATTCTCTGTTGGCGATCATAAAGATATGATTTAAACCAATCAATCACAGAAGACGAAAAGTTAAGGGAGGCAAGGATAGAAATTAAAACATCGAAGTCCACTGAATTGAAGGCATTACTAAAATCAAGCAAAATAAGAATAGTCACTTTCTTATTATCCATGGCGAAACGAATATCGTCAGTGACTTTTAGCAAAGCAGAAGTCGTACTGTGCGAAGGGCGAAAGCCAGACTGAAAAGTATTTAATAGGTTATTTCGTAATAAGTAATGACACATCTGATTAGATACTAAGCCCTCAAAAACTTTCGATAAAATGGGAAGAATTGAGATAGGACGAAACTGTGAGGGAACAATAGGATTGGGAGATTTAGATAAGGGGATAACATGTGCTAACAGCCGCGGGAAATGAGCTAGAAGACAATGAAAAATTAAAAATGTGAAATGTGTGTTTTATTATATGTATAGATTTCATGTGTATGAAAGAATTTTTATAGTATGTATGTCCCGCATTATTTTTATAGCAAGTGTGTACTTATTTCAGTACGTGAAGTTTAGAATGCCATTTCAATAACTCCAACGCACTTGGGTATATTTAAATACTTTAAAAAGCTAAAAATGAAAGCAGACAGTGATATGTCTCATATACTTATGGTTACGAGTGAGGTATGAGACCTTCTACTTTTCCTCTAATTTATTATAATTATATAGTGCGTAATGCTAAAAATTTTCCAGTCTGGTTGCTTGATCTCTATAGAGTAATTTTCCGGACGTTGACAGATTGAAAAAAAAACAATACGGGGTTTCTCAACATAAATTTAATTTTAAATTATTATTAACTAATTTTATATTATATTTATTATATTTAATATTCTTTTTTTTTATTTTAACCCAATCTAATTCATGTCAATAAGTTCTCAATTTTTTTTCATGTGCGGTCATATATTAGACATCAACGCGTTACGCTATTTAATAATTTATTAGGTACACTAAAACAATTGATTTTTTTTATGAAAACCAATTAAGTAATTTATCGAAATTATATATTTTAAATGAAAATGTTAAAATATATAAAATCAACATTTTTGAAACTAATATGTACAGATACAAATAATTTAAATGTTCTATACTCTTACATACATACATACATAGGTATTATAAATGTACACTAGGTGACACTTAGGTGATCGAGTTCTCAGTTTAAATAAAACTATCTTTTCGGATTTATTATGATTTTTGGTTCCCGACGTTTCGAATGCTTTACAGCAATCATGGTCACGGAAGAGACTAAGGTTATAGACGTCTCAAAGGACATATAAATTATACACTTGTTACAGACAGTGCCTACCCACTTTTTTACAAATATGATTTCAAAAATTCAAAAATGGCACCAAAGTACTTTAAAATATTTGTTGATTTTTATTTCTAAACATTTTAAAAATTATACAAGTATTATAATTAAATATAGTAATATTATTTAATTTATTTTAGCTGTTCTTATTATAAATATTACATTGTTTTTTAAACTTTATTAATTACTAATTTATATATATATAAAAGATATTAAAGTTCTCAGTTGGTAAATTTCAATGATACAAAATAAAGAAAATAGTATATACCAACAATTTATTTAGAGTTTAGAATGTTTCTAGAGTAGACACGTTATTCTTTTAACTTAGTATCATGAGAGATAATAAAAACTTCTTTTTCTATTTATATTAAGTAAATATACATAAACTAAACTATGAGTAAGCGTCGAGATTTCTCTCTGTAATTACTTTTTTGCATATCATTTCATTTTATACTCAAAATAAAAAATAATAATAAATTATATAATACTATAAAATAGAAACAGGAAATAATAGGTACTTGCTCTCGCTCACCGTAATCCATTTAAAAACAGAAACACTAAAGTTTTTTATTCAACTACGGCAAAGCCAAAAGGAGGGTTATGATTTATAAATTCTTATTACTAAATTGAAAAAAGAATATGATGACTATATATTGTTTTCAGTATGTTTTAAAGTTATATAGTTATACTAGCATTGTCCGCGGCTCCGCCCGCGTTTAGATTGACAAAAACCAAATTCTTAGGTTTTTTTACATAGTAGTACACTCTTACATTGCAGTTTTTGTATTTTTTCTCAGAAATGAGATATTTTCCCGTGGTAAAAGTATCCTATATGTTGACCCGGATAACCAGCTATCACCATACCAAATTTCATGAAAATCTCTCCAGTGGTTTTTCCGTGATACGGTAACAGACAGACAGACAGACAAAAAATCTAAAAACTATAGATTAGGCCTCTGTATCGATAATAATGTCTATTTCAATAAGATTTTCCAAAAAATATTTAAATGTACAGATTCGGCTTAGTTAAAATTTTATTATATGTATAGATTATATTTTTATATACCGTGAAAAACAAGACAGATGAGAGAAGATAATGAGAAGGTACTATGCATTATGAATATAAAAATCGCGGCTTCCTACGTACCTACTCTACATGTACAATGTACACACTTAGTAGACTCCGGTCTGTTTTATCCACAAATATACATAGCATACTAGCGGACCCGACAGACGTTGTCCTGTCTACACGTCTTTAATTTGAAAATTTCAAACTTTTTTTAATAATTTTTTTGATGAAAATTATTATTCAAATTGTGAATCTAAACCATTCCCAGATCCCCTTGAACACACACAAAAAATTTCATCAAAATTGGTCCAGTCGTTTAGGAGGAGTTCAGTCACATACACACGCACACAAGAAATATATATATTAAGATATATTCATATATACATTATATTCTTTATGAATATTTAAAATGCCAAGATATATTTGTTAAACGTTCTATTTAACCCGGTAAATCAAGCACTTCCCATGCGACAATGGCCTGCTGTCAAAAGTAACTTAAATTCACTGGTGTTTAACTTTGTTAATTTCAAGTAAAGACTTACTTCGAAAATAGTTTTGAAGCCAGTTTTAGTCAAACTAAACAGGTTTAGTAAAAAAGTAATTATATATTTACATTGCACTTGCAGTTAGTAATATCAAGCGTTCATTTGATGTGAATCGATAATTCCAATTAAAAACAAACAGAATAAATGACATAAAAATGAATAACATTGTTCGTACAATATTTACTCCGACAGTCCAACAACCCGAAATAAAATTATTGAAAAATTACTTTTATTTTCGTCCTCATACGGCACACTTTGATCAGTAGCAATATGGCGAGACTTATAAGTATGTGTTTTCTCGAATAGCTAGAGTGAAACGTTTCACGGTCGCTGAGCAGCACGAGATGTGCTACAGTACTTAGGATGGTTTAAAATCGAATCTGGTTCCTAAAATATTACATTATGCATATTTTCCCTTCATCATAAAACTAAACTACTATATAATAACTATATTTTAATTTAGTAAAAATTGATAATGGTAATCTGTGTATTTAAGCGGTAAACTTTTTATTTTAGTTATAATTTTTTTTTAAGTATCTACATATATAAATTGTGTACGTATTAAGCATGTGATAGGTGTAAATACAACTCACCAAACACATTTTAAAATACTTATAATATAACGATAATTAATTATTTATCACTAATCTATACTAATATCGAAAGTAACTCTGTCCATCTGTTACATTTTCACGTTTAATCGCTGAACTTATTTAGATTAGGTATGATGATAGTTTGAGACTTTGGGATGGATAGTTTGTATCCCGGAAACCATCCCGCAAGGAGTGTGGAAGTTTGTATTGGGAATCAATCATTTCTCAAGTTAAGGATAAAAAATTCAATTTATCCTATAATGTTGGTGAGAAATACAGAATATTTCAGGTAAATAGGGGATAGGATAAAAAATAGGGAGTGGTTTCAATTTTTTTTAAATTACTTATCTACTTTTTCTATGTGTATATGATCTATCAATTCCATACTAACCGTTACCGTCAAAACTACCTTAGGGATGAACCCGAGAGAAGCGAGGGTGAGTCGCTAGTATTATAATATAATCTCCCATAGTAAAATCAAAAAAGTACATGTCATACCTACATTTTTAACTAAGCAACAGTGACGGAAGAAACGCTATATGCGTTTATAAAGACCAGCAATTCTTTTGACGAATCTAAATAGCTATGTATATGGTACGCGGAAGATATTAACATTCGCTTTTCTGGGCTGTTTACCATAAGCCTTCGCAATATTTTAATCTACGCATGTCAAGTATAAGACGGTTTCATGATATGGCATAACAGCACTTTCTATGAAAAATGGCACTCTATTGGATCAATCAATTCTATTCGGAATTATTGGTCAATTGAGTATTCTATCACTGCTTCCTTCGCATTTATACCCGCGAAACTATAACATTTCGTAAATATCTTTTAGAATTATGTGACTTAATGACTAATGTGTTGCGTAAAAGTAATAATTTTAAATATTATTTATTGTTAAAAATAGTTTTTGTCAAATGTTTATTTTTATTTGCACGTCTCATATTAATTAAAAGTGCATAATTTTTTTTATAATATTTAAGTGTAAAATTACCATGTTTTGTTCATGCAAAATGCAAAAAGGCATTAATTTTAATTTTTATAGCACAACATAATAAAATAAAGAAAAAAATATAAACAATTTAATAAAAAAAAACAGTAGTGTATGTAAGTTCTGACCTCCTCCAAGCGAATGCAATTCACACTTAATTTAGTTATATAAAATTTAATTGAATAATAAATTATTAAACATATCTTGCATTACAAAAAGTGCTTATTTAACTAGTGAAATATGTTGTGTAATGGTTAAAATAAATGACACCTTATTTGTATAAATTGCAAAAGAATCGTAATGGAACTTTTCATTCATGGTGTGTTTGATACGTCCTATTACCACCATAAGCACTTTCGATTGACTAACATAACATTAAACAAACCCCATAGCTCTTACGAATTGTTATAGTATAACATACTCAATTGAAATTAAAAGCACGTAGCATAACGCAATCGCTAGAAAGTGATGCCACCATCATTGTTGGTAACTTTTCTATATCATATGGGGTTAGAGGGGCTTAATCGCAGAAGTTTCGTTTCATGTTCTATATTTATATTAGCATATTTTCAAGCAATGTATCTATCGGATTTAAATAGAACTTATCAATTGTATGGCAACATAAGAATTAATTTTAACACAATAGTATCCGTGCCGGTAAGACGTATGTATTACAAGTATAAGTAGTAGGTAGGTATGAAATATAATTTCTAATTTTATAATGATACTAGCGACTTCCCCTCGCTCCGGGTTCGTCCCTAGGTACATTTTAACGGTTAGTATAGATTTCTCAGAGAAAAGATATTTTCCCGCAGTAAAGGGTATCCTATATGTTGAACCGGATAACCAGCTATCATCATACTAAATTTCATCAAAATTAGTCCAGTGGTAATCTAGTAATGCGTTCTCAGGCAGACAGACAGACAGACAGACAGACAAAAATTCTAAAAACTATAGATTCGGCCTCTGTATCGATAATATTGACTACTAGCGGAAAGCTCTAGACAAACAAAAACAAATTTATCCCACGGGAAACGTACATTTTTCCGGGATACAAAGTAGCCTATTTATTATTCTGATGTATGAATTATATTATTGTAAAGTTTCATTAAAATCCAATCAGTAGTTTTTGTGTACTAAGCTGTATAAGTTAGTATAGTTTTTTAACTAACTCGCGGGAACTCTTTGATTTTCCGCGATGAAAAGTATCTAAGATGTTGCCCGGGATATAAGGTACCACCATGCAAATTTTCATTTAAATCATTCCAATAGTTTCGAAGATTAGCCCGTACCAACAGACACAGACAGAGAAACTAAAAATTTGAAAAAAAACTGGATTTGTTCTATTTCTCTTCGTACATCCCCCTGGTCGTTTCCAATCATCAGAATAGAGAATATAGAGTCTAAAGTCAATATTTTCCTCATAGGGTTTCCTTAAGGGAAAATCGTGAATTATAACTATGTCATAATAGTACTTTATAACGAATTCGAAGACATTTTTTGAATAAAAGCGTATCCAAAGTCGTGGGAACAGTGAAGACGGTCGCGGTCATGGTCAGTTCCGCTCTACATGTCGGTGCCCGACGCTACTTTACGCTTCCGTTTATTTCTTTTATTGTATTACTATTATTTAAACTAATCAAATAAATTTCTCTGAATGGAAATTTTAGTGAGAAGACTAACTTTTTCATTTAAATTAAGTTAAAATATTCTGAAATTATCTGTATCTTAATAATAGCTCTCAATCTCCGGCCTTCAGTCGAAAAGTGAAAAATAAAATATTATTTACCCGAATATGGAGGGTTATGATTTCTGCATGCTGTCTATGTACGTATGTTAATCTATTCCCGCATATCTTCTAAACGTCATAGACTGTATCACTTGTAGTAGGTATTTGTATGAAGCGGTACATATAATTTTGATGACGGTAATTCGTTAGAATTACGAACTATCGTCAGCAGAATTTTGCTCTTTAACTATCACACCAGGCGACTATTAAAGTAGTAATAAAAATAACAAATCAGAAACTTTCGGGTAAAATTTTGTAATATAGCAATTCATCACAATTAAAGTTGTCACTTTCACACACAAATAACATACAATCCAACTTAATTTACCACTAAAAGTATACCGTTACAGACACCATGACAAAGGAAATACATCCATATATAGAAAGTTAGGATCACTCAAATAGTCATTACCTTTGAAGTAGTTTCAAGAAGGTTGCTTCTAATAAAATTAATAAAATGTAGTTAAATCTATCGTATGTAGTAGAAGAACGTATCTCTAAAATTTCTACCGTGTCTATTATTCTATAGGAATCCATGTTTAATTTTCCTTATTATTTTTAAATTTAGGTTGAAATTGTCATATTGTATTCAGCCCTATTTAACGTCCCACTGCTGGGCACAGGCCTCCCTTTAATGCGAGGGGGGTCAGACCATATAGTCCACCACGCTGGCCAATTGCGGGTTGAGGGACTTCAAATGTCTTTCGGATGTTGATAATCTTTTCAGATTTAATAAAAAACTACCTAATTTTCAGAATCGGATCAGTAGTTTCAGAGATTACATACAAAATTTCAAATAAAATTGTCGTCTTGTTATTTATAATATATTAGCGACTCACCCTCGCTTCGCTCGGGTTCGTCCCTTGCTTGATACCCCATACAAAGTTTCATCCCCATTTTCACCCCCTTAAGGGATGATTTCCGGGATAAAATGTCTCCATCCTATGTCCTTCCTAGGGTCTCAATCTATCTTCTCACCAAATCTCATCTAAATCGGTTCAGTAGATCCAGAGGTTACCTCCTACAACGTCACAAACTCATAAAATCACAAACTCAGAAACTTTACCTCATTATAATATTAGTTTAGATGTACATACATTAACCAAAAAGTGTATAAGATAACTCTGTTTTTATTTATTCCAGGGATGCGGCTATGGTTAGTCGCGCTGACAATACAGAGCTTACTGGTAATTGTAATTTGCGGCAAAGCGCCCCAAAATCGGCGCTCTTTGATTCAACAAACGGTAAGTCTTAAAGTCGAATCCTTATTTAAAAAAATATTTATACAACTAAGTTTAATTATCTATATCAGAAACACAAGTAGACGTTTATTTTGCTCATAAAATTATAAAGAATATTTCAATAACTTGCAATATTATTTTTTGGACATGTCTGTCTATCTGTCTGGGAACGCGTCACGAGAAAACCACTGAACAGATTTTGATGAAATTGGGTATGATGATAGCTGGTTATCCCAGTCAATATATAGGATACTTTTTATTGCGGGAAATTCTCATCTCTGAGATATCTATACAAAACGTTAAAACGTAATCAGGGACGAACCCGAGCGAAGCGAGTGAATCACTAGTTTATAATAAACATACTTATTCTACTTAAGGACGTTATTTGACAAAGCTTTTATCGTTTTCGAACTACATATATGTAAAATAATACTGAAGATAGGTATAAGTATATATTAAGTCTATGCATATGATGCAAGAATATAATATTGAAAAGCATATCGAGGGTCATAAAATAACAAAGTTATAATTATTTTTTATTATACAAAATATTACCATGTTTTTAATGTCTCTATCAGCGGGTGTAAGTATAGACCGCTTTTATTTTTGTGTGGGAAGTATAGATGACCATTTATAACGATATTCTGTATCTGCACAATGGTTGAATATAAATAATATAAACTTTTATTATTTAACAATATTTTTCTTTGTTTCAGAACCTACCAGTTTCTAAAGGCGGTTGGAGACCAGTAGTCGGCTCAGGTGGACTATTGTACAGCCCACTAGGCACAGCTCCTTTACACGCTCCTTCATACAAAATACCTCTATTAGATTTATATCCGTCTTCTGCTCGACCAGTAACCGCGAGAGATGTTACAAAGTTGACATCAATAGCTCAGTCTTATAAGCCCACGACACTACGCACAGTATCTGTGCCTACCCACGGTCTACCAGTTAACCAACCAATTAACTCCTATTTAAATCCCTTTTCACTACCTAATAATGGAGGGAATCACTATAAATTCGTCCAAAACTATCCAGTTGATAGTGTCTTCCTCAGGAACCAACACAATTCTTACGCCGCTCGTCCAGTCTTGCAAAAGCAACAAACGAAGCAAAAGCAACAATATCATAATAACATATTACAACAATTGACTAACATACAGCCGATTCAATTCGGACAGTATTCTACGGGGAAACCGTTAGACATATTCGGGAAAGCAAACGACGCGTACCCAAGACAGGATGGGAAGCGGCCACAGTCAGCGGAAACTGAAATATTCAAACCGCAAGTGTACAAGCTAGGCGATGCAGACACACCGTCTCAATTTTTGAGTCAATCTGTGAAAACTGCCCAGCAGCAATCTTATACACCACCGAAATACCCCATCAATCAATATGGACACCCGTTCCAAGATACTGTGTTCCCACCAAGTATTTTAGGTATGGCTTTTAAAGTTTAAATTTAAAACATATTACATTTAAAATCGTCTGATTTGATCAGATTTATCATTTAAATATTTTGTATTGTTTCAGGTTCATTTGGATCTTTTGGCATACAATCCGTCAAAGGAAGAGATCCAGGATATCCCGCAACCAAAACGACGTTTTTACCGCCTCAATCTACAAAACAAACTATTTTCAATTCTTTCAATTATTCACCTAACTTTAAGTCCACACCAGCTCTGTTTGCTACATCTACACCTAAATTAACAACTGCTCAAAATTATAACTATTTTTATAGTTCTACTTTAAATGACCTAGGCAATGTACCTACACCACAAACAAAATTAGTATCCCCAGTGAAAATAGACCCAAACGCTGGAACTAAGTTTGGTTTTAAACCCAGTCCCCAGGATCCCTTCGTGAAAAACTTCCAAAATATAGATTATAATAAAATATCTACTTACAGTCCTCCAGTAATACAAACATCATCAGTGGCTGGTCCTTTGTACAATGATTATGGTCTTTTACCACAAAACACTGTGTTCCACAGCTATAAACATCAAAACACCGCTAACATAAAATACGATAAACCTAAACAAAAAGTACCTGATAACTTGGGCTTAACTCAGCAAGTTTCACAGCAATATACGAACGCACCAGGACTGTTTGATTTGGAAAGTAGCTTAAATGCATTATCACAGGCACATCGTCCGTCTTACGCTGTGATAGAAAATACTGATGATGTTACACATCACGCTTCTGCAACTCCTTGGACCGTTACTCCTCAGTCATACGGACAAAACCAAAACACTAATGAACCTGTTACTAGTTCTGAACACGTAGACAATATATTCGAAAAACCTACAACAGTTTTACCAGATATACCTGAAGAATATTCTATTGTAACGGAGAATGAAAATAATAATGGGAACGTACATTATTACGATAGTCAAGTTGATTCTCAAAGCCGACGTCCTCTTGGTGATGATTTCGAACCAATCGGAAAGAATAAATTAAGAGATTACTACTACAAAGTTTCTACTCCAACTTACACTGAACATAAACCTTATAGACGGACCAAAAAACCTAGTGAAGCTCCTAAGCCTGAGACGACAACTTTTTCGTATACCGTTAGAGAAACTACAGAAGTTCCAGTGGAGACACTTCCCACTCTACCACCTAATAGGCATTTTAAACGACCCAGTACACCAGAACCTTTAGAAAAAGATAAAATTAGAAAACGGAATAAGATTCGGAGGCGAAGACCTTCAGCAAATCGCAATAGAGAAGAAACAAGCACACGCAGGGAAGCACCTTCAACTGAAACCCCTACTACTATCGCCGAAGATATCCATACCGTTCGGCCTCGAGTAAGACCAATTAAACTAAGAACGGAACCAACAGTAACTACGCCTAGTGATACTACAGAGTTAACAACAAGCGCTCTACCAACTACATCACCAACTAAACCAACGGTTATAAAGAAAAAATTAGTCTCCCTTCGCAGACCTCTCACGACGCCATCGGACAGATTCGAAACGACTACACAAGTATCGAATGAGAAAGACAATAGCAGAGAGTCTCCTATAATGAAAATATCTTCACGGCCACAACTGTCAAAGGCACCATCCTTAAATTCATATGAATTTAAAAATAGTGAAATTCCTGATTACAGCCACAAACAGGACGAAAAGGATACACCCACAAGCGACGTCTCAGTAAGTATTGGAGACACGCTTAAAACTACTGATACATTGAAAGAATTTTCATTCCACCGAGATGCTCGACCTGTAGAAATAAAAGAAGTAACGACACAGTCAGTTAATCAGAAAACGGATTATGAAGTAACAACTTATGCGCCCCACACTGAAGCGAACACAAGGCCAGCAGGTAAAGTCCAAAGACCTAGACTCAAGAATAAATTCGATAGACCTAAATTCAGTGTTAAAGATTACAGAAATCGTTTGAATTCTACAACAAGTACCACCGAGAAAGTTATCGAAAATACTCCAAAGACAAGGCATCCACAACGAAAGAGTCCCTACACGGAAAGCATTTTCACTGATATCGAAACTACAACTGAAAGAAAGAAGTTCACGCCAAAAGAGCCAAGACATAAATTTAACAGAACAGAAAACAACGAGCAAGAGATCCATTCAAGGCAAAGTTTAAGGCAGAAACAAAATTCAGAAGGCATCGAAGCTAGTACACAGCGAATGTCATCGCGTACACGTAACGGCCAGCGTCGGCCGCGGCCTACGGAGGAGAACTCTGAGACTTCCACTCCAACAGTCCACCATAAACGACCGTTACGAAAAAGAATACAAGATTCAGAAACTGGCGAATCCGTGCAGGACATATCAGTGACAGAAACAAGTGACCACAAAAACGATATGACCGAAAAAACGAAATCTGAGAGCGCAATAATGAAAATAGCTGACAAAAAGCATCACGATCCTATAGAACGGCTATTCGAGCATTCCAAACGAGTATCAGACTTAACCCTCGCAGCGAGTAAGGACTATAACACCCCCGGCATGTTCAAAACCGTGTCATCAAATAGCAGAAGAATACCTAGCTATTTCACAATAGCTACAGACGACCCAATCTTACCGATTGAAGCTTTCTTCCCTCAGCTTAACCAAAAGAAGGAATCGTAAGGTTCCTAAACCAAATCTTTTCGACTGCCAAAGCGTCATGTTTCTAGTTTTATTCAATTTATCGCAATATTAGTGCTAGCATTTACAGTGGTTGTACCCCACCTGCATTTCTAACTGACTGTTGACATTTACTCTATCGGTGCTCATTTTAGTGTTAAGTTTTCATATCTGGTGATATGATATTACTAAAAATTGAATTATATGCACTTGGACTTTTCGTGTATGTAACGTGCGTAGGTTAATATGAAACTAATATAAGTACTATATTTATAAGATGGCATTATTTTCTCTGTTTTACAAAAAGATAAAAAAGTTTTATAAAGTTTTTTAATTATCTATTTTATAAAATTTAATATTTTCCATATTCTAATATATAACATAGATTTGGTATTTATCGATTGTACAAGTTATACCGGACTTAGGTCGTGAATTCGATTCCCATGTAGAGTAAATATCATTCACAATAAAATAAACAGATTAGTGTATTATATAATAAGAAAGACTGACTATAACAAAAAAAGTATATTCAAGAAATATCCATTTTTTTTATTTTGTATTTCGAAGTTTACTGCTAACTTTAGAAATATATTTAACACTAGCATTGCCCGCAGCTCCACCCGCGTTCAGATGACCAAAAACCAAATTCTTAGGTGTTACATATTACACATTACTCTTACATTGTAGTTTTTGTATTTTTTCTCAGAAATGAGACATTTTCCCGCGGCAAAAAGTATCTTATATGTTGACCCGGAGAACCAGCTATCACTATACCCAATTTCATCAAAATCCCTCCAGAGGCTTTTCTGTGATGCGGTAACAGACAGATAGATAGACAGACAGACAGACAAAAATTCTAAAAACTATAGATTCGGCCTATATATCAATAATAATGTCTATTTCAATAAGATTTTCCAAAAAATATTTAATGTACAGATTCGGCTTAGATACAATATTATTATATGTATATGTGCATATTTTCAAGTGCATGTAGTCCGATATTTAATCATTAGTATTAATTACAAGCGCGTGGCTGTTGTATGTTGTCTTTGTTTGTACGAGATATCAAGTGTCTGTACGAGTACGAGTGCATGTTTCTTAAATATTTATATGAAACTATAGTATTAGAAATGTAAATAAATTATTTTCTTAAAAGTGTTTTAATGTTTTATTTAACATATAAAAAGAGATTTGATAACATTCTATTTTAATGCACAATTTAATTTATCCAGCGTTGGCCTCGTCCGCTTGCATTTTCGCCATTTTTTGCATACATTTTACTGCTGCTTGGTGAATTGTTCTATCTAATGTATCTGTAAAATAAAAGAGAAATAAATAATGTAAAGTAAATTTAAAATAAGTGAAAATTTATTTTGTTCATTAATAATAAAAAAACATTAAATCTATTTTTATTCAATACTAGCGACTCACCCCTCGGTTCGTTTCTAGCTTGCTTCCCAATACAAACTTTCATCCCCATTTTCAGTCCCTTAACAAATGATTTTCTGGGTAAAAAGTATCCTTTGTCCTTGCCAGAGTCTCAAACTATCATCTTACCAAATTTCATCTAAATCGGTTCAGTAGATCCAGAGATTACCCCCCAAAACGTCACAAACTCACAAACTCTACTTTTTTTATAATATTAGTATAGACTGATGCTGATGATGATGATGATGATGTTCTCCTAGCCGATTCCGGCCACGGCGGCCAATCTCATTGAGACTAGCCAACTGCGCAGGAGATATTATAGTGCAGCGCGTGTACGCGCAGACACAACGTGCACTCTGTATTCCTGTCACTCTCATACTCCGGTGGGACGACACTCGCGGTGAGAGTGTCGTCGCAGGACCGACGGCTTTACGTGCTCTCCGAGGCACGGGGGTGAAACACCGCTAACTTCACAACTCCGGGCTGTTACTGAGGCTTACTATACAGAAATAATAACTAAGTTTGGCCCGACCCGCGACTCGAACCCAGGACCTCTGGATGTGCAGCGATACATGCTAGCTACTACACTACTAAGGCAGTTAAAAGCGTGACGAAGTAACGAAAATACATACACATATACAAACTTTCGCATTTGTAATAGTAGTTCGATGTAAATTGAAAATATACATACAAATCTTGTGTTGTCCTTTAACTGGGAAGCGCAGTCTCAAACTGACGGGGTTGGAGCAAATGAACACGTAGGGACTGTCACTCTCTCCCTCCGGGTAACTGAAAGTTTATTATTTTTTCAATTTTTGAAGTTATACTTCTTTTCGCGCGTTTGGACAAATATATGAGAGTAAAATTTTTACGATGCGCGCGCACACCGAGTCAAAAAGCGACATGATGAAGTTAACTGCATTCCTTTTACAAACAGAGAGTTGTGACATACGGGATGAAATCTTTAGCTATTTTTGTACTGTTACGCCAAAGAAGTATAACTTCTTACGTGCGTACATAAGTACCTAAACGCACACGTTTTTTTTTCACAAATCCACCGTTAAGATTAAAATAATTATTTTTAGTTACAAGTTATGTGTACACAACAAACTGGATTTATATAATAATATTTTATTTAATAAACTAAATACTAAATAACTTACATCTTAGCATATTCCTCTTGCGGCAAGCAGTCGTCCACATTCACGCAGCCGAGAAGACACCCCGTTGGATAGAAAGACGGGAACTTGAATTGTTTCTCTGTAAAAAAAAGCAAAATAAATTTCCTATCCTTGTTAAATCAAAACAAACATAGTTTCTTCAGTTCATTTTGAATCAAAATATGTAATATTATGAATTACATTTTTTTTTAGTTGTACTTATAAAATACCTACTAATAATCATCATAATATTATTATTATTTTCTCTTTTTTTATGTATTTATTATTTTTGTTGCTATTTAAATAATTCAAGAGTATCATTTGGAGAAAGAAAAGGCAAGAGTAATTAATTAATAAGAATAATTAAAGTTCAGTATAAGCGCTATTAAAATTTTGGATTGTTTCATTAAAATCTACACTGCAAAGAGGTAAAGTAAGTTTGTATGTGGGGAGTAATCTCTGGAACTACTGATCTGATACTGAAAATTGTTTCACTAATAGAAAGTTACATTAAAGCAGAGAGATAAGGGCTATTTTTTAATCCAATAAAAATATGTTTACCATCAGAAATCACACTACATACTTTAATTCAAATGAGTCAAATTATTGTTAGGTAATTTGGGACGAACAAGTGAGGTGAAGATAAGTCCCTAGTCTCTAATAACATCTATAATTAGATAAACAATGTCAATTAATTATATGTAATGCACTGGATAGTCAATTTATGAAGCAACCCTCTCGGTTACCTCTTTTGTTTTCGCTTGTCATGGTAGCCTTTAAGTAGAACAGCCTTTACCAACAGTAAAATTTAGACATTTATTTTTTTACGATTTAAGTGTATGTTCTGTTGGCTACCCTAAATAAATAAACAAATAAACAATATAGCTGGTATATACTTGTACCTGGATATAAGAGCCTGTACTGGTTTTCCAAAGCGCGCACGACGGTCTGGTCCGGCGGCTTCACCGTGGCCGCCACCCACAGCCGCCCGCGGTGGCCCGTGTACCACGTGCGACCCTCGTGCCTTAACATTTAAATTATTATTGATTAAATTTAAAGATCTAAAATACACAATTTTTAGCGTTTTAAAAAGTGTCCTCAAAAGAATGTGCAATGCGAAATTGAATTGCGCTTTTTTCATATCTCTTTTGTTCATTACTTTTCGGATGACAAAATTAAAACGCACGTTGTTTGTGCATAAGTTCGAGTTTTTGTTTTCTATAATTAGAACTTTCAATTTTAAAATTTTATTCTTTGGTTTAAATTAACGATGTCGATGCCACTTTTTAAAGAAATATTTGTTAGGAAATTCAAATTTAAAATATTTTATTCAGCATTAAATTATTACAATTTTTTACTGAACGTCATGAGTCTACTACCAGTTCGGAAAGAAGAAGCCTCAGACCTGAGAAGAACTGGCGAAGAAGAAATGTGTATCTATACTTTTATTTATCAATGATTAAAAGTCATTAAATATACATTGACATGCCATTTGTTTTACTAAAATTATTGATAACCTAAGTTTACACAACATAGAAGTTATCTGTAACAATCAATCGGAATTTCTAGTAATTGACTAAGTTAAGAACTTTTGTAAAATGCTTATTTAAAAAAACAATGACAATACTAATTTGTTTTATAGCTATAGCTCGAGCTTTAAAATGATACTATAGTGTACAAAATGGCGGTCTTGTTAGGTATTATTACCGACTAACATACTTACATCTTAATGCCCTCTACTAGCAAAGAAGCCCAAGGCTGATGCATGGAGAGACATTTGCCGGAGTCACTCATCTCCAGCAGTTCCAAGTCTTGGATGCGAGAGGATTGGGCCCAGTTGGACTTTGGAACCACTTTAGTTCGCCTCTCAACTGATTGGTCGAACTAGAAAAAATTATGTTAAATATTTATTTTTTGCACAATTGACAAAATTGACAATTAAAAAAAGGATAAAACCAAATTTTTATTTTTCCTTTAAATCCGTTCTGTCTACCACAGCCTATTATGTCATTAAAAAAATATAAAAGAAACGAAAGAGATTGGTTACGATATACATACGAATATGGATACAAATATATTTTTTGTGATTTAATGCACCTATATTACGTAATTTTAAAAGGTATCAAAGAATGTAATACGGAATAATAATAGTAATTTGTACGGAAAGTCGCCATTTTTGAAGTTAGAAATTAGTGTTTAAGCACAGTATAAAAATCTATATTAAGCGATCGTCCATGGAATTTAATGGAAATTCTATAAAATGCAAGAGTTATAGAAAAATACCAATTTTCATCGAGAACGGCTACAAGTTAAAGGACTATAGCTCAATCTCGTGGCAAATTACAGTTATTCCCATCGACTCTAAAGCCGTCTTGACCATAGATGCTGTTATTTATATATATTTTTTAAACTAAATTTTAGTTTTTTGGAGCGGGATATATTTTTTTTCTAACTATGATATAACGATGTAATTTATTGTATAAAAAAAAATACGCTATATTCCCTATCGCTTTGTGTAGACGTCTTTGGAAGTATGAATTAGTAGGCTATGGTTTTAGTTACTGTTTATATTAGCGATGGGAAATATCCTGAGGGTCATTGTTGGTATTAGATAAAATATCTGGGCGACCTTCGTAAAATCGGTTTTTTTTCGAAAAAAATGAAAAAAATATTTTTTTTTTCAGAAAACACCCCTATATAGATAAATTTAACAAGCAAAACCTTATCTTAATACAAAATTTTATGCAAATTATTTGAGCCGTTACCGAGATACACGATATAAAATATATAATACAAGAATTGCTCAATAACCGACTTCCAAAAAGGAGGATGTCCTCAATTCGCCGGAATCTTTTTTTTTAAATATTATTATAAGATATTTATTGGTACAAGAAAGATAAAGTACCATTAATAAAGGAGCATTAACCCCAGGTGCGACGTCGCGGTCTGCAGACGTATCGAGCAGTAGATCAGATTGGAGGATTTGACTGCTTGATGAAGTGCTACTCGTGATTTGTCTTATATGATCTTCATCTACTTCGTGTTCTATTGTTGTATCTTCTACTATTTGACGACCTTAAATTAAAAAATTACATTAGTATGATGGGAATTTTAAAATGATTGATAATTTATTATAAATAATAATCTATCCCATGAAAACCGTACATTTTTCCAAGATAAAACATAACCTATGTGCTATTTCAGACTATAATCAATCTCTCTGTCCAACCAGATTTCTACAGTCCTTCTGGCGTGATTGATTAACAACCACCCATCCATCCAAACTTTCGCATTTATAATATTAATAGGATAATGGGATATTATAAAATGATCACTCACTTTACTTTTAATGCAACTTTGCAACATTAATATTAAACTATTATATTCTAATGTACATAATTTTTTTATCAATATAATAATCTACATTTCTGTCAAAAAATTGAAGTGTAAAATGGAGATCAAAAACCTAGTCCTTGCTAATATTGTATACTTACTAAATTACTATCACTTTTAACTGTTTCTCTTTATACTAAATTCCATCCTAATTTGTCAATTCCAGTAACAAAAATACATACACACTGACATAAAGAAACTATCCCATTTATAATACTAATATTACATAAATACTCACCAGCAAAGTCAAATGTCATCTTCTTATTAAGCCTGGAAGCATGTTTCTTATCATGCAGTGTTTGCTGGTACTTCTGCAATTTCTCCTTCTCGGTGGAGTTGAGCCACACACTGTTTGCACTGAAGTAGTCACTATCGTCATCTGTTACTTTGGTTCTTTTTTCACTGAAGAAGAAAAGAAAATATTGTTATTGTTTTATCAAAGAAATAATGCTTAATAAAAAATATTATAATTACTTTTTTTTTAAGTACAATAAAAAATATTATAATTATTATTTTAAATTAAAAATACTTAAATATGCCTTAAACTATAAAATATGAATTAAATTCATAAAAGCAGAATGCATATTCTTGATTTAACTCATGTACATATTTCATTTAATGTCTATTTACCTTGTACGATCATATTCAAGCAATCTGTTTCTATGAGAAAGTGCCGCTTCCCAACCTTTTGGTCGACTTTTTTCCATGAGTGACTCCACAAGTTTGGCACTTGATTTAGTTTTTGCATTTATCTCCCTTTGCTCATCTGGTGTACACACCTATTCAAAGAAATATTTTATAAATATCATTTTTGTTTTTCTCAAAAAAATAAATTTTTATATAACAATATTAAATTTAGAGGATGAACTCAATGAATGAACCTATCATAGTGCAATAGAATATAGTAGACTACAATATATATTATGAAATATATGTTGGTAACTAGTTAAAATTATTCAGAGATGACAATATGATAATATAGGCAAATTTTTGGTGCATGTTGCACTATAAAAAGTAGTTAAGCAGTTTTATTAAGCTGATATTCAAGTATCATTGGTAATAATTAAAAGTAAAAACTAAGATAAAATATAAGTCACATATTCATACCAGATTTCCACAAAACAAACAAGGTCCCGATCCTTCTTGCTTGCAAACAATTCTACCACATTGAAGGCAGTTATTAATTAGTTCATGTTTCGAAGCCTGACAGTCACAGTGATGTCTTCCTGTTTTTAAATATTATCATATCATATTTGATTAAGCTCACATTAAATCAATAGTTAAAATGAACAGTAAAAAGGATGTTTGAGGAAGTGAAATTGAAAATTAAAATTGACAAGAGGTGATTCTAGATAAACAATGTTCAATGTTCTTTGTTCTGTGGGTTATAGGCATGCTATTTGGCCACAATTTACTTTGCCAATGTCGTGTAGAATGGAGAAGATAAAATAAATATGATTTTTTTGAAAGTTACCTTTTAAAGTAATGACTTGAGCATTTTTGCCCTCTTGAGAATATAAGTTAACATATTTAGTTTTCTTTTTAGATTTAAGCTCATTTTCAAGAGGTTGATTCTGTACTGGCTTCTCTGCACTCACAAAGTCTTGCTGTTGTTTATTTTTCGATATTTTTTTCTTTTGTTGTTTGGTTTGCGGTCCTGCTGTAATAAAATAAATAAATTTTATATTAAAAATATTTTTTTAACATACAAAATTAAGAAATACATATATAAACTGACCTTTGTTAGGAAATTTCTTCTTGGTCAGTTCAAAGTAGAAATTTTTATGCTGCGAGTTATTGAAATCAAGTAAAGTTTTAAGGTAATCATTTAATTCCTCCTCATTTTGTATGGACATTATATACCTAAAAAATACATTAAATAGTATTAAACAACATAAACTATAACAATATGAACTGTATATTATAGATATTTACTTTATGAGATCCTCAGGAACTTCAAAATCTAATATTTTCGATAGACCTTCACTGATCCATTGATCCATTTTTTAATTTCACAATTATGTTTTAACTATATGAAAAACCACAAAACTTTAAGATAGTCGATAGTTGATACGGTTTGACAAAGCCAATGACTTAAGAGTTAAGACCCCAGTATATATCTATACTCTTTGGTTAAGACTCGAGAATGACATATTATTGACACAAGACTGGGTCAGCTGAATTTGACAGAAAAGTTTTTTAATTTTGTTATTGAATTAAATATACGTTTATTATGCCACATTAAAAGAATATTAAAGTATGATTTATGATAAAATATAGTGTTTAAGTTAGTAAATCTCTTTATTGCCATCACACACAGACTATGCTGCACAATCACATGTACTATAAGGCTAACAGGCTAAGCTACTTTATATGTTATTTTTTATTGGTCTGAGATCCGAATTCTTATTTTTCCTGCTTAGTAGATTTGAATAAAATAAAATATGACAAGATGGAGCAGCACTTTTCTCTATCATACTTCAGTAGTTAAGGCTAATGATAATAATATGGATGGATAATACTTTAGCCTACTTCTGTTTGTCTCTTTTCGAATAAAGACAAATTTAAAGAATATCTTCTAAATACAAACATTGTGAATTATCTATATATATAAAATCAATTGCTATTCGTTAGTCTCGCTAAAACTCAAAAACGGCTGGACCAATTTGAATAGTTCTTTGTTTTGTGGACGGTGTGTCAGGGATGGTTTAAGTATAATTTTTTTTTTGAAAAACCCACAAGACCAGCTGGAAAATCGAAAAGTTCAGAATTGTTTCTTTTATATGGGAATCACTAACCGCTGAAACCATGAACGAATTAACCACTGGACTAGACATAAAAGCGGACGTACCTTTATCGGTCTTCTCAGTAACCAGGAGATTTTAGGCTTGGTCGTTTGTTTTTTGCGTCAGTCTCAAGCACTTATTTGTCAACAAAACATCTCCCAAAAATGACTAAATGTTCTGTTAAATGATGTAAAAACTATAACGGCGGAAGCAGCATTATTTCTTTTCACTTGTAAATACATTATTTTATTACATTTATTGTTATTTATCACACAATTTAATTAAATGTAAAATAAAATGTCATATTATCCAACTATGTTAAATATAGTCGATATTTCTATGTATTGTTGACATCTGACAACCATCATAAAATCTCTGGATTATACCATTCAGAACAAATGACTAAACTGTCCAGTGAGTCCATTTGACATCGACTAGTGCTTGACAATGTCGAAAAATATATCGATATTTGACGAAATTACTAAACGAATTGTGTTATTTGTACAGTACAATAACATAAAATACTTTTACCACAGTATCCTACAATCTGATGACAATAAATTTATAAAAATATTTTCTAAATCAAATAAAAATATAAATGCAAAAATTATAATTAGTATATGTACTTAATTTTTTATTTTATTTTATTCCACATTTATATACTTTGGAATATTATTCCATTGTAATAATAATAAAGATCATTTCAATTCAACACATAAATTAGACAAAATCAAACAATAATGTTTTAGCACTAAGCTTCTGGGTTGGCGATTTGTAATAAATCACTTTACCACTTGCACTAGTTATTTTACTTTCACGATCCAACACTCACTTTAATTTGCAATCTCTTTTTCTTTTTCCCAATTTCACAAATGTTTATTAAGAACTGAGCAATAGTAGGACAGTGTCACATTTTTATAACTACCCGAGACAATCAATTGCCAATTAAAATAGTTCAATAACAGAATCAACAAAATCACTTTATTTAATTAAATTAGATTAATATTTTTTTTAATCTTTACAAAATAATATTTATTATATATTAATGGAATATATACCCGACATTCATTTGTTCATTAACATTATTACAGGCCAGCAGAATGTTGCCATCAATGCCATCGTATTTATATAAATCAAATTAAAAAGTTATTATTATTTGGCACATTATTATTGCCTCTTTAATTCATTTATTTTAATTTATTAACATTAAAAGAAGAAGAATAAATTAAAAGATGTAAAATATGATGACTATGCTAACCAATGTCTAAAATGTCATTCATTGGTTCATCGATATATGTATTTTATCGATTACGTTCAAGCACTAGAAATATTGTATTGTGTATCAGTGTTTATAATAATGTAATAAAATCTTTGTGTGCGTTATGCGTCACTTGGTTGAACTAGTTTTCATACATTTGTATTTTATGTCAGGTCCAGTCTCTAATTCGTTCATGGCTGAAACCATGAACGAATTAACCACTGGACTAGACATAAAAGCGGACGTACCTTTATCGGTCTTCTCAGTAACCAGGAGATTTTAGGCTTGGTCGTTTGTTTTTTGCGTCAGTCTCAAGCACTTATTTGTCAACAAAACATCTCCCAAAAATGACTAAATGTTCTGTTAAATGATGTAAAAACTATAACGGCGGAAGCAGCATTATTTCTTTTCACTTGTAAATACATTATTTTATTACATTTATTGTTATTTATCACACAATTTAATTAAATGTAAAATAAAATGTCATATTATCCAACTATGTTAAATATAGTCGATATTTCTATGTATTGTTGACATCTGACAACCATCATAAAATCTCTGGATTATACCATTCAGAACAAATGACTAAACTGTCCAGTGAGTCCATTTGACATCGACTAGTGCTTGACAATGTCGAAAAATATATCGATATTTGACGAAATTACTAAACGAATTGTGTTATTTGTACAGTACAATAACATAAAATACTTTTACCACAGTATCCTACAATCTGATGACAATAAATTTATAAAAATATTTTCTAAATCAAATAAAAATATAAATGCAAAAATTATAATTAGTATATGTACTTAATTTTTTATTTTATTTTATTCCACATTTATATACTTTGGAATATTATTCCATTGTAATAATAATAAAGATCATTTCAATTCAACACATAAATTAGACAAAATCAAACAATAATGTTTTAGCACTAAGCTTCTGGGTTGGCGATTTGTAATAAATCACTTTACCACTTGCACTAGTTATTTTACTTTCACGATCCAACACTCACTTTAATTTGCAATCTCTTTTTCTTTTTCCCAATTTCACAAATGTTTATTAAGAACTGAGCAATAGTAGGACAGTGTCACATTTTTATAACTACCCGAGACAATCAATTGCCAATTAAAATAGTTCAATAACAGAATCAACAAAATCACTTTATTTAATTAAATTAGATTAATATTTTTTTTAATCTTTACAAAATAATATTTATTATATATTAATGGAATATATACCCGACATTCATTTGTTCATTAACATTATTACAGGCCAGCAGAATGTTGCCATCAATGCCATCGTATTTATATAAATCAAATTAAAAAGTTATTATTATTTGGCACATTATTATTGCCTCTTTAATTCATTTATTTTAATTTATTAACATTAAAAGAAGAAGAATAAATTAAAAGATGTAAAATATGATGACTATGCTAACCAATGTCTAAAATGTCATTCATTGGTTCATCGATATATGTATTTTATCGATTACGTTCAAGCACTAGAAATATTGTATTGTGTATCAGTGTTTATAATAATGTAATAAAATCTTTGTGTGCGTTATGCGTCACTTGGTTGAACTAGTTTTCATACATTTGTATTTTATGTCAGGTCCAGTCTCTAATTCGTTCATGGCTGAAACGTACCTAGGAACGACGGTGAGTCGCTAGTATCCGTATAATAATAACATAGGAAAAAAAACAATATAATAAACTTAAAATCATTTATTAATTTCATTTTCAATAAGTATTTGTAATAAATACAATATTCGTCCCTTAACATCTTGCATAGACTTATGCAAACTATCTGCGATCATGCTTATTATATTTTTCTCTTCAATAATTTCAAGTAATGTTTTATCTTTGATTTTTGCTGAAGTAAGGTAATGCTTTAGAACTTCTAAAATAAGTTTATCCTCATCCCGATGCCACTCCAGAGATTCTTCTTTAATACATTCGTCTTCAGACATAATGAGAGCTGACATGTCTGAATCACCCTGTCCTTGGACTTTGGTTTCAGTAATTGTAATTTCTGATTCATCTCCTTGTTCCTGTATTTAATTCAAATTTTAGTGTAATAAAAATTTGATATTGTGTAGTATAGTGATACATATTATGTATATGTTGGGTCATTACTACACAACACCTAATTCCAAGGTAAACTACAAGGTTTGTGTTATGGATACCAGATAGTTGATATACTATACATATAATATAACTTTAAATATATACATATATTATAAATATAAACACCCATGACTGTAGTACAAACATTCATGTTTATCACACAAATTATTGCCCCCAGCGGGACTCGAACCCACGACCGCTGGCACAGCAAGTATGATCACTACAAACTGAGCCAAACATGTCGAATAATTAATTTATTATTTTAAACTAGCGACTCACCCTCGCTTCGCTCGGGTTCGTCCCTATTTTGATTCCCCATACAAAATTTCATCCCCATTTTCACTTCTTAAGACGGATAAAAACTATCCTATGTCCTTCCCAGGGTCTCAAACGATCTTCTTACCAAATTCCATCTAAATCGGTTGAGTAGATAATAGATACAGATATTACCGCATACAACGTCACAAATTCACAAACTTTACCTCTTTATAACATTAGTATAGATTTAAAAAGAGAAATTTATTTAGACCACCTGTGCAAACAATAATTGTATTTTAATCACTGTACTTATTTTTAAATGCAATAAAGAATAATATATAAATCACAATTAAAACCAATAAATAATATAAAAAATAAAATTTTAACAAAAATAAATTTGATGCATAAAATAAAACTATTAAATAGCTTCATTCAAAGAACTATACATACATCCTTTATCATAAAGACTTGACGGGCAGGTGAAGAGTTGGCGGGCGACGGCGGCGCGTCGCTTTCTTCTCCTTCTTCTTCCTCTTTTTTTCCTTCATCTTCCTCCTCCTCTTCCTCATCCTCCTCTTCTTTTTCTCCTTCATTATTTTTTTGTTCCTCATCATCGCTAAAACAGAAAGAAAATATTTAATAAAATACTTATGACATCTTATTCTGTTACTTATTGTAATAAGATAACTTATTAAGCTATTTTAAATTAATGTATGAGAAATCTCAAAACTTCAAAATCTGTGTCTTAATAATAAGTATATTTCATTTATTTCTTATTAAAATTCTTTTCCAAAAATTACTCTATCATTTATTAAAACTATTACAAATACGTCACCGCACTATACAAAAACCAACAGATAAATATTTAATAATGTTTCTTTATTCTAAAGGTGAATATTTTAGTTTTAAATGATAATATTTACTTTATACAAAGAGAACAAACCTGGATGAATTGTCCGCTTCATAATTTATAGTGGCGTTAGTATCATCGCATGTTCTCATTGTGTCGTCTTGATCCTCTATGTTCTCCTTGAAACTTTTATCTGGGACTCTGGTAAATCTATACATATAATAAAATTGTTACTAAGCCGAATCTGTACATGAAATATTTTTTGGAAAATCTTATTGAAATAATCATTATTATCGATACAGAGGCCGAATCTATAGTTTTTAGAATATTTGTCTGTCTTGGTCATCAGGAGAAAACCTGGACAGATTTTGATGAAATTCGGTATGATGATAGCTGGTTATACGGGTCGACATATAGGATACTTTTTACTGCGGGAAAATATCTCATCTCTGAGAAATCCATACTAAACGTTAAAACGTCAGTAGAGGCGAAGCAGAGCGGAGCGAGGGTGAGTCTCTAGTTATTAATAATAACCGTGTTTATTACTTTAACCGTAACTATATACTGCCACTGCTATGTATGTAGGGTAATATAAAGAAAAAAATTAAACTCACTGTCTCCGTCGATGTGGGAACAATGAAAATATATACTTCATCAACTCGGGAAACTCCTGAGTACATTCTAACAGCTTATAACAAATGTCACATGGTTTTAATGAATTATCTAAAATTACTTCTTTTATTTTTTCCAATATCCTATACTTCTTTCTGTTATCAGGTACTTTTTCCTGCAAATCCATATATTAAAAAACAATTAATCATCACACATACAATATGTTATTTCTATATAAAATAAAATTCGACTTTGATTATTTGCTTACTAGTGGCTCACCCTCGCTTCGCTTGGATTCGTCCCTAGGTACGTTTTAACGGTTAGTATGGAATAGATAGACTATATATTATATAAACAACTATATATATAAACCTATAACCTTTCTCAATAAACGGGCTATCTAATGCAAAAAGAATTTTTCAAATCGGATCAGGCAAGGCAAGTTGCTAGTTAGTCCTTAAATTACAATTGTCAATATAATTATAATAAATAAATAATAAATTCAACCAATGTTGTCATATTCTTCTATGAATTCCACATTTAATTAAAACAAATTTACATAAATGTCAATTATCTTGTTTATAGCTTCTAAGCACAGAACCAAAATTCATTAAATAAAAAACACAAAATAAATTAAATCGAAATCTTAGATACCTCAATCTTCTCTATTAAATCCTCGACACAATTCCATATGAAATAATCTTTGAATACGTCCATCTTGTCCGCTTGTTCCGCTGTCAAGAAACCAAGGAATTCCTTGTATATATCCACTAACTCCACATCGAATATTTTGGACATTTTTTTGTATAATTCCAATACTTCGTCATTATAAATATCGAACTTCATAAATGTTGTGTGTAGAGACCTCTTTATTTGATTGTTTCGAGCTATGTTGCATCGCTCTATTAGTTTGATTTGGAATTTCATTGCTGTTTCTGTAAATAAAATAATTAAATTAATTCTGTAGTCCAATCGCAAATTAAATAATCATTCTAAAAAATTATATAGACTGTGTCCTCTAAAATGTTACTTTAGAAAATAGTAGAGTGATTTACTATTTATCCTACTATTCTCGATGTTGCCATACAGATATTTAACTTATGTTAAAGAATAAGAAAAGTTTGGCCAAGTCAAATCGATAGCCAAGTAATTCTATTTATTAAAGAAATAAAGATTTCTAATATTGATACGGTACTATAAAATGTTGCTATTTAAAGATTTATTTCACAATTTATAACAAAGTTCTGATAGATGCTTCCATATATAGGTATTAAATAAATTAACCGAATTGGTTTTACATTACATCTGAAAACTTTTTGCGGTAGAAGAACTGCTTTGCGAGACTTGTATTTTTTTACATATTATGTTTTTCATGGGATTGGGATTTATATTATTCCTTAGTCTGAGATAAAATGTTATATGTAATTGATATTATTTCTTATTTAAATATAATTTGCATCTATATTGAATAACCTCTGAAACCATTTTCTTATGTATTTATTTAATTTTAAGAAATAATGAATTTTCACCCAGAAATATCACAGAGTGTCATTAGCTCTTTATAAAACTAACTTATATTTTAGTACTGTTAACATTATTTATATGATTTTGAAAATCTTGTATGTTAAAAAGCTAAATACGAATATTTTTTACATACTAAAATTTCTATTAAATCGATTTTACACAAACTCAAAAGACAGATTAACAGCAAAGATAAATACTATTTTAGGCGAAAAACAAAAAATAATTACCAATATCCTTTGAACTACAACCAGCCTCTTCGTTTCCATTCACGCGCTTTGTATATACCATATATTCTTCTATTTTATGTGATAGGCCATCGTTAACAACATTATAATGCTTTTTAAAGTTATTTATTAATATTTTCAATTTATTTGATATATTTGGATACTGTCTATTAATACAATCACATGTAACATCTCGTTTTTTTACACCAAAATAATCTGTAATAAGGGTCGGTCTCTTCACAAATTTCCTTAACAGACGACAACATTTACAGTGAACGGAATCGATTTTCCACAAGTTCGTATTCGATTCAATACGATTATTCGAATTGATATTTCCGTTATCGATATTTGTGTTAACAGGAGCTGGAGTACATATAGGAGTCGGTGTGCTATTAACAGTGTTCGTATTTATTACTAATAAAGGTACCAAGTGAGTACCTGAGCTGGTATTAACAAGTCTGTATATATTTGATGCAACTATCATATTATCGCGTGTGGTCGCCTGAATTTGCACATCGACCCTATCGACTAGATTGGGTTTTTGTATTTTTGGTAGTATATTCGATCGATTGCATGTTATTTCCTTTGTAAAATCTATTGGCAATGGCGATTTCTCTTTGTTGCAGATATGTTTACCGATCTCTACATCTATACCAGCGGGCGCTGCAGTTGCTTTGGGTCTGCGATATAAATGATTCTGAAAATATATAAATACTAATGAAGTAAATATTTCTTTTGATCTTCCTCTTGATCTTGGTTTTTCGCTTATAAATTAAGTATTTAGGTTAAATAAAAAAAAAACAAATAATTAAAAAAGTGTAACGTCCTTTGTTTTTATTGGCTGGAAAATATATGTATGTATGAAAGAAAATGAAAAAAAAGGGTGAAAAGTGTATGTAATTCAAAAAATAAATAGTCTATAACCACCTACAGACAATCACGCGTAGAATGGTCAAAGTCCCTTAACGATATATGTTCATTGTTCAGTAGTTTTTATGTGATTTTTTTCTTCTTAAAAATGTACTATATAAATTGGACATAGTTAAGCAAAATAGATCCGACCGAAAAACTTACTATTGAGCAAATAGTATTTTTAGTAAAATTGGTATATCATATAAAAATTGGTATATGGTTTTTTTTAAATTCCTCTTAAATATTGGGTATTTTATGTACTTTCTGTACATAAGTTGATAATATATATGTAGGTGCCATTTATGACAGTAATTCAAAAAACGGTTTTCGTGTGCTGGATCCATTTTGCAACACTCCATCCAATTATAAATACTAAAGGCACAGTAAAACATACTCACTCTAAACCTCTTACTGCTTTTCGCAAGGTACTTGATCCACAGGTGAGGCATCTCGGACTCGGGCTGTTCGTACAGTGTCAGTTTGGGGTTGAAAGGTAACAGCTTGTGTTTCACTGGATCTATCTCGTTCTTCTTGAAGTATCTCTGCAAATTAAAATACGATTGTTAGTCTTTTAAGTATGTACAAAAGTTAAATTCAATGAGCAATTTTTTATATACATGCATTTCGTGTATCTCAGAAACGGCTCTAACGATTTGGATCAATATTCTTATTTAGATAAGGTTTTCCTTTTTAAGTTCATTAATTTATAATGTTTTTTCTGATTAGTCTTGAAGAGTATATAGTATTAGAGCGCAGTGTTCGTTTGTAGAATGTATTGCGCTATGATGTATAGTGTTAGGATGTAGTGTGAGCTTGTACCGCAATGGGTCCGTCGGCGTCCTGGTGGCGCGCGGCCTGCACGTGCGAGAGCAGCGCGCGCAGCGACACGCCGGGCAGCGAGTAGCGGCAGGCGAGGCGCGCGGCCGCCGTGAGGCCGGCGCGGCGGCGCGCGTGCCGCGGCAGCCGGTACGCGCCCGGGTTCTCCTTTATATACTGCCAGAACTGGTCCAAGCCGAGGACTATTAGCCTGGAATCATTATGTCTAGTGGTGATAATATATACAAATACTAGCGACTCACCCTTGCTCGGATCATTTCCGGTATAAAAAGTATCCTATGTCCTTCCCAGGGTCTCAAACTATCTTCTTATCAAATTTCATCTAAACTTGTTCAGTAGATACAGAGATTACCCCTACGACATCACAATTCAAACTCACAAACTTTACCTCTTTATAATATTAGTATAGATTACAAATAAACACATATAAGTGTCTGTTTGTAATGTCATAAAAACATCTGTTCACTAAATGCATATCAATATATAATATACAGTACTTATAGGATTTTTTTAATTTTATATCTGTTTGTTCAGACTAAAATCCGAATCCGTCGGACCGATTTTAACTCCTAAAAAGGTAAAAATGGATTAAAAGTGAGTATGACCTATTACTTTTAAAATTACAGTAAACAAATATTTAGAAATAACCCCTCTGATTAAAAATGACAATTATTACAATACAAAGTTTTATCCAGTCATTATAAATGCGGATTGATGGACTATATACATATGTGTTTCGAAAACTAGTTCGATTCTCTCAGACATGCTAATTTTCTCACGATGTTTTCCTTGTCACGATGTTTTCATTGACTTATTAAGAAATTAATACCCACAATTTAAATATCAAAGATACTCAAATCCGCAATTTAAACCAACCTCATTTAACTTTCCAACCAAATACCTTATCATTGGACTACCGTCTACCACATTTAATAAAAAGCTTACAATATTTACCAAAACACATGAACAATATACTTACTGATCCTCAGAGTTCAAATAGCTGGACCGTTTATGAGCAAAATCAGCTCTATACGGCATCGGAGGAAGGAGATACGGGTAGAGAAACACTGGACTGTTGGCCACAACTTTCTTGAACATTTCATGGAAATCACCCATGTACATAGAATTTTGAGCTGTGCGACGACGGCTGGGGAAAATATAAACTATTATTTTTCTGAAGAATGTATATAGTGCTGAAACGAGTCAAGAAACAAAAACGAATCGAATCAAGAAAAAAACGAAGAGAAGGCTCAGTCTAGAAAGCAGCGGCCTTGAATTGAGTAGTTTGGTGGTTTTCTGCGAGGTTCAAACCACCTAATACGACATACAAAACTATTGGAGAGAGAGCTTGCTATATTAGACCGTTTAATTCTTCATAAAATAAAGTAAATAGGAATTAGTCGTTAATTTTCAATTTTTGTGAAGAAAATATGGATAACAAAAATAAAATATTTATAATTTACATATTCTCTTCCCCTTGAAAGAGAGCATAATATGTATTAGTTTATCTTTTTTTTATTTTATTAATATTCATTGTATTTTAAAACATTACATATTTATCTAAAAGTATTATTGATTGGCTTTATGTTTAGTTCTATGACACTCTCCTTATAATTCCTTAATCTAAGCTTTAATGTCACTGTAACGGTTGTGCCGCAGGCACATCCTAACATTTATGAGAAAAAGCTACAATTTGCCTAATAATCAGTCTCCTTTCAGTAAATAGCTTATAAACTAAATTTAACTTGAATACATCTGAACGCGGGCGGAGCCGCGGGCAATGCTAGTTTTAAATAAAACTATCTTTTTGGATGTTTTCGCGGTTTCATTTTAATTTTTAGTTCCAGACGTTTTGAACGCTTTACAGCAATCGTAGTCACGGGAGAATTTCTCGCATAGAATAAAACAGATAAATTTTATTTAATATGCGACATATTAAAAAAAATATAGATTTAATTTGAAAAAAATGATAGTTTTAAGTATTTTTATCGGTTTAATTATGCATTAACCCGGGCGTGGTAGAATGCTTCTTTATAGGATTTTTATTGTACAGAACAAAAGTCCTATTTGCAATGTAAACAATGCCTTTTCCCGTCTCTATTTGGCGGAAGCTTCGTCTAACAATGGCAGTCAATAGTCGAACATATTATTATAAAATAACAAAACTTACTATTTCTCCACTTCTTTGGTGAGAAATCTGAAAATAATGAACATCTTGATTAGTATAATTCAAAAATATAGTTATAAAATATGTTATAGTATTATTGTTATTGTATTATGTTATACATATATATATATAATATTTAAACTCAAACTAAAGTTGTAGTTGTAGCAAGCTACTTGTGTCAAAAATAATGGTAAAACAAAAGAATAAGGTAATTACATTATTATCTCTTGAAGTTATATAAAAAATAGTATATTATATTAGTACATTATATCCATACTAATATTATAAAGAGGTAAAGTTTGTGAGTTTGTGACATTGTAGGGGGTAATCTCTGGACCTACTGAACCGATTTAGATGAAATTTAGTAAGAAGATAGTTTGATACCCTAGGAAGGACAGGATACTTTTTATCCCGGAAATCATCCCTTTAAGGGGTAAAAATGGGGATCAAAGTTTGTATGGGGAATCAACGAACGGGACAAACCCGAGTGAAGCGAGGGTGAACGCTAGTCATATATAAATTACTAGCGGCTCACTCTCACTTTGCTCGCCTTAAGAAAAACAAGAGCAAATCTATCCCACGGGAACGGACATTTTTCCATTTTTCCGGGATAAAAAGCCTATGTACCATTCCAAACTATAATCTATCTCTGCGCCAAGTTTCATTCAGATTCGTTAAGTCGTTGTGACGTGATTAACAAACATCCATCTAAATTTTTACATTAATTATAATATTAGTAAGATTATAGAATCTAATATGTTTATTGCTTTATTTTAAATCATACATACCGAAAGCTTTTGCTAGTCCTAATAAAAAAACAATAAAAACAAGGTACTTACGCAACCAACAATTCAGCATCCTTTGGATTCTCTGACAATGTTTTTTCCCAACTGCCTATTAAATCTAAGGCTGGTTTTAAGTTGCACACGTTCACCACTGACTTGGGGTTTGTCACCGTCATGTTGTTTAGAGATTGCTATGGAAAGAGAAAAGTGTTATATTAAATGTACATACATATAATATTTAATGAGCAATTCTTGTATACATATCGAGTCCAATCGCGCAGGTACTTTATGTGATAATATATATTTTGCTTATATAAATTCTAAAAGTGGATCAAAAAATATTATAAATTAGACATAAAGGCATCTAGATCCTCACCTAGTTTGGATAAATTCACTAGTATAAATATAAAAATACACAAACACATGCACGCACGCATGTGCATACATGCATACATATAGGTGGTTACATAGGACTCGAGGTTAAACGAAACACAGTTTCGGTATCGGATGCCTCCCTAATTATCATTATTATATACATACCAAATACTCCTTGTACTGCGGCGCGTACTGCCACAGCGTGGGGTGCACGTACAGCTGCAGGAAGTTGCCGGCCGCCAGCTGCACGTGCTGCCGTAGCTGCTGCTGCAGCACCTGCACTTGCTCCGGGTATAGCTGTGGGAGTGTTCATATGTCTAATATATAAAATTCTCGTGTCACAGTGTTTGTAACAAAACTCCTCCAAAACAGCTTGACCGATTCTTGTGAATTCAGTCAAAAAGTCATTTTATGTGTATATTCCTATTGTAGGTTTGAGAATAGGACGTAAACTATTTTTCATACCCCTAAGTGATAAGGGTGGTCCACCACAAAAAAAATTGACATTTTTTTTATTTTATTTTTTTATATGATTCTGCATTAAAAAATACATACAAACCTAAATTTTCACAACTATATAGTTATGATTATATAATCTTCTATCTATATGAATAAAAACGAATATTCGTGTGTTTGTCCCCTCCATTGATCTTTTGATTGTGATGAAACTCTGGTGGGTTATACTGCGAATGTTCTTGACTCAAAAACAATGAATTTTTCTTTGGACGTTAAATTGTCTTTTATGCGTTCGTAAACTATTCAAGCTTATGGACGCATCCGAGCGAATCGAGTTTAAGTTTCGGGATTTGCACCCTGCTTTTACTCGTTTACCAAAGCGAGCGTGTTACCACTGGGCTACCACTGCCTCCACTCACACTATTATTAAATATAGGTCGGATGTTACGTTACCATTAAGTACCCGACCAGGTAGCAGGATAAAGCCAAATAGGCTATATTTATAGTATGTATGTATTTAAAGTTATATATGTGTAGTGTATCAACTATCTGGTATCTATAACACAAGCCTTGTAGCTTACCATGAAGCTAGATGGTGTTGTGTGTTAATATCCAAAAAAAGCGAATTAAATCGTAAAAATATCCTTAATAAAAAAAACCATAATAATATAAACACGAAGGCAATATTGGATCACTAGTTGAGTTATTTATACCTTAACACTTTCATCCAACTGTATCTCAATGACCTGGGTCTCCGGTGCAAGGAGGCCCTTGAGCGGCGCGGGGGGCGACTGCGGCGGCTGCGGCGGGGGCCTCACAGTCCCCTCACTTTCCTCTATTGATATTGTCACTTTTGTTGGTGCCTGCTGTTGCTGTTGCTGTTCTATGCTGAAAATAAGAACTGTTAGTTGTGGTTCAAATTAAAATTTAAAACATTTTATTCAGAAATAAATTATTTCAATTTTTTACTGAATACTTTACTACAAAAAATGAAAATGAAAGAAGCCTACAACCCGGGAAGAACTGGCGAAAGAAACTCAGCGGGACTACAAAAATTTTTTTTAAATCTTTTTTCTAGTTACGTTATAAATTACAATAATTCTACAAAAATCGAAGTAACCTGAAGGTTATTTACATTATTCTCAAAACGTCATCTTTTATAAAATCATTAATTGTATAAATAACCTTTAGCACACAAACGTTCTTTAACTTTTTTTTTTAATTTGGTAATAGAAGCTTTTCATATATTTTCTGGAATCGTGGGTTCAATCGTGGGGGGATGGGAGGGGCCTATGTTATAACACTTACATTGCGTCTGGTACAGACTCATTTACAGAAACCGTAAGTTCTGCAGTATGGTTATTATTCGCAACATTTTCCAATACTTCATGATTATCATCGACTTCAGTTTTTCCTATCGAAAATCTCCTTTCATATTTAATTTTCCCAGCCATATTTAAATGAGGCTTTTCTTCGTCTGAGATAGATTCTTGTTTGACTTCCCACGGAGTTAGGTTCACCTAAAAATATCTTTTTTTTTCTATATTTATTTTTAATTAATTTGCTCATGCAATTGGCAAAAATGGCTTAATTTCGATTTTTATAAAATAGCTACATTAAATAATAAGTTATTTTTTTTTTAAATAAACACCTACTTCCAAGCCAAACGCTAAAAAGTAAAAAATAACTGATTGGTAGATTTCATTTACTACTAGCGGCTCACCCTCGCTTAAATTGTTATTAGCCAGCGTTAGCCATATATGTATGTTTAAAAAAAAATGGTAATTTTTTCCGATATCTTAATAGTTATTCTGCTATTCGGGGTGGAAAAAAAACCAACAAATCATAAGCCGCGAAAATTGGTCCAACAGTTCTCGAATTATAAGTGTTGTAACAAACCCGACTTTGTTTTATATATATAAGATAGATACCTAATCAGATATTTTCGAAGTCGGTGTAGTTTGATATGTATCTTACGAGTGTCAAAATAAGCGGCCGTATCTTTTGATTGCATTAACTTGGAAGTTTGATTTTTTCACAACTCCAAGATATCCTCCTGAGTATTTGATACTTATTTCAACTTGGTACCTTGTGCTAAAAAAATGATAGACATACAGACGAAGTAAACCCCTATAAGGGCGCCTTTTTTCTTTTTGTTTCCTTGAATTAAGAAACCCTAAAAATTGATGTCTATGGTGTGTAACGTACTCAATAATAAAAAAAAATGAAACCTCAAAAGTTTTCTCTTGGTCCAAAACACTCTGCACTTCTTGCAGTTGCTCATCCGACACCTCCGGCATCACATGGAACAGTTCTGTGACCAGATCATTTAACTCCTTACGTGATATCTTTATTATGCTATTCTCTAACGTTTCTTCGTCTTCTTCATCTAAAAAATTAACATGTGAATTTAAAAACCCTCGCTGTATATCAATTTCTTATATAAAATAATACAAATCAGGTTTTTTCTTCAAAAATAAGCTCGCACTTAATAAAATATTATCAAAAATTCGAAATAATGATGTTATATTAGTTTTATTATAGTAATTTATTTTTGATCATCATATTTTTAAACTACATAATCAAATTACATACTGTAAAAGGCAAATTTTATCTCCATTTAGTACTTGCGATGATGATTTTTTTTTCAAATAATCAGCCTCTTACTTGTTTCAAATTAATGACTTACTCTCGCTTCGCTTGGGTGCGTTCTTAAGTACATTTTAAATTATTAAAAATAATTATTGCAAGTGTATCTTAGGAGATAGACATTCGCTATTGTGGACTTTTCTGTAGGTCTTTTTAAGACCTACAATTTTCTAGTACATTGTTTTGATGTATCTCTTAAGATTTAGCCAGCGTAAGCCATGTAAATTTTTAAGGACAACTCGACGGAACCAGTTATTGTGGTTTCCCGCGGGAATTTAAAAAAATCCTGTAGTAAAGGTATCCTAAATGTTGAATGTCCCAAGTAATAAGTTATCGCTACCACGGTAATATAATGCATACAGTATTGCAACTCGGGCCTGTCCTTGAAATAATTACCTACAGCCGAGCGGCACGTACCCACGCGACAGGGCTGCCCAAGTACCCGCCGGCCAATATTTTAATTTCATCTACCTCCTTGAGTTTGTTTTTATTTTAGTGATTTCAAATATTCTATTTTTTATTTAAAAACTATTATTAGAAGATTTCATTAAAAAATCTCAAATTTATAAGGATGGTATGTGACCCTTATAAATTTGAGATTTTAAAATATTTGCGCCTCGACTGAGACGTACGAAAAGCTTTATTGTTAAATTAAATAGTATAAAGAATCCGCATTCGGATAAAAAGTTTAATTAAAAATACTTTAATTTTTAATTTAATTAATTTTTATTTTTAAAACATACGATGTCTTGATACTTTTTTGTTTGACATGAGCGAAGTTACGGGAGGAATGAAATGTTTATTTTCGTATAAAATTATAAAAGTTACATAACATAACCACCTTATACAATTTTCGTATCCAATTATACGATGTGGCAGCCCCGCACGGTTGTCTACTGAGTGTATACCGAACGCGACGCGCGTAGGTATAACTCGATTTCCGACCGTTTGTCTGAAGATGGAATACTGTAAGTAATATTACCGTGTCGCTACACAAATTTTAGTTAAAATCAGTTCAGTACTGTTTGCGCTAAAAGCACACAGACAAACAGACAAAACCTTCAACAGCTACAGTTTTGGAGTCTATATTCTGAACACAATACGTTACAGTCATTGTTTAAAAAAATGTTTCAGTACAGATTTGGCTTTGTCACTATTTTATTATTTGTATATGCATATACACAATTAGCCTCTTACTTATTAAAAACAATTAAACATGAAAGCAAATATATCTGCTTAATATAAAAAATATATATTTACTATCGAGGATTTCTTAAAGGTATTTAATGTCTACAAATTCCCCCTACATCGTTTACATTTTAATACAACCGAAAGACAAACACCGATTCACCTAGCTAAATACTTTGGAATAACGTTTATATCTTTTATCACTGAACATTATTCTAAAGTGTTATATAAGTATTATTAAAATCGGTTCAGCACTTTTAGATTTTATCGACTACAAACAAACAAATCTTTTCTCTGGATAATATTACAAATATAGATTAATACATTTTCTCTTTATAATATTAGTACCTATAGAGTCGCAGGAAAATAATAAGCCTACTTCAATTTACGTGAATACATACAATGTTCTATGAACAAGTTTTCAAAGACACGAACAATGGAAGATTTAAAAGCAAAGTATTCAATACTCACTAGCATCAGGGTCTGCTGCAACATTGTATTCAGGGTCAGTCTCGTCATCCTCCTCATTCCTCACAACAGGTGCAGGATTGAGACATTCGTTTAAGAATTCGTTCCATAAATCATCTACATCGGTAACGGGCAAATCGTCCGGTGGCACAAATGAACTTTCTAGGTGCTCTATTGATGTTTCGGTGAGGCTCACTTTGGATCTAGTTCTTAGTGCTATTGTTGCTTCCTCTTCATCTAAATTTAATTTCCTGCAAACTGGCGTTGCTAATCCCTAAAAAAAACATTTTAAAATATATCCAAACTTGCTTCGTTCGGGTACATCCCTAGCTACGTAGCGTTGCTACAGTTTAACAGATCTTATACAGAGGAATAATTTCGTAATACATGTTTTCATTTTTTTTTATACCACGACGGTGGCAATCAAGCATACAGCCCGCCTGTTGGTAATCGGTTACCGTAACCTATGGACGCGTCCAACACCAATTCATATAATTTAATATAACTCTTTCGGTTTACGCGGAGCACACCAATAAAGCTCCCAGTCGCATTTTACATAATTTACACAACACCTAAATGAATTACACATATAAGGCTTCCTCATGAATCATTCAGTCCATTTCTGAAAACCGTATGAAAATCCGTTTAGTAGTTTTTAAGTTTATTGCGTTCAGACAGACAGACGCGGTGAAGCAACTTTATTTTATGATATGCAGTGATAGATAATACACAAGACTAGCATGTTTCAATTCAGTTTTATTGTTAATGGCTTCAAAACCTGCCAGTTGAGCACAGATTACTTCGCCAATCTCAGGACGTAGAGTGAAGAAGACACGAAAGGAATTGATTGGTAAAATAACATTATTATAATAGTCTAAGATCCCGATCTATGTTGTGAACCGCTCTCTCTTTTTCCGAAATATATTTTTTAAACCATAAAATATATTAACAAACACGGCCCAGGCCTAAGAAAAATTTCCTCCAGGATATTATTAATTAAAAAACATCTAATTAGGAGATTTTTTGATGTAACATTTGCTAATGTTTTCTTGTTTAAAAAATATATTTCGCCTGGAAAAAGTGGAAGGTCTACCACATAGATCGTGATCTCTTACTATAAGACCAGTTATCTTCAGTTGAAATTTTCATAGAGTATGTATTTCTATTGTCCCTATACCAACAATAAAATTAAAAATACAAGAAACATTTTTTAACGTTCATAATCGGTCATCGAATTTATACTACAAACATAGAGTAAAAGTCATATTAATAAAAAGTGCATGTACGATGGTACGGAACCCTTCGTGTACGAATTCGACTCGCTCTTGACCGAATTTTAACTGGATATAATAGATAACTGGATTAGACAAGTTATTAGTTATATACTAATAACTTATTAGTACCTGGGCTACCGAGCTTCGCTTTTTGGCCTCAAGTACAATTTTCTTTTTTTTTTTTTAAACTAAAAACTTGAATAAATATTTAAAAAAATAAATAAAAGTAAATACTTTGTATGTGACCGAGATTCGAACCTGGACACTTGTGATTGTTGATCTCGCACCTTGGCCTCTTGACCACGATGCTTACCTCCGAGCGTCTAATCTAGATCGAGTTATCGCCCCCGAAACCTCCTGTATACTAAATTTCATGAAAATCGTTGGAGCCGTTGTCTATTCTTACCTGTGGCACTTTAAATGGCCCATCTTGAACAATCTTTGGGCTAGCTTTCTTCTGACTTTTGGGTGTCGCTGGTGTACGAGGCTGAGAGTCAAGATCACTACACGATTCCAGAACGTGATCATCATCACTCTAAAATGTGAACATAAAAATTCTGTTAAGATATGAAACAATGCTTGCATTACAGTCTTTTTAGGGTTCCGTACCACAAAAGACTAATGCATCAAATTAATTATTCAATAAACAAAAATCAACCGTTAAATTCAAGATGGCAGATGACGCTTTTACGCCGAAAATCTAAATTTAGTCTTCCAGTTTCTTTAAAGATTCAGTTTTTGAAAATCATAATTAGATTTCTCTTTCGTCTAAAAAACTAGTTTTAGACAGACACAAAATAGGAATATTTATTACTGACAATGTCAATATACTTATTAACTATTTTTTTATAAATATATAAGTATAAATAAAATTTAATAATAAATAAATTCATAATCCAAGGGAATATGTATTATATTATATTTAAAAAAAAACAATATATAAACACAATAAATATTATCTGCACTGTACCAAACATTTGTTTATGCTCTTACCGGGACATCATCATGAGTGGGCTCATATTCATCATCATCTTCATCTTCAGGCAATTCTTGAGCAATTAACGCCTTAACTTCTGGCCTGGTCTTGACTGGTATATGTTTTATTGGTGTTAAGTCCAAGTTCCATGGAGCACATTTTGGAGACACTTTCATTAACTCTCTAGAATGTTATAAGAAGCTATTTATTATTAAATTCTGATGTGGGGAATTATAACATGTAATGCAAAATTATCATATATATCTATACAAATAAATAAAATTGAAGTATCTTTTTGTAATGTCAAAATAATAGTTTTTTACTAAATACATGTGAAATTATATATGGTAGGTACTTACAAGAGAAAAAATAAAAATTTTGACTGTCTGTTCCAGCTAATCTCCATTATGGCTGGACTGATTTTGACAAAATTTCACTGGCAAATAGCCGACCCTTTAAGGAGTAATTTAATTTACTTTTACTATAGAAAAAGAATTAGGGTTCCTCTCAAAAAAAAATAACATATCTATGGATGCACCCGAGCGAAGTGAGGATAAGTAGTATAATATGTAATATGTAATGATACAATCATTTAAAAGAAAATAAGTAACACCATATTAACTTATGAACTGTATACTTTTTAACTAATATAATAGATGAGAGAAGTATTTCAAGAATATTTACTTGGCCTTAGCTCTTGTAATTTTTGGACGTAGATTATTCTCAGTCCAAGAATTCTCTTCTTCCTCGCGCATTTTAACAAGTGCTAATACATGATCATTTGTCACAACTTTCTGTATAAACAAAAGAGTTCATCAATTATATAAAATGTTAATCAATTATTTTAAAAGACTATAATAGCTATTATGTACACACAAACCTTCAATATTTTTTTTACACTGACATCATCTAAATTATTCTTAATAGCAGATGCACAAAGATTCTTTTCCACATCAAAAGTATTTTCTGGTAATATATCATCTCCATCTGTACTGCTACTGCTATTTATCCTGTAATCAATATACATTAATTATAATATTTAATTCATAAAAAAATAGGGATTCCATCAAGAAAAACATATTAAACATTTTTTTTATAGAAAAAAATTACAATTTTATAACAGAGTACAATTTTAAATTATCAGTTTCAATGTATAAAGTAATTAAAATTTAAAATCATGTTAACCAAGTGCCTTTTAAATATATTGTATTATGCGTATATTATGAGAACTTTTAAATATGTTGTGTATATTATATATAGAGGCAGTGGTAGCCCAGTGGTAACGCACTCGCTTGGGAAACCGAGTGAAGAGTTCCAATTCAGGGTCTCGAATGGCGCACCTCTGATATTTTCATGTGCGAATCATTTCTAACATGATTACCACTTGCCATGTACATGATTGCATTTGACTTACAGTGAAGGAAAACATCGTGGGGAAACCTGCATGTGTGAGAGAACCTAGCAAGTTTTCGAAAGACGTGTGAAGACCGCCAAACCGCACTTTGCCAGCGTGGTGGACTATGGCCCGATTCCCCTCGTATTGAAGGGAGCCGTTCCCAGCAGTTGGACGCTAAAAAAGGGCTGAATACATGAAATACATAAACAATTCTACACTTATATTTTCGTTACCTTTTTCGTTTTGCGCCACGAGATTTAAACTTATTTTTGGAATTTTTTTCTCTTTCTGGGCTTAAATTTGCACACTTAGATCCATTATCCATTGTAAAGTGTCTGTCTGTTTCAACTTTCAATTCAGTAAACACTAATATAAAGTCACAATATAATATAAAATAAACATAAAATTCATATCGTAGGTACAGAATTACCTACTAAATCCGTATCATTATACAAATTATACTGTCCCAAGCACAAATAACAAATATAGTATCACTGAAAAATGACTGAAAACTAAACTGAACAGTAAATGTAAAACTAAAACACTATTTGACAAATTGACTTTGTAAGTTGTAACAATAATAATTAATAATATACTCTATGCTTCTGACACTTGACAGTGATCACTGACATGTAAAGATGTGTCAACTCGATTTACTAACTCGAGTTATCTCAGTATTTACGTCTGACAGACAGGACACCAGTGCTGCCATGTAGTGCTTTGGGCTCCAGATCTAGGGCTTTCTTTGTTTTTGTTTTTTATTAAAATTTATAGTTCAAGAAAAAAAATAGTTAATTTAACGCGAAGTGTAGCGTTTTTTGTGCAATCCTAGCGCTGAATAAGTTTTTTGATGTGGCAACACTGCTGGACATAGTATTTGACGTCATCAATAGAGCGCGCGAAAACGGCGGCTTTTAAGTTTTAACAGTTTAAAATTATTCTCTATTTTAAATATTTTTTTAAACTTAATTACGGCATTTTTAAACAATATTTATATTTTTTTCTATGTTATAACAGTGTAAATAGGGATTCAAGAATATAAAAAAAATATATGCATATTCCCTATTGCAAATACTAATGTCTATGTATAAAGTGTGGTATATTTTTGCAAAGGAATAAGTAAGAAGGAAAAAGGACTAAAGAACACCAACACAAAATATTCTACATAAATAAATAAAACCGGTAAGTGCGCGTCGGACTCGCACACAAAGGATTCCGTACCATTTTTAAATTTGCATTGCACGTGCATTTTTAAAATTCACACCCTTTTTTACTATTTGATGTTATAGGGGCAATAGAATAATACATATAAGTCCTATTTTATATAAATAATCATTTATATTATTTTTAGTATAACACTTGATATAAAAAGTAACATAGCACTCGGCGGTAATATGGCTTCCTATTAGTGAAAGAAATAGATCAGTAACTTTAGAGAACTTACATACAAACTGCCTGTTTTTTATATTGTAATAGCAATATAGACTATAGATGTAACATATATTAATAAAAAACAATATGAGAAGGATTGGAATTGGCATATTCATAACTTCTGTCTTACTTATTTCATAAAAAGTATTTTAATAGTAATTAGACTCTCTATTCATTTCCTATCCAATAAAAATATAACCCACTTCTCAAAGGCGGTATCCTTTATAATAAAAAGCAGCAACACTTAAATACACCATTTATTATATTCATTTTTATTGATTAATAATAAATATACATTTTTATAGTACTTATTGTTTTCTTACACCAGTTATACAATTTCAATTGCTTTTTTGTGAAATTCAGCTAATAATTGTTTCATATCTTCAAATCCTGATATTTCTTGAGCTTCCTTCAGGGGAAGCCACTTGAAGTCTTGGTGCTCATCAGATAGTGTAACCTTTTCTTCAGGATTTTTTATTTTTGCTAACCAATATACTACTGCTTTTGGTTTTGCTTTTACTTCATAATTCAGAGTTTTTGATATGTCTTTGTAAATCTGAAAATGAAACATATTAGAATAATATATTACATAATTACTATTATTAAACAGATATAAATATACATAATATTCTTTATTGCACTTAATATATGATACAGAAAAAAAATAACAAAGTATACATAGTTCACTAAGGTGGACTTATCTCTAAAAGAGATCTCTTCCAGTCAACCCCTGGTTGTGGAAGAAGATGTCAGCGGGCAATATAGTGCAAAAAAAATTACTAAATATATACTAGAAATAAAGGCAATAATAATCACTTATACATACATTCATATATTACATATAAAAATATATAATACTATACATATATAATACCTAATGTAAAGACTACTTATCCATACATACATATATACATATACATAGTTAGTATATAAAATATGAAAATAGAGAAAGGTACTGATTGATACTATAGTCTACATTTGTGATAATAAATAATTTTTTAATTTACATTTAAAGACATGAATAGATGGGCTCTCATGGATGGTTTTGGGCAGTTGGTTCCATAGTACGGCGGCATGGACAGAAAAAGAATTTTGTTGGAATTTAGTATTGCTCCTAGGAATGTCGAGCATAGAAGTACTGCAAGATCTTTTGGAATGTGTAGGGATTGGTAGAAAATTAAAACGGGAACGAAGGTAAGGAGGGAAATTTTGATTTTTAAGGATATTATAAAGGAATGATAGGGTGTGCATATTACGGCGAAGACGGATGGGGAGCCACTTAAGTTGAGCACGGAAGTCCGAGATGTGGTCATATTTCCGCAAGCCAAAGATAAAACGTATGGCGAGATTCTGAAGACGCTCCAGTTTATTAAGTAGCTCCTCTGTCACATCCAGGAAGCAGACGTCGGCGTTGTCGAGAATGGGTAATAGGATGGATTGCGCTAGCATTATTTTGGTTTTGAATGGGAGAAAGTATTGGAGACGCTTGAGAGAATGAAAGGAGAAATGCATACGTTTACTTAGTTCATTAATATGAGGTGCCCAAGACATGTTACAATCAATGATGAGACCTAAATTTCTCACCTTATCTGAGTAATGTATAGGGATTCCAGAGTACAGGATATCAGGTACTAAGGTCCAGTCAATTCTACTTCGTAGTCTGCTGCTACCAATAATTATAGATTGCGATTTTTTGGGGTTTACTAATAGACCGAAAGATTCAGCCCAGCTTCGCATTCATCGCAGCTAAATCATTGTTCAAAGCCGTAACAGCCTCAGGCAACTCAATTAAATCATCATAATAAATATTAAATTAGTATAACATTTCTACTTATAACATTTTTCAATTTATTGACTGTTAGATTTCTTTACTAATTAATTAATTAAACAAAATACAATGCGCATACCTCCAAATCATTTTCAGACAAGCCAGCCTCTTCTTTAGTTTCACGTAAGGCTGTCACCCAATCTGATTCTCCAGGATCAACATGACCTAAAAATTATAAATAAAAATAATAAGTATATAATACATTTTCAGTATTATATTAAATATTTATATTATTACTGAAAATTATTATTAGTATTAATTAAAAATATTATTATTAGTGAAAAACACTAATAGAGGTCTATTAGTTACCACGGGAACCATTAATTTTTCCGGGATGAAATATAACCTGTTGTTTGACTGGCAATATAAGGTATCAGAATGTTTAATTTTACTAAATTAAGTGCATGAGTTGTTGTGTACCAAGCTGTATAAGTTACTATATTTTTTTTAACTATCCCATGGGAACTCCTTAATTTTCCGGGATGAAAAGTATCTAAGATGTTGCCCGGGGATATAAGGTACCACCATACAAAATTTCATTTAAATCGGTCCAATAGATTCGGAGATTAGCCCCTAGAAACAGACAGAGAAACAAAAAAATTGAAAAAATTCTGGATTTGTTCTACTTGTCTTCTTATATCCCGCTGACTCGGTTTTTACAATTTTTTTGCTATGTACAGACATTCAACCTCTACTGTTTGTTATAGTATAGATGTGTAGCCATTATTAAAATTTATATTTTATTATTTATTATTTCTATAATGATATACCTTTAGGTGGTGTCCAATGATGTTCACCATAAGAAGTTTGTAATAAAAGAAACTCTATGATCAGATTTGCTTGTCTGAATATAACTAGGCCAGCAGCCCTTGTTGGTGACATAGTTGATTCTTTATTGCCTGCAGGTAAAAAGATAAATTAAATTATATTTGTTCTAATTATGTGACGTTTAAATAAACTGTGAATGAAAAGTTCTTGATATTTATTTTTTATAATATATTCCACTATGTAAGTTACATACCTTTTATTAATTTTCATACATAATATTGTTGTTTATATTGATTTGTTATTTACATAAAAATTAAAATAAGAATTTACTGGATAGAAATTGTAAGAGCTAGGTTATCTATTTTATTATTCCTCCATGCTTCAAAGATATTGTAAATCAGTATTATCCTTTCAGCAGTACAGACAATGTACTGCGCCGACCCCAAGTGACTGGGAAATGGGCACGGAGAAGAAGAAGAAGCTTCAAAGATATTGTAAATCTAGACACATAACAATGTGTCAGGCAAGTTTGCAAAGCAAATGGGTGACACGCTGTTGGGGGATTATGTTACAACCATTTCCTTTGTTTTGAACTGAAAACTTACAATCTCTTTAATACCGTAAAATGCTAATTGGTATAAAATCTACATTTTATTGCAATATTTAAAAAAAAATGTATGTGATACAGTATAAATATATTTTCTACAGGTATGACATTGATATATAATAATATCATTTTAAATAAAGAAAAGATCTTTTTTCATATTTTTTTTTAATTATATAAGTTACCAAAAATAACCCCTGAAGTGAGGCTTTTTAGATCAGACATGATGTTTAGGAAAAGAATAAACTGTAATTAATTTATCATACAATCATTAGCAATTAAGCGATAGTGGACGAAGAAAGATGTGTAAAGCAAGAAAATGTAAAAATACGATAATAACAAGATGACAATAACACTTAGATATATCTTCTAACCTATAATTAAATTATTATTATAAAATTAAAGCCTCAAGAATTAGTAAATAAACTTATACGGGGTTATTTAGCTATTTAAGATGATTTCCCCTATTTTTTCCCATAAGCCCCTTTTTCTATTCTAAATAGGCCCTCTCGACATTATCGAAATATAACAAACGCAGAACAAGTAAAGCAAACAACGAACAAGTACACGTTTTTAAACGGAGTAAAACAAAGCAAAACACATAAACTTACTGGAACAATTGCTAATATTTATTAGGTATTTATTACTTACTTGAACTTCACATGGATGGCGCCTGGCGGATAACAAATGTCATGTAAATATAATTATAAATAAAGCTTCTTTTTGTGTACCTAGGTCAGACGTTTTGAATTTGGATGTCAATTCAAATTAAAGAGCTCACACAAATTCGTTTTTTCCTTTGACAACTGATAAATGAACTCTGATTGGGTAATTTCAAATTTGAATCTACACTAACACCATGGTAAAATGGCAACACAAGTTTATAGTCTCACAGATTAAAAAATATTAAGGATACATTCTTATCTATAGGTGAAGAGAAAATATTGAACCCCTTTTTATGGATATCGCATGTACGAAGGAGTATGAGCTTTGGCATATTTAAAGTTTATATAGAGAAGGACTGCAGAAAGCCAAAAATAATTGACTATCTTACCCGCGAATCCGCTCGCACATTTTATTAATATATAATTACTTCACTGCTAAAAGATGTAGCATGATGTTAGTTATCTTTAATCAATATTATATGAGTACTTACATAATATAAAGATTAAAAGTTTATTTGTCTGTAGGAGCAAATCTCTGATTTTTGGGGCCCGTTTCAAAATTATTTTGGAATTTATAGGCTATTTAAACCCTCCAGGACCGCGGACACGCCGGCGTTACAGTTAACAATAGATTTCCTCGAAATTTAATAATTTCTTAGAAATTTACTTGAAGGTTTATATTAACTTTATTAATCGCAATGCGATTTTCTGAAAAAAATTACCATAGTAATGTGTATTTTTTTACAACATCCAAAAGTAGAGATTTCATCAAACAAAAAAGCCGACCGACTTTTTAAAAAAAGTAGATATTTTGATGTGAGAATTTTCGATTGAAAATTAGGGTGTTTTTTGGATATAAGTCAAAATAAGGTGAAAAAACAAATATTTTAAATCAAAAAAATTACAAATTAAATAATTAAATTGAAAAGATATTTTTTTGTAAAAGAAAAATAAAACACCAAAAACTTGGTTATTTGAATTTTTCGCATATATTTTGAGGTTGTGTGAAAAAAGTGTAAATACAAAAGTGGTAGATCTTTTTATTACCTCCATCTTTGCCATTAAACTTTTTTACATAGAACTTGTAGTTTGGCCGGAAATCGAGATAAGCCAGTTTTTACCCTTAAAAACTCATTTCCTGACCTCAGATGTTCTTTAGTTGAACTAAAAGAAATTTTTTTAAGTTAATTTTAAGTTTAGTTAAAAGCACATTAAGGACTACACATGTTAAACTTTGTTTGTACGTTGTGAAGTTTAATTTCAATTGAGAAATAACAGAAAACTAACCAAGTCGTATTTATTTTGCAAGTTCTAATTTTATGAACTCTTTCTTTTACATTCATGTGTTTTTGGTGGGATTCTAATTTCTATTTCGTCTGTGGCCAAAACATACATGTAGCATTTGTAAATACCGATACGCTGCATATAAATAATAATTAAAAACTACAAACCACAGTTCTGTCTTAAAATTTATAATTTACTAATTATAATTTGATCTGGTTTGCAATATAATTAAGTGAAAAGAATTTTGGCTTGATCACTTAACTGCATCTGCATGTTTTTAGTCGGCTAGAAACCGTCAATTGGACATTGAAGAGTTAAAGCACAGATTACACTAAATGTATACACTATACAGTAAACGTTCCTTCTTACTTTTGAAAAAAAACATTTCAAACTGCAACGGCGAACTAATAACAACTGTCTATTATCTCTTTAAATTTTTAGTCCGCTCGTCTTAATGTTTTAGTACATTTTTTGTATTTTTTAGTTATTTAAATTAATATATATAGTGATATAAATATCGAAGTGTTTATGCATATGAGTATATTAACGAATTCTATGCAAAATGTTACAGAAATGGAAAATTATCTTAGGAAATTGGGTATGTTTTACGAATACTCTACCTTATTAAATTATATTAAGTCATATAAATGTCTTACAGTCTACAATAATAGTTCTTATTTAAACGCGTAAATATTTGAATAGAACAACATTCATATGGTTTCTTTGTCTTGTAATATTTCAAACGTCTATTGAAACGGCAGGTGTTTAACCGTTGCGTTTGTACATACATTATTTGCGAATTACTCAATTGCAAATGATTTATTACGATAGTATTTAAATATCACAATCATAGGTATACATAAATTCAGAGAATTTCTATTATGTTCAAACTTGTTTAAAATGTTTTCAAAATTTGATTTTCATTATTATATTTTACTTTGAGATATACCTATTATAAGACTTAAGATAAAAGTTTTTCATTACAGATTAACTGCTACTTTGAAGAAGACAATAAAAAGGATTTTCCTGTGACTTTAGATTCTCTTGTTAATATCATATCACACTTGAGAGAAAACTTTAATTTGGATGAATCAAAATCAGCTTTCCTTGACGCACACACAATACAAGAGTTTGTCCTTGAAAAATATCCAAGTTTCAGATTTGAAAATGGCACAGTGGAACCAATTAATCAAGAAGAAATATACATGGCAGCTTCTCTTTTACTCTTTTTTGTTTGCATCAATTCAAAAGATGTGGATATTAAAAGTGCTATGTGCAATAAGCTAAGTGGAAGCGACCAGAAAACAATTCTAAAGTTCACAAAATGTCTGATGGAGTGTTCTAATATATCTTCTTTAGATGTTTTAACAGCTATTGCAGGTTTGTAGTGTATATTTTGTACTATTTATTTATTCTTAATCAATTACAACTAAACTAAAGATAAGAAATCTTTCTACTCTACATTGTTTCTTTTCTTTGTTTCTTATTTAAAAGGAAATTGTTTGAATATATTTAGTACAATATTAGTTATGAATGCTTCTAGAGGCCTGCGGGCAGGATGTAGCAGCATCAGAAATGGAAACTTTTAAGGTGGCGGAAACACCCCCAGCTCTTCGATCCTTACACAGCGAAGTAAGGCGATTGCAAGCTGCATTGGATGCTGAGCGGTTTGATAGAAATTACTTACAGGAAGAATTGGCTAGAACAAATCTGAAGATGGAGAAACTTTGTATGTTCAACTTAAATAAAGTTTATTATTGCATACAGTTGATGCCACACTTGTACCATAAATTATTATTAAAAAAATTGTAAAAAAATATTTCCTTTTTACACAAAATTGTGATGAAAGAAAATAAACAATCATATCATTATTAATCCTATGCTCTTAGTGCTTATGCCTAAGCCTTTATATGTAAACACATTTTCACTTGCTGTAAGATGGATGTAATTATAATGTAAAATGCTACAATATAAAAAAAATCATGCATAAAGTTAGTTTTTTTATCTTGTATGTATTTATATAGTTGAAAAATGTACTCATCCACTTGAATTAACACCTCACTATGACACAAAATATTGTTATATTTAGGTTAATGATCTTCGAATTACAGTGAAAGACAAGGAGCAATACAAGCAAGACATAGTCAATCTGAAGGCAAAAATATCTTGCTGTGGACAAGAAAATGAATCTAAGGCAGAAACTTCTAGCATTAACTCAGCCAAGTTATCCAAACAGTTGGAAGAAACAGAAGATAGGTTGGTCAGTGTCCAGGAGCGATTAGATGATGTGCAATATGAGCGGGATGTATATAAAAATAAGGTAATAGGCAATTTCATACTCATATTATTTCTGTATATAGCAATGAAAAATTATGGAATCTTTAAATGAAAACTATAAATATATTCCTATAATGTTCTCTAGATTGGGTAACAGCACTATTATTGCTGCTTAATTAATATGTTATTTGTTCTACAATTTGAGTAGTACAGTTTCTCAGTCCAAACTATTTGACATGTTTTATGCCCGCTTTATTAGCTATTGCTATTTCCATAGGGAAAAAAGCTGGACTTCTCTTCAAAGCGAATCATCATTTTGAAGAATAACTAGGAGATCCCTGATTATATTCCTTCTAACTTTGTATATATAGTAACGCGCTCGCTTGGGAAACTGAGTGAAGCAGGTTCAAATCCTGTGTCTCGCACCCTCGATCCTTTTCGCACTGAAGGGATGCCCATGCCCAGCAGTGGGACGTTAAAAAGGGTTGAATACAAGCTTTGAATTTTTATCTTTTTTAGCTAGATGAATTAAAACATGAACGAGATAAATGGTTCACAATAAGCCAACAAGAGTCTAACAGAGTGGCACAATTAGTAGACGAGTTGGAAACAGAGCGTCATCATGTGCATTCTCTAAAGGAGTTGGTCACAGAACTGAGACAACACAACAGATTGAACGGCCTCGACTCAAGTCAGCTAGAATGTGACGATTTGGATGTCAGTGCGCATTCTTTACCGCACAATGCATGTAAGTGTTGGTTATGAAAAATATTTTACATATATCACTGAATATTTTTTACTCAGGAGAGACTTTCCAGTTTCCCACAACCATGATTGCTAAATAGAATTCGAAAAGTCGGGAGCTAAAACTCAAAATAAATTCGCAAAATAATCCGAAAAGATAGTTTTATTAACCGATTTCCAAAAAGGAGGAGGTTCTCAATTTGTCAGAATCTTTTTTTTATGTATGTTCACCGATTACTCGAAGGACGTCTGAACCGATTTAGATTTTTGTTGTTTCGAAATTGGTCAAGCGGTTTTGCTTAATCGAATATGTTATTAAAAAACTTTCTTCATACAAATTACCTTCTTATTACGTTACACTAAAAATGCAAAAATACTAAAAACTAAAAAAAATATTCTTAAAAAAACAGCCTACAATATTTTAAGATATGAATATCTAATAGGTAAATATGGATTTTACTTATAGAAATATATTAGATTTGCTTGGCATCGCCCGGCACCTACTTCGAAAATATCTCATTAGGTATCTATTCTAAATGAAAACCTCCGCTTAGTTATTTTTTACATTTTAGTCACTTAGTGCCTGGTTAAGTTGGTTTTTATTTATTTTTTTAAAGTTTTTATTACAACACTACGTTACTGTCATTAGGAAACTTCTAGATTAATATTGTGCAAGGTGTATCAATTCATACATACATATGTATATTTCTTATAATAGGCGAATAATTATAGTTAGGTATTTATATTGTTATTATTATTCAGCCGTATGCAGTGAAGCATGTGCTAATGTCATAGAAGTTCAGCTCAGTGAAGAGCGCGCCAAAATAGTCCTTCTAAAGCAGCAGATGCAGATGTTGCAGGTAAATTATTGGTATTTTTGTGAAAATTAAATATTGAATGTAAATTATACTAAAATAAAAACTTTTTTCTTATTAGGATCAACTCAATGACTTAACAAAAAAGTCTGAAGAAGACCACCGAAACTTGACATATATTATTGCAGAAAAGGATACTGATATTTTTAATTTAAAACATCGTATCAATGAGGAAATAGAAGATAAAAATGCGTTAAAATTACATTACGATAATGAAGTCACCAAGTTAAATAATGAAGTAAACGAACTAGAACAACGATTGCGAGATACCGGCGAGAATTCTAGAAGGATTATTGATTCTAAAATGAAGGAAATTCAAACTCTACAGGAGGAAAAAATGTCTTTATTACAAAGCTTATCCGATGAGATCACTAAATTTGAAAATATAATTAAAGATCTCAAAGCTGATATTGATTCTGAAAAAACTTCTAAACACAATATGCGAGAAGAATATGAAAAACAAATGATGAAATTAAAAGAAAAAGTTTCTAACAGAAATAATGAATTGGTTGAATTACAAAATAAAATATTTGAAAAGGGTGAAATGATTGAAATTCTACAATGTGACTTAAGAAAGGAAAAAGAAATATCCAATAAATATAATAATGATGTAACAAATTTAACTACTCAACTGCAAGCTTATGAAAATGATTTGAGAAAAAAAGCAGAAGAAGTTACAGAGCTTCAGCAACAAATACAGCGATACACAGCGTATAATGAAAAATTAAATATAGACTTACAACATGTAAATTCTTGTCTTGAGAAATCTAATGAAGATTGTAAAATTTTAGAAGAACATAACAATAAACTTAAAGTTGAACTTAAAAATCGTGATGTCAAAATTGAGAAAATTCTTAAAGATATTGAGACCCAAGAAATTATTAATAATGAAGAAAAAATGAAATTACAATACAATTTAGATGAAATCAATGCTACAGTAGATGCCTTAAAGAGCCAATTGCAAAACGAAATCGAGTACAAAATTGGAATCCAAAATGAACTGGAAGAAGTAAAGGTTGCTAATGATAAATTAACTGAAGATATAAGTCAATCTCACTCTGAGTTGACTAAAACAATTGCACATAAGCAAGATTTGGAAAAAATATTGGCAGAAGAAAAAGAAGGTAGTGAGAATCTAAAACAGAAATGCACTGAATTAAAAAATGCTGTTGAACAGTTAAATATAAATGTCAATGAAAAAGATTTAATGATAACATTGACTAAGAAGGAGTTGGATGAAACAAAAACTCATTTTGATGAACAACGTGTTAAAATGAATGAACTTATTGATTCATTCAAAATTAAATTAAAACTTGAAAGATCTGAGAAAAATGACTTAAAGCAAAAATTTGATTGTGTAGAGAAAGAAAAAATGGACTTAGCTGTGACATTAAGGGAAAAGAATGACATTGTTGCTGAACTGCAAATGGAACTCGAAACATTATCTCACAAAGCTAAGGAAAATGAAACAAGTAAGTTGTTATCTTTTATGTTACATTATTTTGATATTTATTGAATTAATATTTATAAACGTGATAATATATTTAACTAGCGACTCGCCTTCACTTCGTCCGGGTTCATCCCTAGGTACGTTTTAACGGTTAGTATGGAAGAGACAGACTATATTATACATACATAGATACAAAATAAACATTTCTGAACTTTACGAATTTCCAGCTGTTTTTTTTGGGTTTGGTTATATATATAGCGTTATAAAGGTATGTAAGTAAACCCTTTCAAAATCAAAATCTTACACACCATATTTAGTAAAAATGTTGTATTGTTTTTCTTTTCAGTTATAAAGAATTTAGAAGATAATCTATCAGAGAAAACAAAAACATTAGAAAATGTAAGAATCGATTATGACATGGAAACCAACAAACTAGTAACTAAAATAAATGACATGAACAAAACTTTAAAGGACCTTAAATTGACATCAAATAATACTATTCAATCCAAAGATTTGCAAATTGATAAATTAAATCTAGATATCGAGAAGCTACATTCGACATTACAAAGTGAACATAAAAAGATGGCGCATATTGATAATGAAAAGCTGATTTTAATTCAACAGCTGGAACAAGTTAATGTATACAAAGACAACATTGAAAAAGAGCATTTGAATAAGAGCGCTCTATTTAATAAACTTAGCAAAGAGCTTAATGAAGAGATAGTGGCAAAAAATGAGACAATTGCTAAATTGAAAAATGAACTTGAAAATGTATTGGAAGATAATAAAATCAAAGTAGAAGGTAACTTTTTGGCATCTTTTTTAAAATGTATAATTTTTAACTATATTTTATTGACAAATTTTTAATTGTGATTTTTAACTGATATGATATTTTGTTTTTATTGCAGAAATTAAAACTTTAAAATTGAATATAGAAGAAGCATGTGCAAATAATAAAGAATTGTATGACAAAAAGGATTTGGACATTAAAGAATTGTGCTTGAAAGTTCAAAATCTAGAAGCTTTGCTCACAAAGTCTCAGGAAGAGTTGAAAATGGCTGTTGATAATAATGCTCAAGTAATTGAAACTTTGCAAAAAGAAAACATCCAACTGCACTACACTAAAGAAGAAGATAACAGCACACATGAATTAATGATAAAAGAAAAAGACAAAGTGATCGAAACTCTAGAAATAGAACTTAAAAATAAAGCAGATATGTTAAATGATTTACAAAAAGATTTTGGACGCGAAAAGCTTCTTTGGGAACAACTAAAAATTGACATGCAAGAGCAAATTAGCATTAAAACTGATCAAATTAAGGAACTGACAGAGAAAGCTCTTAATAATCAAACACAATTAGAAGAAAAAGAAGTAATCTTAAAAGCTATGGATGCGCAAATAAACTGTTTAAGAGATGAGAAATTAAAATTAACAATTGAAATAGATTGTCTGAGAAATACTTATAATGAAAGTGCTCATAGTAATGACGTTTTGAAAAATAATTTGAATAAAGAAAAAGCTGAAAGAGAAACTGTAGAAACTAAAACACAATACTTAATTCAAGAAAATCAGACCTTAATTCAAAAGATAGATCAAATTGAAGATAGTTACAAAAAAGTTATATATGAAAGAGATAGTTTATTAAATGAGAAAGCAATTTTAGTTCAACAGCTCATGGAGGAAAAATCTATTTTAAAAATAGCAGATGAAGGAAAAGAAGCACTGTTATTGGAGAAAAGAAAAGTAGAATTACAATTAAAAGAACTTCAAGAAATTAAAAACACACTAATACAAGAGAAAGAATGTTTGACTCAACAATTAGTTGACGAAAGACTTTCGAAAGAGTTAGCTGAAAAAGAAAAAGAAAGTTTGAATATAGTTAAAGCTGAATTAGAAGGCCAATTAAATGCAGAAATAATTGCCCGAACTGAATTTGAAGAGAAAATTTATAGTCTATCAAAGGAAATCGAAAATGTTATGAAAGATAAAGAACATAAAAATGTTATGAATATGGAATTGCAAAATGATATTAGTAATTTGAAACAAAAGATAAATATATTAGAAAAAGAGAATAATCATTTAACCATTGAAATAGAATCACATAAAAACAATATGCTAGAATATGAAAAGAACCAAGAACTATTATCACAAGAAAGAACTGCTCTTGTTAATGAAAAAGAAACATTAACGGACCATCTTGATAAATTAAAACTTGACTGTGAAAAAGTACAGTCAGAAAATATGGCTTTAAAGGAAAAAGTGCAGGAAATTACCAACACTTGGTCTTCTGAAGTGAACAACAAGCAAGAACAAATAAAGCAAATGTCATTGGATTTAAATTCTTTGAAATCTGATTACAAAAGTATGTGTTTTTTATTTAAGCATATAATTTGATATTTTAAAACTTATTATTTGTACGAGTCATTTATTTATTTCAGCGCTTGAGGAAGATAATTCAAAAATCGTCACTGTCTTAAATTGTGGTTTAAACAAAGTTATCGACAATATAAAGCGAGATGAAGTATGTTCTAAAATATTAGAAAAATATGGAAGTATTGAAAAAGAAAATACACTTGAAAATTGCGATGTTATTGTCAAAATCATCAGTGATTTGAGTTCACAGTTAAATTTAAAGAAAAATTTGGAGAAAGCTTTAGAAGATGAGGATTTGGTCATCAAAGAGTTATCAGAAAAGGGTAAACAAAAGGAAATGCAAATTTCTCAGCTTGAAGTTGAGTTGCAGAATCTTAAGAAAGTGATAGATGATTCTAGAACAGGTACTTATTATAATTTTACTTAAATGTATGCATGTAATAGTTTATATTATTTTTATTTAAAAATTTATTACGTATTATATACTTGATTAAAATATTATTATGGTGAAAGCAAACTGTAGTTTTGAATAAGAAGTGAAGTCCGCCAATCCTCATTTGACTTGGTGGGGGTAAAAGGGTGGGCAGAGTCATTATTGTTATAAATTATTAAGAATTTATTTGTAGCGTTTCTTAATAAGTCCAAAATATTATTTACATTATCAAATTACAGAAACGGCAAAACAAAAAGAAACATATACCAGTCTCCTTGAAACGAAAACGCAAGATATTCAACAATTAAAAATAGAAAATGATTCTCTTAACCATGAGTTAAATGACTTAAGACAACAGTTAGACGTTAAAGTGCATTCACTGAAGGACAAATTGGTAGATAATGAAAATTTAACTGAAAAATTAAAGAAAACATATGAATGCCAGATTGATAATCTCAATATGATGGTTTCTAAACTCACAAATTATTTGAAAGAAAAGACAATGGAACTTGAGTCAGTGAGGAATGAAAAGGAAAAGTTACAACATTTGGTAGAAGAGAACAATACAGGTATTTATTTAAAAGAAAATGATTTTTTTCTTTAGAGTAACTAACACTAGTGACAACCTCTCTTCCCTTCGGGTTTGTCTCTAGGCAAAAACAAATCTATCCCACTGGAACCGTACCTTTTTTCGTGATGAAAAGTAACTTATGTGCTTTTCTAGATTATAATCTATATCTGTGCGCCAAATTTTATCCAGATCTGTTGAGCTGTTCTGACGTGATAGAGTAACAAACATCCGTACTCACAAACATTAACATTTATAACATTAATATGGATTTGCTTTTTTAATCTTCAAATGTACATGAAAAAATGTTATTTAATATAAACATTGTGTTTCAGTAATCAAGTCTCTGGAAGATGAATTAAAGGTGCAAAAACAAAATCAGGAAAAAATAATATCGGATTTCGAATCAGAAAGACATGTACTTAAGAATATGGTATCAGTTACTGAATCAATTATGGAAGATCAAAAAATTAACTTGAATAAAATAATTTCTGAACATGTAAAAACCAATAAAACACTCGAAAATGAAGTAAAAATATTGAAAGATACAATTGATAATGAAAAAACTAACTTTAATATGAAAATAAAAGAAAAAGAAAATTTATTTAACAATAACATTGGAAAGCTAAATATGGAATTAATGAGTTTACATAAAGAAAAAGATGATATTAAAAAAGATTTTGTATCGCAAATTGAAGAACTCAAAAATAAAATTATTGAATTAGATAAGGATATTGTAGAAAAAGCCAAATGTATAGACACAATCATGAGTGAAAATAAAGAGTTGAATGAAAAATCAACAGCCTATGAAATAAAAACAAAAGAATATGAACAAAGTAAGTAAGCTTTCTGTATAATACGCGATTTACTCTCGCTTCACTCAGGTGGGTCTACATACGTTTTAATTTTTTTCTACAATAAAAGTTAATAAATATTTTTTCTAATTCTTTTTCTAAAATAAAAGTAGCCTAACGTACTCCTAATAACATCAGCTACCTGCCAGTGAACGTCCCGTCAAAATCAGTCCAGCCGTTTTGAGTTTAGCCAGAACAAACAGACATAGACAAAAAAAACGGTGTTTTTCTAATAAGTACTGTATATAATTTCATTTGCATTTAGTAAAAAACCGTTATTTTAGGATTACAAACAGACAATTCAATTTTATTTAAAAAAAAACTCTGTCTCTTTGTTCCGGCTAATCTCCGAAACGGCTAGGCCGATTTTGACGGGATTTTCACTGGCAGATAGCTGATGTTATAAGCAGTAACTTGGCTACTTTTATTTAAGAAAAAGGGTTAGGGTTCCGCGCAAAAAAATTAAAACCCATGAAATAACGAACATAATCCGCGTACCCTGAGACGCACCCGAGCGAAGTGAGCGTAAGTAGCTAGTAATATAATAATTTTCAGAGACTAACCATTTTTAATACAAATAACTCATAAAATGTAAACAACGTCATCTATGAATGTAGTACAAGTTCATTACCGAATAGCTGATTTTCAATCATTAAAATTATTATTATTATTTAAAGTCAAATTTTCGTAAATGTACATTTACGAATTTGACTTTACTGTTTTCTATTTTAATAAGTTTGTTATCATTGTTTTTTTTATAAATGTTATCATTTTCTAATAATTATTATATTTTTTTCTAGATATACTTTTATTAGAAGAAAAAAATAATGAAATAAAAAGAAATAATGATACCAATGAGACAGAAATAGTGCATAAAATGAAACAGCTAAAAAATGAATTAGAAATACTAGTTGAACGTTCAAATGAATTAAATACTGAGGTTGTAAATAAATCAAAAGAAAATGGCGTACTGCAAGAAAACTTATGGAAACTTGAAGATCGAGTATTAAATTTGGAAAAGGACAAAAGATACGTAGAAGCAGAAAAAGCGGAATGCTTAAATAAAATTACTGAGTTAAATGCAAGCTTAGAGAGGTTTGTGGAAGAGAATAAAGTATTGAAGGATATGAAGAATGAAAACATACAACTGCTCAAAATGGCAGATGAAAAAGATTTAGGTACGTATTTTTTTTAACTCTCACACATTTTGAATTTGTTCTATGTTACACTTTGTCACTATTTTTTTAATTATATTAGTAAACAAGCAACTTACCCTTGCTTCGCTTGGGTGCGTCCCTAGGTTCGTTTTGACTTTTTTTAACAGAATCCTAATTCTTTTTTTTTAAATTAAAATAGCCTTATAGTTGCTCCTTATAACATTAGCTATCTACCAGTGAAAGTCTGGTCAAAATCAGTCTAGCCGTTTCAGTGATTACCCACATCTGAGATCGATCTGAGACATCTGTCTGTCTGAGTTCCAGGTACAAACAGACACGTCAATTATCTGTATAGATTTGAACATATCATTCTTTAAAAAGGTTTCCTATCTCAGGTCAAAAATTGTAGAAAAATGTTTTGGCTGTACAGAAATCATACATAATATGATAAATTTTGATGTTAATTGGGTTGTTTATTATTTAATTTAAATTACATTGAATTGATTGTAGAATATCATAATATGAAAATTAAAATTTCCTCTTTTCTCAATGAAGCCTTAAGTTTTTTTCTATAATTATTTTAATACTATAAATATGATTTGAAAAATCCTTGAAATAAATTACATTTGCCTTATTTGTAAACAAGTATGTTTACTTCCACAATATTCCTATGAGTTATTGTTTTTCTTAAAGCAAGTATAATCACATATAAATTTTTCAAGAGTTGTTTTCTAATAGTCATAAGTATTTATTTTGCTTCAGAGCCCTTGAAATTTAAAAGATAATATTATCACGTTCTACATTTTCCTTAATATACATTATTGAGATATTTCATCTTGTGAAATTTGTACAAATTCGATTCCTGCCTTAAAGTTAGCTTATGTCGTATAAAATATTTTGTGTCATTGAGTAAAATAAGTTGCAAGAGTGATTACAGAACCGAAGTTTTTACCTTTAAAAATATTAAAACTAGATTTTTTAAACAGAAAAGCCGTTCTTTACATTGGACTCTTTCAATAGCCTTTTTTCAAGAGATCAATGTCGTTTGTCCTCACCACTAGCTACATTCGAATCGGTTTGCCCATAATTTATAGACACTACATTTCATATGTCCCTATGTGATTTACTACCTCTGCTCATATTTGCGCTCAAAGATACGTCGATTTGTGTCGAGCCGAAGACAATCCAATAAAATCTAATACGAATAATACTTTTTTCAGATATTGCAAAACTGGAGAAACGCCTCGAATTCGAATTAGATAGACAAAAACAAATCAATGAACAAGAGAAAGTTAATTTGGTAAACAAATGCGCCATCTTAGAAGAATACCAGCAGAAGGCAGAAATGGAACTTGAATGTCGTCAGAAAGAAATTAGCAATCTTCTAGAAGAAATCAAAACATTAACATTAAAAACACAAGAAATTATAAATGACAAAGACAGAGTTATAGTCCAAGTAAAGGAAGAAAAGGATGCAATGATAAATACTTTACATGAACAGCTCAATAAAGAGAAACAAAACCTAGATAATATTAAAATAGTATTTGATTCAAAACAAGCGGAAGTACTTAATTTAAAAAATGAGTTGGATCAGAAAAATCAGGAAGATAATATTGTTAAAATGTTGAGGAAAGAAAACGAAGAGCTAATCAAACTTATTGGTCAAAGAGAGACTTGTAAGTTTTTATGACTAACTTTAATTTCTTCATCTTTTTAAAATTGATAAATTATGTAATGATATTGTTAATTTTTAATTCTTTCAAAAACTCATTTATATGTATTTTTGATGTAAATAAATGTTCTCTGTAAAATCTTTTGTTCTATACATATAACTTAACTCATGAGACTAGCCTACCAATAACTAAACTGAAAAACAAACATTTTTTTCATTTCTAGTTGCTGCAATTAGTCAGGAGCGATCGGGTCCCAAGTACTCTGGACAAGCTGAAAAAGAGCGAGATCATCACCAACAGGTAGATAACACTTCTACAGACACACACTCCTCTATGGAAAGCTACAAAACCATAACTGACTTGGAAAAGATTATCCAAGACAAAAATCGAACAATAACAACCCTACAAAGTGACATCACGTACCTAAAATCGATAATAGCAGAGTCCGAGAACAACCTTCTAGACGTTTCTAAAGAGTTGGAATTAAGCAAGGAAAACTGTCAACAGCTATCGAGTCAATTGAAAAAAATCGTTCACCAGAAGAATGAAGAAATAGCCGAACTAAGAAAACAAGTGACAAAAATGAGTGTAACAGAAAACAGAGCAAGTCAAATAATAAAAGTGTCCGCCAAATATCAAGCGATCATCTTGAAGAGGATCGCTGAAATAAAATCTAACACTGTATTGAAGGAGTTGACTAACTTTGGCAATTCGAACTGTGATAACGACATCCGACGCAGTATTACTGCTGGAACCATCACTATGGAAGATTTGGAGAACTTTCTAGAAACAACAGAAAGGCATATACGACGCTGCTCCGACAAGCAAATCGCTCTACAAAAGGAAAGAGACCGACTCACAGAAATTAACAGAATAAGCGAATCCGAAATAATTAATATGAGAAAATTCCTAACGGAACTGTCCGTTAGTATAAAAACTTTTAATTCTGTTAAAGACTTGTACACACAAAAACTAAGTAGAGTCGTGTCGATACAACGGACGGTTAGACGCGAGATTTTGAGCTTAGATGGAAGAGTAAATGACGTCACAATGTGTAAATTAGAAAGGGGTTACGCAGCTGTTATACAGGATTTGGCAGAATGTACCATGAATTTGGAAAGGTGGATCGAAAGGTGCGTCTCAAGAACGATCTCCCCAGAGAAAATTAAGCAAGCGTTCACAAGCGACGCCGATAGAATATCGCTCGCGTCTGGAACTTTCCAGAACACCAGTCTAGAAGTCCAGATAGAAGAGTTACAGAAGTCATTCGAGAAGCTTCTAGAAGACGTTTCGAGAGCGCAGAAAGGCGAAGGCGCGAAAGACACCCAGTCAATAACTGTGATGGAAGTCCGTGCGGAATACGAGGATAAACTAAATAGGATGAAAACTAAAATGGTCAGTATACTCCCCATACTATTCTTGATACTGGCTTACCAAGTAGTGTGGTGGTTCTACTTACAAATGGATTGGTGAATCTTGATACCAGGTGTGGCTTATTTTGTTCGAGCTTGTTAAGTTTTCTCAAATAAATAATGTTTTAATGGATGCTTTTTGTTTTATTTACGCTTCTAGTGTTCATTGAAACATAGATAGTAGTTGAAAGCCAAAAGGTAATTAGTTTTTCTATTTGATGCATGTGCACTGTGCATGTTTGTTTATTGGCGGAACGGTTTTTGGTCGATTGATAGCTTTTATAATATGTTTTTTTGTTAAATAATATAATAATCAGTGTTTTTTTTTAGAAACAACTATATCAAGAACAAATAGCCGTATTCAGGGAAAATCAGAAGAAGGATATAGTCGGTTTAGAAATGGAATTGCAAAAGACGCAGGAAAAACTAAAGGAGTACGAGGATCATATAAAGAGTTTGACGACGGAATTGTGGAAGGTTGGAGAAAAGTTCTTGGTGAAGAAAGATGAGGCAGATTGGCTCAAGAAGCAACAAAGATCTGGCTCGCTCATGTCCTTGCAACATGTACACTCGGTAAGTTATTTATGTGTAATGACTGACGTTGCTATGGTAACCGTTGGTCGTGATATCCTGGGTTCGAACCTCGGGTCGAGTCGAGTTCCTGTTTTTTTTTTACAATAAAACATTCAGTCACAGTCTCGGATTTGAGGCGCAGGTTATATGCATTAGGTCACAACGAGTGGCTAGAATTTAGTTGGTGGACTATTTATGAATTTGAGCGTTAGGTTTTTTTTTAACAATATATTCATTAGTACCTCGAGAGGACCAAATATAAATTTCAGAAATAAATTCTACCATTGACGGTGGAATAATTTTAAGTCTGTATATCTTTAGTTAAAACATTAAGTCACGTAATAAATTATAACGTAATATTGTATTCACAGTCTGGTCTCGTCCCTCCTCTAGAAGAGCCCACGCGACCATCCGATGCGCACTCCCTGCGCTCGCTGCCCGTTACTAATCAGAGAGGTTAGTTCTATCCTAGATTTAATTATAAATTCTAAATTACATTTTATTATCCTTTTCATTCACAAATTTTACAATTTAGAAATTTGGATTTAAATTGTTACCCATATTTTAAACTAGATGGCAGAATAATTGCGCACTCGTATACTTAAAGGGACGCACCCAATAAACTACAGTAAATTACTAATGATTTCATTTGGACGACACATTTGGCTCACATTGTAGTGAGCCTACTTACTGTGCCAACGGTCGCGGGGTCGAGACCCGTTGGAGGCATTCATTTGTGTAATGAGCACGAATGTTTGTACTACAGTCATGGGTGTTTATATTTATAAAATAAACTAGCAGAACCCGCGGCCTCGATCGCTCTAAAACTACAAAAAAACCTCGAAAAAGGTAGGTTTCATACAAATTTTCATCCTCTTTTTTACCCCCTTATAAAATGAATTTCGAAAAATGCTAAAACACCTATTTATTAAATTTTATTGAAGAGCATTAATACCAAGTTTCAATTAATTTTGATCATAATTTTTTTTTTGGGTTGTATAATAATTATTAACTTGTTTTCCCGTGGGAATGAGATTATCTCCCGCGGTAAAAAGTAGCCTACGTCACTCTCCAGCCCTCCAATTATCTCCACACAAAAAATTATGCCAATCCGTTACTCCGTTTCGACGTGAAAAAAGACAAACAAACATACTTTCACATTTATGATATTAGTATGGATTCAAACATAATATTTGATGCAGAGGACAAAAACGGGCGGACGCTCCAGATGTCGGACGAGGAGGGCGAGGTGTTCGACAATCGCTGGCTGCGCGAGCTGGCGACGCCGCGCGACCCCGCACCGCGCCTGTCCGAGCTGCGCTGGCGCAACTCCCTGTGCCCGCCGCATCTTAAGAGCTCCTACCCTGCTGAGACACAGTTCGCGCCCGCCTTGCATGAAGAGGATATTAAGGTAGCTATCATATTGATATATCTATGTGAATGTGTGTGTAGGTGTATCTGTATACGTAGGTGTATGTGTATGTTAAGTCACGGTAATGTTACACATACAGGATTGTAACTCGGCGCTGTCCTTGAAATAATTACCTATACCCGCGCGGTACGATACCACGCGACAGTGACAGACATATCAAATTATAAAAGTTACATAACATAACCACCTTATACAATTTTCGTATCCAATTATACGATGTGGCAGCCCCGCACGGTTGTCTATCGAGTGTATACCGAACGCGACGCGCGTAGGTATAACTCGATTTCCGACCGTTTGTATGAAGATGGAATACTGTATGTAACATTACCGTGGCATAGTTTTAGTTGTATCCTAATGCGTAAGTGTAATTGTATGTGTAAGTATTGGTGTAGGTATATCTGTATGCGTAGGTGTATGTGCATATGTATGTGTAGGTATATGTGTATATAGGTGTAAGTGTATGATTATGCGTAGGTGTATGTGTATAAAGTGAAAGATCACTCATTCGCTCACTATCTATATTTGAAAACTTGACCTATAAAATTGAAACTTGGCAGGTATAAAGGTTAGGTTAGTTTATAGAGGCATTACGGTAAAGATGGATTTTTGCGAAAGGGCAGAGTTGATGGTTTGTAAAGGCTATCGTAACTAGTTTTTGTGATTCGTGTAAAACACATAATATAATGTAATGTAACCTTGATATTTTATATATTAATATATGTATAGGCAAATTTTTATCATTTTATTCACCCGTTTTTAGAAGATGCTGTTATAAATATTGTGTCCATATATTTCATAACTGTTGTTGTGAATTGTGGTCGATTTCGGGCAGTTCGATTTTTTATACTCTACATACATACTGTATATAAAAGTATCGATCTCGTGACAATCGTAAGTAAATTTCATGTATATCATAGATAATTCTACAAGAAGAACGAGTAGGGTTTGTCTATGTGTTTATTTTACGTTACCATAGAGATGTTTGAATCATCCTTGAAAGTATTTCGAATTCCCCACAGTCCTGTTTCATTTGAGGTTCTAGTGGCATCGTGTTTTCTAGTAGTTTTTAAAATACATTACATAATAAGAAATTTTTTATTTTACTATTATAAGTTTATACACACATTTTATATCAAAGCCATTTCGAAGAAAAGTTTTTCACGTTCAAAATAATTTTTATTTTACTATTAGGTATAAGTTTATATACACATTTTATATCAAAGCCCTTTCGAAGAAAAATTTTTCACGTCCAAAAACACTTGTTGTATGATCATTTGTTTTTTTATCAAATAATGTAACTATTACTTTCTAGTTTTGTTAAAGTTTTTATTATTTCTTATATATTTTTAAATTTAGTTTTGAAATTTTAAATGAAGCTTCCGTGATTATATTTACTGTAAAGCTTTCTTAAAATAGTTGTATTTAAAATGTTAAAAAAAAATTATATACTATTTTCGACATTTTTACATCGTTTATTGTAATTTCAGTGTACTGGCACGATGTCTCTCGGAGGCAAACCGCAAAGGAAAGAAGTTGGTATAACAGCGTATAAGAAGCCCGGACCGCCCACGCCGAGCAAGCAGGCCGGCAGACTGTCCGCTACGGTATGGAAATATCTTCTCTTTAACACGTTTTTTTAGCTTCACTTGTAACTAACAATGTATTTTAAATAAAACTATCTTAATATAAATTATATATATGTATCTAGTTCTACTTTAGCAGATTTGTGGATGGATCAAATTATCGTTTTGAATCAGTTTTCTAGTGAGGGCTCTACTCTTCATGGTTTGCCATTAATCATGATATTTTGTCCTTTCCTTTTTTGCTTTTTTTTGGCATGTCAGATTGGTTTTAAGCATACAAGGACGATATTTTTTTATATTTTATGGACATCTTTCTGATTCCTTCTTTAACTGGATGTAGTTATGCCAAATGGATCCAGCCGTTTTTGAGTTACTATCATAAATGGCATCTACATATCAACTTAAATACAGAAAGTAGATAAAATACTCAATTTTTGAGAGGAATTTCAAAAAAAAATACTATGGTCTTGTTATTTTGATATACCAATTTTACTAAAACCCCTTTTTTCTCAAAAGTAAATTTTTGTGGTTGGATCTATTTTGCATAACTACGTCCAACTGATTTTTAACTGCAATAAATCAGGTTAAAAATGAGTAAAACATATCGTACGTATAGGACTCGGAGCTGCGCGAGTCGCTGCGCGTGGAGGCGGAGCCGGGCGCGGGCCGCAAGGCATCGACGCCCTCGCGCATCCGCTCGCTGTTCCGATCCAACAAGAACGACACCGCTGAGGTATTATTTGTATATGTACATTATTATACTAAACTTCACTACATTACTTATTATTATTATTGATTGGGTTTTTCGTTTTGTTATTTTGTCTTTTTCACACACTACAACAAAGCTGCAGATTATAATTTGTTGCTTACAAATATTTATGAGCTGAGAATGACATACAGGTTACTTGTATCCCTGTACATGTGAAAATTATTTCTCTGAATATATCTTAACTTTTTTTTAATATTTTTTCATTATATAGTTTGTAAATATCTATGTTTTTTCATTCCTACTTCTATGACATTCAAATAATATAAACCTAATTAAAGTTACTGAAAAGGAGCTTACAAAATTTTACTATATATCTTGGTTATAACAGAGTTATTTTTCACGAACTAAAGAAATGTATGAAACTTGTTTTTCTAATATATTTTTTTCTTTACAGGGGACTCCGCGTAGCCGGAGACTTAGCAACATGTTTAGGAAGAAATAAACATAACCATGTATTGTTACAACCCACCTTGCCTTATATTTTAATTTGGTCAATTATTAAATTTTATTAATTTATTGCCTTTAATGGAGTTTTGTTTCAATGAAATCCCAAATATTATGTTTCAGCTTATTTATTTCATAGAAGTACACCACAAAATCACTATAGCACCAAACATTACTTATAAAATGTACAAAATTGTGCCAGTTTTCATTATTAAGGCTACCGAAGAAAATAATTTCATGATCAAACAACACACTGAATTTTATATGGAAAAAATTGGATTAAATTTCACTGGTTTAGACAATATTAAGTTAATAAATGTATGTGCGCTAATTATTCTATGTCTTACGCGCACCAAAATGGTATTTAGTATAAGTACTTATTATACAATAATAATAAATTAATTTATCAATGAATTTAGGACAATAATATAACTAATTTAGTACAAGATTGTTTTCAATTAAATTCAAAATTACATAATTTAATTCTTTTTCAGAATTTAACAAATTATTCTATTATACAATACATATAACAACACAGATACTTCTCTATCAATCGGCTTAAGGGCCCAAATGCACTAGGCGACCATGACCGAGATTGAGACCATGGTCTTCCAACTTTATATGATGGTCGCGTATGCGTGGGAAGCCTTTCGGTAGCTCTTCAATGACATATAAACTATAACAATATAAATACGAATGTAACGGGCCATTTACAATCGTTTGAAGGGTTTCCTAACTAGTATCATCACAGAACAAGTAAAATGTACAGAAGACGTACGTCATATTTAGACACATTATAAAAATCCATACATAGGCGATCGCGTAATGATTTTAATGGAAATGCTGTCATTAGTAAGAGTTATCAAAAATAATAATTTTCATGATGAATGGTTTGGAACTTAAAGCTCTCATCTAGTGGGAATTTAGGTTATACGCTAAAGGCGTTTCCCGACTGATATATTTAAGGTGCTTGTTAACAGACTTCTCCTGGGCAAAATTTTAAGACCTTATCTATGCCTCCGAGCTAATATGAAGGTCATGAGTAAGCCCATTTTTTATATGTATGTATGTATATATATATATATATATATATATATATATATATAAAAGTATGTATGACAGACGGGTGACACTTCACTCTGGTTGTTACAAACAATTCTAACGTCATGTCAGAAGAGATGTGTAACACGATAGAAAGTGACACCATATACGTGAAATAAGTGCGAGTTGAATTGCACTATAATGCTCTGTAGCAAGTTCTATATTTATTTAAATTTGTTCCTGAAGAAGTCTTCTGTACGAAATTAAGTATTCCGTGGTATTTTGTGAATGTAGCGTAGTTGAGTATTTTAGTAGCTAATTTGAACTCAATTATGTCAAAATGCAGAAAAAAATAAAGATACAAGATGTAAAATAAATACAATATAAATTTAAACATATAACCAAATTTTATAATACAAACAAAGATATGACAAAATAAGTAAATGATTATCCTTTTGTGACATAATTGTGAACCATTGACTTAAGCTTTCTATCTGGAGGTTAAAGACAGTGAATTCTTATTAAATTAATGATGTTAATACATTACATTGCTGTTAGTAAAAATGCTATTTCAAAAATATAATCTGTACAAAAATCTATATTAAAACAATAATGACGTAAGTGTAAATGGTCCTCAAATAATTAGAAAATAATCTCAAGTGTCTCGTCATATACAAACGTGTGCTATTTACAAATACATAGATTTAACAATGGTATACATATAAACAATAACTTAGTCCACAAAACATATGTATTATTTGAACGAATTGATTTTAATTCTGATTGAATACGCTATAGGTACCAAATTAAAAATTTAATTGTCAAAAATATAGAAAATAAATTGAATATATGTAAGTTGATTTTTTTTTAATTTGGCGTTGTAGAGGCAATAAGGTCACATCTTTTAATAATAATGTCTTTTCAGATTCTCGCAACTTAAAACAAGAGAGGAAGCCTTTAAAGTTCTTATTTCATAATAACATTACATGTTTAATGTGAATTATTACCGCTCTAATAGTACAGTAGCAGAGTAGTTAGAGCTTCCGCACACTGGATATTTCTTTATCACATACTAGCGACTCACCCTCGCTTCACCTTCGGGCTCGTCCCTAGCTTGCTTCCCCATACAAACTTTCATCCCCATTTTCACCCCCTTAAGAGATGATCTCCGAGATTAAAAGGCCGTCCCGGGGTCTCTAAACTTTTTTCTTACCAAATTTCATCTAAATCGGTTCAGTAGATCCAGAAATTACTCCTAAAATTAGTATTAGTATAGATTATTTAAATTAATCTGTAGGAAAATTATCGGCATATTGCCAATCAGTTTACTACCAGATATTTAAAATTTAACCGATACCATAGAGTCTGCAGTTTGCGGTGGCTCTTATTTACCAGAACAATAAAAATATATGTAATAAAATACTTTTTGCCTCCACATAACTCTGCATTAAAACAATTTGTTAAGTATAAAATAAATTAAATAAAAAAAAATTAAATATTTGACATAATTTTAACTATTCCATAAGGTTTCGCGATAGCTGATAAATTTGGTTAAGTGTGATATAGCCTCGGAATAGCCAAGTTTTTTATACATTTATTATAATTAATTACTTATGTAAACAATAACTTTCGAGTTCTGTATTTCAATTTAATTAGTATGTACGTATACGAGTAGAGAATAAATGGTTTCTTTAATAAATTACTACTAAATATCTTGTCATGCTAGCAACACTTAAAATATATTATCTCATTAATAACACAAATTTTAATTATGCAAAATATAACATTAGCAAGTTAAAAATTAAATATTACTTCTACAACCTTTACATTATTTTTAATCTGTAGAACACAGTTCTTTATCTCTTCATTCGTTTTCTTCCTAAGCTACACTCAGTGTTTGGCTCCTCTGCTAAGATATGCATGTAATTTTTTAAATTACTTCATAAATTGTGTATAAAAACGAAACTAAAAGTAAAAATAAAACAATAAAAATTATGTGTGCTATATGACACGCATCACTTATTATCTATTTAGAGGATATCGCGTAAAAGTTGTGACTAAAGTGGCAGTCGAATAAATATCCTATCTAAACAATAACTATAATATAGGTATAATTTAAATATTTCCATTTTAGTATTATTACACAAGTACATAAATTCTTACGCTACAAGTATTAAGATTTAAGATTTCTCTAAGTATAATAATACAAAGCTGTACAGATTTTTATCTACTCGTATGCTAAATTGTTTATGAATATTATGTACAGAAAGGTCATCGATTTAAATTATATATAAATTAAAAGTTAGGTATTATGTCTTTAACATTTTCACTAATACGAACTACAGAAACAATGAAAGCTAAATAAGGATGGGTTCTTTGAGACAGCTAACGCAAACAAGTAACGTTTCAATAACTACCTAATTTACCTCCCAAGATAATTTGTATCGGTTAAAGGCAGGCGTGTGGGTTGTGAGAGCACCATCGAGGCCAGAGAGGAGCTGCTTGAATTCCTTTAGCGACTAAGCGAGATCGTTGTGTGTCAAGTCTAAGGTAAACGTCTGCGGTGGCTCCATCTAAACGATCTGACCACAAACGTTCCGCGAGAGCTGCAGTCCGAGGCCATACTCTGGCGTCTAAGCCTCCTGTGCCCAACTGTTCAGTCCATTGGCAGGCTGCGCCCCCTTCAATCCTCCACGGTTCCATCCCTGTAGCTAATGCGGGCATCTCCTCAAACCAGGGTCTATGTTCGTATATTTGCTGCCACGACCTATACGGCCCGCAGTGTCCGTCTGAACTATCTCGCCAGGAACCGAACCCGCAGTCCAAATACCAAGCGTCTACGTGGGACAATATCGAACGATAACCAGCATCTAATACAGCGCGTGATTCCGGCCATCGTGACGAACCCCACACTTGTATCCCGTACCGTTTTTTGTCGAGGCGTTCCAAATAAGGAGTGTGAGTTAGACGAGAAGACCACAGAAGCGTTAAATCAGGAAGCTTGCCCCCGTTAGCTCGTTCCAACGACTGCATCGCACGTTTGGTAAAATCGAGCCATAACTCCATGGGATCAGTGTCGTTAAAATACTGTGCCCAGCAACGTTCTGATACTTCATCTCCACCGAGATGGAATATATCATCGACACCTGTTAATTCAATAATTTCTGCGTAAATGCGCTCTAAAAGTGAGTACACGTGAGGATTTCGAGGGTTTAATTGTCCACAGGGAGGTTCCCCACAATATGTACTCCATGGTTCTAATTCAACGCAGTGTGCTAGATGACCAAGACCTTCGACCGGACCCCAGGTCCAGGCTTTGCCGACATGTGCGGGTGCGTCTACCTCTATTAAGACTCGTATACCACGTAATCGAGCTTTTCTAACAATGAGACGTACATCTTGTGGGGTATATATTGCCCCAGGGCCGTACGCGCCATGTTGCGCCAACTGAGGCGCACTGTTCAATTTCAAAGGAAACGATTGGGAGTCACTGACATGCCAATGAAACGTGTTCATTTTGCACGCGCTCATTGCATCAATTGTGCGTAGAATATCTTTAACGGGAAAATAGTTTCGCGCTGTATCTAGAAGAAGTCCGCGGTATCGGAATTTAGGGGAGTCTTCTACAGTCGCCGCCTCAAGAGCTAGAAGGGAGCCTACGTAAGGATCTAGCCAAACTAGTTGTGACATCGTTTCGAATCCATGGCGAGCTCCACAAAACGAGTGCGCGGTTATATCGACGATGAGAGATTTTCCGCTCGGTCGTAGCACCAATTTGTAGCTTTCATCTGTATCTTGTCGCATGCGAGGGTCTCCGCTGCCGTTGACGGCGACACGAACTAGGACATCCCGTACAGCGCTATCACTTCGCCTGTTTTCAATGTCACTGCTTCGTTCCAGCGTTTTTAAATCGTCGCGCATTAAACTAAACGCCTCATTAAGATGGTCTGTGACATCTCGGGAAGGGGATGCTAGTATCTGTAGAGAGAAACTGTTGGATCGCACGTGTGTGGCGGCGGTAGCGAGGCTCACCGGGCCGGTGGGCTGAGGCCAGAGTTGCGTGGATGCACACAGCATGTTACAAGTGGGTAGAGATTGTAGTATATTCGTTTCGGATGCCAGAAGTCTTTCGCAACGATCGTGTCGACAAATCCATGTCCACTGCGGCTCTATGCCTCTGTAATGGAAATTATATTTTTTTTATATATATTTTTATATTTTTTAGATTAGGGCATTTTCGGTTGTAAAATAAATAGCAAAAATGTAAAAATACCACGTAACGTTACATATCATTAATATATTACATATATTAATAAATGCTTAATTACTTTCCATTATGGTGGTAATCATACTGGATGGTACTTTTTATCATATGTATAAAAGAATTTATTAAATTTCTTTTTTAATTATTATTTACATACCTAACATTATTTATATTTTCCATATGTAATATAATAACCACTTTATGAATCTCATAGAAATAAACAACGTCAATCCGTTGCTTTATTGCGTAAAATAAGAACAAAACAATAAACAAATAGAAAAAAGGATCATCTTAATATTATGAACACATAAAATATGTAGCAGTTGTTGTTTGAATTTGACTGGATATTTCTCACAGAGTATTATTATCTACTACGATAAACAGGTGGCAGTCTTATAAGATAACTAGCGATTTTAACGAGTTTTAACGTTTAGTATAGATTTCTCAGAGATGAAATATTTTCTCGTAGTAAAAAGTATCCTAAATGTTGACCGGGATAACCAGCTATCACCATACAAAATTTCATAAAAATCTGTCCAGTGGTTTTCTTGTGATGCGTTTCTAAAAAGGGCTTGTATGCAGACAGACAGATAGTCGAAAATTCTAAATACTATACATTCGGCCTCTGTATCGATAATAATTACTATTTCAATAAGATTTTCCAAAAAATATTTAATGTACAGAATCGACTCAGTTAGAATTTTATTATATGTATATATTTACGAATCAAAGTAAAAAAGTAAAGTGTTAATGTAAAAGGTCATAAATAGTAAACTTACGCATATAAGGAATGCGCGGGTCGATGAGCGGAGTCGTCGGTCTGCTGCCGCCAATACAACACGGCGGCAGCGGTGCACGCCGCGGCGGCCAACAGCAGCAGCGCTCTCCGAAGCCTCCCCACTCCATAGAAATGCGCCGAGGCATTCCGCCCTAGCGATTCACCCCAAGACTTCATTCTATCGTTTGTCGATTACCTGGAAAACATATAAAACCTTAGAAAGTGCCTGCTTGTATTTTTTGTAATAAAATTGCCCAAGAAACGGATAGAAACGACGAAATGAGGCTTTAAACACAATCTTCACAACTTAGAAAAAACAAAATTGGTATTAAGTTTAAAATTAATTTTAGTATTTTTTTCTCCGATGTTAAAGATGAATTACGAAATACAAAATAAAACTAAATTACAGTTTGTGAAAAGTTTCTATTTGTTCAATAGAAACTTTTCACAAATGTAAACTGCTATGAGAAACAGGCAGCTATCGATTGAGTTGAATTGCAAAGTAGTACTAAAAATTCACATAAATAGTAGCGGTTTATCACGTCATTCAAAATAAGTAATTAAAAATATATTATTTGAAAACTCTTTCTTTTATTCGTGCATTAATTACATCCTGCCAATTGTTTTATCATTAAACTAGCGACTCACCCTCGCTTCTCTCGGGTCTGCCCCAGGTTGATTCCTCATACAAAATTTCATCCCCATTTTCACCCCCTTAAGGGATGATTTCGGGGATAAAAAGTATATTATATCCTTTCCAGGGTCTTAAACTATCTTCTTACCAAATTTCATCTAAATCGGTTTAGTAGATCCAGAGATTACCCCCATTGATTACAGTTTGTGATGTTGTACATCACAAACTCACAATATCACAAACTCACAATCTTTACCTCTTTATAATATTAGTATAGATTAGCAACTTGTTTTAGAAGGTCAACAACTTTTTAGGTCTACGGTTGATAAAGTCGTGAGTTTTGATAAAAGCGAATATAGTAAAAACTTTGAATATTTTTTTTTGATAATTGGTAGATATTCAAAGTGTTTAGAACATATGAATTTATTTTAAATAAACAATTAATTTTAAGGATACACAGACACTTATATAATTGAAATAATTTTGATTCCAAAATTATTCCATATGTATTGGATTTAGCTCAATTTAGCTTTATTAATACCAAGTTTCAAGTAATTCTGATCATAAATAATTTTTTGGGTTGTATTATAACGAGTTTTCCCGTGGGAATGAGATAATCTCCCGCGGTAAGTAGTCTGTCACTCTCCAGCCCTCCAATTATCTACAGAAAAAAATTACGCCAATCCGTCACTGTGTTTCGACGTGAAAGAAGGACAAACAAACAAACTTTCACATTTATAATATCAATAGTAAATAATATGGATATAGAAGTATGGATTTCACATATACGCGAAAATATCACATTCTGCTTAGGTATCATATCTGTGTTTAACTGGCACGCTTCGTGGCCATTAATAATAAAAAATTGAAATGAATTGAAAAAAGCACTTTAACTTTACAATCTATTGAAACATGATAAACATTGAAACATAAAAATCGGTTCACAGTTGGTGAAAATATCATTTAAAATAGACTAAAATACCTTCTTGCTACTCGCCTGAATACCTGCTATTTTTAAGTATTTTTATGTCTTACAATACTTTTGGGTAAAGCACGTAGCGTATTTGAAAGGATACTTTGAAATATTTATTTGTATACCGTAATTTTACTATCAGCAAGAGCAGAAAGTATTGCGATACCCTTCGCAACTCCCAGTTGACGTAAGGACGGGTAAAATTGGTATCGCTGATACAAGATATCGGTGTGTCTATTTCTGCAGACAGACGAGCTAAAAGGCGCCCTAGATGTTGCTTTTAGGTCACCCAACTCGCCTGTCTTGCACCTTTTGATTTATAAACTTTCTACTTACACTAATGTGTTTAAGAGTGACACTTTATAAGAATTTATTTATACGTAGGTACATAATATAATAATAGATATTTAAAAAATATATTGATAATAATTTGGGCTCTTTGAATATCATTGATGATTAGATTTAAAAAAAAGGTGCCCCTAAAACACATATTTGGTAGATTTCAACAAATTCTATAATTAAATTAATACATATTTTTTTCCATGGCATTGAACGATGTTCAAGTTTTAGTTGACGCATTGACCAAAATAAGGCTAAGTAGCGGAGATCTTAGAGGGCTTGTCAGTTTGGGCGATACTAGTGTTGTACGTGTACCGTGTCATATACGTAAGTATGGTAGAGTTACTTCTGGCACGCGATCCGTCCTGAGAAATACAGGCTTGCAGAAGTGTAATGCTTTCGGGCGAGAGAGCCGCCATTAAACACGACTGATCCGACGCTGTAGGGAAGATCTGCAATGCCATTTAATCTTGTCTATACTAATATAATAAAGAGGAAAAGTTTGTGAATTGTGAGTTTGTGACGTTGTAGGAGGTAATCTCTGGATCTACTGAACTGATTTAGATGAAATTTGGTAAGAAGATAGTTTGAGACCCTGGAAAAGACATAGGATACTTTTTATCCCGAAAATCATCCCTTGAGGAGGTGAAAATGGGGATGAAAGTTTGTATTGGGAAGCAAGCTAGGGACGAACCCTAATATGTATAGAGGTATACGAGACAAAATAATAAATTCATATTTTTTTCTACGTATTTAAATATTATTATCCCTAGTTGCTATTTATTGTATTTAATTATTAAATATAATAAAAACTAGTGATGGGCTTTTTCGGGTTGTATTTCCTTTACACCACAACAGAGTAACTATAAAATGATTTTTAGATAGTGTCTCATCATCTCCCTGTCTATTTCCCAAATTACATGGGTTGCGCAGCAAGTCCATAGTGCTAATTGATTTTGGCAAAAGTTTTCCAACCGGCCGCCTGCCTGACGTCAACCCTCTCTGGGAATGCTGTTGTTCGCCAGCCATCAAGCAAGGGACTCAAGGTGCGATGTCCTAGGTAGATCCTTTAGTCATCTCCTACGACACCTACAGGAGGTGATGGAGTAGCCCTGCTCTAAGTCAAGCGTTACACGCTACATAGAGAGCGTCTACGACCCGAAAGTGCTATAAGTCAATTTTATTTCCGGTACATCAAGTGGTGATCGTATAATGAGTAAGGATAGATACATTAGATTTTAAATTTTTCGTATAATTCATAATTTTAAACTTAATTTCTAACGAATTTTAACTTTAAGTGAGAATATTCACATATGAATTATTTTTTAAATTCATAATGTAATTGTGCGAGTTGAACGACTCTTGCCCGTTGTATCAAACGTGGCAGTGTAGAATAGCAGACCATTTAATTCAATTTCTTTCCTTTCACGAGCGTCTCATTATTCACATTTATTCATTCATTACGACAACGTAATTCAAAACACTGTGAAACGAGATGTGCGCTTTTGTTCAACTTTTTATAGAATAAAGAGAGATTTGAAATAATTTTCTATGTTCGCTGTTTGTTAGTTTTTTACTGGCAACGCGTGCACTGTATTGCTTTAAAAGTATGTTTTGTAGCCTTTATGAGGATAAAGGACCTCTGTTGTACAATTTACATATTTATTTAGCGTCTACTCGACGCGTTGCAATTTTCTTTTTTTGTAATGTGTAAAAATATTCTCATAGAAGTTAAACAATTTAAGTTAATATTGATCTAAATATGTATTATTATCAGCGTTTGGTGAAGTCTTCACCAAACTTTCACCTTCACCGTAAAAGTTAACTTTTAACATTCAGTATACTTATCTTATCTTATAATGTATTTCTTAGAACTAATATTTGATAAATATTAGTTCTAAGAAAACTCTTATACCAGATTGGAAATATTGAATAGCGTTTTCACTTTTTAATCAAACGGCGGACACGGGAGGAGAACCTAATAAATATATTTCTGAGAAATAGGTAAATACATACATTCAATTCTATATATACATATTATGTACCTACTACCTACGAAATATTTTATTTTACTGTTTGGAGAAAATCTGAATACATAAAAACAGAAATCTGTAGAAAGGTCAAGTCTCTAAAATGTTATTGCTTACGTACCTGGCAGTATTTCCATATTCATAATCTTAGGTTAAGATATAGGAACTAGGTTTTTTTTTCATCTATACTAATATTATAAAGAGGTAAAGTTTGTGAGATTGTGAGTTTCTGACGTTGTAGGGGGTAATCTCAGGATCTACTGAAGTGATTTAGATGAAATTTGGTAAAAATATAGTTTGAGACCCGGGGAAGAACATAGGATACTTTTTATCCCGGAAATCATCCCTTAAAGGGGTGAAAATGGGGATGAAAGTTTGTATGAGGAATCAAGCTAAGGACGAACCCAAGCGAAGCGAGTTAGTATTCAAGCATTGTATTTATTAACACTATATTACCTTAAAATGAAAATTTAATTACAGAAGCCAAAACAGCCATATTATGCCGATCAAAATATCGAAAGCAGTAAAAACTAACTAAAATTAATATTTCAAGAGTACCTTGTAAGATCTTTTGTTTTTAGCAAGTAACTGAGGATCATGCAGTATGCAGCGCGCGTCACCGAAGTTTTGCGACTATGAAGTGCTCTACCCAATGCAATATTAAGTGCATTTATCCGGGTCAAGCTATACAACATTTTCATCCACTTTAATCCTGGTTATTTTAAAATTATATAACAAGCAGCACTTAAATTAAAAATCTTTTTAAACCCTAATGTTGTTAATATAAAACTCGGTGCAATATTGTGAGATTTTCCAATTTTTGAGAGTTATAAATATATGTAGATAGGGTGTCTATATAATAGATGCCAAGTCATAATGCGAGGAAATTATAGAATTTCGCATACAAATTTGAGATTGAACGGCGATCGGAATTAAATTACGCGAACGTGAACGCGTTGATGGTCACAAAATTCAACGAAATGTGTGAATTTGAGTCCAATCGATGCAAATTTTAATGATGTGGACGGTGCATTAAAGATTAAGTCGCGTCAGTGGCTGAAGTAATTAACGGACAAACAGATCTACTGTTATGTATAACACAGTAGTGCAGTTATAAACTGACGTGGTATAGTTTCATAGGTCGGAGAGTGACTTATGAGTGGTTATGGTACGACACATGGGGTTGTCTCAAGGGAACTAGCACATGTTACGAATAATAATAATAAATAACATGGACAGCAAAAATATAACGACTTTTTGTATTTTTACTCAATAAAATGTTTTACTTTTTTTTTTGTTTAAGATAGTACCTATCTAACAAGAAAATTATTTTCGTATAAGAGCTGAAAAGTTCACTTTTAATAGACTACCATTTCAAATGTTAAAAGAAAAAACAAATACTTATCTATACATATAATAAAATTGTAACTAAGTCGAATCTGTACATTAAATATTTTTTGGAAAATCTTATTGAAATAGACATTATTATCGCTACAGAGTCCGAATCTATAGTTTTTAGAATTTTTGTCTGTCTGTTTGTCTGTTACCGCATCACGAGAAAACCACTGGACGGATTTTGATGAAATTTGGTATGATGATAGCTGGCTATCCGGGTCAACATATAGTATACTTTTTACCACGGGAAAATATCTCATTTCTGAGAAAAAACAAAACAAAAACTGCATTGTAAGAGTATACTGATATGTAAAACGTAAGAATTTGGTTTTTGGTCATCTGAACGCGGGCGGAGCCGCGGGCAATGCTAGTAAATTGATAAAAAATGTTTGCAAATTCTCATATGCTTTAAACTTTAAACAGTAAAAGAAACAGTTTTTAAAATAACATACAAAGTAAACAATGTTTGTACAAAAGGTATTACTAATGTAATTTCTTAGCAAGAAATTCCTTTAGAAGATTTAGAGGTAAGCCCGGTACGTTTTAGTACTGAAAGTCGGAAGGTGGCTGCGTATAGTGGTAATTTCTGTGTGCGTGATCTTTCTAAAGTGCTCTATTACATAGTAGCTCTGGCTTTACGAGCGCAGATCATTGTTACACTATATTATGTATATGAGTAGCTAGCGACTTATCTTCGTTTTGTTTGGGTTCGTCACTATTTTTTACTATTTTTTGTTTTTAAGGTAGTCTAATGAAGAAATTATATATATATATATATATATATATATATAATATATATATATATATATATATATATATATATATATTATCCGATTACTAATATATATATATATATATATATATATATATATATATATATATATATATATTAGTAATCGGATTACTATAAACTTTCACATTTATAGTACTCCGATTACTAGCCTTATTGTATCTTTTTTAAAATATAAAATTTGACATCATTGATTACCATGAAATAAGTATATTAAACCCACTTAACGAGGCGGGATAAAAAGTATTTCTTATAAATAAGAAATTTGGACGACGATGTTAAGTTAATCCAAGAAGATTAATAGAATTAAAGATTGGTGCGATATCAATAAAATGACTCTTAACGCTAATAAAGGTTTCCACTTAAAATACACAAGGAAGAAAATCCTACAGACAGCTAAACTTAAATAAATAATATTGCTATATTTAAAATTATAATACTTTTTTTTAAATGCTGAGAGATTAAAATTAAGAAATATTGTAAGATACTTTGGTGCCATTTTTGAATTTTTGAAATCATTCTTGTAAAATAGTGGGTAAGCGCTGTCTTTAACAAGTGTATAACGCCTTTGGGACGTCTATAACTTTAGTCTCTCCCGTGACCATGGATGCTGTAAAGCATTCGAAACGTCGGGAACCAAAAATCAAAATAAATCCGCGAAATAATCCGAAAAGATAGTTTTATTTAAAATGATATACTTTCGTCGTAGGTGACTAATCGACGTGCGTTTTTTACATAATATAGTAATAACATATTAAAATCTGTATGGTATATACATAATATTGATAGTGTATTTAATAAATACGAGTAAGTCTAAGATTAATCGTGTTAGTTTTATATTTAACTAGATTTCTCAGAGATATTTTTCCGCAGTAAAAAGTATCCTATATGTTGACCCGGATAACCAGCTATCATCATGCCAAATTTCATCAAAATATGTCCAGTGGTTTTCTCGTGATGCTTTCCCAGACAGACTGTATCTATCATCAGATAATGACTATTTCAATAAGATTTTCCCAAAAATATTTAATGTACAGATTCGACTCGGTAAGAATTTCATTATATGTATAGATTAAAATACCCTTCAATGAAGAAAAAAGATATATATATATATATATATATATATATATATATATATATATATATATGTATATATATATAGAGGAAATAAAAATTGTACACAAAAGAACTTTTAAGAAAAATTCAACAAAAACATAGTATATGTACCTATGTAATAAATAGAAAAAATATTTAAAAGATTCAAGAAAGATCCATATAGATAGACACTGTGTTTAATACTGAAATTATGACAGACAAGACAGCAAATAATAACAAAACTGTACGTGCCCCGGTCGAAAGAATATAATATGTAGGCTAGCTCTCTAAATAATTCAGAGCCATCGATCAGACGTCTTCACCATCATTGGCAGGTAGTTCCTACAAGCCTTTAATCGATAATGTGAATTCTTTTATAAGACGTTGTCAAAATTTGTGTTTACTGAATTTCTTTACGAATAAATTAAGTAACTGATTCAATAATAAATAATAATTATTTTTTAATTTAATTCAATATTTATTATTTCATTCAATTATATTATTATTCAATTCAATAATAGTAATTGATTATTTGCTTGAATATTAACTCTACCTGTCACTCATGTGTATTCTAAAACTAAATAAACCATAAAATCAGTAACACCATTGCTTGACGTCTGTGGTTTGATCAGGTCAGTCAGATTACACAGAGAATCAATCATTTGATGAATTATTATTATGTTAAGTCTTTGTATGTATGTATTCAGCCCTATTTAAAGTCCCACTGCTCGGCACGGGCCTCCCTGCATTACAAGGGGGATCAGGTCGTAATCCACCACGCTGGCCAAGTGCAGGTTGGCGGACTTCACATGTTTTTCGAAAACTGACTAGGTTCACTCAGACATGCAGGTTTCTTCACGATCTTTTCCTTCATCGTAAGACTAGTGGTAATCATGTTGGAAATGATTCGCACATGAAAATGTCAGAGATGCTAGACCCGGGATTTGAACCCGCTTCACTCGATTTCCCAAGCGAGCGTATTACCACTGGGCTACCACTGCCGTCTATGTAAGTCTGTGTACGTGTATGTAATAACTATATGTGGAAAAGCCACGGTGTAAGAGATAGCATTGCTAACATTTATTCAACATACAAATATTTCAATAGTAACAGTATTGTTTGATTTAATATCTTACATACACGTGTAAGTTAAAAGTATAATATTAAAAGGCCAAGAGACAGTAGAGAGTATAGACAAAAAAAAATTCACCTCAGAAAATATTTATATCACACCAATATTTAGGTACTTCTGAATATTGTTCCGCTTGCGAACTGAAATAATTAAAATAATTGAAATAAGAGATCTTTCATTATTGAATCATAGTTTTTTCCCCGAACTGTTTTAAAAAGAAACATATTTAATATTTATTATTATCAACATTTTTTTAAAAATATATACTCAACATTTTTTTATACATATTTGACTTTTAATAAGTTGATTCAGACAAAGAAATATAAGAAGCTTAATTTACGACGTCATAAGAAAGTTCCCTATTCTGACCACCTGCTTATTTTAAACATTTTAATTTGCATTCTGTTGCAGTCTTCACGATTAAAAATATCAATTTCTTCTCATAATTAATCTTGAGAAAACTCTTTCTTTAAATTAAAATATATTTTATATGGAAAGTTTCGCTTCCTATTGAGTCCGATTCTACATTTTCATGCAGGCATTCGGCCTCACACGCCACTCGCCTGGCGCAGCAGATGAATGGACCACAATACGCGGAGATTGAAATATCTGTATCGATAGGCCATTGTTACTACGATTCTCAATATAAAGCTGTGGTCAATATACGTCTTTCTCTACGATTGGTTTCTTAAACTTTACAGAGGCAACTTTTGTTCAAAAGCAAATAATACCTACAAGATTTATACTATAGTCTATCAAATCTAAGAAATACATTAAACCGTTTCGCATTTTTCATTACGCAATAAACTAACGTGTATACATGATTTCAAATAACAAATCTTAAAATGTCAAAAAAATATTAAGTAATTTATATAAATGACTTAATTTTTTTTTGCCATTTTAAGATTCTTATCACCTATATAGAATCAATTGAAATTAATTTGGTTTGGTATTTTTATAGGTTTCGAAAAAATAATGAGAGAAAATTTTTTGCGATGCGCGCGCACCGACAGCCAAAAAGCGACATTATGAAGTTAGCTGAAAGTGACATGATGAATTGCTACATTTTTAAATTAAAATAAAATTTTATAAAATTAAACATAGCAATACTAAACAGAAATCTTATAGCTTCCAAAGTGTATTTCTTAGGTTCGATGGATTTATATTTTTTTATTACAATGAATGTTTTAAGCGACAATGGTTGATATTGTATATATTTTAATTAAAATCTGCTTAAAGTAAAAATATCTAAAATTACAATTTTATCTCTAATTTATATGGCAACCTGTATGAATGGCGATTAATAACAAATAAATTAATTGAATTGAATTCACTCATTCACTTTGTGCAACTTAACTTGTAAAAACTGTCATTTGCCAGTCAATTAACAGAAATCTTTCCAAAATCATGTAAATACCTATAAAGAGCACTAAAGTTTTATTTTCAATAACAAATAAGGTGATATATTGACATTTTGTTAATTTATTTCTTAAAAAAGATAAAGTTGTGCAACAAAGCTAGCAGTTACAAAAATGATTGGGACATCAAACGGAAGGCTGCATTTGACAGAAGTCGACATGAGAAGAGCGGTTTTTGCGGACAGAATATCATGTGTTAACAATAGTTTTTTTATTATTTCATTTTATATTCAATTAATAGAGTAATTTTATATATTCATGAAAAAAAAGTATGAAGTAACACAATTTTACATAACATTTGAATCAAAGTATGGATCAATTCTTCATTTAATCCATCCAAAAATTTAACTTGCTGAAGGACATGAGTGACATGATTTTCTACTAAACTACAAAAACACGAAGGACAATTTTTGCAGCATTTATTTCTACATAGAAAAATGAACAAAAAACTCAATTTAGGGGAAAGAAAATGTCAAAATATGATGTCACTCGTCAAATAAATGAGTTCGGAGTCCTCACAATAGCGCACAAAAAGTGACTGTCTTGAGAAATAGTCCTTTATTACAGGAGGAAAATTTAAAATTCTTCTCGTTGTATACTCGTTAATCGTTATATATGTATGTAGGTGCAATAATTAACAAAAAAATTTACTGGAAACCGACGTGGCACTTGTGTATGTATCTCGTACATATATAGGACAACTAGCATTGCCCGCGGCTTCGCCCGCGTTCAGATGACCAAAGCCCAAATTCTTAGATTTTACATATTAATATACTCTTACATTGCAGTTTTTGTATTTTTCTTAGAAATGAGACATTTTCCCGCGGTAAAAAGTATGCTATATGTTGACCCGGATAACCAGCTATCACCATATCAAATTTCATCAAAAATCCCTCTAGTGGTTTTTCTGTGATGCGGTAACAGACAGACAGACAGACATACAGACAGACAGACAAAAACTCTAAATACTATAGATTCGGCCTCTCCACGATAATACCGTGCATTCGGATACTTGCAGTACACTGTACAACATGTATCAAATGACATAGCTTAAATTCTTAAAATATTTGTTCTAATATATTTTTCTTATTTTTATTTTGTTATGATGTTTCGTTAAAAACAAGTTAGGCCAGCTAATGTAGGATAATTATTATGTTTAAGTTTCGTAAAGTATACATTTTTTTGTTGTTATTAATTTACTTTTAAATATATTGTAAAACAAAAAATATTTTTTATCTATTTTTAAAATTTGATATACTTTTAAAAATTTATTTATTTTCTAATTCGCTTATTATTATTATTATTATTATTATTTTTGAACTTATTTTTTTTTAATTAATTTAATATTATTTATTTTATTATGTCTGATTGTGATTGTATTTTTAACTTTGACGACGATTACTTCTCTTGTTCTTCAAATGAAGAGTTCCTTAGTGCTTCTAGTTTGGCTTCCTGTGATAGCGAGTCCGGGCGTCTTGATTTCAAACTTAATAGCATATTTAATAAAAATCCTGGTTCTTTGAACTTGGTTCATATAAACGCACAAAGTATTCCGGCTCATTACTCTGATCTCCAGGCATCTTTTTGCAACGTTGAAATAGATGGTATCTTAGTTTCCGAATCATGGCTGAAACCATCCCTTTCATCATCCCTTTTCTCTCTTCCTAATTTCAACCTCATTAGGAACGATCGCACTTGTAAAAGAGGAGGAGGTGTTTGCATATATCTCAAAAGTAACATCTATTACAACATAATAAAACAATCCCCTAATACTGATGACTGTAACCTTGAATTCCTTTTTCTTGAAATTATTTCTCATCACTCCAAAGTTCTTCTTGGTGTACTTTATAGTCCCTCTGTAAACGTTAACTATTTTAGCACGTTGGAATCTCTCCTTGAATCTCTTACACCTTCTTATGAACATACCATTCTAATGGGCGATCTTAATACGTGTCTCCTCAAACAAGATACTCGATCACATAAGCTCCAATCCTTAATAGAATCTCTAAATATGACTATACTTCCTCTTACTGAAACCCATTTTTCTCCTATCTCTAATCCTTCTCTCATCGATCTTATTATTGTATCTAATCCTAAAAATATCCTTGCTTTCGGCCAACTCACTGCTCCCTTCTCCTATCACGATCTCATATACATCAGTTACAATTTGTCACTCCTTAGGCGAAAAGCCAAGATAATCTGGAGACGTAATCTCAAAAATATCGATTACGAGAAGTTTTACTCTGACTTGGTTAACATAGATTGGTCCTTATTATACAATGTCACAAACATAGACGAAAAATTGCAAATACTAAATTCCAAGATCACACAATTATTTGACATTCACGCTCCCGCTGTTCCAATCAGAGTAAAGCACTTGCCAGCGCCTTGGCTAACTACAACAATCAAAAAAATAATGGCGAAACGCAATAAAGCTAAGAACAAATATAAGCGATATCCTACTGAGGCTAATTTTGCAGACTATAAAAAGTTGCGTAATCTCTGTAATAGGATGTGCAGAGATGCTAAGCGCCGCCATATCCACTCATGTATCTTACACTGCACACCGGCTCAAACTTGGAGGTTCTTTAAGTCGCTAGGTGTGGGTAAATCACAACATTTGTCTCTTGAGTCCGTCAACGTCAATTGCTTGAATCTACATTTTTCAACTCCGCCAGTTCAAATTTCTAATATCGAGAAGACGTTAACTATTAATCAACTTGCTATGACTAACCAACCTAACTGTGACCCTTTTGTTTTCCAAGAGATCTCAGAGGACGATGTTAAGAGAGGCATTCTTTCTACTACTTCAAAAGCCGTTGGGAGTGATGAAATTAGTCGTGATATGCTGCTTGTAACAGTTGATCACATCTGCCAAATATTAACTCACATTTTTAATTTTTCATTGTCTTCTAGTTCATTTCCCGCGGCTTGGAAGTTAGCACATGTTATCCCCTTACCTAAATCTCCCAATCCTATTGTTCCCTCACAGTTTCGTCCTATCTCAATTCTTCCCATTTTATCGAAAGTTTTTGAGGGCTTAGTATCTAAGCAGATGTGTCAGTACTTATTACGAAATAACCTATTAAATGCTTTTCAGTCTGGCTTCCGTCCTTCGCACAGTACGACTTCTGCTTTGCTAAAAGTCACTGACGATATTCGTTTCGCCATGGATAATAAGAAAGTGACTATTCTTATTTTGCTCGATTTTAGTAATGCCTTCAACTCAGTGGACTTCGATGTTTTACTTTCTATCCTTGCCTCCCTTAACTTCTCGTCTTCTGTGATTGATTGGTTTAAATCATATCTTTATGATCGCCAGCAGAGAATCTACTGCGACGAGACTATATCAGAGTGGTCCAATCTTTTCGCAGGCGTCCCTCAGGGTGGTGTGTTATCGCCATTGCTTTTTTCAATTTTCATTAACCAACTCCCACAGGTACTCTCTTCTAACTACCACCTATATGCGGATGATCTGCAACTTTATAGACATGCTTTAGTCGGGGACTTAGCGTCTGAAATAGACAGGATAAACCTTGATTTGGCAAGAATCAAAGATTGGGCAAAGTCTTTCGGTCTCCTTGTCAATCCAATTAAGTCTCAGGCCATGATCATTGGTAGTAAGCAGTTGCGGAACAAAATCGACTTCAACAATCTGCCTGACTTCATCTACGATAACACTTGCATCAATATCTCAGACACGTGTAAAAACTTAGGTTTAACAATCGACTGCAACCTGTCCTGGGCTGCGCATGTCAACGAGGTCAGTAAGCGCGTACATTATTCACTTCATTCCTTGAAACGTTTACAGAATTTTCTTCCGTTTCAAACTAAAATTACCCTAGCTCAATCACTGCTAATCCCTCTACTCGAATATGCCGACGTTTGCTATCTAGATGCAACCGAGGAGCTACTCGACAAGCTAGATCGCCTTCAGAATTTGTGCATCCGTTTTATATATGGATTGCACAAATTTGATCATATAAGTATTTTCCGACGGCAACTGAAGTGGCTCCCTATTCGTTTTCGCCGAAACGTTCGTGTATTATGTGTGCTTTACAATATTTTGAAGACTTCTACACCTTCTTACTTAAGTGAACGCTTCACATTAGTGTCCCCTAGATGCAGACCAGTGCGTTCTTGTGTCAATTTGCCCAAATTAGTGGTTCCTCACTACAATACTACATTCTATAAAAAATCTTTTTCTGTTACGGCAGCAAGATTGTGGAATTCACTGCCTGATTATATTTTCAAAGATGATCCCTCATTCACTACATTTAAGTTTAGAATTAAACAGTACTATTTATCAAATCAGACATAAATTATTGTAGATAAGTATGTATTTATATGTAAGTATATATATATATATATGTTTGTATGTATGTATATGTCTATATATATGTATGTGTATATATATATTTGTATAATCATAATATTTAGTTAATATATGTATTTTAATATTAAGACAATTCCATTTAATGCTGTACTGTACCTACACCGCACTATATTAACTTATTTTCTCACTTCTGAAGGGTTTCTGGAAGAAATCTCTTAAAGAGATAAGTTATCCTTTGTCAACATTTTGTTATTTTATTTTGTATAACGTATATTTTATGGTACATAAATAAATAAATAAAATAAAATAATGTTTATTTCAATAAGATTTTCCAAAAAATATTTAATATACAGATTTGGCTTAGTTACAATTTTATTATATGTATAGAATTCGTAGCACAGATTGAATATTAAATTTATTTAATTAGTATTTTTTATTTATTATTTATATTACATTAATTCATATTACATTAATTCATATTAAATTAATTCATATTAAATTAATTCATATTAAATTTATTTCATTAATATTTAATTAGATTGAAATAGAAAAGAAAATATATTTGAATATCCTTGTACTAAAATAATACTGTACGGCGCGGCGGGGCAATGATAATAATTAATACAAAACAAATAGTGACTTGGGTTGTATTAGATCTATGTCCCAAAGCTGAATGATACGAGACATTAGATTTGATAGACTGTCCGACTGGTTAATAAATACATGGTCCGTTGAGTACTGCTTTCGAAGATAATTTTCCTATGCTAAAGAAAAGAAATCTATTAACAATTTTCCTATTCTGGTTTAACTCGAAAAGAAAACGCTTGAAGATTAAGAAGTACGGATATTTGATTTTAAAAGTGCAGTTATGAGGAAAAAATATGGATTTTTTATGCATGTTCCTAGAATTACATGCTTTAGCACATAATAAACGTAGTTATTTTTATTTTTTTATACTGAATTTTTTTTATGTAAGCTAGGAAACATTTTATTTGGGTAGATACATAAAGCAGAAATATAAACTCGATGCAGAGAAGTATCTAATTTAATTTTAAGAAACTTGTCTCTTGTTGAAATAAAGTATAAATTTTTATGATCACAAGAAGTAAAAAAGACTTTAGACGAACACTGAGCATGTACTATTTATTTATGTATAGCGCTAATAAACTGTACCGTAGGTGTTCCAATTTTTATACAACTTATTCTATGAGATAGGTAGAGGTGATGCATAAGTAAAAGTCGCCAAAAAAATTGAAATACTCCAACAAAACGTAATTTATTTGATGTAATTACAAACATACGACATCTTTAACCGAATTCAAAATATATTATTTAACTTTTGTTTTAAGATCCTACTACGTTAGCGGACGTCTATGAAATAAGATTTAGATATATGTATATTGTATGTATGTACCAAGCAAAAATACACGGCCGATATCAAGATTTATTGTAAGCGCGATTTGTAGCTGTGACCTTCGCCATAGCGACAAAATAGGTACGTTTATATCGATAGGCCGCTACGTCTGACGGTTGTAAATATAGAGTAAAAGTTTATACAGAAGTCACAGACAACTCAACTTGAATTGTCCGTGACAGAAGTAGACAGACTAAACTTATCCATTACTACTTATACTAACTATAGCGTATTGGGTACAAGCTATTATCTATGTTAAAATATAAACTATATGCTTTTTATATGGAACCAATTTTCATGTTAACTTAAATAAGGCGCGTGAAGTCTAGAAGAGCTTTAAATAAGTACTTAAAAGCTTCTAATAAATACTAAAAATAACATAAAAAAATGTAACTAGACATAGCATTTATTTGCGCTGTGACAGCAGCGCATAGCTAGTATATAGACTTTCTAATAAACACGTGGTTATCGAACGCTTTCTAAAGAACAACTCATATGCACTATATCATAAAAAACTTGATTACCAAACAAGCATATTACACACAAGCACAAAATAAGCGAAAATTCTTTACAATTTTATTTTTCACTGAACGTCAATATGAAGCTTTTTCTCATCAAAGCGTTGGTCGTATATAAAAATAATTTATGATTTTTAAAATAAACTATAAATTGCACTATAGGGTATAAGATTTATTAAAATTAGATTAGTGTACACGAGAGACATTAGCCTTCACACGGCCTTGGAATACGGTTGAAAATAGCGTGACTATCGGCTATTAAGGAACACGTACGTACCTTGCGGCGTGGGGGACGGCCACGGGCGGAGTGACAACAAACTTCAAAAGCTGGCCGCCAACCACGAGTTAGACCAACACCATCCAAACTATTTGTTCACCATACAATTGCAAATACTTGTTATTTTATCAAAATTATATGCTATATTTACTTAACTATATTAATAACGTAAACACAATATACTCGTATATGATATTTGGAACTTTGCTGTACTTAAAAAAAAAACATTTACATATATTATTAGTCTAGATACTCTATATGTCGTATATGCTTATTACTGCGTATTTTTTTTTACCCGGCTACATATGAGTTTAAAAATTTTAAGGACTTACTTTTGTTTAATATTTTTTTTTTGTTTTTTAATAGTAAATTATGTTACCATTTCTAAATAAGCCATTCAAAAGAACAAATTTACATTATAAATTTCAAAAATGTCAGTATATTTTAAGCGAGGCAACAAAAACCAAAGAAACCTCTATCTAATTGGATTTATTCAGTTCCACAAACTGTATAACAGACAAATCAAATAAAATATCCGCATAAAAGTTTTCAACGTTAAATGAACGCGAAAGTCTATACCACAGCCAGTCTGAGTTTTTGTACTCACCCATTTTCGAATCATCCATAGCCCAACTTATTCAATTTTGGCACTCCGATCCGGAAATAAAACTTTACAAAAGCTCCCATTTTCAAGGTTACATTTGAATACTAGTTTCAATCAAGGCTTCGAGTATTTTAGCCTCCATTTTTTGAAGTATAAGTTAGTGAATAAAAAAACTTTTTAACAAAAAAATAAAAACCGACTTCAAACAAAAGCACTAAAAAGTAAAAAATAACTGATTGGTAGTTTTCATTTACTATACATACCTAATCAAATATTTTCGAAGTCGGTGTGCTTTGCTTTGTATGGGCTGGCACCGATTTTGAAAATATTTGATTAGGTATGTATTTAATAGGTAGGCTTTAATTACTTAGCCAAAGCACACCGACTTCGAAAATATTTTATTAGGTATGTATAGTAAATGAAAACTACCAATCAGTTATTTTTTACTTTTTAGTGCTTTTGTTTGAAGTCGGTTTTTATTTTTTTGTTAAAAAGTTTTTATTTTTTCCTTTTTAGTGTAGACAGTAGTAGCAAAGTAAGGATTCTAACGTGTTAGGCTTGTCAAATCAAACAAAATAAGCCCAAACTCAAAGTATCTACTATTAGCCGTTGAAGAGTTCCACCTATCCACCTTCTGGCCTTGCCATCAGATTAGGTCAATAACACCGAACCACTGTACTATCAACGGAAATAGAAATACTTGCAAAGTTTCAAGTCAATATGACAATTAGAAGTAGGTTAAATTCATCATTAGTTGTTTTTCCACCCTTAGGGGTGGTATTTTTTTTTGAAATTTAAATGGGACCAATCTGGAAGTATACCCTTTGAAACGAAACAAAAATTGTCCAAATCGGTTAATAAATGACGGAGTTCTGAGGTAACAAACATAAAAAAAAAAAAAAACATACAGTCGAATTGAGAACCTCCTCCTTTTTGAAGTCGGTTGATTAATTAAAATTATGTTCAATACCATGTCTTGAACATTTTAAATCTATACTCTATACTAATATTATAAATGCGAAACTTTTGTGAGGATGTATGGATGTTTGTTACTGTTTCAAGCAAAAGCTACTGAATGGATTTTAATGAAACTTCACATTAATATAGCTCATTGATCAGAATAACACGTAGGCTACTTTTTATCCCGGAAAAATGTAAAGTTCCCGTGGGATAGATTTGTTTCTATTTTCCACTAGTTATTAATATAAACTATATACATTTCATCTTAAATAACATCAATATTATTAGAATTTTTATTTGCAGAAGCTATTTTTAGTTCCCGCCTATCTATTTCTGTGACCGAGTCACTTAACTACTAATATACGTAGATTTGATGGATAGGGGTTGGTATCACATTTGGAATGTTGGCCTTTGGTAGTTAGGGGCGTGGGTGGCGAGTGTCACTCGGGCCCCGGTAGTGAAAGGAGCGGGACGTATTCTCGCCCGCTGAAAGTTTGCCGCGTACGCTTTGTGTTTTGTATTTTGATATTAATGCACGTGATGTTTAAAGTTTTACCGAGTTTTACGTGTATGTGAATGTATGTTATATGCAGGTACAGATTTTTTGATTATATTATAAAATTTAATTAAAAATCGGTAATAATAGGTAAATTATTGCTTAAGTACAGCTTATCATTATTATAATGATAAGCTCTACTAAGTAGTCTTGTTATTAAAAACGGTCTGTGAAATATATGCTTTAAAAGTTCTTTTTACTATCTCTATTTATAGGGAGTAAATTAAGTAAATTAAAAAAGAAACTTTTTTATACAATTTATTTTTTTTCCAAATTATGACTACAACTCACCATATACATATTTCTATTAATAGATGGTAAGTTACCAAGTAAACAAGTTGAGTTTTAAAAGCTTTTTGAATGCACTTAAAGTAATAATATGTAAAAGTTTACCACAAAACTGAAAGACAAACAAATATTTTTATATTTATTCGGACCGCAAACTAACCTAGATAACTTGCTTTTTTAATAATTAATACCTGGAAAATTAAGGAAGTATAAATGAATACTTTTTCAATGTAAAAAAAGTAAGATGAAAAGCAAACACTTTATATTTAGTCTATAATTCTATGACGAATAGTGGCTAGCGCTTATTTTATCCATTAAAACATTCACAAATGAATTCTAAATGTCGTTGAAAATCTTCAGCAAAAGTAAAGTACTATCTTTATAATATTATTTCTTTAGAAAGGAAAATCTTCTTGCTAATAGCTGTATAAAAGCCACAGATGTTTAAAGAGTCTATCTACTTCGCGTTATCTCTTTAAAGAGAGCTTTAAAATGCGAAAGTTTTGCTGAAACGTATTATATATGATTGTATATAACGCCAATTTACAATACAAACAGTGTAGACTAAACTGCAAAAGATATAATGATCTGTTCATTTGGTTATATTATATACTTTACACATAAACTTTTGGAGTACATTTAAAAGCATTTATCGGGTAAAGTTTTTATTCGCAGGTTTTTTTACTAACATGTTCATTCTAACAATATTAAAAAAAACATCTTTAAAATAAAGGTTATATTTAATTTATTACACATGCACATATTTTCTGGATTAAAATCGAAAAAAATATAGCAAAGTCACTTCCTTTTAAACTTCTCAAAAGATATAGATACTGAATACTAAGGATATATTTAATATCCACGTCTTTAATATGAGAGTGGAAAGACTAATTAGCGGATCATTAATAATAGCGATATTGCAAAGTTGCCGCTCCACCGTCGAGGCGTTCGCTAAATGTATTCATGTAGCATTTGAGACCAGTGCGGAATTCAAATGAAGCCATTTAATTAGAATTATTGTTGTTCTTTTAAAACGCCTAGAACTTCTAACTCACTTCTCAGTTTGATCACGCGTCGCTCTACATTGAAATACGTTTATTTATCATCCTGAAATAAAGCAGACTGAAACTAATTTTCAGAACTTTTATAATAGCAAACTTTTTGAATACACGTGAAAACAATGTGAACGGTTTTCATTGTTATAAAATGACGATTTTTGATTGTCGACAGATGCGCCTCAAGAGTTCGATTTCGAATCCGAGCTGATCCGGCCGAAAACACTGGCTGAAAAGCCGTGGCTGTAAAGCAGTTGGTTGATTAAAAAAAAAGGAATTTGAAAAAGGAACGCGGTTGATTGTGGCGGCTGTCGCGCAGGCGGCGCCGCACGGTGCGGTTGTGGCTCGCTGGCGCTGCTGGTGTGGCTGGTGGGCGGTGGCGAACGCGGCCGCGCAGCGCAGCCCTCTCGGCTGGGCGATGGGTAGCTCACAACGGATAGCCGCCGTGGCGGCTGTCTCTCATGCGAAACACTACTATAATCACACCCGACCAGATGTCGTACAAACGTCAGAGGCCACTCATTACACTGTCAATATATTCTTTGTAAGGTCAGTCAAGCAGCTGCTATTATATAAAAATCAAAGTTAGAAATAATATACAAATAAAGGTTACTTAGCAATAGTCCATTAAATAGGTAAAGTCCGACCGCACGGTCTGAAGAAAAAATATTTTCTGTAGAACTTCTAATAGAGATAGTTGTGAAGAGCAGAAAGTTACTAAATAACCAATAATAAAGTTTCGGTTCCACTATAATAGTGGATATCAACAAAGCTTTTGAAGTTGAGAAATATTCATTTGTACATAAACAAGCCATTACTACTTGGTTTTAGCTTATGTCCTTGCACAACGCAAGCCACATATATACATAGTATGTACATATGTAGATAGTAAACAATCATTTATATTTTATTCTTTTATAATTCATCATCTTCATTCGTATATGTATATTCCTAAACGACATGTTTAATCTTAAATAAAGGCAAAATATTTTAAGGAAGACATGCGACGCTTGTAAAACAACCATAAAGCCACACTTATGCTATAACTCATGTTATGGCAAATGGTTATATCATAAAAATAAAAATTTATGAAACTGAGAAATGTCCTGAACCAGCGAATGTACAGGAATTTTAAAAATTATGCCTCATAAAAGACACGTTTCACGCTAATATCTTCAATTTTTTTAAAACCATTAAGGACCTATCTATATCAATTTTATATGTAATAAAATATACAAAATACTATTGAGATGCAATAAAATGAAAATTAACTACATCCTCTCCTGAACCTCTACTCTTATTACTCAACAAGTAAAATCATTATAATATGACTTAGTTAAATTAATAATAGTTACATTTGAATTTTCATGATTTTATCATTATTAGCAGAGCACTTACACAAACCAAAACAAAAAAAAATAAACGAATCGAGAACTTCCTCCTTTTTGACCAAACATTTTTTTAAACATATGTGAATATATTTAGTACTACATACCTATGTATGTAGATAATTATCTATACTAATATTATAAAGAGGTAAAGTTTGTGAATTATGAGTTTGTGACGTTGTTGGGGGTAATCTCTGGATCTACTGAACCAATTTAGATGAAATTTGTTAAGAAGATAGTTTGAGACCCTGGGAAGGACATAGGATACTTTTTATCCCGGAAATCATCCCTTAAGTGGGTGAAAATGGGGATGAAAGTTTGAATGGGGAATCAACCTAGGGACGAACCCGAGCGAAGCGCGGGTGAGTCGCTAGTACTCCTAATTAACTAATAAAAAGTAACATTATAAATGTTATAGTTCGTATGCAATATCACGATGGCTACCACACAAATAGCCAGAGTAGAGCAAGTTATCAATTAAGCTCGTCAAAAGTTTCTGACAGTAATTCCGACTGAGATTCCTGCAGCCACGAAGTTAGCACTTAGATACTAATACGAGCTTGACTCGACGTTAGGAAACTTGTATACTATAACAATAATATCTGCATATAATAAAAGCACAAAATCAGAAGGAACTTTCCAAATAATATTATTGCAACATCCTTCGTTTATAATTAGATTTAATATTATACTAGATTCATAGTACAGTAGAAGTGTCTAGATAAATCATTGAAACAGATTAATATCTCGGATATGAAGTGATAAAAGTACCTTGTATAAAGTACTACAGACTTACCTTCGCTAGCTCCAGGAAGTCTCTAGATGCCTGTGTTATTACTATGACCGGCATAATATACTTGTGTAAAAAATATTAAACTATCGCATATATATCGTAAAAAAAAACTATCTAAAGTTGCCATTCAAGCATCAAAACATACATTACAGATTAGACTTAAAAACGAGATATGTGAGAAATTTTTTTTATTCTGCTTTCCCATTTTCTTATAATACAATATTACTAGCTGACCCGACAGACGTTGTCCTGTCTACACGTCTTTAATTTGAAAATTTCAAACTTTTTTTAATAAGCTAAAACATTCTGGACCATTTTGATGAAAATTATTATTCAAATTGTGAATCTAAACCATTCTCAGATCCCCTTGAACACACACAAAAAATTTCATCAAAATCGGTCCAGTCGTTTGAGAGAAGTTCAGTGACATACACACTCACAGAAGAATTATATATATAAAGATTATATTAAAACAAGTATTTAATTGAAAATGGATATATCAATCACTTTTATTTTTTACAATTAGAATGTTCAGATAAATGATTTTCGCTCACATCAAAATTAATCTTGTACTTAACGCTTATATGCATGCGGTCAGTAACTAAATAAACTTGCTTAGTTTAACTGAAAGCTCGAATCATTACAGATTACTCTATCGTAGTTTTAAAGTATTGGAATTGCTTATATAATTTCGATATACCCATTCATTTGAAATAATTCGAAGCTAGATAAATATAGCTTACTAGCAGAACCTACGGCTTCGCTCGCGCTAAAACTACAAAAAAAACCTCTATAAAGGTAGATTTCATACAAACTTTCATCCCCTATTTTACCCCTTTGTGAGATGAATTACGAGAAATGGTAAAACACGTCTTTATTTAATTGTATTAAAGAGCATTAATATTTAATACCAAGTTTCAAGTAATTCTGATCATAAATAATTTTTTGAGTTGTATTACGTGTTTTCCCGTGGGAATTATATAATATCCCGCGGTAAAAAGTAGCCTATGTCACTCTCCAGCTTTCGACCTACCTTTACAAAAAAATCACGCCAATCCGTCACTCCGTTGCGACGTGAAAGAAAGACAAACAAATAAACAAACAAACACACTTTCACATTTATAATATTAAGTATGGAAGTATGGATTTTAAGTTAAATTGCTAACTTTAGCCCGCGGATCCGCTTTATTACATTAAACGACAATTTAAAATAGCATTCCCCACTTCACCCATGCACTTTCCACTAATTAAAAGCTTTTAAGCCGTTCTTCATTTACCAATGTTTTTTTCATTCCCGACATAAAGCCTATCCCCCCTCGCCCACAACCTTTATTCGCTTCTAAATGTCGTGTTACAATCGAATTAGTACGTTTATTAGTTGTTTAGGCTTTCGTATCATATAAATAAAGTAATGAACTCAATGGTATCTATGTCGCAATCCCGGACGCACTTTAATTACATATATTTATTATAAAAACAAAAAAACTGACTGCAAAAAAGCTAACTAAAAAGATGAAAACAAGTTGAGTAAGGAATATAGTATTATGCAGTCGGAGACATACACGTTTCATCCTCGCCACTTTTTATTATCTATACATATAATAAAATTGTAACTGAGCCAAATCTGTACATGAAATATTTTTTGGAACATCTAATTGAAATAGACATTATTATCGATACAGAGACCGAATCTATAGTTTTTAGAATTTTGGTGTGTCTATCTGTCTGTTACCGCATCACGGAAAAACCACTGGATAGATTTTGATGAAATTTGGTATAATGATAGCTGGTTACCCGGGTCAACATATAGGATACTCTTTACTGCGGGAAAATAGCGCATCTCTGAGAAATTTATACTAAAAGTGAAAACGTAGTCGCTAGTACTTAATAAAACTTGGCTAACATTTCGAATTCAATGCTGATGTGCAAAATGTACTGAACAATACATTCATCAAAATGCAAAAATAATAAAAATTGCATGACATTTAAATCATATTGATAACCTATTGTTGACAGTTATTTAATTTGTTCCAAATTAGTAGCTTAATTTGGTAACAAACCTATACTCGTATATGTTGTAGGTTCCAGCGAGTTACCAATAAATGCTTACTAAAAGTTACTGAACTGCTGAAATTTCTAAGGGAACTCTGCTCTCTCGAAGGCTTTTAACTGCACGTGTAAAGACATTGAATAATCATATTTGCATAGATTATTTACATGTAGGTCACGAAATATAATTTTCTTGCTTTGTCTTACGAAAAATAATTTATTATTAGTTAGAGTAGTGCTAAAACAATTATATCTTTGATTCCTTGAATTCATATATTGGTATAACTATTATACGACAAATATGGATAGACACTACAATCTCAACTCTGTATGTCCTATTACTTTATAAATTGAGCCATTTTGATTGCACAATATAACGTTTCACAAAATGGTGTACTTACCGAACAAAGATAGAAAATCACATAATGACAATCGGTTAGCAATAGATAAATAACAACTAAACTACTTGAAATTATGCCATGTTTCAATAAAAGTATAATATTTCAATAAAAGTAATTCACGTGAATTACGGATGTGAATTGTACCTTAAAATTCTATGTAGGTAATAGGACTATTAGTCAATTATTTGTCAACAGCCTGTCTACTACAATTTTAAATGACGGTAGCATTGTAAAAGCTATAGTTAGATAGAGGTATGAATGTATAATATAGCTACTTAGTAACACTGATGCATCAGTCTAATTCCATGGTAATGGCTCAGTGAGACCGGGTTGAAAAGTTACTCTATGGCAATCATCACCTCCGTTGCTCTGAAAGATTGACAAACCAACAAACAATTGGAAAGTCACAATTTAATATATTAGTAAGGATAATTAAAATAGAAAGCTAACTGTTAATCTACTTTAGATTCTATTGAAAATATATACATATATAATGGCATCTTTAAACTTTAATCACTATCTCATTAGGTCTCGTAGATCATGTTTTTTCCCTTACAAAATGTTCAAAAAGATAAACATCTCCGCGGGAGTTCGTAAAAAGGTGAAAAGGTTAAGTTCCTCCATTATTGGCCGCTTAACTCCGCGACCTTTACCAAGATGAATATCAATTGATGGGCTTAAGGACGACTAGAGGCGAATGCTCTTGAAGAAGTTACGAAGAAATTTCGGAAAGAATTTTTGATTTAATAATATGAAAATCGTAGTAGTTGATAAAGTATGGGAATATCCACATGATTTACGTGGTTTGCGCTATATATTAAAACAACACTATTTTTTTTTTACATCTTAGGAAAAACTTTCACCCATCCGGAAGTCCAATAAATGTACTGATTAAATAGGCAAAGAAAAAACATCATTATTGTCAAATTTAATTCTAGTTCATAAATGGAATTCAATATTTAAAGAATCAAATCAAATACTAATATGCTCATATTATATTCACTTGGCGAGCACTACAACTTAATACACAAATAGCTTAAAATATATACATACTAAAAGTACGATGAATGGCAGGGTCCACGCGTAGTTCACAGTTTGTGCGGCGAACCGAATAAGGGCGATTAAGTCTGTGATAAAACGCGGGGCCTGTGAGGAAAACTCTATAAATAAGGGTTTTTTAAAAATTAGAATGAAATGAAATAAAATATAGCATACAGTTGGGACTAACTGCACCGTCATTTTATTTGTGGAGTTTATATATACATATATAAATATATACATATATAGGTATATATATAATTTATACACAAAAGTAAATATTAACAGAAACAAAGTACTAAATGATAAAGTTCAACTTAAATAATAACTTTATAATCAAAACGTAAAATCGTCTTAAAAATATGTAAGGAAAATATGTTATTTTATGAGAATATTATTGCCACCGTTTGGTGTGGACTTTTATATAAAATTTATATGGTGAGAGCCATGGTGTTATAGGTTCTTGAAGCATAATCCATTCATTAAAAATGAACATGATAAGTGGTACATAATTGGAGAATATATTATAAGTACAAACATAAACTCGAAAAGTACACCCGAATTGAGCATCTCTTTCTTTATAAAGTAAGTCAAAAAAAGGTACACGTCTGATCTCTTAAATCGCTATCAATCGTGATCCTGATAAGCCAGTAGGTATAATAGGGCCGAGATTATGATATTATTTAAAACAAATCCTACCCCAAATTTTAACGCTGTGAATAACTAAAACTCCTTAAAAGAGAATATTTCTGTCACGTCCCGTGTAATCTAGAAAATCTACGTCTTTAAGAGTAATACATATGTATATGCCTAGGTATATTCTCAGGCAATTTTACACGGAAGTAAATAAGGAATAAATAAATTACACTTCTAAGTAGATTGGTGCAGCGTAGAGAACAACATTTTACACGGCTAATGTCACTATATTTTATCTATACATATAATAAAATTGTAACTAAGCCGAATCTGTACATGAAATATTTTTTGGAAAATCTTATTGAAATAAACATTATTATTGGTACAGTGGCCGATTCTATAGTTTTTAGAATTTTTGTCTGTCTGTATGTTACCGCATCACAGAAAAACCACTGGAGGGATTTTGATGAAATTTGGTATGGTGATAGCTGGTTATCCGGATCAACATAAAGGATACTTTTTACCGCGATAAAATATCTCATTTCTGAGAAAAAAATGCAAAAACTGCAATGTAAGAGTATACTAATATGTAAAACCTAAGAATTTGGTTTTTGGTCATCTAAATGCGGGCGGAGCCGCGGGCAATGCTAGTTTTAAAATAAATATCTTTAACATTCGACATGTCACCCGCGACCATTGTTTTTATTTCATTCGAATGCTTTTATTCAATTTCATTTCTATGCAAAAATAATAGGAACTATTTTTACATATATATATATACTAGCATTGCCCGCGGCTCCGCCCGCGTTCAGATGACCAAAAACTAAATTCTTAGGTGTTACATATTAGTATACTCTTACATTGCAGTTTTTGTATTTTTCCTCAGAAATAAGATATTTTCCCGCGGTAAAAAGTATCCTAGGATCGCGCGCTACATCGCCCGGTTTATATAGCTTGAGCAGGCGGTCGAGCGATGCGGGGCAGAGGGGATGGACTCGCCGTAGGCATCTCAATGCTCGCCAAGCATTAAAAATGTTTCGCTACTAATTACTTCTAACAACGATATCTCAAAAACTATTCATCTGATTGATTTAGTGTAAAGAGCAATTTTAATCTGCATTAAATGACTAAGCTAACTAAAATATTCATTTGGATAAGGATTAATACCGAACTAAAGAAAATAACTTTGAAAATAACGTAATGTTTTTAATTAAAAATGTTAACATAAAAGTGGTTATTGTAAGTCAACCGTAAGAGATAGAGATATGCTATCGCGGACTTTTTTGTAGCATTTTTATAGATTTTGAATTCTCTAGTACATTACTTAACTGTATCTTTGCTAGTTTACGCGGCGTTCGCGTGGAAAGTTCCCATTTGGCGAGATTTTTTGCGACCTCTTCAACATTTGTCGCCGTATTTCAGCTAATTTACATAAAAGCATAATAAATTATATACCTAAACCTTCCTCAAGAATTACTCTTTCTATTGTTGAAAACCGTATAAAAATCCGTTCAGTAGTTTTCGAGTTTATCGCGTTCAGACAGACAGGAGGACAGACAGGAGGACAGACAGGAGGACAGACAGGAGGACAGAAAGACGCGGCCGGGGGACTTATTTTTATAATAAGTATAGATATATAACTTGGTAATTAGTCTATATCAATCTTCTTTATTCCATGTTAACATGAGAAATGTTGTGTGTCAGTGTGTTTTAAAAAATAAAGTACCCATCCCTATTCTAAATATCATAAAAATCGTTTCAACTGTTCTTTTAACGGAAAAAGATAGACGACAAGACCAGGTTGTTTTGGAATTTTTAATATTATTTATTGGAAGTTCGGTTTTAGAAAACGCATAATACTAGTGTCTCTATAGTTATTAATTACATGTTTAGTTTATCTTCTTAACAATACGAGTAAATATTTTATGTCCTTAAATATCTATCGCCATTTTTTTTAAAACATGGGAATTAAATAAATCAAAGTAAAATATCTTTTTTAAAGTAAACATATATTCTTTAGATCGAAAGCTAAAAATAAGTTAAATAGTTTTAATGTACAAAGACAATACGAATATTCATACAAACATACGACTGTGATCTTACTCAATCTGTCTACATGGCATTTGAATTTAATCGGTTCAACGACGTTACACGATTATCGGATAAACAAACAGGCCCGTTTGACATTTACGAGTATAAAGTACTATATTCGTGTTCTGTACATCTAATAATGACGAAATGTATTTCAAGGAATATATCATATTATAGCTCGATATGTGGCGCAAAATTTTGTTATCTTTTGTCAAAATTGCATACCGGGTGACTTTTTTTTATATATGTCATGCTTAAAGACCGAAAACGCTCATTGTGCGGATAAAGCGTTGGTCACGAAATTGACATGATTTTTGACCAGAACGAGTTGAACGAGTTTAACTGACATGATTTTTGACCAGAACGAGTTGTGGCAAAAAATGTCATCATGTCTTTGAGTCTAACATACATATTTACATATGCCATAGATGATGAATTTTTTTCAGCCCCATAGGGGTTAAAAACAAAATATCATCTCTTCATCAATGTCATTCTATAAATATGCTCGAAAAAATTTATGCCAGGGCCAGTCAGCCAGGCCATGACATTTTATATGTATCGGCCGATACATAGGAACATGTTTGTTTATGTTGAGACTATATATCATAGTTCAATAAATAGTTCAAATGCAGGAATTTGAGTATTGGAAGCTTATTTGCATTTTCAGAGCCGGAAAATCGTTGTCCTAGTTGCATGTAGCTTCATTTTAAACTCTATAAATGTATTGAAATTAATACCATGAATAAATACGAAGCTTCTTTCGATGCTATTTTATAAAGTACTCGTACATAGAAAATAAAAATGAATATTCAATATTAGTAAAATCATTTTGTACCTATTTAAAATTGCACTAAATTTTTTCCTTAGTTTATTATCTTACAAAATTATATCCATGTAATGATATAGTAATGAAGTCAAATTATATACTTATATAAAAATAATTTTTTATCAGTGCAACACTATGTGGAGTACTGGTGGCGGTGTGCGCTGCGTGTTGGCGACGAACGCCGCCTTCAGACAAACCAGAAGATGTGGCTGAATGCGGCGTGTACACAGTCACTTCTGATGCAAGATTAGGACAGGTAAGTTTTGAAATGATTATATTATTTACCTGAACAAATTGTTGTACAAGCAAAGAATGACATAGAATATAAAAAAATGCCTTTTTAAAAACAGAATCACCCCAAAGTGAAATATATATTAGGCAAAGCTTAAATATTTGATTTGGTGAAGTCCAAAAATTTTTTTTATCTTTTTCAATATATTTATTCCGTGCGTAATTCGTATCCTGCTGGCGCTCGCGACTTCGGGAATACGTCTAGAGAGTGTGATTAACCCACTCGTCAATTTCTTGTACATACGGATTTGTCGTCGACATATTTGCCGGACTAACTCAACTTAACTAAAAATTGACGATTCAAAAGTTTTGTTAGTCTATTTGGACAAAGTATATTACGATTTGGATTGATTTGATATAACTAAATTTCCGTTATCGGTATTTTGGTTTGATTTTTCTTTACCTACAAAACTATTCAAATGTATGTAAAAGCGCACAATAAATATTCAACTCACTAAATTAAATATTGACATATATTATCTAATGTTGTTTTTTTAAATGAAATGAAATGGATATACTTACATAAATAGAATCTTTCACCTTTCATATCTATAGGTACATATATGTACATACCTACCTAATAAAATTCTGAGTCGAATTTGTATATTAAATATTTTTTGGAAAATCTTATTGAAATATATATCTTATTGAAATATATATTGAAATATATATCGATATAGAGGCCGAATCTATAGTTTTTAGAACTTTTGTCTGTCTGGGAACGCATCACGAGAAAACTACTGGACAGATTGTGATGATTTGGTATGATGATAGCTGGTTATCCGGGTCAACATATAGGATACTCTTTACCGCGGGAAAATATCTAATCATCTCTGAGAAATCTATACTAAACGTTAAAACGTTTAACTAGAGACGAACCCTAGCAGAGCGAGGGTGAGTCGCCAGAATATTATAAATGTGTAAAATAAATAGTAGGTTTACATCCGTCGTAAAATAAACTAGGTACGTATCACAATACTTATCACTTAAATATTTTCTTTCTGAAAACGCTAAATAAGACCTTCATATGTGTATAAATAGTTACAAGGACTCGTAAACACGCAACGTTCAGTTGCGTTCTAAACTAAGTAAAAATAATAAAAGAAAAAGAGTAGAAAAATGAGGTCGTCAATTCATCTGCCTCGAACCCCGCATAGTTACCTCGAGTAACTTAGTATTTTTTTATAATACAATAATATTCCACGAAAAGACTTGTCAAGCCAGGATAAAAGTAATTAGTCTGTCACATATATATTTTTGGTTTATAAACTACATTTTACAAATTATTCATTAATTATTATCCACAATGACGGACAAATCCAAAAGTCGTTTTGTATATATCTATTATTACATTAAAAATTTTAGTTACTATGAAAAATCATTAATTTATTAGCTTACGAGAACTCTATTGTTTAAAGGAATGTTAAAAATATTAACTGCTAATATAATTTTGTAATAAAATTAAACTATAATAATATCCTCTCGACCAATTTCGGCCACAGCGGCCAATGTAATGTGGACTAGCCATCTGCGCAAGAGATATTAGAGTGCACAAGTGTGCGCGCAGACACAAGTGCACTCTATTCCTGTCACTCTCATACTCCGGTGGGTCGAATACTCGACACGACCGGTGAGAGTTAAGGCCATAGGACCTACGGCTTTACGTGCTCTCTGAGGCACGGGGGTGAAACACCACCGACTTCACATCTCCGGATTGTTACTGAGGTTTGCTATAGAAAGACTCAATAACTAAACTTGGCCCGACCCGGGACTCGAATCCAGGACCTCCGGGTGTGCAGCCGTACATGCTAGCCACTACACCACCAAGGCAATTAAAAAAATTGAAATATATGACTACAATCACAAGATTTTTCTATACGTTGTAAGTTTATTAAAATCAAGTTATGGATAGTGAAAAATTTTTGAAACTCACATTTTCTTAATTTTATAATTTTTAATACATAAATGAGAAAGTTGTGCTTAAAGTTTTAGAATAAAAAAATATAATATATGTATAATTTGAACCAGGGGGTAAATTGTACGGTCAACCGCGAAAATTCATAGCGAAATATGTCATTAACAGTCACGTATTGCAAAACATAAATTGTAAAATTATATGAGTTTATTAAATATGTTTATTTAATAACTATTTATAATAATTGAAAAATTGACAATTAACATTTTCATTATATATGCTCTTTACGTTTATATGAGTAATTCAAACGATATATAATTGATATTCTTCCAAAGGGAATTGTAAAAATCCCACGCTAGCTCCACCTATGCGGCTCACTGTACCTAACTACTGGCGAATAAGGTTGAATATCTAATATCCGAACGACCTTATTCTTGAACAGAACAAAATCTAAAATTTAATTTAATTTATTATGAAAATAATATTTGGTCAAGGTAAATTTTGTTTTAATGGCGGATAATAAACTATATTTTCCTTCTGTGAGCATTTATTTTGCATATATGTAACTGAAGTAATTTTCTAGAAAAATCCAAAAATTTCTAAAATGGATATATTTTTGAAAAAAAAAAAACTATCGAGAAAATTTCATTCAATTGCGTTTCTGTCTTAATAACGGATAGAAAAAAATTGAAAAAATATTCATTTAAGTTAGCACATTGACTTAATATCTGGTTTACTTAGAATATCGCGCAAATCAGCGTTAAAACGCAGCCCCGTCTTAAGCCGCAGATCGGATAACATAAGCAAAAACCCAAATACGTTTCAAATGTTTTTTACACATTAACTTTTTTGAGGTGTACTTTAAAAACTTATCTCAAATAGCAGTGCTGGTGTGAAGTAACAGAACAAAGAGACCAAATTGTATTTGTAGATGTTTGTTTGTTAACAGCGGAGTTGAATTAAGTAAACGGCGAAAATCTGATTTCATTCGTTAACGAATGGCTATTCTTACAGTGCATCCTTTGTTATTTTATTTATATAACTCTTTGTAAAAATATTTTCATCACCTAAGAAATGAAATAACTTGCCTTTCAACTGAATACTTTATGTTTATTTTCTGCAAATATATTTTAAATTAGATTTGCCCATGACTTCGCTATAGTAGACATTTTCGTTCCGTCCGCGTACTTGATCCAATATCGAAGTTGATAAACAGATATTGTTTTGCTTGTTGTTTATATTACCCAGCAATATTCCGTAACTAAGTATGACTTCCGTAGTAAAAAATGGAATGTGTAATTTAAAAATATACTTAGTGGCTCAAGTTTAGTACGAGCTGGAACGCAGTCAGTGGAGGAGTGGGTTATATTTTTGATAGGGAATTTGATTAGGAGTCTAAATATACTATCACTAAAAACTACAGCAACCGGTTTAGTAGATTCTAACTTAGTAACTAAAGCTGTTACTCTACACTTTATAGGATATAATAAAAAATCATAGTAATGATTTTTTATTTTTTGGCTGGCCAATATCTTCTTTCGGTTTTAAGTTTAACTATATGAAAAGTACAAACAGGAAGAAAAAACTAGTGAGAAATATAACCTCAATCTGAATGTTTAGAACTTATAAGATAAAAAGTTGATGCATCAACGAGATTAACAGCTATAATCGTTATTTAGGTATACTCTTATTACATAACACCTTAAAAATTTTCGAGAAGCGCTATCTTCAAGTTATAATATTAATTAAGTGAAGGCAGATGAATTGCATACATATAAACATACAACAAGCATATGTAACTATCTACTGCTATTTTTTCTATCTTCCATATCGCCAATCGCTTTACACTCAATATATTCTCATAATAGAACATAAACATGTTTTAATTAGTTTTGTTATATGTAATTGGATAACAAACGTTTTTGTATATACACAACCAGTGAGATAGATTAATAGCGTAAAACGGCAATCGATCAAACCGCGCAAATAGATTATACGCCGATTACATTATCAGTTCGGGATGTAAATAATCCATCTATTCGCTAAATGCAGACTACCTTTGACCTGCATCTTCTCTCGTGTTTATTTCTATGTACTTCAAAACATTTTTTGTGTAATAGAGCTCCTTTGTAAGCATGAAAGGGTTACACTCGTAGTTGGCCTAATCTATACCAATATTATAAAGAGGTCAAGTTTGTGAGTTTCTGACATTGTAGGGGGTAATCTCCGGATCTACTGAACCGATTTAGATGAAATTTGGTAAGAAGATAGTTTGAGACCCTGAGAAGGATATAGGATACTTTTTATCCTCGAAATCACCCCTTAAAGAAGAGAAAATGGGGATGAAAGTTTGTATGGGGAAGCAAGCTAGGGACGAACCCGAGCGAAGCGAGGGTGAGTGGCTTGTTAGGGATATAATGGTTTCTAACAGAATACTGGCCTAAGCTAACAATACTCGTACTACTGTGATCTGTTCTAAGCCTAAGCCCTAACTATCCATTCCGTGTTCTCTACGGTCACCCACCTTTCATATTTCAGAGAGTAACGTGATGCCAGAGCGCATAAATTAAGAATTGTGCATATTACGCATTATCCCTAAAACTAATCGACAGATAGAAAATAAAGCTTGCTTAACAATACTTTCTTAGATTTACGCAAATATTTGTCATTTTAAATAGAACTATCTTTTCGGATTTTTTCGCGTAAAATAAATATTTTGATTTTTGTTTCCCGACGTGTCGAATGCTCATTTACTTCAATAGTGGTCACGGGAGAGACTAAGGTTTTAGACGTTTCAAAGGTCATTATATAGTTGTTACAGACAATGCCCACCCACAAAATTACAAAATTATTGGTTAGTTTTAAATTGGGACGTGGAAAAGATAAGAATAAAAAAAACCCATTAAATCTGTACAACGAATTCAAATAAAACTTTAAAAAAATATATAATATAATATTCAAAAAGTTTTTAAAAACATTTTACATGATATAGCTGTTTGACACCTACATAATATGTTTAGTTCTTAAAAGCTCTAAAAAGCTATAGCTATATAAAGAAGATAAGGAAGTTGATTCTTTCTCTACTTTGACATATGTATTATGTACGTACGATACCCAATATCTAAGTAGGTTAAGCGATGACCATATAAATAATTATTTTTTTTGACGAAATTTAACACTTTTTTTTTATAAAAAAATATTGTTAAGGTTTTCGAGGGATGCTTAAAAGTTATAAAAATATTTATACGTAGCACTCAGTAAATATATTGTAAAAAAAGCGGAAAATCCAATGCTAGTTATAGATAATTTTAACTAGACATTTCATATTCGCAAGAGAAATTCATGTAGACCATGTAATAGGTACGGTGCATACAGTGTCCTCTGCATAAATAATTAAGTTATTTCGTGAATGCGAGCAAGCCTTTGACGCTTAATTATAGACGTACAAAATTGGATAAAAATAGATGTAATTACCAGTCCATCTGATTAATAGCATTAATCATGTAAATGTCAATAAGTTTTAATAGTGGTAAAAATAACATGCGAATGAGTTTTCGTCTCTGCTAATAATAGCTAATAAAAAGCTATAAATTTTTTTTTACTGTTTATCGAAAAAGTCCTTGTTAAACTTGATAACGAAAGTAAAATATAAAAACAAACATTTTATACAATATTTTACTAACGTATTTCTGATTTGAAGTACATAAAATACATTAATTAAATAATAATAAATAAATAATAAATGTTGGGACATTAACACACAGCGCCATCTAGTACCATGGTAAGCTACGAGGCTTGTGTTAAGAAATTAATTTTCTTAAGAAATCTTTCCCATTTACAATAAAATAATATTTTAATTCAAAATCCACGGGAGAGACCTTGAGAATGATGTAAGGCATTCGAAACGTCGGGAACTGTAACCGAAAATAAATTCGTAAAAAAATCCAAAAAGATAAAGACAAAAATTAATAAGTCAAATATTCGCGTAAATCTAAGAAAGTGTTTAACCTCTTAACAAACTAGGATAATAATAATAATTGCTTCATAAATATACCAATAAACATATAGAAACTGTTCAAGAAAAAAATGCAAAATAATACCAACTATAGGAAAAGATAGCTTTAGTAAATATAAATAAAGCATTTCCGTGAACAATTATTTCTTATACTAGTTATACAAAAATAGCGCATTTTCAGCCTTCAAAACTAACATAGGACTTTAGTACGTCGTCACTAAAGGTAGCAATCATTGTAAAACTGTTTATTCAGTTACAAAAGTAGCGGCGGTCAGAATCTCGTGAAAATCTAAACCAACAGTGTTGCTAACATTAATGGCCATTTGAATCGGAATTATTGGCTTGATTTCAAACCGAGTAGATAGGAATACTATCGAAATTGATAAATGTATATATAACTGTTCTTTTAACTTTTAAATTTCTTCAATAACGCGTCTTTGAGACAGAGTTCTTTCCTGGTCGAATTTGTTTATATTGCATATCTATACATATAATAAAATTGTAACTAAGCCCAATGTATACATTAAATATTTTTTGGAAAATTCTATTGCAATAGACATTATTATCGATACAGAGGCCGAATATATAGTTTTTAGAATTTTTGTCTGTTACCGCATCACAGAAGAACTACCGGAGGGATTTTGATGAAATTTGGTATGCTGATAGCTGGTTATCCGGGTCAACATATAGGGACATTTTATAGCGGGAAAATATCTCATTTCTAAGAAAAATACGGAAACTGTAATGTAAGAGTATACTAATATGTAAAATGTAAGAATTTAGTTTTTGGTTATTTGAACGCGGGCGGAGCCGCGGGCAATGCTAGTTTGTCTATTATTATAATAGCACTATTAAGGCTAAATGTATACCTACTCGGTATAATTATCTATTTTCTGACAAAATTAGAGGGATAAACTGTGAATAAAAATAAAATAACAATACACGAAATGTCCTGATCAATATCCCTAATATGTTTATTATTTTACGAGCGACTCACACTAGCTTCGCTCGGGTTCGTCCCCAGCTTTATTCCCCATACAAACTTTCATCAACTTTTTCATCCCCTTAAAGGATGATTTCCGGGATAAAAAGTATCCTATATGCTTCCCGGGGTCTCAAACTATCTTCTTACCAAATTTCATCTAAATCGGTTCAGTAGATCCAGAGATTACCCCCTACAACGTCACAAACTCACAAACTTATCTCATTATTATAATATAGATTAGTATATCTTTCGTAGTAGATAACAGAATAATAGCCAATCTTTAAATGAAACAAGATAATATTTACGTATATTTACCAGTGAAAATAGTTTACAGCAAGGGGAACAGTTTGTCGTAACTTCCGTCGGAGGCGCTGTGGCGGTAACGCTGTTAGCGGGTTTCCTGTGCGGAATTATTGTTCCACAGCCGTTTGACGTCATACCGACAGTTACTACGAAATAGGGGCTATTTGGAGATTAGTTACGTTGCTTACAGAAAATCAACATTTAGGGAGCTTTTATGTGGAGCTTGGGTTCATGTAAAATAAAAATATGTCAGAAAAAACATGAGAATGCTTTAATTACAAAAAAGCTACCGGGTTCAAAACACAGAAAATATATTCAACTACAGCCAATTGCAACTGCAACAATATTGTAAAAAATGTTACCATCCGTCTTTTTCTACAGTATGTCAGACTACCAATTACGTGTATATTCTCTTCGTACTGTAGGTTTCGTTAGTTTAATGTATAAAAAAACAGTTATTAATTTATTATACTGGCCACACTGACGACGCAAACGCACAAATTATGATACCTATATAAATCAGTTAAAAATGACGAGAATGCCGAAAAAGATAATAAAATAATACAATGAATAAACAAACAAAAGAGAGGATTGAGAGGTGGGCTGACATGGGTGGATGCGTAACATGCGCTTAACTGGAGCAAAGAAATAATAAATTGTGGAGGATAAGTGTGTTCTAATAAATTGTAACTAAATTTAGTTAAAATATATAAGTTTTAAAACATGATGCCGGTTTTCCTGAGATATTCTGTAGAATATCTGATACATACATACATACTATTTATACAATTTAATCTTCCGTCTTAATAATAGCCCTAAACCAGAAACATTAATTTTAGGTGACTCCAATGATTCACAGCCTCTGGAGACGCGTGACGGAATCGACCCCTAAACAGACATTTCGATTAGATAAACTGCTCGTCAAGTTGATGGCGATTACATTGATTTGTGACGAGTTGCCTGAACTGGATTATTTATTTGTTGCTTTCTCGTTGCGATCTAATTCGTTTTTGTTCTGTTTATGTTTGTAAAAGTTTTGATTAATTTTTTTGGCGAAATGTACCTACTGCCCGAAATATATTCAAGCAACTATCGTTTTTACTATATATATTAGACTTTGTCTTTAAGATTTAGCATACTTAAAGTAAAAAAGAATGTTTTCATATGATGATGATGATGATGTTCTCCTAGCCGATTCCGGCCACGGCGGCCAATCTCAATGAGATTAGCCAACTGCGCAGAAGATATTATAGTGCTCAAGTGTACGCGCAGACACAAGTGCACTCTCTATTCCTATCACTCTCATACTCCGGTGGGACGACCACTCGACACGACCGGTGAGAGTTAAGGCGCAGGACCGACGGCTTTACGTGCTCTCCGAGGCACGGGGGTGAAACACCGCCAACTACCCAACTCCGGGCTGTTACTGAGACTTACTATACAGGAAGACTCAATAACTAAACTTGGCCCGACCCAGGACTCGAACCCAGGACCTCCGGGTGTGCAGCCGTACATGCTAGCCACTACACCACCGAGGCAGTTAAGTAAGAGTCATATATACTAGTAATAACAAATGAATAAGAAATTTCGAGCTGTTTCTTGTAAAATCCATGTCATACTCTAGATTTTAAGTAGAAAGCTTTGTGTCGTACAAAGGATTTCTAGGCTTCGTTTAGGTGTTAAGTGAGACGTGAGATTTAATTGTTCTGGTAAAAGTGTCACGTAATTTAACCGTTAAGACTTGGTCTTTGGATATAGAGCAAAAGGCGAATACCCTTTGTAGAACCATTGTTTTCGTTGGACTTTTGCTGTTTAACTAACATACAAGTGCTCTAAAGTTATATCGCACAGCGGCAATTGCCTGAAGTAATATGTATTATAATCTTAACCCTAAATTATGAAAGCACGTATAGAATACATCCTATGTAATCCTATGACTTAAAGGTTCACTGGTAGAGAACGCTAGTTTTAGTGTTAAGTCAAATTCTGACAAATTATTTCACCTCCACAGGGGATAATTAAAAGAACCATATTAATTAAATGTAGAAACTTCAAAATTTTAGTCTAATTCATCAAATTTGGACTTTGCATTATAAATTTCCCATTAACTATTGTGAAAACTACATAAGTCTGCTCTTTTATAAATAATAGAGATAAACAACAAAGTACAAACATATACTACAAATATTAATAAACTTAATATGTGCATACCGCTGCAGTAGACATTCAATTGAAACAAGGATGAAAGCTCTAATTAAACGAAAGCTTTTCCGATCAACAAAATCCACATAACTTGTTAGCTAGGCATTCTGATAATCGAGTTAGGAGCAGGCATTCAGGCAGTCCCGACAGACGTATTCGAGAGGCAGGGCTCGCGTTCCTATAAGCACGTGTATGGCAGTCGAGTGTGCTAAAACTTGCTATGAAAACGTTTGATGCGTTAACTTTAAAATAAACCTTTATAATTTTAAAGCGTCATATTATTTGTAAAATACTAGCAACTCACCTTCGCACCGCTCGGATTCCGTTACATTTTAAGGTTTAGTATAGATTTCTCAGAGATAAGATATTTTCTCGCAGCAAAAAGTATCCTACAGCTATAAATTTCTTCATAATCTGTCCAATGGTTTTCTCATGATGCGTTGCCAGACAGATTGAAAAAAAAAAATTCTGAAAATTATATATTCGACTTCTGTATCGATTTTCGATTTCGATTTTCAAAAAATATGTTTTAATGTACAGATTCGACTCAGAATTTTATTATATGTATAGATTAAACATGCTTTTGTATTCCCCTTTAGTAACCACTAATTTTACGGAATGAATTAAAATAATTGTATTATAATATTAACATTAAGAATATTTTATTTCATTTACTAACTAAAGAAGTAACTAAAGAAATAGTTGTCTAATTTTAGACGCTAGCGGAATCATGAGCAAATCTATACATATGGATAATAAAATTGCAACTAGCCGAATCTGTACATTAAATATGTTTTGGAAAATCTTATTGAAATAAACATTATTATCGATACAGAGACCGAATCTATAGTTTTTAGAATTTTTTTCTGTCTGTCTGTCTGTTACCGCATCACAGAAAAACTACTGGAGGGATTTTGATGAAATTTTATATGGTGATAGCTGGTTATTCGGGTCAACATATAGGATACTTTTTACCGCGGGAAAATATCTCATTTCTGATTTCTGAGAAAAAATACAAAAACTGCAATGTACGAATATACTAATATGTAAAACCTAAGAATTTGATTTTTGTCATTTGAACGCGGGCGGAGCCGCGGGCAATGCTAGTAATAAATAAAATATTAATCTTGCTTTAGTTCAACCGTTAATATTACTTTCGGATCCTCAATTCGCAAATGACAAAAATACAATAGCCTAAAAACATCAGTTATAATTTTGTATCACAAAAGGCTGATTACAAAGCCATATTTTTAATTAGTATAAATACCTACTTCAATTCAAAATATTACTAAATAGGTATTAAAATTCCTTCATTATAGTACACCTTAGATTTTTATTATAGCTTAGATAGATTAAAAACCAAGACACATTTTTATTTTTTTTTATTTTTAATATTTCTTTATTTAATCCACATAAATTATTAAATTAAGTACATTTCTAGTGTAAATTTAATCCTAGAAGTACATTTTAAATACTATTATATTTGTTTAACAAGTACACAAACTTATATAAAACTTATAGCAAAAGGTAACATGTGCATATAAATAATTTTTATTAATAATTGAACAGTATATCATTTAAAGTATGTAGGCTTTAGAAAAGCGATTACATTTATATCATAATTTTATACAAAGAAAAATAAACCGTGGTCGGTAGATGTAAATAAAATACCAACTAAAAGCAGTCAGCAGTAAGCAACAAGAACGTAACATGTTATCTATCGCACACGCAGGCGAGTGAGCCCGCACCGCGGCGCGCGCGCTATTTCCGATCTTATATCACACGGTAATGCGATCGGGAATAGCACTCGCGGTGGCGGCAAGAGCACACGCGCCTGTGTTGACGAGTGTTCCTATACAAATGGTTCATAGTCTAGGAATAAGTGATGCGGCAATTTGTATCGATTATATTTATCGACATAAGGAAGATTATTTTTACGACTTTTACATATATTATTTATTAGTTTGTTTTTGTGGTTAGTATTTTGATGGATATAGAACTTTTCGGATAATTTATAAATATAAACATCAATTGTTGGAAGACCTATTTGATAATGTAACTTGTGGAGATTAGTGCGAAAGGGAGTATTAAAGGCGTATTTGATAGCTTTATTTTGTAAAGTCTGTAGCTTTTTAATGTTCGTTTTGCAGGTGCCGCTCCATACGGGGCATGCGTAGGTAATGCATGGACGTACCAGGGTGCAATAAATACGTAGCTTTGTGCTACTACTTAGACATGAGCGCCTATTTAAGATTGGATTTAGGGCATTTAATGCTTTAATACCTTTAAGTCGTAGAGTACAAGTGTTTTCGGTCCAGTTGAGTTTACTGTCGAGCTTTAAGCCAAGATATTTAACTGTTTTGCTCCAAGGTATAGTATACCCTCCAATTTTCAGCGTTCGAGATGGTAAAGTTCGCTTTCTAGTAAATAGAATAGCTTCTGTCTTAGATGCATTTATTTTAAGCTTCCATTTATGGAAATACAATAGAAGTTGATCAATGGAGAGTTGAAGTCGATCTATTATCAAGTTTATATCTGAGGAGGTAGTAAAAGAGGCTGTGTCATCTGCAAAACAGGCTAAACTTGTCCGTGGTTGAACCGGGATGTCGTTTAGGTAGAGAAGAAACAAATATGGTCCTAATATTGAGCCCTGTGGCACCCCTGCGGGTATTGATTTTGAGATAGATGAGTAACTATTGATGTGGACTCGAAAACTGCGATCATTTAAGTATGACTGGATGATTTTTATAAGTGGAAAAGGCAGCCCAAGTCTTATGAGTTTATGAAGTAAGGCATTGTGCCAGACAGTATCAAAAGCTTTTTCTATGTCTAATAGAAACATACCCGTTGATTGTTTTAAATTTAAATTATGGGAAATAGTTTCAGCAACTCTGGCAAGTTGTTGGACTGTGGAATGGCCTCGACGAAACCCAAATTGCACATCGATGAGATGATGTTCGGATACACGAAGTAATCGTTTAAAGATTATCTTTTCAAAAAGCTTGCTAAGGCAGGGTAAAAGACTAATTGGGCGATAGCAATTGGGATCTGTTACATCCTTACCCGGCTTATGTATGGCAATAACTTTCGCAACTTTCCATGGAGTTGGAAAATAATTAAGCATAAGGCAAGAATTAAATATTTTAGTTAAGAGAACAATAGACTTTTGTGGGAGATTTTTAATGAGTATGTTACTGATGTGATCGGGTCCAGGGGCTTTACGGGGCTTTAAACTATATATAATTTTCTTAATTTCAACTGGGCGAACAAGCTTAATGGTTTCATTAGACGTACTTTCGTTAAGTTCAGCTATGGATTGGTCAATAGTTGGTATGATATCACTTTGCCAGTTATGAGTTAAAAGCATGTTAGTTTCGAAAGTATTTGCAAGGACGTTACATTGTTCTTGTTGGGTTGAAGTAAACGAGCCATCTTCACATTTTAATTTCGAGATAGGAGAGGTTGTGGTGGAGCGGATACTTTTCACCAGTCGCCAGAGGTCAGACCCGGGATTATCAACCCTTTTTAATTTAATATTCCATGTTTTATCATTATAGGCGCTTATGGCTTGATTAATTTGAAAATTTAATTGATTAATATTAATTATTAGTATTTTACGTATTAAAGTGTTTGATTCTAAGGTTGCATACCTGCGAAAACGATTTCTAAGCTGAATGAGTCGTTTAATACGTCGTGGGAAGGAGGAAATATTCCACGGTTTTAGGGAAGTAATGGGGACACAAGAGTCTCTGCCCTTTAGTAACAACTTTTGAAAATCAACAATTACTGAATCAATCGCATTTGTATTGTTATATATTTTAGGAGATAGTGTTATATTATTGTTAAGAAAATTACGATATTTTGACCAGTCAGCCTTTTTATAGTTAAATTTTTTAATAGGATGACGATTAAATTTAGTTTTAAATGTCACAAACACTGGAAAATGATTAGAAGATAATGCTGGAATAGTAACAATATTATAGAGAAAATTGAAATTTTTATTTAGAAGAATGTCAGGCAGGGATGGTTTGTGTTCTACACGGTAATGCACAAGTGTTGACTCATGTGGAGCATGGATAACGTAATCACTATTAAGCATGTGTTCGTAAAGCTTATTACCATGGGTATTACTTGGCCCAGGTGACCACAGCGGGTGCTTTGAATTGATATCACCCATGATTAGGACTCGGGAACCAGATGATAAAATTAAGTCTATATCGTTAGTCAGGAGAGGGAGATTTGGAGATTGGTAAACTGAATAGATTATAACATTGTAATTAGTAAGTTTTAATGAAATGCCAATTACTTCAATATTCTGAGTTTTAGGAGCAGACACTAAGCTATGATCTAGATCCGAACGAACAAGTAAAGCTACACCTTGACAGATTCTATTAACACGTTTGTCTATACGATAACAGCAGTAACCAGGTATATTGAGAGTGAGGCGGTCAGTTAGCCTAGTTTCACAAAGAGCAATTATGTCGACGTTAAATTTACTCACCGCGAGTTCAGCTAATTCTTGTTGCTTACTGTGAACGCCATCAGCGTTCCAATACATAATGCGAAGTTCATGACAACTAAACATAATGCCCAAGATGAGTTAAAATTAAGATAACTTTATCCATGAAAGTTTTACACTTGGCAAATTCTTTTTTGATGGATTTTATAACAGTGAGAATTTCTAGCATTTCTGAGGTTTCAAAGTCCTGGGAAGTCTTTGCTACAGGATCCGAAGTATTTGTATCGTGCTGAGAAAAGGCAGTATTCCTCAGAAGTGTCTTTTTAGCTACATCTACTGGAGTTACAGGTCTTGGTCTGGTCTGATCTTTCTTACCTGAACTTGCGACTTTAGCCCAGGACATGCCAGGCAGATTAATTTTTGGATTAGTAATTTCGGGAATTACAGCCTTACGTAAAGTTTCACGTTTCGATTGGATTCGCTCAATATATTGTAGTCGTGCTTGGCACTGAGCATAATTGGCGGGGTGGTTATCTTGGCAGTTGCAACATCGGGCTGGTCCGTCGTTTTCTTTCTTAGGACATTCCCATGTAGGATGAGCAAGTGTACATTTTACGCATCGAACCGGCCTATTGCAGTTTCTGGAAGCATGGCCAAAGCCTTGACACCGAAAACATTGGGTGCCTAATTTTTTGTTAGGTTTATAACGTTGGATTTCGACGACACAATTCATCACATATTTTATTTGTTTAAATTTAGTCATATCCGTCCCTCTTGGTAACTGGACAAGAACAGGTGGATATTCTGTTGGATGCAGGGTTTTGATTTCGGATACGATACATTCCGGAAAACCTATTGAGGCTAGTTCAGTGGGAAGGGTGTCATGCACTGATTTTGGTAAGCCTTTAATCACCGTTTTCGGGGATTTCTCATCTTTTCTAGTGAATGTATGAAAGGCCACATTTTCTTTGAGCAGACAATCTTTTACAAGCTGGTGATTTTTAGCGGAGTAGCATTGCACTCTTACAATGTTTCTACCTTTGTATTGCATATGGAAATCTTTTATATGTTTTAAGATTAAGTCTTTAATTTTCTGATGAGTACAATCACCGAGTAACTCGATAATTATTGGAGGAGTATTGTTAACTTCCTTTTTCTTGGTAGCCTTTAGGTAGAATTCTGAGGTTTGGTCATCTACAGGCAAGCCTCGATATCGGTTGTTGGTTGGTATTTCTCTATCCTTAGAAGTTTCTTTGGAGTTGGCGAAAAACCTCTTTGGCTGTTGCCATTGGTCTGAGGAGGTTCCATCTTCCCTTGGTCTCTTGTTGACTAAGTTTGGAATAGATGACGATCTGGTTAAGAATTTATCCATGATGAGACTAAGGAGTAATCTATCGATAATAACTTATCGATAGCTCCTTAGCCCATCACTTTAAGTTGGTTGTACGTTATACAGAGTAGCTTAGTGTACGCGTGCGCTTGTAAAGACAACCGAACGCCATAAAACAACAAGAACAAAACCTTGACGTATAATTTCTGAAATATCTTGACTTAGAACATATCGAAGATTCCCTTCAAACACTTGAATATATTCAAAGCTAGAGCTTGAGTTATACTTACTACGCGGTCCCATAAGCCCCAGGGTTATGACTGTCCAGTGATTGCTAACTAAATTGAAATATACAGCGAAACTGCTACACTTCTATATCAGAAGCTAATATAAAAAAAGTAAATATATATAATAATTTTTATTTGAATGCCGTCTAATTAGACGCTTTGAATAATCTATTTTTCCAATACAGTACTTCCCACCACTTCAATATTTGTAGTGGTTCATTTATTCATTCGTAACGACCATTGCGTGGTAATCTAGATAGATGATTGATTAGCTGTGCTTTCAAAAATCAATGTATTGATTAATTATCGGTTATGTATGTATGTATTCAGCCCTTTTTAACGTCCCACTGCTGGGCACGGGCCTTCCTTCAGTACGAGGGGGATCAGGCCATAGTCCACCACGCTGGCCAAGTGCGGGTTGGTGGACTTCACATGTCTTTTGAAAACTTGCTAGGTTCTCTCAGACGTGCAGGTTTTCTCACGATGTTTTCCTTCACCTTTAAGATAAGCGGTAATCACGTTGGAAATGATTCGCACATGAAAATGTCAGAGGTGCGAGACCCGGGATTTGAACTCGCTTCACTCGATTTCCCAAGCGAGCGCGTTATCACTGGGCTACCACTGCCTTAATTATCGGTTATGAAAAGAAAAATAAACACTTGATCCTTTCACATAGACTATATTAAGAAAATATTTGATTAGGTATCTATTCTAAATGAAAACCCCCGTTTAGTTATTTTTTTACTTTTTAGTGCGGTTCGGTTTTTTTTAGTTTTTATTTTTCCATTCTCAGTGTAGATGTAATAAGCAGGTAAAAAGAAAGTTTTTTTAATAACATATTCGATGAAGCCATTTATTTAGATATAATTTATTGTTGATTTTTTATAAACCGCTTGATCGATTTCGATAAAATTTAAATGGGACCTCTTGGGAAGTATACCCTTTGAAACAAAAAAAGAATTTTCCAAATGAGTTCAGACGTCTTCGAGTAATTGGTGAACATACATAAAAAACAAAGATTTCGACGAAATGAGAACCTCCTCCTTTATGGAAGTCGGTTAAAAATACCTTTGACCCGTAAATGCTTCTTTCAACAAACTAGTTATTATCAACAAATTAACATAGAAACGTATTTATAGTAATAAAAAGCAACCTATTGCATTTTCCAAGCAGTATTCCATTTTTATGTAACCCATCACACGGCAGCTTATTACGCGCTTGCTGCGTAAAAGATGGACAAACCAACAAACACATTCGTATTTACAATATGAGTAACGATATAATAAAACAAAAAATAATAAGTCGATAATCTTATTTAATGTGATCGCAGTGGTAGAGCTCTGGAGGGTTGAAACCTTGCGCACTTAACGATCGTCGGTGGCCGGAATAAAAATCGCATTTGCGATAATTGGTTTCTGCCCGCCGACTTTACATGCTCGGATAGATAAATACTGGCTGCATGGGATTCTCTTCGAGCTTAAAAATAGTTTAAAGTTTTTCATTTCGTGCCTTTTCAGGATAAGTTCATATAAAAGCTAATTTATGCATTTTAAGTACTTAAATATTTCATATTTAGTAGTTACAATAATTATATTCAATTGGGTTTAAATGCAAACCACTAATTTGAAAAAAAACCATATAAGAAAATAAAATAGTTTAACAACTTATTATACACTTAAATCGGCTATATAAATAGACAGACAAACAAATATCAAAACAAAAACAATAGGGATTGAAATTAGAGGTACGCCATACCAGAAAAGGTTGTATACATTTTTAATTTATTGGGTAAAAAGGATACACCCTTCAGAAAGATAATAATCAGTTGAAGAAGTTGGCAAATTGCAATGCTTTATTGTAAAACATTTTAAAACCTATGTTTTAAAATGTTTATCCCATTATTACGTCCTATGACAGAGACTTTTACTTAACTTTTATATATATACGTATATATGTACGGGAACCGTACATTTTTCTGATATAAAAAGTAGCCTATGTGATATTCCAGACTATAATATATCTCTGTGCCAAATTTCATCCAGATCCGTTCAGCCGTTCTGGCGTTATTATGTAACAAATCTCCATCCAAACATCTAAACTTTCACATTTATAATATTAGTTAGAAATAAGATTAATAGGCAAAGACAAACAGTTCAATACTTTTTTCTCCTCAGTTAGTCAACCGAAAAGTTTTTTCTTTTTTTTTGTTAAGTAGCTATTAACAAGCCTTAGTGTTCCCAATGAAAAAAATAAAAACATGTTTATATATAGCTAGGTAAATTCTATTCATTTATGTTATCCTCGAATTTTCCTTAGTTTTTTTTATCCTTGTTGACGAGCATTGAGGGAACACTTGTATAGGCAAATACGTGTATAATAAAAAAAATACAGCTATTACATGTACATTTCCTCGAATAAAATATTAATATCATGTATATTATTAAAAATATTTACTTATTTAACACTAATTGGACGATAAAAATCGTATTTATTTAGAGCTTTTTGTTCGTTTCAAATTTTTGTGTGATTATTTATTATGTAATATGTAACAATAATGTTAGAAGCAAGTTAAGTAAAAGCTTCTAAAAAGCTCGTTTATTCTAAAGCCCTTGTTTGTTATGTATGAGAGCTTTGAGCTTTTTTCCATTATTGAATACGTCACACTTATTACCTTCTAGTGATAGCCACTATACAAATAAGGCAGCTTATATTTAGAATTAGGCAATTACTGTAAAAATAGTATAAACGGAAATTTAAATTGATTCGTCCGTAATTTAGGACCAGATTTTCTTTCAATTAACGAAAGTATTTTATTTTTGTATCTTTAACCCGAAGCTAAGTTATTTATTTAGCAGTTAAATTTATTCGTAAGGTCAGAAGTTTTAAGATAAACCTTTAACTATTGGCTTTAACAAGCTTTGCATTAGTATCTTAAAGTAAACGTAGTGAGAGAATCCCTTATACCTAAATCGTTAATTTTTAGCCTTGCGTTAAAATGAGGGTCAAATAATTTTAAAACTACATAACAGAAATAGTTGTTCTTGGCATAAACGTCATATAAACATATCTGTAATTTTAATTACAAAATTACAGTAATTTATGTTTGGAACGGTCGTTTGTTATTAATTGGTTAATGTTTATAAAGAAACCTCCATAACCATTTAATAATATGTACTAAATTAACCAAAATATGTCTGAAATCAAAGCCCAGTGAAGATTGACCAACTTGGTTCTAACTTAATCTAAACAGTTAAGTAGTCGGTAAGTTGTATCACAATAGTGCGAGAGTATGTATCTAAATTCGTTAGTCAGGGTGTGTCAGGCTCAAATAGTGTTTGGAACTTACATTTCCTATCTATTGGGAGAGAATTATGAAATTAAGATTATCTATCCTATAGTTTACTAGAAACGAATACGTCAAATTAATGCTTTTTAGTGTATTTAGGTCCCCAATTAAATATAATACATTAAAGAAAAAGTCCTGTATGAAGATCACTGTATTACGACACATGAATAATTTCGGAACCGTTTATAATAAAAAAAAGTTATTAAAGTATTATCTAGACTCTCTAATATTACAAAGAGGCAGAGTTTGTTTGTTTGTTGCTTTGTGTGTAGTCTCAGTAACAACTAATTCGATTTGAAAAATTCTTTTTGCGTTAGATAGCTCGTAAATGAGGAAGGCTGTAGGCTATATATCATCTTGCTACTACCCAAGGGAGCCGAGCAGTAATATAATATATAGTCCATCTATTCCATACTAATCGTTAAAACATAATCCATAATTAATATTATAAATGTGAAAGTGTGTTTGTTTGTTTGTCCTTCTTTACGTCAAAACGGAGTGACGGATTTGTGTAATTTTTTATGTAGAGATAGTTCAAGGGTTGCAGTTAAGCTTGAGTGACATAGGCTACTTTTTAGAGACGGGAGATTATCTCATTCTCACGGGAAAACACGTCATAATACAATCCAAAAAAATATTTATGATCAGAATTACTTGAAACTTTGTATTAATGCTCTTCAATAAAATTAAACAAATACGTGTTTTATCATTTTCCGAAATAAATCCTGTAAGGCGATAAAATAGGGGATGAACATTTGTAGGAGACTACCTTTTTAGAGATTTTTTTGTAGTTGTAACGCGAGCGAAGCCGCGGGTTCTGCTAGTATAACATGATTAGAAAAACCTCTGCACTTCTATAATCACAACAAAAGATAGTAGCGATAAATAATTTCTCTAATAGCCTCACAAATAGCGCAGGTGTAACTGTTATTGGATCCATTATATTTTCATAAGCGTAGGGTACAGATTTCCCAAGTCAATAATGATACTTCAATCTGATACCAGAGAGAACACCCAGAATTTGATAAAGATCGCGTTAGCCATAATCGATACGTGTTAGTAGCTAGGGTGAATATAATATTTATAATAACTTAGCTTTTGACGTAATTTTACTTAGTAGAAATTAATTACATAATATAAGTAATGGAACAAATGAACGAGACATATATTATAAAATTTAAAGATATTGAGTTTCACTCATAGGAAACTTCTATATTTTTTAAAATATTAATAACTGGATTTAAATACAAGACGAGTCAAGTTTAAGCATATATTTTTTTTAATAATTTATAAATAGTGTAAAACTAAAATTGGAGCGAAAGTCTCAATTTATTTCCTGTTTATGTTCATCTTCCCGATATTTCATAATCAGTGCGCTTTTTAAATAATACTAAAAATGCAATTATTTAAAAAAATATTGTTTTTTTTGAGGGAAATTTGATATTTACAATATTTAAGATACTGTTCTTCCAAGTCCTACTCGTTTGTTTCGTCCTGTACCTATATAGTGCGATCGTTAAAGTCGGAAGATCATTTCTCGTCAACCTGTTTGGGTTTATGATTCGTCTCAACTCACTTGTGCACTATGTTAAATTCTAGCCATGAGACAAAACCGACTCGGATATGGGATGCGAGAAGCAGCCATGGAAGACTAGGCCCATGCTAGGCTTCGCTCCTGTCTTAGCCCTCTAGTTAGATTTGTGGAAATTCGATAAACCATATATACGATGTAATCATACTATCTAGTATATTTAGTAAAATCGATAAAAATGTTGTACGAAATCGACTTATCACGGCAGATATGGCGAATTATCGATCTATGTAAATATGAAAAATCCTCTTTTTGAAACGGGTCAAAATAGAAAATAGTGTTAGTTTATATTACTATTGATTTCTTAAATTATTATAGACTAGCGACTCACCTCCGCTTCACTCGGGTTCGTCCCTAGGTACGTTTTAAATTAAAAATGGATATAGTATGTTATCCTTAACAGATAAACATATGCCATCGCGGACTTTTCTGTAGATCTATATAAGATACATAATTCCACCATACAGCAGTAGCGTTTTCGTTGAAAGCTCCCAGACGGCTTATTTTTTTCCGACAACTCCAACAAATATCGTTATATTTTAGGCAATGTGTACAAAACTTACCAATTATATTCTAAAAACTCTTCGAGAAACACTCTATCCATTGGTGAAAACAGCATGAAAATCGGTGCGGTAGTTTTTGAATTTATCACGAACAGACAGATAGACAGACGCGGCGGAGAACTTTGTTTTATAATATGTAGTGATTTAATAGATAACCTTAAAAGCGCTAATAGTCTTCGACTAGTTGCTAGGAGTAAAAACGGAGTAAATCGTAATCCAACATTTTATGTCATGAGAATTTTGTTGAACTCATATCTTAAGGGACTTTTTATCGAAATAATCTCAGATAACAGAAGTCATACAGCGCCCGAGACCATGGATAATTTAATATTATGTAAAACTTAAACTACACGTTTCTTAATCCGTTGAAAATTGTTTTATTTATGGTTTTTAAAATGTAGCAAACATAACACATTGCGATAAACATTTATTTAGTAAGTATATTTTCACCTAGAGTATTTCTTCAATATTAATATATAGTATAAAAAATGCGTAAGTGCGTGAAATTGCCCTTCTTCCACGTAATAACAATGATTTTTGGCAAAATTGTTTGTTTATGGGTCGAAGACTTAATTTATATAGACTAGTTTTATGTTAGCAGTTGCAAAAGGTTTTACTTGTTTAAAACTTCAATAATGTCAGTAATATTAAAAAAATATCACCTAATATTAATTTATTTATACATAAACATTATAAGTATAACGAACACAACGACCATCTTATAACTATTTATTTCATTCTTCATTTCAAAACTTCTTAGTCTTGCCAAAGTAAGAATACAAAGTTTATTGCATTATGACATAAGAAGTTGGACGTTCCGTTTCTTTGCATTTAAAAATTCCTGCTTCGTAAAGGCACCTAGATTGGCTGCTACTCTCTTTGAGCACGAGTGCTTCTCTAGTACTTTCGAATTTGATACTGATACTTAAAGTCTATTTTGAGATTGAGCATTTATTCAGTTATGTCATATAAATAAAGTGAATATACAAATAAAAAAAATGATCTAATGTTTTTAAGTATTATAAAATTTAAATTATATATATATATATATATATATATATATATATATATATATATATATAGATATATATATATTAATATTATAAACTTATATTTTAAAAATACGTATCTATAATGAAGTACCGATCTCGCTAAAGATGGATTATAATTTGTCGATATATTTCGTTAATGCATTCCATGCCCATAGCATTAAGTGCAAAATTAATTATTACTTAAGATTGGTTCGAAGGCAGTGGTAGCCCAGTGACCAGCGTGGTGGACTATGGCCTGATCCCCCTCGTACTGAAGGGAGGCCTGTGCCCAGCAGGGGGACGTTAAAAAGGGCTGAATACATACAAAATTGGTTCATTTTATTCAGTTACATGAATAATGCGATAACATTTTTCAAATAACAATTTCTATTTGGTATTTTAGAATAATAAATGATCGCGTGTGTTTTGTTACCAAATGTAAGCATTAGATGCACGCTATGATGGCTTATAATTACAGTACTGAAGGCACGTAGAATGCCCTGTCCTCATGCACACACTCAATATACATAATATATGAAACTTATGAATTATTTATGCTTTATTTTGGGCTTATGTTATTAGGAAATTTGTTTCGTAAATATAATATTGCTTAAATTAAAGTTATATTAGTATGAATAAAATGCTTTTACAATTCAGTATCTATAAACGATTTGGGATAGGCTTTTTTTTAAATAAGTTAAACGTATATTATGAAAAACGTATGAGAAGCTATAACCATTCTTTTAACCTTCCATAAATTTTGTTATATTTTTAACTTGAAAGCTTTCAATTAACTTTAATCGATCGGTTGATACAAGTAAAGCAGCCCCATGTAAACAGCGCATTTATAATTTGATTACTTACCATTACAAAATTTTAATTCAGGGTTTCATGCTTTTAGATGTTTTATAGCATACAATCATCTGAAAAAGAAATAAAAACTATTATTAATATTACAAATATAGCGGTAAAGATAACTTGTAGGTCATATATTGCTTTGAAATAAATATTTAATCACTATTGGCAAGCCAAAATTCTTTATTGAGCATAAAAATTATCCATTTTAATATATAGGTTTTGAAAAAACATAACCTCAGTCCTTAGAATAACTAGCCATAAAAAAGTTAGTCGTAGGACTGCACGTCAGAAGTGAAAACTTTTTAGCTTCACAAACTTGTAAACATTATTTTTGGGTTGTTAAGAAATATTATTTTTTTGGAAGTATTTTTATAAGAAATTATTTTTATCAACGTATTATATAGTAATAAAATTTTCATTTATTACATGAATATTGTAATACATTACATGAAAATGAAAACAAACAAATTTATAAATGTCATAATTTTTATAAAAATGTATTACTGGCATCATCTATCTATCTCGCTCACACTTCGTAAAATGACTCTCTCCGTCTCTGGTACTTTAGCGCCAAAAGTGCCCAATGTGTCTAAAGAAGTTTTCACTTCAGAAACTGAAATTTACTTATAAAATTAACGTCTATATTGAAAGTTGAAGTTACTGGCTAAAAATAATTAATTTTTACATTACGAATAAGAATAAAACAGTATTAGTTACAAAGTGGATATATGGATGGATATATCATTATATGTCTAGATTATATAAAGAGGATTTTAAGCGGAGTAACAAATAAAAACAAGTAGGTATAAGAAAAGTAAATAAAAAAGCCATAATAATCTGATGAAAACAATTTCATAAAATTATTTAAACTTACTAGCGACTTACATTCCTCTCGGTCGTCTGCGTCTCTAGGTATTTAACAGTATGTAGCCTATATGTACCTATGTTACTTCAGATTATAACCTATAGGTATGTGTGTTATTTTTCACCCAAATTTGTCCAGCCATTTCATTTTTACAGAGTAATAAGCAAAAACACATGACGAAACTTAAAAAACTTGGCCAAACTTGGCATTTATAATAGTAGTTTGATTAAAATATGTCAACTCTTTTTCAGCAGTTACAGCTCGAGGAGGTGCCCGCTGGACCTCCGCCAGCCTACGAAACTGTTGTGGAAGGATCGTCTATAGACAAGGATAGCAACATTTTACAGGTAAAGATTTAACTTAGTGATTGTTTGATATTTAAAAAAAAGCACTATTGCATTGATATATATGTTTTTAAATCTAAATTGCTGTAATTATGGTAATTAAAATGGCGTTTATTTACGAAGACCTTATAATCATCAGATAGATTGACAATAAAGAAAAAATAATAGTTATATATAAATAAAATAATTTAATTTTTTAATTAAGATATAATGAAAAATATTTTTTCAGGACGTCTTAACAGAACCTTGTCCGAAATGCAAGAAAACAACTAGAGTCGATAGTGGGCTACCGTCTTACGAGGCCGCAGTACTTCTACGTGATACTAAATTATAATAAATATTTGTATACCAACTATGTTATTATGTGCATTAGCCTATACCATATATACATAGCACGTGCGATCATAGTTTCACTTTTATATTATGTAAATAATTTTTTATAATATATAAATATGTATGTATATTGTGTAATTTCCATATAATACATATATTAATATTAAAAAAAAAACATTTTTTAAACAAGCTTTTATATGATATAAATTGTGTAATGTAATAAATGGGTTTGATTTAACTTAAAGTTTATTTTTTAGGTATTTATTCGTATTCTTCTCAAGAAACCCTTTCATTTGATATCCATATCATGGGGGGTGCATAAAAAAAACATAGTCCGCCATCGTTGGGAGTCCACCATGTTGGATTTAGAATAACTTCACTTATTTATCCATGCATTGTCATCTAAACTAAACGTGTATGCAAAATTTCAGCTCAATCCATTGAGGATAGTTGCTTTAAAATTGACTTGCATTTGATCCGAACAAACATACAAACATTGCAAGTTAAATAAAAGCTTGTAAAAATTATAAGTAGGTACAATATGCAGTTTTAAATGTACCTACTGCCTTGAAATATTCTACAATTGAGTTGTCAATTTCTTGATAGAACATTTATAATACAAGTACTAATTATAATAAACTAGCGATTCACACACGCTTTACTCGAGTTCGTCCATAGCTTGCTTCCCAATACAAACTTTCTTCCCATTTTCACCTCCTTAAGGGATGATTTCCGGGATAAAAAGTATCCTATGTCCTTCCCACGGTCCCAAACTATCTTCTTACCAAATTTCATCTAAATCAGTTCAGTAGATCCAGAGATTACCCCCTACTACCTCACAAACGCACAAACTTTACCTTTTTATAATACATATTAATTAGTATAGATAAATATAGTTATCTTACGTTTTGACAAAGCTGTCAATTTCTTTTTTAAATATTGTTGTCATGATGAAGAAACTGAACAGCTGCACGTCAATCTGTCAACTCACTGTTTTTTAACCCGATTTGTTCACTTTTCCGTACAATTTTTCAAATATTTCTTTTACCCAAGCCTTTTACACACACAAAATAGGCGCGCAGACGTCGAGTTGCCGAAACAAGCCCGAATATACCATACCATACCATACACAAGCCTTGTCCTGACGATTTCAAACACATAAAAAAAGAATTAGCCAACTAGGTGCAGCCGTTCTGAAATAATTCATTTACATACATTTGGCAATCGATTTTTATTTATATAGATATCAGTGTGTTTACTGGTAGATAAGTAAAAAATGTCTTGTTTATCAGTATTTTGCCCGTTTTATCTTATCTACAATTTGTTTCATGCTAATAGCTAATATTTAAATTGTATTGACCTAAATATTTATTGAGTTCTCCTTCAAGATGTTTTGAAGCAACGTCTATAACTTGGTTCTTTAAATACAAGGAAACCTGAAAAAATATTTCATTTGTTAATAGCCAAAGGAGGCTGTAATTTCATAAAATGTATCATTTTTTAAAGACTACATCTATAAATTTTGGATGTTATACTATTTTTTAGATATTACCGTTACACTTGATTATATAAAAAAAAAGTAAATATACATATATTGATATAATCTACATCTACAGGCACCGATCAATTGTTATTGTTTAGTAATACTCGTATATACAAACATCAATAAAACGAATGTATTTGTTTTTATGCGTCTCTATATATTTAAATCTTAACTAGCATTGCCCGCGGCGCCGCCCGCGTTCAGATGACCAAAAGCCAAATTCTTAGTTTACATATTAGTATACTCTAACATTGCAGTTTATGTATTTTTTATCAGAAATGAGATATTTTTCCGCGGTAAAAAGTGTCCGAGATGTTGACCCGGATAACCAGCCTTCACCATACTAAATTTCATCAAAATCCCTCCAGTGGTTTTTCTGTGATGCGTAACAAACAGACAGACAGACAAAAATTCTAAAAACTATAGATTCGGCCTCTCTATCGATAATAATGTTTATTTCGATAAGATTTTCCAAAAAATATTTAATGTACAGATTCGTCTTAGTTACAATTTTATTATATGTATAGATGTACCTGTAACAATATACATATGTATCCCTATAACAAATTTACAATATAATATGAATACCTCCTTTTATGTAAATTATTCTAAATAAAACCACAGGTAATAATAGAGCTTTGTATCTTAAAGCTCAAGTACAGTGTTTTATGTGTTTTGTATAACAAGAGCTTCGGTGAAACGCTTGACATCATTAAAGCTGGTTTTATTTAGGATAACAATACTCCAAAGCAGTATGAAGTTTATTTTAACTCTATTGTTATCAATTCGAGGGACTTTCCCAACTTTTATAATGGTACTCGTATTTTTATTACTGATCTAGTCTGCTATTTAGTTCATATGCAATTAATTCATAAAGGCCTACGTTATATATACATATTTACACTAATATTATAAAAATGTAAAGTTTGTGAGTTTGTGACGTTGTAGGGTTGAAGATAATTTGAGACCCTGGGAAGGACATAGAATTATTTTTATCCCGGAAATCAAATGGGGATGAAAGTTTATATTGGGAAGCAAGCTAGGTACGAACCCGAGAGAAGTGAGGGTGAGTGCCTAGTATAATATATATCGTGTAATTTTCATTAGCAGCTTAGGATAAATAATGTTTATTTATAAAAAAGAATCAGGGCGTTCTTTTTTTTACTTATTTTTCTTTTTCTGGGAAAAAAATAATATGTCCATATGCATTCGTTTGCATAACAGAAATGTGTATGCATTTTATAAATATATGTAGAGTGTTCATAATTTTAAGCACGTATTAAAATTAGTTAGGAGAAAGATCGTATTATTAATATTTGAGAACCCCCAAGTCACGCTTAATAGGCAAAAAAAAACGCTTAACAATAACGAGACTTTAGAGTACTTACTTTTAGCGAGAGCAGTACAGTTCTTAATTTAGTTTGTTATTGTCTTCAATTGAGTGGAAAAAGTTTAGCGCATCTAACACAAATTAATTTGCATTTCATTGAGACGTCGGCCATTCATTTATTAGAAATACAAAAAATAAGAGGCGCAATAAATTTTACAACTAATAATAATTATACACTTATAACAGACGCAAATATTAAAATTATTTAAAAATATCAGGTTACAGTTGAAGCATATCTATATAGCCTGACTAGCATTGCCCGCGGCTCCGCCCGCATTCAGATGACCAAAAACCAAATTCTTAAGTTTTACAGGTTAGTATACATTGCAGTTTTTGTGTTTTTTCTCAGAAATTAGATATTTTCCCGCGGTAAAGTGTATTCTATATGTTGACTCGGATAACCAGCTATCACCATACCAAACATCAAAATCCCTTCAGTGGTTTTTCCGTGATGCGGTAACAGACAGGCAGACAAAAATTCTAAAAACTATAGATTCGGCCTCTGTATCGATAAAAATGTCTATTTCAATAAGATTTTCCAAAAAATATTTGATGTACAGATTCGCCTTAGTTTGAATTTTATTATATGTATAGATTATCTATCTAATTAAAATAAAGACCATAGTCACAGCGACCAATTAAGTATTTAAGTTATGTTGCAAAAAAATAAAATTGAATTTTGCTTAGGGATAGAATAAAAATAATAACTTTAAAAAATGACTTTTCTTAACTCTTTCTTCAGGACAATCTTTAACCTCCATCTGCTCCATAATTCTCTACAAACTACTTGTCAAATCAAATCAAAATTTTTTGAGCGAATTACCAGTAACCATTTGAGTTTTACTTCCACCTATTTTAACGAAAAACATGATGGATGATGATGATGATGGTACAAAATTATTATATTGCGATCGAATAATTTAAATTTGTAAAGTTTGAACTGAATGCCCACAATTAGATAAATCTGGTTGTAAGTTAAAACGGATTTCCTAACTCTGTATAAATATTCCTAGTTTGCTACATGTAAGATACCACATACATTATACATGACGTTTGGCTCAGTTTGTAGTGACCCTACCTGCTATGCCAGTGGTCGCGGGTTCGAAACCCGCTGGGGCATTCATTTGTGTGTTGAGCACGAAAGTTTGTACTCCAGCAATGGGTGTTTATATTTATAATTATTATGTGTGTATTTAAAGTTATATATGTGTAGTGTATCAACTATCTGGTATCCATAACACAAGCCTCGTAGCTTACCATGGGAACTAGATGGTGCCCAACATATTTATTTATGACACAAATGAAGCTAAAAAGAGTGATAAAATTAGTAATACGAGTACAATGATATGGTCTCCTGCATAGTTATTTGTAACACTATTTCTCACTACCACAGGTTGGCTGGAAGAGATCTCTTCTAGAGATAAGTCCACCTTTGTAAATAACAACTGATTTTAAATTACTGTATTGATTTTTTTAAAGTGCAATAAAGAATAGTATATATTTCTATATCCAATCGAGATTTATCTGCGTACCTACATGATTAAATTTACCTCATAATAGTATAAATATGACTAATCTTTAATTGTTTTCTATGGGTGATCAATCCATGATATGGTATATAATGCCGAGGACAATAGATTACATGTTTCATGGTTTTTACACTCTAGTTAAGTCGATGTGGATTGTAGTAGCAAAGAAAACTTTTCTCCGTACTACTTGGGTCCTAGGTAAGGCTAAAATATCATACTATCTTTTTAATTCACAATTTTCAATGAAATATGCGTGATATTGATGAAACTGTACTGATTATAATATGTTTATAATGTATCAAAAGGTTTTTATATTAAAGGTGTGTAATATTATAAAGTTTTATTTTTAACTATTACATAAAATTAGTATCAATAATTATAAATTAAAAATGTAAAAACCCCCTACGCAAATTAGTTGCCATGTAACGATTACACTGGCACGCGTGAAGCTTATAATCGAGTAATCATACGCCAAAATGCCTTACATCATTTTGGAAAAGAGCTGATACTCTTTAAACTGCTGGACCGATATTATCCAAACATAGCTAAGAACCACTGCAAGGAAACTGGTTTTCAAATGAAAAAAACCGCATCGAAATAGGTCCATCCGTTTGAGCGCTACGATGCCACAGACCCCTCTTTTTGCGTCTGGGGTTAAAAATAGCGAATACTTAACTATAATTTTATCACAATGCTATCTAATAACTATCTAATAACAGTGTAATTTGTTAATCAATAATCATAACTACATGAGGAAATATAAAACAAATATTAAAATGACTTCAAATACGCATCGAAAGAGGTTTTTGAGAAAGACTTGTATCTGATTACATATCGTATCTATAACAACAACTCTTTTGTGGTAATATTTAAACATTTAATAATTTTATATTTTTGCATTTCTTTAATTAAATTAATAAAGTATATATTTTAAATAAAACTGTCTTTTCGGATTTTTAGATACATATTACAGTTGAATTTTTTGAATTCATTTTGTTATTTTGTGGGTAGGCTAGGCTGTCTGTAACAAATATATAATAACTTTGAGACATCTAAAACCTTGTCTCTCCCGTGACCATAACTGCTGTAAAGTATTCGAAACGTCGGGAACCAAAAATCAAAATAAATCCACGAAAAAATCCGGAAAGATAGTTTTATTTAAAATGTTAAACATTCGCGTAAATCTATGAAAGTATTAAGTATATATATTTATAGCTACAATTAGAGACGAGACGGATATCCGGTAACTATTCTGTATCCAGATTTTTTTACTAATCAACTGGATACTGAATAATAACGTCAACATCCGGCGATAATCGAATTTTGTTTAAATTAGGAAATTATATGAAATCTAAAACTTTATACGTGTTGTAGCTACGAGTATATGATACTGTACACCTAAATAGAAGCACAAAGGTACGAGCGACCCGCCCTCGTTTCGATGATACTCCTAATTAACACCCCACGCTATATTAACTTATAAGTATACATTCGTTTTCTGTTATACAAATTATTATCGGTTTTAATATTTGATGCGTGGCCTTTGTAATATTGTTCAGATGTCTTATGAGTAGATTAAGATGTAAAAATTTATTACAACAATTAGTATACTTATAAATTTTTAAGTTATTTATATTATGTTGCTTTTAATATTTAACCATTATTATGTATAATAGAATATAGATAGTATTATGAATATTTTTAGATATTAAAATTATAATAGCCTAACTTAAGTATGCTTATATAACTGTAGTAAATGTTTGTACGTTAGATAAAAATATACAATAACAGTGTAAAAACAATTTTAAAATTTGCAACTCCTGCAGCTTAAATAACTTTTTAATTTAACACCTCCAGGTAAATTTCTAAGAAATTAATTAAATTTCTAAGAAATCTATTGTTAACTGACACGCCGGCGTGTCCGCGGTAGTGGAGGGATTAAAATTTCAAAACTTTATTTGGAAAACAAATCCGAGTTTTTCTCAAATGAAATTCTGAATTAGCAAATTTCAGTATTGTTTTGATGTTATGATGATAGATAGTGTGATTGCATAACCATTAGAATAAAATTGCACAACCTAGGCTGTAATATATACAAGTATAATAAATACATATATAAATAAAATATGATTTTTAATGTTGCAACCTCATTAATTATTATAAGAATATTTTTCATTATCTATACATATTATACATTTTTTTGGAAAATCTTATTGAAATAGACATTATTATCGATACAGAGGCCGAATCTGTAGTTATTAGAATTTTCGTCTGTCTGTCTGTTACCGCATCACGGAAAAACCACTGGAGGGATTTTGATGAAATTTGGTATGGTGATAGCTGGTTTGGATAACCAGCTATCACCATACCAAATTTCAACATATAGGATAGTTTTTATCTCGAGAAAATATCTCATTTCTGAGAAAAAATATAAAAACTGCATTGTAAGAGTATACTAATATGTAAAACGTAATAGTTTGATTTTTCGTCATTTGAACGCGGGCAGAGCCGCGGGCAATGCTGGTACATAATATGTGTCAATATATAAACAAACATTTATAGAAATAATGGACATTTAAATTTAAAATTGTATAAACGTGTTAAACAACGTTTCGATGGTTAAATATAGAAAATTTCATATCCAGGGTCTCAGTACTTAGTTTGCGTAAAAGATAACGAAATTGCGCTTTACAACCTTGCTTCATTAAAGTAGAGGTTGTCATAAGTGGATACATGTCAATGGGGGTTCAAATGGAATAACAGACCTTAACAAGTATCAGATAACGGTCAAATTTTCTTACATGGTTTCAAGAGGGTCGGGAAAATTTCGTGATTACATACGACATTCATTTTATCGGGCGGTTTAGATATAGCGGTTCTTTCCTACTTCGTTATATTTGGTGGTATTCATTTATTTATTTTTGCTTTAATTATGTTTTCGCTTAATATGTTCTTGATTCTTGGTGAAGTATTTATATAGGCGTTTCCCGCGGCTCTGTACGCGTAGTTCAATTACCTATATAAAAATTATAGCCTATATGTTGATGTATAAGCTATATTACGGTAGAGTTTCATCAAATCCATTCAGTAGTTTTTGCGTGAAAGAATAACAAACATCCGCCCGTCCAGCTATCCTCACCAAATTTATAATATTAGGAGGATAATATTAGAAGGATAGCATTTGAAAACATTTATAAAAAGTTGACGCACCTTCAATCATGCGTACCTATATGTTTTTTGGTGATATATGATTTCAACTCAAACATCATCTTTAAGATAGGTATATATATCACAATCTCTTAGATATATGTATATAAGTAATTTCATGTATTGTTTGTAAATATTTTCATTTTTTGCATAAATAGAAAATACAACAAGTTTCTTCACCATTACATAAATAACAAGATCGGTCAGTACACTTAAATTCGTTTAGAATTTTCTGGCATAATAAGCGCGCGGTCAGCGTCGATTCATAAAAATTCAATATTTTGTATTGCTCTAAAGTCTATAAGGTTTATGAATATTTTTATTAGATTAATAAATAAGGAAATAAAAATTTCCACACAATATATAGAATTTTCAACGTCGTAATTCAAATGGAAATTTTGTACGGCTGCGTTTTCATATTTTGCTGCATTTAGATGGAACGTATTGTGTGTGACATGTCTTTATGATACTACCTTTTCATATAAGCATTTCGTTTGCAGAATTTTTAATGCAATATATTATTTATATGCTGTAATAAAAAACAATTAGAGTGATCAAGTTCAGGCTTCACGGTCATGGCGAGTTTTAATTATTTAATATTTTTTTCGAACAAATATCCTTTGTTTTTTTATGTCAATAAATGTGGAGCGCAATTCATTAGGTTAATAATTTAGCAGCTAACGTAACCATTAACATTGCTAACGTCCATACAAGCAATGTCTTTCGTCTTCACACAACGCTGCTCAGTGTTCTACACTTGTTGAACATACCTGTTCAGCCACACGTATATAATTAATTGAAATAGCGGTAAATATAATAAATTTGAGGTCAACAAAGGTTTCTATTTAAAAATATATAAATAATTTTACCACGCTATTTATTAGCTTCACCTGTAACTATGTATTTAAATAAATCTTGAAAGTAGAATTTAACCAATTTCTTAATGTTGTATAAGGTTTAGAAAAAAGGTAATATTTTTTTTAATATAAATACCTATTGAAAATCTTTTGTTAGGTTTAATATGATTAACCTGAATGGATTTTGATTTGACTCTAAGCCTTAATGTGTTTATTATCGCTAATAATCTGACCTAATTAGGGGTCATGTAAATTGACATAATTCAGTAAATCGAAAGCTGCTAATACTGACCTCAGTGTATGGACTGAACCACAAACCCACAGAGATTTTCACAACGTAACTAGACATACACTCATATCATTACTCTTGGTAAGACAAATTGATTGAAAAATAACATTGGTCAAAACTATTTGTTTCGTTCCGTTCGATTCGGGAGCATACCATGGAATACATATATGAATATGCATATTTTTTAAACTTTAATAGTTATCTACATATAATAAAATTGTAACTTAGCCGAATCTGCACTTTAAATATTTTTTTGAAAATCTTATTGAAATAAACTTTATTATCGATACAGAGGCCCAATCTATTGTTTTTAGATTTTTTCTGTCTGTCTGTCTGTTACTGCATCACAGAAAAACCACTGGAGGGATTTTGATGAAATTTGGTATGGTGACAGCTGGTTATCCGAGTTAACGTATAGAATACTTTTTACCGCGGGAAAATGTCTAATTTCTAATATGTATGTAAAACCTAAGAATTTGGTTTTTGGTCATTTGAACGCGGGCGGCCGGCGGAGCCGCGGGCAATGCTAGTCAAATATATAGTTTGCATTTTAAGTAATATTCAGCTAAAACGATAGGTAGGTAGGTGTATTAACAAATCGAAAAATAAGTTTTATGTTACTATTTAACTTGACCGTTTGATTTGCTAATGTATTCGCGGTTTCATCATCCATCAGCAAAGCCAATTCTTTCAAGTTATAAACTCTAGCTATCGGAAATGTTTTAAAGCCAAATAAAAACTTGAGCTGGTACCTACTTTACGGCCATTTCAATTTGATCTCATCTTTATGTTTTTCGCTTTACATTAAAACCGTTTCTGTTAACGAGCACTAAAATAAATGAAATGTGCAAACATGTTATCAAAAATATTTGGAAAGAAGACGACCAGAATTAGGTTTTTATTATGATCGTGTTTGTAACTTTGGCACATTAGGCTATTGGTAGGTACATACAAATATATTTTTTACTGTATAATAAACTGGAGCGTATGCACATTGTGTGGCAGTGACTTACATAATATATGTATGTATGTATGTATAGTTATTCACCAATTCATTCTTACACTAAATCTTAAATTGTTCACTAAGGCGTAGGTACCTGGCTAGTATACATATGCCTGCAAAATCGTTCAGATACAGGGACTTAGGTTGTATGGCTTTTATATGTAGACTATCCACATAATATATGATAAACTATTGTAGTTTTCTTTAATGAATAATATTATAAATGAATGATGAAGGAAAACATCGTGAGGAAACCTGCATGTCTGAGAGAACCTAGCAAGTTTTCAAAAGACATGTAAAGTCCACCAACCCGCACTTGGCCAGCGTGGTGGACTATAGCCTGATTCCCCTCGTACTCACGGGAGGTTCGTGCCCAGCAGTGGGACGTCAAAAAGGGCTGAATACAATACATTATAAATGTATGTGAGTTTGATAGTTCGTCCTTCTGTCACGCAGTATCAGAAGAACAATAAAACGAAATGATTCCTTTTTCCCGGTAAAGTGGGAATTAAATTTTAGTGGGATTTTAGTCTGTTATAAAATCGAAGTGAAAAAAATTAGACTAGTTTTCTATAAATACCATCATAACAAAAGTTTCTACATAATATTTAAGTTTTACTTCTTTTCCTTGAGCGGTCACATGAAAATAAGTTTTCAGAATAAGAAGTATCTATACTTTAAGCATCAAACTGCATTTGCAGGAGCCGTATGAATACAAAGTGCGCTAGAACCAAGCGTTGAATAGTTATTAAAAACTTTTGGACCTAAACACGACCACTAACTTCTTGCAGACTTTTCGGTTACTTTTTGTTTTTGGTATACGGCTTAATTGATTTTTAGTCGTAAAAATGTGGAACAGTGTAAAAAATATATATATTACATATATAGCTATTTTTAAGACAGATTTTAATGAGAAACTTCCTATCAGACAATTATACCTATAATCTGGACGGACACATCTGTTTCCAACCAGAAAATAAACTGGAATAATACCAAGTGTTTTCTATCTTAATCATATTTCAAGGAATACTAAGGCGAGCGTTCTTGCGCATTGTTTACATACTAGTATGTACATAAAGGCTGTACGAATTGATGAATTGACATTTGCCAGGTCAGGTTTATACCTGTATCTTAGGTTATGCCAGCTGACTAGATGCACTAACAAGATATTTCTGCTCGCACAGCTTTCTAATCAAATGTGAAGTGGATTTAGAATGACAAAGCTTTGAGCTAAGCCACTTGTGCCAATGTGATCAAATAACTATTTAATTGTCATGTTCCGCTAATTGAACGTTAGCTAATTCCCTAATCGGAACACCGATCAATATTCTGAAGACATGATATCTCAAAAAAATAATCCTGCAGGATTATTTTTTTGAGAGTTATACTACGTTTCGTTACACAACTTATCAAAAACGTTTACGTTAACATTTTGTAACTTAATTTATCAAAAACGTTTACGTTAACGTTTCGTCACTTAATTTATCAAAAACATAATAAGAATATTTTCCATTATTACATTTTATGTAACTTTGTAAAGTGTACGTAGGAAATTAACAAGATATTTTGGTTCTATCTCACTTTCACATATATCGTAGTGCCCTACAACTATTGCTGAGGCTGACGACAAAACGTCTTGAAAGTGATGAGATGAATGCGATTTATGTTCTCGATACGTGACTAAGAAAACTTAAACGTAAAAGGTGACATCATGTAACTCAGTGTTATTTATATACATTATACATATATGAATTTTCATACATAACTTCTTACGATGGAAACAAACATGTAATATTTTCGAATGCAAAATTTTCTTCGGCAATAAAATTAACTTTGTATCTCAAAGTATTTATTAAAGGTTCTGTGCAAAAAAATCTTAATGAACGGACTTCTATAATAATTCATCTGTGAGAGAGACACTTTTTACTATAGGTATATATAACTATTTTTCGCTTTGCACATACTGGGCGAAATCTCGTACATCTTTATAGCATTCCACTTAGTAACGAAATGTTCCAATAAAAAAATATACTGAGCAGATACGTTTATTTTAACGTATACGAATAGACAACAACTAACAATTTTAATTATTATCTTTCGAATCATGCCATCCACTTGAAAAAATCATCATGCATGTACCTATAAATAAGTTGATCCTTAGATAGGCGTTCAGTATATTTTCAATCGTTCTGTTAAATAAACTTTTGTTATCCCTTTAGAATCGATATCAAGCCTTATAATAATCGATACATCAAAAATGTAACTCCATTGGTTAAAGCACGGTTATGGTGCTTAAAATATGCTACTTGCTTTTACTCTTTTTTATATGTATAAGAAGTTTCAAGTATAAAGGTAGACTGTTACTTTTATAATGCTCTCAAAGCGTCATAGAATGAAGAGAGTTCGAGTGAACTCAACGCTTTCTATTGTTCGATGTACCTGGTAGGAAGTTTTGATTTTGATTTCAATTGGGTGCCCGAATTTTCAAGTATAAAACGATTCTAAAAATAAATCATTGAAATATTATAAAGTGTCATCGTATCGGAGGGGGAATTATTTAACATGGTATTATATACAATATAATGGTATTATAGCCAAATTATTAATTACGCTTGAATATTACAATTAATAAAAAACTAACAATGTTGTTAGCATTGTTGTTTGTATCTACAAAAAGCATATAAATATCTCTAAGAAGTATACCTAAATATAATGTAAACTCATTAATCAAAGACTGGGATTTTTTCAAATTCTTTGTAACTGTTAATGTACTTGAATTTTTCATTCTATTATATATTGTTTATAAAAATGTTAAGGCTTATAGAACTTTTTGTAGATTATAAAAACATATCCAATGACTAGCGGCTCACCCTCGCTTCGCTCCGATTAGCCTCTAGACAAACAAAAAACAAATCTATCCCACGGGAACCGTACATTTTTCGGGGATAAAAAGTAGCCTATTTATTATTCTGATGTATGAAGTATATTATTGTAAAATTACATTAAAATCCCATGAGTAGTTGTTGTGTACTAAGTAGTATAATTTACTATAGTTTTTAAAATAAAATTAAAAAAAAAACTGGATTTGTTCTATTTCTCTTCTTACATCCCCCTGACTCGGTTTTTAGCATTTTATTCTATGTACAGACATTCGATCTCTACAGTTTTATTATAGTATAGATGTGATAGATTTACGGTTTTATGATTAATTGTACGTAGTATAATAACATTAAACCGCATTGACATGGTTTTCAATTAATATTTGCAGATTGCTTTAAATAATGCATTAACGTCGATTTACTGTGGTTTATGAATTACGACCATAACTAATACTCTGTATTAACGAAAGGCCTACGTGAAATTTTGTTTACACTGTTGCTGTATGAGATTCGCTGCATGGGATTTATTTTCTTTTTTCATAAAATAAATTTATTTTGTACATTTTTATTGTATATTTATTACTAGCAGAACCCGCGGCTTCGCTCGCGCTAAAACTACAAAAAAATCTCTAAAAAGGTAGTTTTATACAAAAATTTCATCTCCTATTTTACCCTCTTATAGGATGAATTTCTAAATATGCTAAAACACGCATTTATATCATTTTATTGAAGAGCGTTAATACCAAGTTTGAAGTAATTCTGATTATAAATGTTTTTTGGACTGTATTATAACGTATTATCCCGTGGGAATTAGATAATCTCCCGCGGTCACGCCAATCCGTCACTCCGTTTCGACGTGAAAGAAGGACAAACAAACAAGCACACTTTCAAATGTATAATATTAGTAATTAGTATGGATATACGGGCAGCACCACCTTTCGATAAATTTTATTAGTATTGGTCTATTATATCCAAAAAATTATTTATGATCAGAATTATTTGAAACTTGGTATTGGTATTGGCTCTTCAATACAATAAAAAAAAACATGATTTAGGATTTTTGAAATTCATTCCATGAGGGGGTAATATAGGAGATGAAGGTTTTTTATTATTTAATAGCGAGCGAGCGAAGTCGCGTGTTCTGTTAGAAATAGTATAAATACGAAAGACACCTAAGCTTGATTTCACCAACATACTTAAGCTACCACCTACGTATGGGATCCCTAGCTTAAAAGTTCCCATAAACTAGCCCCTAAATTAAATTTCGTTTTATCATCGTCAGAGGCCGTATTTCTAGTACCTACAGGTATTTAGGTGGCATTTAAACGTTTAGGTGACCCCTAACGTCCGTGAAACAGAAACTGTCCCCTAACCGTGGTTAGGGGATCTCTTAAACTTAAATGACGTTGGTGAAACGGGCACTAGAGACGCATTCGTGTAAAGTGACGTTAAGTAGCTAGTAGCATCTTTACATAGTACTTATAAAATGAAGTCGCTTCCGCTGTCTGTTCGCTTAGATCTTTTACACTACTCAACGGATTTTAATGCAGTTTTCAGCAATAGATAGAATGATTCAAGAGGAAGGTTTATATGTATAATAAATGCATATTATAGTATAGAAACTCCGAGAAATCCAAAGATTTGTATTGTGCGTTTACATTGCTTGCTTAGGGACGAACCCGAGCGAAGCGAGGTGAGTTGCTAGTATATATATAATTTAAATATTTTTCTTCATAAATGCCTACCCCAAACAATAAACATCCATTCACTATACACGAATACTTGGTACAGTCAATATTATCCATCAATTAGCTGACGATCAATCATTCGCACTCCGCTTTGCCACACTAATTACTTTTAAAATAGCCATAATTAATTAATACTTAAAAATATGTTAAGACTGCATCATACTTTGTATGTGTGATGTGAATTAAACTTTTATAGTATCAATCAATCAAAATATACTTTATTCAAATAGACTTTTACAAGCTCTTTTAAATCGTCAGTTTTACATTTTAAATTAAAATTAAATGTCAGTGTAGTCAGTCCGTGAGGAAGCTACCACCGGCTCGGAATGCAGTTTTCTGCTGATAAGAACCTACGTAAAAATTTCATCCAGATCCGTTCAGCCGTTTTGGCATGAAAGAGTAACAAACATCCATACTCACAAACTTTCACATTTATAATATTAATACGGATTAGTATGGATAATTCGGTAAAGCGTCATGTTATCTATGGATAGATAAAGCAATCAGGCAAAAGATAGAATAGTAGACTCAGTGCTTCAGTCTAATTTATTATGCGGTGATAAGAGCTTACAAAGATTCGTCTAAACTATCCGAAAATTTAATATCATGATAAATATTCCTCTCGTTGGGAATCGAACTTATGATATACAAAGCAAACAATGTCTACATAGAGAACAATGTTACATGGGCACGCCGCCATCGCGCCATGTTAATTCTATATAGTTTAATAATAAAATGTGAATTTTTCTCAATATCACATTTTTGTAGTCCGATTTTAAAATAGAAAGAAAAAGCTCCGCGTAAACATATTTGTGCACCTCTTCCAAACTTTTTCAATTCAAACGTTGTGAGTAGTTCCTTTCCAACGCGATATTGGTTTTGAAATATATACATATTTCGATTATTTTTCTCTGTAATTATTTTATGTGTAACTAGCGTTTTCCTGCAGCTCCGCCCGCATATATCATATACTAAAACCTTCTCCGAAACACGCAGCATCTTATGGTATGAGTATTATTCCGATCGGTTCAGTAGTTATCGCAGTATAACCGAACAAAAAAATCGGCTCTCCATTTATTAGTATAGATATATTCAAGGAAAATTTAATTATATAACGTTATTTACTCAAAGGTAACATTAAAAATGGGGATACGGGATGAGTTTATGATTTTCCACTACTGTTTCATTTACTTAATTATCTTGTTAATTTTTAGCTCATATGTGCGGCAGTTGAGCATAATCAGTAGTATAGTTTGCGAATGTACCATAGAGTCCGCTGTTATTTCAGTGATAGTTAATCGCTAAATCTCCCACAAATACTATCCACATAACCCTTCTTTGGGTTAAAATCGTAGCCAGTAACAATTGTTATTTTTTAAATGAAAATTGAGCGTTAAAACTTTCTTAAAATACCTTTTATACAAAGTATTATACAAAGCCGAGGTCGATATCTAGTGGTCTAATAATGTTCTCCCAACCGACTTAGGCCACGGCGGCCAATCTCATTGAGACTGGCCATCTACGCAGGAGATATTATAGTATACAGTAGTATTATAGTACAGTAGTGTGCGCACAGACACGAGTGCACTCTATATTCCTGTCACTCTCATACTCCCGTCGGACGACACACCAGACACTCGACAAGGCCAGTGAGACTTACGGCGCAGGACCGACGGCTTATGTGCTCTCCGAGGCACGGGGGTGAAACACTGCCAACTTCCCAACTCCGGGCTGTTACTGAGGCTTACTAAACAGACTCAACAACTAAACTTGGCCCGACCCGGGAATCGAACACAAGACTTCCGGATGTGCAGCCGTACATGCTAGCCACTAGATCACCGAGGCAGTTCTATAGTCTATCTAGTGGTCTATAATACATATAACAGTTAATATTTGGATAGTCTATAGTGGCACTTTTTATTAAAATCAACTGCATGTTCATATTATAATAATTGAATAAACGTATTTTTCGACAGTATTACATTTGGTATTGTAATAACTGGCTTAGACATTTCTCTTCGAAAGGGAATTTTGTAATAGTGATGTACACATTATTTGTTCAATATTCTTGATTTATTGTCAGTGATGTGGGTCACAACTATATAATTTATCGCAATGGTCTCTACGTTGTAAAACTAAAAGTATGTAGAGGCAATTTTAAAATGTCGCTAGGTGCAATAAACAAAATGTTTAACAAATATATTGTTTGAAGTTAAAATTTTAACCAATAGTTTCAACATTTAACCTATTCATACCTAATGCACTTAATAATTATTAATCAACTTACCTAAAATCATATTAAATCCATACTCTTCGTAATATTATAAATGCAAAAGTAATTCTGTCTTGTGTATCTGTTGTCCTTTCACGCTTAATCCGCTACACCGATTTCGATGAAATTTGGTATTGAGATAGTTTTAGACCCTGGTAAGGACATAGGATAATCTTTATCCCGGAAATCTCCCATTAGGGATGAAAATTATAACCTAGAGTGACACATGGCTAATGATAAGTACCTAGAGACGCACTCGAGCTAGTAGCGGCTAAGTCGCTAGTTTTAAATATATTGTGCACATGTACTGACATATGACATCTGTATCACAAATTACTTGTTAATTTCGATGGAATGAGCCTAAGTTTAGCGTGATATATCGAAAATAAATCTGCCGATTATCCTATAACAAGCCTGGTTACCTTACCTTACCATAGACGTTGTTTTATATTTTTAACTATTTCAAAAGCCTAAAATATATTTTTCAATGCTATAGACACATTTTTACCCAGAAAAGATTTTCTAAAAGTGCCTTGCCTTATATTTTTCACATTTTCATTCTCATTGCATATGAGAAATGAAGTACATTTTATCAATGAATATTACATGTATGCGCGAATCAGTGTCGAAATGGCTATATTAACGTTTATTGCAGCAATGAAGCATACTTACTATTCCATGTGTTACATTCCACTTTACATCAATCTATCTGAAACAAATTAATGCACTTCATTATTTACCGTTCATTATAAATCGTTTTATTTCATTGGCAGGCAGAGATGAATCTATAAGTGGAGAAACTGATTTTTTTTTGGGACATTACCACACAGCACCATCTAGTTCCATGGTAAGCTACGAGGCTTGTGTTATGGATACCAGATAGTTGATACATTACACATATTTATAGCTTTAAATACATACATATTATAAATATAAACACCCATGACTGGAGTACAAACATTCGTGCTCATCACACAAATGAATGCCCCCAGCGGGATTGGAACCCGCGACCGCTGGCACAACAAGTAGGGTCACTACAAACTGAGTCAAACGTGTCGTCAAAATGTCTATATTTTATGCAATATCGTTTGATAATAACGGGCATTCACCCCAGAAATGAATTAGGTGAAAAACGGTGAACTTTGAAAACAATCAATTTTGAGATAAAAACATGTGCTTCGATGTTATATTTACGATTCGAAAAAACCCCTTGGTTCGTTTTGTTATCTTATTTTATTGGTCTTCATACAGTTTTGATTGCGTTAATTTAATAAAAACAAGAGATGACCAGTAAAATTAACATAGCCATTGCCGCGAGCAGAAACTAATCTATACAGATAAATAAAATTGAAGGGTCTGTTTGTAATGTCAAAATAACAGCATTTTACTAAATGCATGTTAAAGTATATACGGTACCAATAAAACTCAATTTTTAAAAATTTTGCTAGTTTGCCTGTTTTTCCGGCTAATCTCCGAAACAGCTGGACCGATTTCGACAAGACTTTCACTGGCAGATAGCTAATGTTATAATGAGTAATTAAAGCAACTTTATTTTAGAAAAAGAATCGAGAGTAAGTCGTTAGTTTACAATATTTATAGATACTTATAGATAGACCGATATAGCATTTTATTTATTTTTATTTTTTATTATTTTAACAAAAACAAATCTATCCCACGGGAACTTTACATTTTCCGGGATAAAAAGTAGTCTATGTGTTATTCTGATGTATGAGCTATATTATAGTAAAGTTTCATCAAAATCCATTCAGTAGTTTTTGCGTGAAACTTTCGCGTTTATAATATTAGTAGGATATTACTTTAATCATATATTCTTTTTCATGCCTCTTTGTAGGAAATCAAATTGTTGGCTAAGGAATTCTGCGGGCGATTTTGGGTGTACATTATAGAGTTGTTTTTTGAAAGATACTGTATGTATAACATATTTCACTGTCAACTTTTCATACAATTTATTCAGGTACAAGCGACATACATTCGCTTCCTTCGGGTACCTTCTGTATAGACACACCAGTGGCGAAGGGTCCATACAAGACGTCTAACCTTAAAATTATTTTGCTATAATTTTACATACATTTAATTTTTTAAATGTACTAGCGGCTCACCCACGCTTGGCTCGGGTTTGTCACTAGGTACGTTTTAAATAGACATAAATAGTTATTAGCCAGCGTTAGCCATATAATTTATAATATTTTTTTTGTTAATAATATTGACATTAATATTTATACGATACTAACGTCACTCAATTGTTTGCCTTCCCGGAACCTCTCCACTAACACTTAAAGTTTATGGTATGGTATTAAAGTTCAAATTGACTTTTAAGTATTATCACGTATCTTTTGTACGGGAGTATAGAAGTGTTGTTTTTAGAATTTTTCGGGCAATTTTTTAAATTTTTCTCTCCGTAAGAACCATCTTCGTACTTAAAGGAATATTCTAAAAAAAGAATTAGCGAAATCGGTTCAGCTGCTTTCGAGATTTGCGCTTACCAACACATTCAGCAATTAATTTTAATATTATAGAGACATGTGTTTTTTTAATAGCTTTATTTCATTCTGCATTAATACGTATATAAAAATTGTATATTTTTGGAACGGCTTACCTCTGTTAAAATTTCACCCTTCGCCACTGCTACACACACACACACACATATATATATATATATATATATATATATATATATATATATATATATATATATGATATAGGTAATCCCTATTATATACAAGCAACGTAACCCATTAAGGCCGTTCATCTCTCAATCTATCTCAATTATTATAAAATAACATTCGTTGCTAATATTTTATTATTATATGTATTGTGTTTTATAATAATGATGCGAAATTATTGAACATCAAAAAAAGTCTATCATTCTATATTATACAGCTTTCAATTTAAAGTGCCTTTGTATGTTAGAAATGATTGATGATTACCTGATTATATTCTATGAGAACTTGACAGTGATATACGTCATTAAACATACTTTTAGTGACTCTTTTGCAATATTCTTACACATTTGTCTTTCAAACAGACAATTAACTTTTTTTAACGTAGAAAAATGCATTTTTACGCATACTACCTACCAACTTTTTAAGTTTTGACTGATATTCTAGTCAAAACTGCTATTGACCAAGGCGTACAGTCAAAACTTTTGACTAACCTCTTTAGTCAAAAGTAGATTTTTTTTGACATATATATACATATATACGGATTGTACTACTTTATAGTCATTTGTTGTTAGATAACGATTAGCACAAATCAAAATACAAAACGCTGTGTAATGAAATCAGTTACAGTCTTTCAGAATTTCTTTCAAGGTTAAATTGTAATGATATAAAAATGAAATTTGTTTCGGTTAACTATATATTTTAATGCTCATTACAATATATCTTTTACGATATTTTCTTAGATTTATGTACTTACTCAAGTTTTTGATAATTGAAATAAAATTATCTTTTCGGACTTTTTTTTTTGGCTCTCAACGTTTCGAATGTTTTACAGCAATCATGGATATAGGACAGACAAAGTTTGTGACGTTTCACAAGTTAATAATAGTTATTACAGACGACGTCTGCCTAAAGAGTTATTATACATTGATTTGGAAGAAAAGAGAAAAACGAAAGAAAAAAGAGAAAAGTAAGTACATTACAATTTTCAAGTCATGTAATGCAGTTTAAAAATTAGAAAGTATTTAAATTTAAGGTTTTAAAAAAAGTATAGATAAATTGGTTTCATTCGAAGCTATAAAATATTTAGACTGCTAAATGTTCATGATGTAAGAAAATCTGGCGAAAGTTGCTACGCCGTAGCTCCTAATTTAATAGCTTTCAGGGTTTCTTACCTGAAGAAACGGACAGTAACAAGACTGTTCTTTATCGTAGAAAGCCGATTTTTTTTTAAATAGAAAATGTGTTATTATGGCGGTGGTCCGAAGCATTCATTTAAAAAAAATACAGGGATTTCTATACAAAGGTGTATTTTTAGTAAAAACCGGACAAGCGCGAGTGTGACAACCTAGGTTTCTATTTCACCTTAAATAAAATTTATGATAACCAGACTAAAATAATTTATTAAGACCTGACTAAAATATATACGGACAGATCGATATGCCGAATGATCCTTATAAGTGTTCCGTTTCTAATATCATACTGTACATACTAGCTAATTGTGAATACGACTCACGCTAATAATATAATTTTAATAGGGTAATATTTTATTTATTAGTATATAATATGGATTATACACAAATACCATGTTATAATTTTGTGTCGGAAAGTTTATAATTGCAAAAGCTTATGAGTGTTTTGAGAGTGTCTGTTACTTACACCGGAACGACTTAACTGTCTTGAGCTTAACTCGGAATAGAGACACCTACCTTAATCTTGGATTACCGCACGGCTACTTTTCACCCACGTACTACCGCGTAAGCGGACTTACGGGCTCAAACTTTTGAAAATTAAACAATTCATAAATTAATATATTCTAACATAATATTGTGTGCTAGTACGAATTTATCGTTTGGCGAGCCTAACAGGTGCTTGGTCGATTGATATTTTCATACGATAATCTTTTTAACCGAATTCCAAAAAAGAGGAGATTAAGACACATGTACTCGTATGTATGTAGTAGTTAGTAAACTCAGCAGCAGTGGTAGCCCAGTGGTAACGCGCTCGCTTGGAAAACCGAGTGAAGCGAGTTCAAATCCCGGGTCTCGTACCTTTGATATTTTCATGTGCGAATCATTTCCAACATGATTACCACTTGTCTTAACGGTGAAGGAAAACAACGTGAGGAAACCTGCATGTGTGAGAGAACCTAGCAAGTTTTCAAAAGACATGTGAAGTCCGCCAACCCGAACTTGGCCAGCGGGTTGGTCTATGGCCTGATTCCCCTCGTACTGAAGGGAGGCCCACCCCCAGCAGTGAGACGTCAGAAAGGGCTGAATACACGTATGTACATAGATTTTTAACATATATGTACATTGTACATATATAAGTAAATTTGGTAAACTAAAGCTGAGGCGTAGATGATCTAATTATTCACGTAGATAGAACATTTTACTTTCGCAGCTACGAGTATCTTACCCTATTGGGTTTAAGATTGAACAAAACAAACAGAATATTTGAAGGACCACCTAAAACAACACTGTATGTAATCTATAACAGAATAGTTATGTTTTGTTTTTATAATAACGACAACATTTACCTAGCGATTTGAGTAGATATTGAATTCAAAGTGTTTTGTTAGGTTCTTGATCCCATTTATGTTATGTACCGAAGTTTATAACTTTCCTACGTTGGTCTTAATATAATTTTAATTTAAAACTATTTAATATGGTCTTAAATGTTGAACATTTAGCGCAAGATTGGTGATATGCCAACTAACGATGAAATATATATTACAAAAATAAATAAAAAAAACTACGTTTAAAAAACCGACTTCAAAAACTAAAAGTATAAAATAACTTAGTAAAGATTTAATTTAATACACCTGTTATGCAAACCTAATACCTTTAATATTAATAAAATACTATTATTTGTATGTGCTACCTATTGATAATAGGTTTGAAGTCACGGGTTAATAATAATATATGTTCAATCGACCTAAATGAAAACTCTTAAAAAGCCGTACACAAAATGAAATAAAATTACATCATCCACGTAAACAAAAATTTTCATACAAAAATGTTCATAAAATGAAAACTGCTGGGCCAAACTATGTTTTGTATTTTAATAAAACCAAATGGCAACTATTCCACATCAAACTAAAGAAGAATCACGTAAATCTATACATATAATAAAATTGTAACTAAGGCGAATCTGTACATTAAATATTTTTTGGAAAATCTTATTAAAATAAACATTATTATCGATACAGAGGCCGAATCTGTAGTTTTTAGAATTTTTGGCTGTCTGTCTGTCTGTCTGTTACCGCATCCAATATTGTCTCCACGACCGCGGACACGCCGGCGTGTCAGTTAACAATAGATTTCTTAGAATTTTAAATAATTTCTTAGAAATTTACCTGGAGGTGTTAAGTAAAGCTTAAGAATTTGAATTTTGGTCATTTGAACGCGGGCGGAGCCGCGGGCAATGCTAGTGAAATTATAAATTATATTTAGAACCGTTGTTGTCATTCAACTCTGAACTATACGTATTAAAATAACCTTTGTTTGAAGTTTAGGTTTCTAATAGCAATATCGATTGTAGAAATCAACTTGTCTAAGGGGGCAGTTCCAATTACATCTAATGCTTCCATATTTGTAGGCTACCTTTACACTTTATTTTACAAAGGCTATGCAGTCGATGTATTGCTAAGGCCTAAGGCGAGATACATTGAGGCTCTGAAGTTATTGCCAATTTTCAGTCAGAATTGGTGCACAATGTACCTACCTATTGGAGGTTTCATTAAATTTAGTAAAGAACAGTAATATTTTACCAATATCTTTACTAATATTCTACGATTTCTTGACTTAAACCTTGACTCTCATTTCATTATTTTTCAATTCTTCAAAGACATGGTCGATAGTGATACTACAACTACTGCGCTTGCTTGTATATTCATTGGCATTCAACAAGAAATTATCTGAATTGAAAGTTTGGCGCTGGTCGAACTTTGAAGTTATTGTTTAGAATATTCTCACAACCAGCAATCGTTTAGCAATTCTGTGTGAAAACGGTTTTATATACACACAGACGTCTACAAAAGAAACACTCTATTATCATACGACTAGATGGAAATACATAAGAAAAGGGACATGGCTAGCGTCACTCAGAAGACACTTGCGTGCCCGTTTGAACAATGGACAGCTTTCCCTAACACTACACAAAAACATATAATCTTACAGTTGGCTTACGCCTCACAATGTAGAGAATATTACGCAATGTAATTAGTTTTAATATTATTTTGAACAATAGCAAGAACATTAAGTTCAAAAAAAGTAATAAAATATGAGCCTATATTTGTAGATAAATGACAATTATTTATGTACTAGCGACTCACCCTCGCTCCGCTCGGGTCCCTACGTACGTTCTTCTCAGAAATGGGATATTTTCCCGCAATAAAAAGTATCCTATATGTTAAACCGGATAACTACCTATCATCTACCAAATTTCATCAAAATCCCTTCAGCAGTTTTTCCGTGATGCGGTAACAGACAGACAAACAGACAAAAATTCTAAAAACTATAGACTTGGCTTCTTTATCGATAATGATGTCTATTTCAATAAGATTTTTCAAAAAATATTTAATGTACAGATTCGTCTTAGTTACAATTTTATTATATGTATACATTTACGTGATTCTTCTTTAGTTTGATGCGGAATAGTTGCCATTTGGTTCTATTAAAATACAAAAGATTTAGTTTATGACAATATTACAGTATCTATAGTAAGTATTATAATTGAATGAAGCTTCGCATTTTTAGTTTCAAGTAATTATTTTACAAAGAATTTAATTTACGGTACTAAAAATAATAATACATAGCTATGAGAAAATATTTGTAGTTCTTTTATTTCAGTACGACATCACCTATCTTAATTAGTGCGCAGCCCTATAATACTAATCATTTCGACAAATGAAATAAAGAGGTCGTAGTAATTAAACAGAATAAATATGTAACATTAGTCTATTTTTATCCATGTTAATCATTTTATTATTTCTTATAATAATCATTAAGCGGTCATATCAAAATATATAAACTCAATAAATAAAATATTTCTCTAACCAACCATTCGTTCATATTTAGGACAAAAAAAGTTTTTTTCATAACAATTTTATACGGTTGGTAAAGACGATGACGTGTATTAGAGTTAGGCGTTGCGTAGGCGAGTATGTTATCATGTTGTCATCAAGAATACTATTTCAAAACGCCTAAAAAGTGTTTGATTTTATAAAAGCCGAGGTTTTAAGGATAGATATTATACGATTATGCATTCGCATATTATTTATCTATTCTTATCTATACTAATATAATAAAGAGGTAAAGTTTGTGAATTGTGAGTTTGTGGCGTTGTAGGGGGTAATCTCTGGATCTACTGAACCGATTTAGATGAAATTTCGTAAGAAGATAGTTTGGGACTCTGGGAAGTACGATACCCTAGAAGGTTCATAAATAAAAAAGTTATGTCAGTTTAAAAAATCATCGAGGAGCGATCCCGAGCAATGCAAGGGGTAGTCGCTAGTTTATACACACAAAAAAATATAAGCGGACGAAGGACTATCGGAGAAATGCTATTTTTTTTTATTACATTAAAAAAGTATAACTTTTTTATATAATGAAATATAATAATTTGACAGCTGAAAATTTTCAAATAGAAAAGAACTGCACAAACTTCATCGAAGGTGTATCAAAATGAATATCATGTTTAAGAGGAAATTAAATTTTCCAACGTGAATGGTTTTCCCTTGATCAACTATTGTAAGTTTTTTATTTTTTTATTCTATTTAAACCATGAAAAAATATGTTTTCTTAGATAAAATAAACACCAATATATACATATAATAAAATTGTAACTAAGCCGAATCTGTACATTAAGTTAATATTTTTTGGAAAATCTTATTGAAATAAACATTATTATCGGTAGAGGCCGAATCTATAGTTTTTAGAATTTTTGTCTGTTACCGCATCACAGAAAAACCACTCGAGGGATTTTGATGAAATTTGGTATGGTGATAGCTGGTTATCCGGGTCAACATATAGGATACTTTTTACCCCGGGAAAATGTCTAATTTCTGAGAAAAACTAAAAAAACTGCAATTTAAGAGTATACTAATATGTAAAACCTAAGAATTTGGTTTTTGGTCACGCGGGCGTAGCCGCGGGCAATACTAGTCTAATAATATATGTATTTATTTTTTAATTAATAGTTAGGAATCCCTAAACTTAATATAATTTTAAATTAAAATGTATAGTATTATATGATCTGATATAAAAATTCTAACGGAGTCTAATCTGTAAATAATAAATATCTTTTGCAAAATCTTATCAAAATAGCTATTATTATCGATACAGACGCCGAATCTAAAGTTTTAAGAATTTCTGTCTGTCTGTGTGGAAATTCATCACGAGAAAACCACTATACTGATTTTGATGAAATTTGGTATGATGATAGCTCGTTATCTTGGTCAACATGTAGGATACTTTTCACCGTGGGAAAATATCTCATATCTGAGAAATATACACTAAAAAGTAAGGACGAACTCGAGCGGAGCGATAGCGAGTCGTTAGTTTAAAAATAAAAATGCGATCTAAAATCATGTCAATATGGTAAACTATGGTAAGCTAAACATGTCAGTATAATCGAAGAAATAATTTTCATTGAATTAGACTGAAATAGAAGTTTAAATCTATACTTTATCCATCTGTTTGTTTATTTATGTATTACTCAAAAACGATGGGTTTACGAAGCTGCAGCTTTAGCCAGATTTTAGTTAGTTTTTCAGTAAAGTAGTAGTTTTTCAGATTTATTGAAATTACTTATAGATTACAAAAATATGTTTAGGTTGCATGAATCTGGGAGCGCTATCGTAAATGGAAAATGACTTCCTCGAAACCCAGACTTAGTTAATCAAACGTTAAAACTTTTGAGTTTGCCAATTAAGTTATCAGTTAAGATTTAGGTACTCCCCGTTTCTAAATAATTAACTAAAGTAACATATTATACTTGTAAACTTGCTAAATAAATCTTATATGGAATGGTATTTAAATTATGTATACCTAATATTTAACATAATGTTTTGATCAGATTAGCATATTCTTTTTCTGTTGTGTTATACTTTCGTCTTAATTATTAAATATATATATTCCTAGTCGAAACTTTAATGACATATTCTACCTACATTTTAACTCAAAATGGATTTTAAAATTACCTAACAATTCAATTTAGGGGTGCATTTTTATTAATTTTAAAGGCCTATACTTTAAATTAATAGATATTTATGTCATGTTTATTTCAGAATATGATATTAGCAACAAAATAAAATTTAACTGTTACTCAGAACCTTTAAAAATAAATCACAAAGACTCGGACGAACACTATTAAAAGCTCGAGTGACAGCTTCTATGTATTAATAAAGTCCGCTATAATCAAATACTGACGTTGGTAAAGGCGGCATATTTTATTATATTTGAAGAAGCATATTTGCGATCAGCGCCGCCGGATATTAAGCCCCGATTGCAATGAGTTAGGGAATTTATGATGTTATTTCTAAATCAAAAGCTGCCTACATCATTTGATTTGTTGCTTAATTCACCTGATTTGAGATTAGATTGGCATTGTAACGTTATATAGGTATCTGTATTCCGTTTATAGAAAATAATGTATCCTTATTGAATCAATAATGCCGACACACACCAGCCAGCAGATTTCTGGACCTAGAGTTGAATATTACACAGATTTTTTCTAATTGTAGGATTTGAAATTGTAGGGCTAAGCAATTTATGTAAGCATAATAAGCATATATCTTTTTAATGTTTTGTTACGCCTAGTATATATTGTGTAGTTTTTGTATTACGAGACAGTCGCTGAGAGTCGCTCGCAGTCGCTCGATAGCCATGGTATTAAATAGACATTAAATATTAATTATAATAATTGGACTTCAGTATATTTTATTGCCCGCGCAAACATAGTTCCAAAAAAAATTTTTTGACTGACATTTTAATTGACAATTACTTGTATTTTGCCATGTTTAACCGCCTACTGCAAGTACCCCCCTCGTATTGAGGGGGCCCGTGCCCAGGAATCAGGTCATAGTCCACTGCAGGTTTCCTCATGATGCTTTCCTTCACCGTAAGACAAGTGATAATCATATTCGAAAATGATTCGTACATGAAAATAACAGAGGTGCGAAACGCGGGATTTGATTTCATTGGATTTGACAATTCCTATAATGTTGTTATTCTTACGAACTACGTAAAAATAAAAATTTAAATAGCAGTTGTAACTCATTGGATTGTTATTAAACGGGGCTATTCGATATTCTCAGCATGCTCTCAGAACCCAAGTAATATTTACTTATGTTTTGTTTGTGTATTTTATGTTTGTAATAATTTATAATGTATAATCTAGTTAGTGTAAGTGGCACTGCCGTTCTAATTGGATGTAAAATAAACAAATAAATTGGTGCCAAACTCAAATATCATTTTCAGCATGGTGACATAAGGCACAAGTTGCTAATACAGTAAAGAAAAGTCTGCTAAATCGCATTTGGCGAAGCCAGGATGACTATATATGCCCTAATCCTACTCGTATTGAAGAGTACTGCAGGCCACGTCCTGAGCATTTGTATTTTTGACCAACTTTAAACAGGAAGAAGTTCTCGGCTATAAATATATTGTCGTGTTTGTTATGCAATACCTTTGCCAATTATGCATCGGTTTAGCCCGGAAGGGTGGTCCCATGTATTTACAAAAAGAAATTCCACCCAAAAAGCTTGAATTTCTTATAAGCGATTGTGAAGTAGGCGTACCTTTTTAAATGGAGAAATAAATATAAAATGACAGTAAAGAAATACATGTTTGAAAGGTCCATTCTTTTAACGTCTTTCGTTCGAACCGAAAAACGCATTTCTAATAGAAACTATTTGAATGAGCTATTCGGTTCTTCCTCAATCCTATAGAGATGTTGATGAAAGAAATATAATCACCATCATCACAATATACCTTAGCTTTAATATTAAAAAAAACCGAGACATTATTACCTACATCTAGTAACGCCATAGTATACTTCGTATGCTATAAATACGAGCTACGTATTGTATACTGTATCGACCATGATTTTAGAACAAAGTGGACACACAACATAAGATAGTTTTTGTTAAAGCCTTAGCATTCGTATACGAATAAGTGTTTTATGGCTTAGAAACTCACAAGTATATATGTGTATTTTATAGAATACATTGCATGCAACATAGCTCACAATTTTGCAGTATCGTTGTAAGTGTATAACTATAAGATTTTTTCTTAATCTATAATTACATATAATAAAATTGTAACTAAGCAGAATCTGTACAAAAAGTAAATATTTTTTGGAAAATCTAATTGATATAGACATTATTATCGATACGGAGGCCGAATCTATAGTTTTTAGAATTTTTGTCTGTCCGTCTGTTACGGCATCACGGAAAAAATTGGAGAAATTTTGATGAAATTTGGTATGATGATAGCTGGTTATCCGGTCAACATATAGGATAGTTTTTACAATGGGAAAACATCACATCTCTGAGAAGTCGATACTAAACATTAAAACGTAAGTTAGTAATTTATAAATTTCATTTCGTACATTTTCTATAGGCAGATACTATATGTTAATATGTATATATGTACATATATATAATATCTCACAGCGGTGTTCATATTTATTATGTTTCTAATACCTGATAACAATCAAATCTAATAATACTCATATATTGATATCGAAAAACACGTAGTTTTGAGCACGAATTATTTCCCGAGTAATTTTCTTAAATCAATGTTAAAAATCACAGTGTTATACCGTAATTAGAATATTATGATAAGTTCATTAAACGTTAAATGGTTTTTTCCTAATAGGGCACAGCCATAAAATATAAGCGCAGAGGCTGAATGTAGTCATAATTTAATTAAGGTAATATGAATAAATTATGTACTTTAAAGACTTGGATCTAGCTGGCTAGACAAATAAGTATAAAATCGTGTGATAAATTTTCATTAGGTCCGCGTTGGCGCAGTGGTCACGAAGTTGACCTTTACACGGCTGATGAACAATTACTATTTTACTAAAGTATATCGTTAAGTAAGAAGCGTTTATTACTTGTTAATTCATATTTCTATCGCCTTTGCAAATATTATAATAGAGATTTAAGATGTAAATAATTAAGTAAAAAATAATTGTCTTTTATTTTAACTACTTCTGTGAATGCGAAAATTGCGAAAGTGCGTGTGTGTGTGTCTGTGTGTGTGTGAATGTGTATTATGAGTGTATGTTTATTATTTATTAACATTGTAATGGCTGGACCACTTTGGATAAAGTTTAGTCCCCAGATAGACTTTACCCTATAGTAACACATAGGCTACTGTTAGAAATAAAATTTGCATGTCGTTTTAATCAGAAAATTATTATCTTTGCCAAGGTATCTGCGTGTATGTGTGTGTGTGTCTATGTGTGTGTATGTGTGTGTGTGTATGTGTGTGTGTGTATGTGTGTGTGTGTGTGTGTGTGTGTGTCACTGGCCGTGTTGAGTGGTCATCCCACCAGAGTAGGTATAAGAGTGACAGGAATAGAGAGTGCACTTGTGTCTGCGCGTACACTTGTGCACTATAATATCTCCAGCGCAGTTGGCTAGTCTCAATGAGATTGACCACCGTGGCCGGAATCGGTCAGGAGAACATCAATTAAATCAACAACTTTAATTTAAAGAAAAAAGGTTTTTTTTTATTCATGTTGTCTATAAGACATGGAAGTTCATACGGTATCCATAGAGTCACTCATTATTATCATACAAACCTATTTTTGTGTAAACCGGAAGTTTCATATAACTTCTGCCCAGTGTGCGCGCGCGCGCGTGTGTGTGTGTGTGTGTGTGTGTGTGTGTGTGTGTGTGTGCGTGCGTGTGCGTGCGTGCGTGTGCGTGTGCGTGCGTGCGTGTGCGTGTGCGTGCGTGCGTGCGCGTGCGTGCGTGCGCGTGCGCGTGCGTGCGTGCGTGCGCGTGCGAGCGTGCGCGTGTGCGCGTGTGCGCGCGTGCGCGTGTGCGCGTGTGCGTGCGTGCGTGCGTGCGTGTGTGCGTGAGTGCGCGCGTGCGTGCGGTTGTGTGCGATGCGTGCGTGCATATATGTTGTAGGGGAGCCCAATAGGACAGAATTGAAATATACAAGCGTATGTTATTAGTATTTTATAAAATAGCACAAATTCAAACTTTTAATCTTTGCGTGTAATTTAAACACACATAATATACCCTAGCCTAGTGAATAGATGTTTGTCACTACATAACATTAAGTCGTGCAAATCCCAAGTCATGACTGTTAACACATTCTCATTTATATCAATCACTAATAATGATAGTAGGATAATGTACATTTGCATATATAAATTACAATAGCCAGTCAAATAAAAGAATACGGCAACAACCTCTTCATTTGCATTAGAATATCTATATAATTTATAATTTACAATGATTTTTCTTTCAAAGGTAGCCTTGACCGTATTTTATTGGGGAAACCATCTGTGATGTGTGTTTGTAAAACCAAATGTCCCGCAATAAGATTATGTAAATGCCAGGATAGTCTCTAGATTCACATCCACACTAGCTAATGGGATATCTCTGGATAGGTATTTCAAATTGAGATCGATTATATTATTGTGATGAAACTCTCGGCTATGCGAGCACACCGTGACCATGGCGCTTGTAAAATACCGAAATATCGGGAACTCTCAAAAATTAGGGATAAACATGGTAAACTAGCAGAACCCGCGGCTTCGCTCGCGGTAAAACTATAAAAAACTCTAAAACAATAGGTTTCGTACAAACATTCATCCCCTAATTTACCCCCTTATGGGATGAATTTCGAAAAATTCTATTGAAGAGCATTAATACTAAGTTTCAAGTAATTCTGATCATAAATATTTTATTGGGTGGTATTTTATCGTGTTTTTCGTGGGAATGAGATAATCTCCCGAGGTAAAAGTAGCCTATGTCACTCTCCAGCCCTCCAACTATCTCCACACAAAAAATCACGCCAATCCGTCACTCTGTTTCAAAGTGAAAGAAGGACAAACAAACAAACACAATATCACATTTATAATATTAGTATGGAAGAATGCAAGTATAGATATCCCGTTTTTCATCACAACAATATTGTCAGTGACTATGAAAGTTTAAAGACCTATAATGAGATCGATGATTCTAACAGTTTAAACCAACAGTTACAAATTGTGTGGATAATCGCTAATTTTATTCAACTCAGCTTTTATGTATTTTCTTATACAATATAATATTTTAATTATTATCTCCATTACAATTAGTTAGACAATTAAAAACAATATCATTTTTTTACACAAAAATAATAGCGAAATGATTTATTTTTAATTTTACTGCTTAATTTTTTTACATAATACTAGCGACTCACCCTCGCTTCGCTCAAGTTTGTCTATAGGTACGTTTTGACGCTTAGTCTGAATTTTTTTTGGTCCAATTTTTTTTCGTGGATTTTTCCAATGTTTTAATAGTTATTCTGCTATTCGGGGTAAAGACAAATCCAACAAAACAAAGATTATAAAAATCGGTCCATCAGTTTTCGAGTTATACCTACGTGTTGTAACAAACCCGACTTTGTTTTATATACGAATATTCGTATAAATTTGCAAGACCAACGTATCATATTTAAATTATACGAGTAATAGGCTACTTATCAATCTTCTTTGAATAATCATAACACAGCAAGTTCAGGAATCTTATATGTGTTAAATGTGCCGAAAACTAAGCTCCAAATATTCTTGCTAAATTGTTTAAACTTCAGAACTTTACCCACATATTATACGGACAGTATAGAATTAAATTCTGTATCGATATTTGAATGTATTTTCTATAAGAAAATCTATTATACCCTATCATAATTTTTTGTTTATTTAAAAAAACATAAAAAAAACGTTTTTTACAAACTAAGAAAATAACGCTTTTGATCTAGTGCAATGTACGAGACTCGTCAAAGAAGTCTATTGAGCCTAAACTGGAAGGTTTTTCAAGTAACCCACTATCCACCGCTTGACTCTTCCTGACTTCAAAAAACCTTCAAATGTGACTATTCCAATTTCCACATATTGAAGGTGGATTTTTTCTTGAAACTTACTTTGGTGGTTCCATAACCTACATATATGAAAAAAAGAACTTAGTTCCAAGTGAAGCTTATTTAGCATGTTCAAATGATCTTTAAAGCGTTGAATAACTATAAATTCAAAAATTAAGTAAATAGGATTCCTATAAGATAAAATAAAAACTTAAAAAAAACCGACTTCCAGGCACTAAAATATAAAAAATAACTAAACGGGGGTTTTCATTTAGAATAGATATTTAATCAGATATTTTCGAAGTCGGTGCCAGCCGATGCAAGGAAATCTAATACATAGGTATATTTAAAATATCATCAGCTGTAAGAAGGTAAAATTGGGAATGAAAGTTTGTATGAAACTACCTTTTTAGAAATTTTGTAGTTTTAGCGCGAGCGAAGCCGCGGGTTCTGCTAGTATAATATAAATTAGTAAGAAAAGATCTTGATAAGTCTCGTTTAATCAATACAAAATATAAATGTATATCTCTCTGCGATAGTTTACTTTTCAATTGTTTCTGACCACAGGAGAGCCGAGCTGTGGTTTCTATTAGCACGTAATTGCAATGATAATATTGTGGGATATAGAAAGTGGTATGTTAAGTATGGTAGATGATCTTTCTATTAGCCTTTATATCCTGAAAGGTAAAAAGTGTAGATCTCTAAAGTGGTAATTACTTCTCAGTAATCGAAAGACAAAGGACTAATAAAAACTAATATTATAAATGCGTAAGTAACTCTATATGTCTGTCTGTTACGTTTCACGTCTAAGCCACTGAACTAACTTTAGAGATAAATGAGACCTTGGAGAAAGACAAAGGCTACTTTTTGTCACGAAAATTAAAAGGGAGTGAAATAGGGGTTAAAATTTTGTATGGGGGCCCAGCTACCTGAAGTACATTCGAGATATGTAGGTATTTTTTTATTTATTAAAAACGTACCCTAGTTATTTATATTTTTAGATTTTAACTATTATACTTTGAATTCTTTTAATATGAGTAGACACTGTTGTAAAAAATATATAGTTTTATTTGCACTAATTATCACAATATTAATAATTCAAGTATTACTTTATTTTAACCGTTAAATCCTTATAATGACTGCTATTTCATTATGCCACTAGAATTTGAGTTCTATATTTAATTTCATTTGCGGTTAGGTTGGACTGTGATTTTTGGACTACGTTGTTCCAACATGTATGACAGTTGACAAAACTAATATGATTTAAATACATAATGTTAAATTTCCACAATTTCGTTACTAAGGCAATGCTTTGAGTAGAAATTATGTGGCCGTTTTTTAATAATGTGAGATGTAGAGAAAAATGAAAATAATTTATTGATAAACAAGAGTTTTTCAAATGTATATTAATCCGTTGTTGGGACATCATTTTAAGTAAATAATATACTCGTACCTGTGGCAGGATGTCCCACTCTTCCATAGAAAATACCTTAAAAAAATTCTTTCTCAGATTTACGCGAATCACATTTTAAATAAAACCATCTTTTCTGATTATTTTGCGGATTTATTCCGACCCTTGGTTCCAAGAGAAATTTCTTAAAAAAATTAAAACTTCATAGTCTTATAATAACAAACCTTAAATTTAAATAATGGCAAAAATAGTGTGAGTGTTTATGATTGAAAAGAATGAAAGTTTGGCTGTTATATTTTCTAATAAAATATGGTAGAATTAAAGGTTACAAAGGTAAGGTACGGTAAAAGGAGTAATTGCATGAGACACCTCTGTTCATGTACTCACTCGTTTTGATGATCAGAATTGGCCCCGTAATTCATGTTTAATAACACATTTAGATTTCTTTCTATCGAATTATTTGAATTTAAAGTCTTCGTCGTTTCCGTTCGTCGGCCACATTTATGCGAAATTACGAAATCATTGTCGAAATTATGGAAAATTTTCTCAGCAATGCCGAGGCCATTTGCTGGACGTGTTATTCCATACATAACCCTAGTCTATTTACTTTATGTTTCAATTAAACTGAAAAATAAACTGATGTTTCAATTGAACTGAAAAATAAACTGTAATGTCTAATTAATTTAAATCTTGCTAGCATTTTGGGACATCCTATTGATATTACCATTTCTTATTGAAGTCTCATATTTATCAGAATAAAATTTAAAGCCATTAAAGCAAAGAACTGAATAATCTATAGAATCAGAAAGTCATTCTTTCACTCATAAGAAGACTCACTGAATTTCAGTTACAATAAGTGATTAAATTATTATTTTATATTTTATCTAAGTTCCTCACTTTTGGATAGAGGAATATCAAAATTTCCACAGTCTATAATTAACTTTTTTACACACGTCATTTTAGCAAGTCTATAAATCATAACAATTTATCCTTATGAGTCACTGCAGGTCCAAATAACCTATTTTTAGAATTAATATGAGTAGTATACACAACTGCAAATTTAGTTAATATTTCTTGTATTTCAGGACGGGATTTTTTGGCGATTAAGTACCTACTAAATAGAATTACAACAGTGTTTTAATTTAACTATTCTAAATGAAATGGTAATCTTTCTCTATAGGTACATATATGAGTACGTATGGCTTTCCAAATTAAGTCGATATTGCTGTAATGTGTATTACAGCATATGTAATGCCAAATATTAAGTACGTTATTAAATGTAAAATGGAGAAGGTATTTAAAAAAATTATCTCAGTAATATTTTATGGAAGCCATTACCGATGTAAGCAGAATTATAATATAGCACAACAAGTGTTTTAATTATCGTTTCCATAAAAAATATGAGAAAACCATGGTCCATATATTTTTAAAAGACTGTAAATATTAATTAAAATGTGGCCATTTTAACTACCATTTAGTTCTATTCTTTCAGTTTTAATTAGTAAATCGGAAGCAGTGGGACCCGTAATAGATGCGACACTGTGTTCGCAAATGTCGTGTAAAAGTTAAAAACCATGTGGTTTGCGTATGCGCAAATAGTATGAAGAAATCACTAAAATATTTTACAATTTTATTAATATGTATAATAATAAATAAATAATTTGTGACATTAACACAGAGCACCATCTAGTTTCATTGGAAGCTACGAGGCTTGTGTTATGGATACCAGATAGTTTGATATACTACACCTATATAACTTTAAATACATACATAATATAAATATAAACACTCATGACTGGAGTACAAACATTCGTGCTCATCGCACAAATGAATCCAGCGGGACTCAAACCCGCGACCGCTGGCACAGCAAGTAGGCTCATTACAAACTGAGCTAAACGTGTCGTCAGATAAAATAGGACACGAACTGTCTAAGAATACCTAATGAAAAATATGTACATATTGAATCGTTATCCTTTTATGGTCACCCAATAAACGATTTCAGCAGCGACTGTAAAATTTAGAAGGCAGATATTTTCCCTTTATCCAAAGCCAACGCGACACCGTTATAATTTATAATTGATAAATATTTACCGTATTATAATACAAGCGATAAAAACGATAAAAAAGCCGTTTTATATGATATAAGTAGCGAATTAATTTCATTTCAAAATAAATCACCAGGTAGGTGCCTATCTAGATTTGGTACTCGCATGGACCAAATCATAACACATGATTCATTACTATTGCTTAGTAAGAACTAAGAAGTATAATTGTGATAATTATTTGGGCAAATAGCTGTAGATATGTATATCTATGAGCTATTTGCTTATTTGTTACATTGTTTAGATTTGCGACGAGAATCGGTCGTTGTCAAGATGTCGACTTAAAAGAAAATATTTTATACCAGAATTAAAAACTTATCATCTTACTAATCTTACTGATATTATAAATGTTAAAGTTTAGATGTTTGGATGGATGTTTGTTACTCACACACGCCAGAACGGCTAAACGGATCTCGATGTTTGGCACAGAGATAGATTATAGTTTAGAATAGCACTAGGTTACATATCATCCCGGAAAAATGAATGGTACCCGTGGGATAGATTTGTTTTGTTTTCCTATAGGCGAAATAGTGAGCCGCTAATTTCACAATAAATATTTAGTTGTCCCACGAAGGGCAATAGGTAGTTAGCAACATTAATTAACAAACTGCGTAAATTTAAACATGGGACAGAGGATTACGATTTTAATCTCGATTTAAAATAATTATAAATGTGAGCTCATATTCGCATTGAAGTTCGTAATTTAGTATTTTATCATCCAGAAAACGCGATTTATTAATATACGCAAGCTATGAATGCTCAATAGCACTTCCATGGTGCTCAGTTGATTGTGTCTACTACTCTATATAATAAAGAAATTTCATCCACTACCCGCCACTGGAAATACCATTAAGACCAGGTAAGACTTGATTTTTCCTATTCCCTTCCCATGGAATTCCTTCTTATTACCGAATATAAGAAACTGGCAAATCTACTTTGGACTCTTTAAAAAAGTAGAACATAAATTCTACCGTTAAAATAAAGAAGTTAAAATCCTGACTGTCGTCCTTCTGAATCCTGAAGAGAATATCTATGTTTTGGACATTGGTATTTTTCATACAAATAATCATCTGATGAGCTCAGATGATTATTATACTGGCAGTAGCTATCACGTATCACTAGCAAAAAATTATAAACACCAACAGTCTCAAATTTTCTTTAATAAGTACAAACGAATAATTTATAGTTTTGCGTTGCGATGCCTCTTGGATCTCTTAAGGTCGCGTTCTTTAGTCTTTGACTCTCTTATATATTGTATCCATCTAGCAGCGAGCCCAACCAAATTTTATAATTGTGCAGATTAACTAAATTATTATAAGTTACTAGCTATGCCCCGTGGTTTTAGCCGCGTTTTTGAATGTACATACCTATATGACTGTTTCATGTACCTACCATTTACAGTCTACACGATGAGTATTTGACCAAAGTTCCTGAGCTGAAAGCACTTAAACATATTATAAACATCAGTTTTACAATTACGTATGGAAGTTGCCCGATTTGTTGACATTTATGATTACTGTTCCGCTCCCTTGGGTAGTAGCATGATGATATATAGCCTATAGCTTTTCCTCAATAAATGGGCTATCTAATGAAAAAGTTTTTTTTTAATTCGAATTAGTACTTAGTTCCTGAGATTAGCGCAACAAATAAACAAAAAAACAAACTCTCTTTCTTATAATTATCCTTTTATAATATTGGTATAGATAACTTATCTATTAATTTAATATTGTCTCTTAAAAGTAACGCAAGAAGCGACATTAAGCGTTTCTTATTTCTTTATGCCAAAACGCCCTAACGAAATCTAACAGTTATCCTAGCATAAAACAGGTTTTTAATTTTTATGCATGCGTGCATGCAAGCAAAGTCGTGGGGATTTGTCACTTCACTTCACTGGGTTTTTAAAACAAGCGTGTTCAAAATAGGCTTCCAAATGTAAACGCTGTGCCTACATATAGGACAGAGTTCAAAGTTAAACCGGATTTCCGTCTCAACACATAGACGAAATATTTTTTTCGTCAGCGCCATCTAGCAAGTTATTATAATAATCATATCCCCAGTTGTCCCTCCTAGGTCTTCCAGTCACATTTAATACTGGTGCCAGTATAATAAAATAGATGGCGCCACTTTTAAATAATTAACATTCATACGAAAAAATATTTTTTATTTAATTTTGAGTTATATTAAGTATAGAATATATTAAAGGAGTTATACAAGATAGTTTTTTACAATACGATGAAGTACGTTATCTGCCTTTACACGAGTTTTGACTTGCATTTGGCCAATTTGTCAACCTATATTTGAGAATATATGTAACATATTATGTCTCGATATATCGATAATTCTCGTTCGTTTGAAAAAGAACAATTACTATATGTATAATAACTTATTTATTTAAAAATAAAAATCAGTCAAGTGCGAGTCGAATTCGCACAAAGAGTTCCAATACCATCGTATATGCACTTTGAGAATCTCTTTGACGTTTAGAGACTGAAAACAACAATACCAATTTAAAATTAACCGTAAGAGTAGATTCTTAGTATAGTATTTTAATCGAATGCATAGGCTTACTTTTTATTCATGCAGGACGCAGGTTCATGAAGTCATCCCCCTATATCTATAAATATATAAATCTATATATCTATAAATCTGCTGAGGATATCTATCTATACGTTTTCAGAGTACTTAAAAAAAAATATTTTTTTTACCGGTGGTAGGACTCTGTCAAGCCTAAGGAGTCCGACTGGATGGGTACCACCCCCTTATCTATTTCTCCTGCCAAGCAACAATCATTACAATGTTGTGTTCCGGTTTGAAGGATAAGGTAGCCAGCGCAATTACAGGCAAGAGGCATATCATCTTAGTCCTCACAGTGACAACGCACCTGCGGTTCTGCATTATTGTTACATAAAACTTAAGTAGGTATATGAACCGTAGACAGGTACCGTTTTCCATCAGGTGGGCTGTCTGCTCGTTTGTCACTGAATACCATAATTTTTTTTATGTAAACACTAATAGCCACATGTTATGGTGACATCAAATCAAAGTGGTAAACTTCCACGACATAATATCACAATCAACAACTTTGTTTCCTTTCAACTATAATATAGTTCTGATAACAATTGATGAAACTGTTCTATTATATTAAATACAAAATATATTTATTCATTTCTAGCTGACGCTATTTTAATATGTTATTTGACTATCTATATATCTATAAATATAAAAAATTCTAACTTAGTGGAATCTGTACATTAAATATTTTTTTGGAAAATCTTATTGAAATAAACATTATTATCGATACAGAGGCCGAATCTATAGTTTTTAGAATTTTTGTCCGTCTGTCTGTTACCGCATCACAGAAAAACCACTGGAGGGATTTTGATGAAATTTGGTATGATGATAGCTGGTTATCCGGGTCAACATATAGGATACTCTTTACTGTACTTTATGTAATGTATGTGATATTATTGGAACTACAAAATATTCACATCATAATGATAATGTATTAGTGCTTCCAAAAACATATATACAAAATTTTATTATTGACTATATTATGTATTTAACTTAACGCCCTTTTGCTCCATCCGTGAAAAAGGAGAATGAGCAAATGTTCCCATACTCGAATGCAAAATTCAGTAAGTAAGTTGACCTAGCAGCGAGTTACAGTTAGTGGATAGCACGAAAACTTTTTCTATGTAAAATATTTGTACGTAACAAAATTCAAAACAATCTCCACTAATATTATGAAGAGAATTACGTTTGCAGCAGTCAGGAGGTCGAAAAAAAACCGAATAATTAATAATTATTTATTAATTTTACATTAATACAATAATTATATATCTTAAAACTAACGACGTCTTTACTCGAAGTATGAATAAAGAGTGATTGGAAAAGTATTACAATTAATAAAATTACTAAATTAAAACAATGCGGCATTACAAAACTAATTCGGGGAACTCGGCGGTGGTCGCCTGGGAAACGTACATTTATTTGATATGTCAGCATATTCGTGGGATTAGGGTTCCGTAACTAGAGGAAAGATATGTATGTTTGTAACGAAAAAACTCAAAAACTACTGGACCGATTTAGATATAGTTAGAAGATAGTTTGAGACAATGGAAAAGACATAGTATTTTTTTTATTCCACAGATAAGGACAAACTCGAGCGAAGCGAATATGAGTCGCTAGTAGGAGAATAATTTTATAAGATATGCTGTTTTGCACACACGAATATTTATTTTCATTTTATTGATATTTTTGTTGATCCATCAACCAACAAGTGTATTCGTGCTAGTGTTTTGTTATTTTTTTCACATATCATTATCTTTTTTTATCGTATATATATTACTAGCGACTCACCCTCTGTCGGCGACGGAAAACCTATCTTCGAGTAACGTGTGTATTAATATAGGGACAATGTCATTTTAGCGTATTATGAATAATTGTTGTAAATATGAAATCTCATTCTTATTAGATTTATTATGTTAAAATAAGTTCAAATTAGTGTAATAAGGTTAGTTTAGAGTATTTTTTGCTTATTTGAATCATATAAGACTATTTAACATTAATTTGAAAGGAATAGGTACGTAAGTAAAATGTTAGCATATAATTACGGAACTCTAGGAGGTGATGTGGATACTGTGTTTTCGGACCTTTTTTTAATCAAAAATAAATTTGAAGCCATTGGTTTGGAACTTAATTTTAGCAAATGCGAACTTTTTATAAATAACTGTGACTTAAATCTAAATGATGTAAAACAAAAATTTAATATTCTGGCTCCAAATATTAAAATTGTTAATAGTAATTCCCTTTACCTTTTAGGTTCCCCAATTTTTGATGAATCTATTTCTGAATATATTAATAATTCAATCACTAAATTTCAAAATTCTGTTGACCGTCTCCTTGAAATTAGTCCACATTATGCACTTTGCATCTTAAAATGCTGTCTTTTCGTCCCAAAATTTACGTATGCGCTCCGTTGCTGTTCCTTTTGGAATCACCCAGATCTTTTAACACAAGTAGACGACTTAATCAAAATCAGCTTAGAATCGATTCTTAATATGCAACTGAACGAGCAATCTTGGACCCAAGCATCCCTACCTATCCGTTATGGTGGTTTAGGGATTCGCAAAATTTCCAGTGTCGCTTTACCAGCCTTCCTATCTTCTATCCATAGTTCAGCGAATCTCATAAGTAAAATTTTAAGGGCATCCCCTTCAAACTTTGAGATTGCTGGTTTCGAAGAAGCTAGAAACGCTTTTTTAATTGCATGCCCTGGTCAAAATTTTCCAGTTTCTGCAAATTCACAGAGGAGCTGGGACGACATAAACTGCAAATTGACTTATAACAATCTTTTAAGCTGTAGTACAGGCTCGGCGCGTGCTAGGCTTTTGGCCGTAGGTACGCATGAGGCTGGCTACTGGCTTCACGCGTACCCTTCGTCAAATACAGGACATTTCTGGAGCCTGAAACGCTCCGAATCGCAACCTGTCTACGGCTTGGGGTTCCGGTCTGCGCTCCTCATAAATGTCCCTGTGGTAGTGATGTCGACAAGCTAGGACATCATGGTCTGTCATGCCAAAAAAGTGCAGGCCGCTTCTCGAGACATGCCGCGCTTAACGATATCATACGCCGGTCCCTTGCCACCATCAACGTGCCAAGTCTACTTGAGCCGACTGGTATTGCAAGAGACGATGGCAAGAGACCGGATGGTATGAGTTTGATTCCATGGAAGATGGGCCGGGTGCTGGTATGGGATGCAACCTGTTCAGACACGCTCGCACCTTCCCATCTACATGGAACCAACAACAGAGCTGGTGCGGCTTGTGAAGCGGCTGAGAAAACCAAAGCATACAAATACAGGGATCTAGGTTCTGAATATGATTTTGTTCCTTTCGGTGTCGAGACCCTTGGTCCGTGGGGTCCTAGCGCTATAAGACTTTTTAAGGAAATAGCAAAAAGGTTATTCGACGTCACAGGAGACCGAAGAGCTGGCAGCTACTTCGGACAGAGAATTAGTCTAGCTATTCAAAGGGGGAACGCTACCAGTATCTTCGGAACCTTGCCTAAAGGGACTCCTTTTAATAATATTTTTTAGTTATTATATTATGTATATATACTTAAGGTTTTTTTTTTTAGTTTAATGTAATTTATAGACTTAAAATATTCTGTAAATATTCGTATGTATAATAAAGCATAATATAAAAGAACCATTACGTAACTTGAAAATGAGATTTTTAGTTTCTTGCAATAGCATAATAGTTTATGTTTTAAATAATAGATTTTATTATAAAACTTATAATAAAACAAGAATTAGGTCGATAGGACTATCCGTTCAAAAGTTATAAGGGAAAATGTATAGTAAAAATGTAGCAACCTAGAAATTTAGATATTTTTGTTTTAAGACTTTTTTAATTAATTATTATATATTGAATATTATGTTTTAATATTGTATAATAGTTTGTAAGGCATGTAAATAAATAAATATGTGTAAGGTGTTTTACTGAAAACATAAAATAAAAGGACTCTCAAGGTTTCGGTTTAGGGAAATTTTACTCGAAAAATGAGCTCAAAGTACGCGGCTCTCTGTAAGGTATTAACGGGCCAAATAAAAGGCGAGCCATTTCTCGATTCGAGTCAGTCGCAAGACAGCCACCGAAGAGGCAACAACTAAAAGGAAAAGGAAGAACCGAAACCAAGAGAGAAAAAAGGAAAAATTGTGTTTTTATTTCATCGCCTCTAAGTATAGTCTCCTGTCAACGAAGAAACCCTAGTGGATCGGGACCCAAGCTACGCATTCAGGGGTGCGTGGTGGCGTACATTACCAGCGAACGGACATACTGCCGTGTACGCCAAGAACGTCTGGGAGATTGTCCCAGGTCGACCTCCGGGTACTAGACATACCCTGGTTCTGGTCGTCCGAAACAGTTGGTCCTTCGAGCCGGATCTCTGCTAGAAGAAGTTCAGAAGAAACAGAAGATTGCGTTCAAGATGCCGGTAACCAGGTCGCAGAAGGATGCCCCCTCACGTCCCGGGTCCCGTCCTTCAGATAGGGACGCGACAGATGGAACGTCAGGATCAGAAGGGGTCACGTCAGCGTCGGCGTCATCGGGAACTGCAACTACATCGAACACTTCTTCGGGTACCACGACCACGGAGGGCACCACAGTGACGGAGACTACGGTTACGACTGCAACTACGGCGGCGTCTATGGAAGGCAACAAAGAAGATGCTGCACAGAGGATGACCAGGAAGAGCCAAGAAGATGTGCCTGGAAAGGATGTTCAAGGCTCCTCCAAGACCCTGAAACCGATGGGGGTCAGTCGTCGCGCCAGGTCCACGAAGACCACGAGTTCCTCGGCCAGAAGACGCGAGCTAGAAGCAAAGGAAGAGTTGGCACGCCTGGAGTTGAAGCAAGCACAGGCTGAAACTAAGCTAGCCCGTGTCAGATTGGAGATGGCACAGTGTGAGGAAGAGGACTCCGTGGATGAAGACCTGGAAGACAGAACAGCACAGGTGCAGAACTGGATCGAGACGTCTGTGCTGGAGGATGGCAACAAAGTTCAACCAGAGAAGCGAGGTCCACACCCCTTGGAAGAGCCACAGAAGATGAAGCCTGAAGAGAACTCCTCAACGAGAGGAGCTACGATTGAAATTCAAGCACTGACGGCAGCATTGAAGGAAGCTCTTACCACGCGAGGACCAGCAGGACAGCCAACCTACATTCACGAGTTACCCTACTTCGACGGCAACAGCAGCGAGTGGATGGCCTTCAAGGTTGTCTATGAAGATACAGCACCGATGTTCAACAACGTCCAGAATATGGCTCGGCTAAAAAGAGCACTGAAGGGCAACGCAAGAGAAGCTATCAAGAGTCTGCTGTACTCCGAAGCCTCTCCGATGGAAGTGATTCAAGCCCTCAGAAGAAGATATGGAAGACCAGATGCACTGGTGCTGGCAGAGTTGGACAAGGTCAAAACGTTGCCGAAGATTTCTGAAAACCCAAGGGACATATGCCTCTTCGCGAGCCAGATCAGCAACAGCGTAGCGGCAATAAAAGGATTGAAGAAACCACAGTACCTGCATTCACCTGAGATGGTGAAACAAATTATTGAGAAGATGCCTACGATCCTCAAGTTCCGATGGTACGACTTCATTGAAACAACAGAAGAAGGCGAGTTCTCCGACCTAACACTGGTGTCCAAGTTCCTGAACAGAGAAGCAGACAAGTGTGGAGCCTATGCATCAACAGAAGAGAAGAGCGGGTTCAGACGGACCCATCGACAAGCAACGCATTCAACTAAGGAAAAGGACTTCAGAGAAAAGGTTTCAAGATCAGAGAAGACTTGCCCCATGTGTGAGGGTGAACACTTCCTCGTCGGGTGTCAGAAGTTCCTGAAGGCGTCTGTGCAAGATCGATGGGCAATAGTGAAGAAAAGCCGCGTTTGCTTCAAGTGTTTACAAGGGACACATCGGAAGGAGAGCTGCAAGAAGCCTTCGTGCAAGGAATGCAAGAGGTGGCATCATCATCTGCTGCACGTCGAGACAGAGAGAAGTTCCTCGGAAGAACAGAAGAACAAACCACAAGAAGTGGCGAGCATCATGACATCGGTGAATGCGGTCAACAACGCAAGGGCATACCTGAAGATAATTCCGATAGAAATCTTCGGGTCAAAAGGATCAAAGAAGATATTGGCCCTCATGGATGAAGGGTCAACAGTGTCGCTGCTAGACCAGAAGGTAGCAGAAGAAATCGGCGCTCAAGGAAGAAAGGAGGAACTGGTCATCGAGACTGTTGGAGGCAGGCTGATAAGGAAGGAAGACTCTCAGATGCTGGACCTTACGGTGAAGGGGATTCATCAGAAGACCAAGAAGACCTTGAGAAGAGTCCGGACCATCGACGAGTTGAAGCTTGCACCGCAGTTCCTAGAAAAGAAAAGGATAGAAGAGTGTCAACACTTGAAGAAGATTGCTGACTCTCTATATTATAAGGGGGAGTCACCACAGCTGCTCATCGGTCAAGACAACTGGGAGCTAATCGTGACTCAAGAAGTAAGAAGAGGGAAACCAGGACAACCAGTCGCTTCAAGAACAGGACTTGGATGGGTGCTCCACGGGTCAGACACTGGAGGCGCGAAAGTGGTGCACTTCTTAAACACGTGTCTACATGTCAGCACGCCAGAAGAAGAGATGCATCAAGCCATCAAGGATCACTTCGCAATCGAAGCACTTGGAGTACTACCAAGAAGACCCACTACGGATTCAGAAGGAAGAGCACTCACCATCCTAGAGAAGACCTGCAGAAGACTAGAAGATGGTCGATTTGAAGCTGGACTTCTATGGAAAAATGAAGATGAACAGATGCCTGAAAGCTACACGTCTGCCAAGAACCGATTGTTCAACATTGAAAAGAAGATAGACGAAGACCCTCAGCTGAAGGCAGAATACAATAAGCAGATCCAGCATCTAATCGACAGCAAGTATGCAGAAGAAGCACCTGGTGGACAAGAAGATTCAAAGAAGACATGGTACCTCCCTCATTTCTCCGTGGTACATCCATTGAAGAAGAAAATAAGGATCGTCTTCGACGCTGCAGCCAAGTCTAAAGGGAGAAGCCTCAACGACGCTTTACTACCGGGACCAGACCTACTGCAATCGCTCTTCGGGGTATTACTGAAGTTCCGGCAAGGCCCGTTTGCAGTGGCAGCCGACATAAAGGAAATGTTCCTGCAAGTTCGCATCCGGCCAGAAGATAGAAACAGCTTGAAGTTCCTGTGGCGAGGGGATCGTCGTGACGTAGCACCGAAGGAGTACAGAATGACATCAGTCATCTTCGGCGCGACATCATCTCCTAGCACAGCGATCTACGTGAAGAACCGGAACGCGGCGGACTACAAGAAGCAGTACCCAGGGGCAGCAAAGGCAATCGAGCTGAACCATTACATGGATGACTACCTGCACGGCTTCCATTCAGAAGAGGACTTCAAGAGAATTACAGCGCAGGTGGATTTCATTCACAAAAAGGCGGGCTTCGAACTCCGAGGATGGGCGTCAAACCACTCCGACCTGCTGCAAGACGTGAAGACTGAGTCAGTTGAGAAGACAGAGGTGGACCTTGGTGAGAAGGAAGAGAAGACACTGGGACTACGCTGGTTTACAGAAAGGGACTCCATAGGCTTTAGGGCGAACCTTCAGAACACGCCAGATGAAGTGGCACAAGGACTCAAGGTACCTACGAAGAGAGAAGTCACCAGCGCCGTGATGTCGACCTTCGATCCACTAGGGCTAGCATTACCAATTCTCATCCAAGGCAAAAGGCTGCTCCAGAACATATGGCGAAGTGGCGTCGGTTGGGATGAAGAGATAGAAGAAAAGGAGTACGAGTCATGGAAGACTTACCTGGAGAAGATGAAGCTGCTCCAAGACCTTCAGATCCCGAGATGTCTGGCACCACGTCGCACCGAGGGGGAGCTGCACACGTTCACGGATGCAAGCGAAATGGCGTATGCAGCTACGGTATATTGGAGAACTGAAAATCAAAATGGGACTTATGACGTCAGCTTAGTAGCAGCAAAAGTAAGAGTCGCTCCGTTGAAGCCGGTGTCAATCCCGAGACTCGAGCTGCAAGCGGCCCTCCTAGGAAGCAGATTGGCACACTCGGTCGAGGAAGAAATGGATCTGAAAATAGAAAAGAAGACGTTTTGGACAGACTCCAGTATCGTGCTATCATGGATCAAGACGGACCCGAGAACCTTCAAGACATTCGTGGCTCATCGCTTGGCGGAGATAGAAGATCTCACAAAACCACAGGACTGGAGATGGGTACCGACGGCGCAGAACCCTGCAGATGATGCAACACGTGACGTACCAGAACACTTCGACTGCCAACACCGATGGTACACCGGATCAGGGTTTCTAAGAAGAGATGAAGTTCACTGGCCTGCGGCAAGAACATTCAAGAAAGAAGCCACTGGCGAAGAAAAGGCAGCGGACATCGTAGCGACTGCAGGCAGCTCCTATCCATCACCAGATCCCGAAAAGTTCTCGTCGTGGAAAAGACTTTGGCGAGCTACAGCAAGAGTACTGCAGTTCATACAACTCTGCAGAAGAAAGGAAAAGGTCCACGCCAGCAAAGAAGATCCTACCTGGAAAACTACAAAAAGGAATAACAAAATTGTTGAGAAGCGACATCTGTCTTCAAAAACGTCAGAAAGGAAATACATACCATTGGAAACAAGTCTACTAGAGCAAGCTGAAACGCTGTTGTTAAGAAGAAGTCAAGAGAAATGCTTCAAAGAGGACATCAGGTGCCTACAGCAAGGAAAACAATTAGAGGGCAGCAGCAAGTTGAAAAGGCTCGACGTAGTGCTAGAAGAAGGTCTCCTGCGACTGAAAGGAAGAATCGACGCGATACGAGGGGTTACCAGAGACTACAAACGACCCATCGTACTCGACAGCAAGGACAAGACAACACTTCTCATCATAGAAGAATTTCACTGCCGCTTCAATCACGGGAATCACGCGACCGTAATGAACGAAGTAAGATAACGCTTCTGGGTGCTAGGACTGAGGTCAGCGATCAAGACCATTCAACATCAATGCCAGTGGTGCAAAACAAGAAAGGCAAGACCTCAAGAACTACCAGTGGGCAACTTACCTGCTGAGAGGCTGATGCACGGAAACCCTCCATTTACGTGCACGGGAATAGATTACTTCGGCCCTATGACGATCACCGTAGCAAGACGCCATGAGAAGAGATGGGGTGCTCTATTCACATGCTTAACAACACGAGCTGTACACATTGAGCTCACTCCTTCACTCTCCACTGACAGCATGATCATGGCACTACGACGATTCGCCGCGAGAAGGGGAATGCCAAAGATAATCTACACCGACAATGGCACTAACTTCGTTGGCGCCAACAAAGAACTCAAAGAAGCACTAGACACCATGAAGCAAGAAGACCTTATCTCGGAAGCGGAGAAGATCGGCGTGCAGTGGAAGTTCATACTTCCTGGTGCACCAAACATGGGAGGTGCATGGGAGCGTCTGGTGCGATCCATTAAAACCGCACTGGACGCCACGCTCAACAAAAGGCAACCACGAGAGGAGGTACTTCATACCCTCCTGTTAGAGGCCGAGCACATAGTCAACTCTCGGCCCCTCACCCACCTCTCCGAGAACCCTGAAGAAGAAGCACTTACACCGAACCACTTTCTCATCGGGCGATCATGTGGCGCAGCAAGAATCGGCAGCTTCGAGGACAACGAGCTTGTGGGCAGACACACCTGGAAGGCTACGCAGCGACTTGCCGATCACTTCTGGCAACGTTGGCTGAGAGAGTATTTGCCCACTCTACTACCAAGGAAGACCAAAGGAAGAGTCAGCGCCACAGATTTGCAAGTCGGAGACATCGTACTGATCTTCGATCACAGCCTACCAAGATGCATCTGGCCACGCGGAAGAATCCTGCATGTGTATCCTGGACCAGACGGGCGGACCAGAGTCGTCGACGTCGAGACCAGAGGAGGTGTTCTACGGAGGCCCAGTTCGAGAGTGGTGCTGTTGGTGCCGGGAGCGTCGCCGAGTCCAGGAGTTGGTGCAAAGCACGAGGGGGAGAATGTCGGCGACGGAAAACCTATCTTCGAGTAACGTGTGTATTAATATAGGGACAATGTCATTTTAGCGTATTATGAATAATTGTTGTAAATATGAAATCTCATTCTTATTAGATTTATTATGTTAAAATAAGTTCAAATTAGTGTAATAAGGTTAGTTTAGAGTATTTTTTGCTTATTTGAATCATATAAGACTATTTAACATTAATTTGAAAGGAATAGGTACGTAAGTAAAATGTTAGCATATAATTACGTAACTTGAAAATGAGATTTTTAGTTTCTTGCAATAGCATAATAGTTTATGTTTTAAATAATAGATTTTATTATAAAACTTATAATAAAACAAGAATTAGGTCGATAGGACTATCCGTTCAAAAGTTATAAGGGAAAATGTATAGTAAAAATGTAGCAACCTAGAAATTTAGATATTTTTGTTTTAAGACTTTTTTAATTAATTATTATATATTGAATATTATGTTTTAATATTGTATAATAGTATGTAAGGCATGTAAATAAATAAATATGTGTAAGGTGTTTTACTGAAAACATAAAATAAAAGGACTCTCAAGGTTTCGGTTTAGGGAAATTTTACTCGAAAAATGAGCTCAAAGTACGCGGCTCTCTGTAAGGTATTAACGGGCCAAATAAAAGGCGAGCCATTTCTCGATTCGAGTCAGTCGCAAGACAGCCACCGAAGAGGCAACAACTAAAAGGAAAAGGAAGAACTGAAACCAAGAGAGAAAAAAGGAAAAATTGTGTTTTTATTTCATCGCCTCTAAGTATAGTCTCCTGTCAACGAAGAAACCCTTGTGGATCGGGACCCAAGCTACGCATTCAGGGGTGCGTGGTGGCGTACATTACCAGCGAACGGACATACTGCCGTGTACGCCAAGACCGTCTGGGAGATTGTCCCAGGTCGACCTCCGGGTACTAGACATACCCTGGTTCTGGTCGTCCGAAACACCCTCGCTTCGCTCGGATTCGTCCCTAACTTGGTTCCCCATACAAACTTTCATCCCCATTTTCACCCCCTTAAGGGATGATTTCCGAGATAAAAAGTATCCTATGTTCTTCCCAGGGTATCAAGCTATCTTCTTACCAAATTTCATCTAAATCGGTTCAGTAGATCCAGATATTACCCCATACAACATCACAAATTCACAATCTCACAAACTTTACCTCTTTATAATATTAGTATAGATAAATGCTATGCGAATTATTCGTTCAGATTTTGATTAGAAGTTCTGTAAGTTAAATTAAGAATTTGATTCCGCCAGTTATATTGCCAACAATATTTTTATTTTTAAAATTATATAGATATAACGTATATACTTAAGCACACGTAACTATAGGTACATACAATTTGCGTATAACTGGTTTTCTTGCGTAACTCACTTCGCAGAATGTAGCTAATTAAAAGTGGCTCGGAGATCATTACCAATTGTCTCTAATGATCTTTTTAATCTACCCAATTGTTCAACATTTGTGGAATTCAGTTTAAGCTTGAATAAGGCGTTACTATACTATTTTTTTAATTTTTAATTATATGAAAGAAAATATAATTTAATTTAATCTATACCTACATATAAAAAAATTGTAACTAAGCCGAATCTGTACATTAAATATTTTTTGGAAAATTTTATTGAAATAAACATTATTGTCGATCAGAGGCCGAATTAATAGTTTTTAGAATTTTTGTCTGTCTGTCCGTCTGGGCGGCCGATGGATGATGATGGATGCGGGCTGCCCAGGACCGGGATGGTTGGCGCTCATTGGGGAAGGCCTTTGTTCAGCAGTGGACGGCGATAGGCTGATTGATTGATTGTCTGTCTGTCTGTTGACGCATCACAGAAAAACCACTGAAGGGATTTTGATGAAATTTGGTATGGTGATAGCTGGTTATTCGGGTCAACATATAGGATACTTTTTACCGCAAAATCTGAATTGTAAGAGTATACTAATATGTAAAACCTAAGAATTTGGTTTATGGTCATCTGAACGCTGGCGGAGCCACGGCCAATGCTAGTCTAAAATAAAAGTAGCCTAAGTTAATTAGTTTCTGCAAAACGGGATTAATCCACAGTGGTTTAAATAAAAAATGATTATTCCTCTAGAGCACAACACAAAACTTCATTATTTCAATCAGCCCCATCAAAACTAGATTATTCCATTTCAAATTTTGGATTTATTCAAAACATATTATTGTTAAATTTTTGAATTCTGTACAAAGAAATGACTATTGTTATCGTCTACAATAATGCATCAAAATTTCGGGTTAAAAACATAGCTGCATACCTACAAAACTATTTTCTCAGATTGTAAAAAAAACACAAAAAGTGGAATAGTCAAGTAATGAAAAGAACCTCCTCAATTATTCTATATGACTGATATGCCACCTGTTGTACATTGATGAAATCAGATCAGATGAGATTAGTACCTAGTCCTACTCTGGATATTTTCGTCAGCAAGAGTACGACATTTTACTCATTTCATCACAATTGCATTAATAGTTTAGGAATATGTGTAACACAAGCAAACAGAAAACCATATATTATATTGTTTATTACATAAGTTAATTTAAAAAAAAACCTTAAGTATTACAAAAAATAAATACTTACACAATATATAATTAAAAATGTTGAGAGTGATTCTGTAGATTGCACTCTATCAGCTATTGAATAAAGCTTACGACTTAAAATCTTTTCATGTTCAAGTTGCTAAGAAGGGCCTTGAGTTGACCTTAACTGAGCTGCACAGGCACACTGCCTATATCAAAGTCAGTTTTTAGACGTATTCTAAACAGTAACAGTTATACTAGCTATTTGCAACAAAAGAAATATATTACGTATATGTTTTTATGATTTTTCTTTAAAATATGATTTATTTTTAACATATAGGAGTTTGCAATATTTTAATTATCATAGTTCATAATTGTTACAATTTTTTTTAATAATTCTTACTATAATATATTTTTAATAGGCGCGATATTTGATTACCAAAATAGTATTAGATTTGTTGGTTAAAAATTTTCCACAAAATTCTAATTTTAGGTCAAAGGAAAAAAATATATTTCAATTACTATATTAAATCTCCAATTTCCCTTGATCAATGGTTGACTGACAATAAGCATATTATGCCATATCAGATTGATGAATGCTATATCAACAAATAGAAATGCGTGTGAAGCAGGAAACTGGCTTTTTCAATAGTTTACGGGTATAGAGAAGTTACACCTGCATAAGTTTTTGTTACACAAACAAATATAACTGTAACCGTTGATCGAAATACAACATATTTTATTTACCTTACTGTGAAAATTGACATCTTTAATTCATATTGGTAATAAATATGCATAAATTACGATTATTACTATTTATTTATATTTCAAGGAAACAACTTAATTCTAAAAAAATTTTTGTTAAATGTTTTAACTTAATTTATTTAGTATATAAAGTTAAATTAGTAAATATATAAAGTTAAATTTCATTTCATATAGTAAAGTAGCTATAAAAAGGTATTGTATCTATACTAATATTATAAAGAGGTAAAGTATGTGAGTTTGTGTCTTTGTAGGGGGTAAGATCTACTGAGCCGATTTAGATGAAATTCAGTAAGAAAATAGTTTGAGACCCTGGGAAGGACATAGGATACTTTTTATCCCGGAAATCATCCCTAAAGGGGTTGAAAATGGGGATGAAAGTTTGTATGGGGAATCAGCCAGGGACAAACTCAAGCCAAGCGAGGGAGAGTCGCTAGTGTAATATACTATTTAATTTTCATGTTACCAATCAATGTTTTTTCAAGCTAAAAAGTTAATAACTATCTAATAATTGCTTCAATTTTAAATGCAAAGCATAACATTAGGTGGACTTTTTATTAATGTTGGTAATATAGAAAATAATAATCTCATAACAAGAATTAAATAATTTGAAAAAATAAAGTAATATTTGGAATAATCACTTCCCCAAGCAATATACTATTATTTTATAAAACTAAAAAATGATGGTGAAATTATTTTTTTCAAAGTAAAATTATTGCAATAATAAAAGATTTAAAAAACATTATTGAGAATCCTATAAAAATCATAATTATGACTTAATAATGCACACAGTTAGTTGATACTGAAATTAACAGCAATATATTTTTTTTTAACATTACAAAATTATAGTTTACATATGAAAAACCACCATATAAGTACCGTTAATAATTTTATGTATCATTATGAATTAAAAACCCCTTTTCAACACAACTTATGAATAAATGTAAGAATGAAAAGTACATGAAATGTTGCTTTTTTGTAAAAATACAAATCTTTATATGTATTTAATTCCAGAAACTTAATATGAGTTTTTGTTTACTATAAAGACAAGAAAAATATAATATTTACAATGATATATTAGAAATATCAAACATCAAATTTAATAACATAACCACACAAAATGTTTTGTTCTTAATGCCTTAAAAACAGGCATTATGTGAAAAGTATTGTAGGATATACACATAATTATACATAAAAGAGAATGATTTTTTTCGCTAAATTGAAAAAGTAGGTTATTGCAATATTGGTCTTATAAAATATAGTTTAGTTTTTTATTACAACAAAATAACTCACCTTTGTTTAGTTTGTGCCTTTTGCGTTATAAAATGATAGCTACAATTTACGGTAGTAACTGTAATCACAGAAATGAGTATCAATTTCATTTATCTAAAATATATATGCACTGTTCACTGTTATTCCTACTGTTTTTTTATTAGGTCACCGACACAACATATGTACAACAATTTTTGTTTTATTCTTGAAATATTCTTAAACACTGTCGTATTTTTAGAGTAGTTTTCTTTATGAGTTACACTTCCACACAGATTTATTGCAGATTTCTGAATTTTATAAATCAAAACACTAGATGACAATTTTGACAGTAAGTCAGCACCTCTCATTAATTGCAGAAAATGTTTAATAATATATTAAATATTTTATTATATAGCCATAAATATTTTTAAAGTTCGTAGAAGTGATTAATGTTGTTATTTTAAATTAAAATATTATTATATTTTGAAAAATTTATTCCGCGGAAACAGATAATATAATACTAAATGTCATTTTTTTAAATCGCTACACAGACGAGCAAAATTTTTTGGTGATTTTATGACTTGAAAAGGCTTCTAAATTATAATAGAAGTTATGGAAGATTCTAAATTTAAGATTTATTAAAAATAAGTTAGTGGTAATCACAACATCACTGCAAAAGCGTCGACAGTTGACTGCATGTATGACTAATAAAAGTTGACTGTCTGAAATCATTGAAATCGACAATGGATAACTAGCATAAACCTAATATGGAACATAATATGTAGGTATATCTTTTTGTTGCTAACAAAAATAAGTAATTATATTACTTAAAAAATACTTTAAAACCAATTTGAATATGGATTATAGCATTTTAATAATAAATATGTTAAAAAACTTCACAGATTATTTCTTACTAATAGAAAATTTAATCGCTTTGTTCCAGTTATGTTTTAACAGATTACAGAAATATAAAACACGGTAATATTACATATTACATTACCGTGTATAAAATCTCGAGCAGTATTTACATTATTGTTATCAACATTACACAGGTAAATGTTAAATGAACATGAATTTGTAGTTTACTTTGTATTATTACATAAATAAAAAATTATAAAAATAATTTAACAAACTTTTTACTTTAAATAAATGCATTACTAAGAAATTTAGTCGTTTTATGTTCATCTTTATTATTTACTAGCAGAACCCGCGGCTTCGCTTGCGCTAAAACTACAAAAATAACTTTAAATACGTAGGTTTCATACAAACTTTCATCCCCTATTTTACCCCCACCCCCCCCCCCCCTATGGGATGAATTTAGAAAAATGCTAAAACTCGTATTTATTTTATTGTATTGAGGAACCAAGTTTCAAGTAATTCTGATCATAAATATTTCTTAACAAGTTTTTCTGTGGGAATGAGATAATCTCCCACGATAAAAAGTAGGCTCTGTCTCTCCAGCCCTCCAGCTATCTCCACACAAAAAATCACGCCAATCCGTCACCCTGTTTCGACGTAAAAGAAGGACAAAAAAACAAAAAAACAAACACACTTTCACGTTTATAATATGAAAAAAAAAAGTATGGATATGGATAAACGTACATTATATAACTCTCGAGTTGTGTAGGATACAATATATCGACGGTTAAAAGGTAATAAGGTATAAGCGACAAAAACGAAATTGTTCAGGAGAGCTGTTTAAAGTTTGAAATTGCAGAAAAATGGACATAACTTTTTTATTTATTGTCATATCGTAAAAAAGGAAACAGTTCTAGAATCAAGAGAACTAAAGGCAATAATGGTCACTTTCATTTATATGATTCGATGTTGTTTTATGTTGATTTTTGCCGCTTATACCAATTGATCTTATTTTTCTTATGAGGTAATTCGGCGTAAGTTACATGTGCACATAAAAAAACGAAGAGTATAGACGCCTTAGCTACATTTGATATCCTCATACCAAGAGGTAATAGGGCATAAGTCACATGACAGTAGAATAACTTAAATGGGTAAAGAAGGACAAGTGACGATTCACATAATTATGCCAGAACGTAATGAAACATAAGATACAGTGCCTAGCAAAAACATTGTGAGGATGTTAGACATTAGTTACACTGTAAGTGAATTGAAGAATAAGGTAAAGTGGTACTTCCACACATCAAGATTTCTATACCAAGAGGAAAACGAGAACATCCAACTTACGGCATTATCTGGGCAAATGGTAACGTGGATTAAACGTCACGTCTTAAAATAATAGAATCACAACCAACATGATTCTCCTTTAAAATTCGATCCTGCGACACCCCATTGAGACGTTTCTAGCCGGTGAGTCCCACATAACCGCATGTATGTATTGAAATGGTATTCGTAAATGCATTTCCCAGCATTAAAAAAGGTTAGTAAGTATATAATCTAATAATATAATAAAATAATTTAAATATATCTGGTAAGTATGTAGATACGTGAAGGTAGGCTATAAAGGCGAGTTTCTTCGAATACTATTCTTTGTAGATATATTAATAAAATAAAATAAAAAAGCCTTTTATTTCCTGCTTACAATCTTATAGGTTAATTTTAGGTAGTAGGATATATATATATATATATATATATATATATATATATATATAATTTCAGGAACCCCTCTCAGGTGAAGGCCTCTTCCAAAGCTTGCCATTTCTCTCTATCCTGAGCTATAAGGTGCCATTTACTTCCGGCTATTTTCTTTATGTCGTCTTCCCAGCGGGTATAAGGCCTTCCCCTATAGCGTTTACCGGTTGGGCCCTTCCATATCGTAACCGTTTTGGTCCATCGCTGGTCTTTTAATCGTATCACATGCCTAGCCCATTTCCATTTCAGTCTTTGAGCGTGACTTAAAGCATCTATTGTCTTTAAGCTCGCTCTTATCTTGGTGTGTCTTATTTTTTGTAGTTTTTTCCATTCATTATCCAATTAAGTTTCCTTATAACTGATTCTATTATCGCTATGAAAATTCTAGGAGATAGAGGGTCTTCTTGTCTTACTCCTCTTTCTACCGTAAAGCTTGGGCCAGTACTTTCTAACTTCACTCTGCTAGAGCTATTGCTATAAATATTTTTTTAAATGTCTATGTATTTTTTCTCTACATTTTGAGCTTGCAAAGTCACCCATATGTTCTCGTGTAGGACAGTATCGAAGGCTTTTTGGTAATCAATGAATGCGATGTGCAGTGGTCTTTGTTGTTTTGTTGTTGTGGTATTTCTCTATTATCATCTCTACGGTGTGTATATGGTCTATTGTTAAGTATCCTTTTCCGAAACCGGCTTGTTCAATGGGTTGGTTTTGCTCTAGCGATAAACTTATTCTTTTGTTTATTATTGTAGAAAAGAGTTTATATAAGGTTGGCAGTAAGCTAATAGGTCTGTAGTTACCGATATCTTTTGGATTTCTTTTCTTGTAGATCAGGATAATAATAGATTCTGACCATTGCGATGGTGTTTCAGAGGTTTCTATTATCGCATTGAAAAGATTTATTAATGGTGTGATAAGTATGCCGTGTGCTACCTTTATGGCATCGTTAGTAATATTGTCAGAACCAGGACTTTTATCGCGTTTTAATTTTTGTATCGCCTCCATAACTTCTTTGCAATATATTAGCTCTATACGTTTTTCCGGTAATTCTGGCTCTACCGATTTGCCCTGACTTAAATTTGCACTAGTATTTGTGTAGAATATTTCCTCGCGATTGTACGTGGTTTCTCCTTGTTTGTTAAGACCTTCAATCCACGTTTTATGTGTTTTTAATGCTCTATACCCTTTTTTCAAGCTTCCTTTTTGTTCTAGATGTGTTATAATGGTTTTCAATCTATGATTGTTGTAATATATTTTTATATTTTTACTAGTGAGCTTATAAAGCGCTTTAAGCTTATTTTTAATGGATCTAGATTTATTTTTTATTCCTTGTATTTCTTGTTTTCTTTTTATAATGTTTTTTGTGTAATCTGATAGGATGCTGTGGTTTTTCATTGAATTTACTGACTTTTTTTCACACTGTAGACTATTTTTAATATAATTTATTAGTTTGTCATAGTAACCTTGTACTGACTCGGTCGGATTTATATTTTGTAGAGTCGCAATATGATTCTTTAATTTCTCTTTGAATATTGATATTTCTTCCTCGCTCTTGAGCGTACTATGCTGGTCGTTTTTGTATTTGGCTCTACTTTTGATTGGTTTTGTTAGTGATATTACAGCTCTGAGTGCTCTATGGTCCGAAGGGTAGTTTACATTTAGTGTTTCAATATTTTGAAATATTTGTGGTCTGTTAGACATTATGAAATCTATCTCATTTTTGTACTGCCCATTGGGTGAACGCCACATTCATCTTTTCTTTGGTTTTTTCTTATAAAATGTGTTAATAATTGCTAAATTATTTTCCAAAGCAAAGTCTAATAGTCTTTGTCCTCTCGCGTTTCTGTCTCCGAATCCATATTGTTTCATTACTAGTTTTTTCGTCGTTACGACGCTCACCTATTTTGGCATTAAAATCCCCCATCAGAATGAAATCTTTATGTGATATTTCCATTGCTTTATAGATGTTTTCGTAAAAGATATCTATTTCCTCCTCTTCTGCGGCTTCTGTAGGGGCATAGACTTATATAATAGTTAGTTTCTTTTCTGATATGTTAACATTTAATATCGCTACTCTTTCTGAGATGCCGATATAACTTTCTACGTTTTGTTTCAGGCGTTTATTTATTATAAAACCCACACCATGTTTGCTCAGTGTTTGCCCTGTATGGCAGAGAATAAATTTATCATATTCTGATATTACGTTACCAAGGCGTCGTACTTCTGATAAGCCAATGATATCGTATTTTATGTAGATATATTACGAGTATGTAAATAAGCAAGCTAGGTTCCAGAGATTGGGAAGGTAGCAGACGAAAGTATTTAGGGGAGGACGTAGGTAGTAGGTACTCGTAAGCTATGATAATGTAGGTTATTAAGCTTATTGTAACTACGCTTATTGATAACATAGCTAAGGTTTAGAATACCCATGGCTTATTTGATAGGTACCTCTGCCTTAGGTCTACGATATGTCAGGTAAAATTAGTATAGATAGGCTGAACTACTAGATTACTTATTACTGCCTACTTTACTATTTTATATTATGCTCTGACTTAATTCTGGATGTGATGAAACAAAAATACTTAGGTTTTTTCACTATTTATTAAAAAAAACAGTTTTGTCAAAATAGTTTTCACTATGTTAGATACATAGTAACAAAAATAAACTTAATGAAATAACATAAGGTATCATTATTATAAAAATGTTGTAAAAGATACTTCCAAGTCACTGCACGCGGCCGACTGATTTTGGAATAAGCGACTCGCTTAATAGTACTACAAAGTCATTAATATTGGCGTAAGCACCAATTAACAAATAATCATTGTAAAGTAATACGGCGTACGCGACAACGTAGTATTAAAATAGTAAATGGTAAATGGATATACCCGACACCTTAATATAAAATTTCATATTAGTAATTACGTATAAGCGACAACTATATCGTAAACTTGTAAATGGCAGTAAGGTATAACCGACAGTTTAATATCAAATAAGATTTAGTAATTGCGTATAAGCGACAACTGTATTTTAAACTTGAAAATGGTAGTAAGGCTTAACCGACGCTTAATGTTTTTGACGAAAAAGGTAAAGAGGCATTACTTCCAACTTTCAAAACCGGTGCTAATTGTAAAGAGTCTTAAGCGCCCGGAATCTCTATGCCAGTAAGAAGTAAAAATACCTTACCGACTTTAAACCAAAATTGATACCATTTTTACAGGGGTACAAGTGCCTTTAGGGTAAATAAGACCTAAAACTCGGTCGGTTCGACCAAAATGACACTTCGAAAACGCAGTTTTTTGCTTGGGCATAAGTGACGAAAAAGCCATCGTAGAGACATGGGAGTAAGCGCATTCGAAAAAGCTAAAAATTTTAAGTAGGATGACATTCATAACTCATTTGCGACCAAATTGTCGCTTATTCCCTATTACCTTTTAACCGTCGATATGTACATTGAAAAGTAGTCTGGACTTTAGCAGCTATGATAGGACTCAATAGATGGCGTGCAGCCTAGATTTTAGAAGTCCTATATATATGAGCTAAAACGGCTAATACTCTCATTAAAGGACTACAAAAGTAAAAAGAACTAAACAAGTACAACTATTATAAATGTGAATATATGTATGTTTGTTACTTTTTCTTGTTGAAACGGTTTTCGATAAAATTTAGTTGATACACAGATAGACCATGATTTGGAAAAGCACATATTGCACCTAGGGATGCACCCGAGTAAAACTATATTGGTACGTTTTGGTAAAAGAAGATGTAGACCCGATAGATAGCGTTATTACTTTTTATATTTTGACAAGAGAAGTCTAATCAAACGAAAAACGTCTGCTTTAACACCTCCCGGTAAATTTCTGTGAAATTAATTAAAATTCTAGGAAATCTAAATTGACACGCCAGCGTATCCGCGTTCGTGGCGGGGTTAAGTTGTTATCTTATATCTTAATATATATAATTATTCTGTACGTGTGTTTGTTAACCTACTCCTCCTAAAGGACTGGACCGATTTCGATAAAATTTTGTGTGTATATCAATGGGCTCCTGGATGGTCTGAAAATACAAATGAACAAGGTATGTAGGTGGCGCTGCGTCGGTCGGTAGTCGGTGTGTCACTAAATTTTCATAAAAGACTCCATTTTCCGAGCAATAAATACATTTAAATTGTTGATTAAATAAAATAAAAATCGATGTGTGTATGTATGTTTCCTATGGACTCCAAAATAGCTGGAGCGATTTTGATGAAATTTTCAGGTAGATAATCTTCAGATTAGCCCAGCGGGTAGTCCTGTGAATTTCGTTAGAGATCGGAAGTTTAGACGCGGGCGAAGCCGCGGGTACTGCTAGTATGTATATGTTATGCATGTTATCTTTGTAGTTTTTTTAACAAGGAAGCAAATGTTAACAGGGAAAGACGTGTTACTACGAGTATTGGTGATTGAGTAAGCCGCTGCTTTGTGTTAAAGTGAAGAAGTAAAACAGCGCATTTCCCAGTTTCCAACGCAGTGTTGGTGATACCTAACTATAACTACGAAGCCTACCACCACGACAATAATTATGAAATTATATTTTATTCAGTAATACATAACTTAAATATGTAATGTGATGGTACAGCGCTCTTGGTTTTTGGCTAGCTTTTGAGTCATCTTGGTTACCCGTTGTCCAAAATTTATGTATCTATTTATTATTATATACAAAGAGCTGTGAAATAACACATACTTATAAGCTTTTTAGAACATTTAAATATACTATTGTGCTATGATCATCATTATGCTGTCACAGTGTTTAAATTACCGCTACTTTACTAGTTTTTCATAAACATCCGATATTATATGATAGAGTGCAAAGAATGAGTTCTTTTATCAGGGCTTTTTTTAATATATAAACTAAATTTACGTATTATTAAATTTTAGAAAAAAATATATTTCAAGCCGTAATTTGGCCTTGTGATCTAAAAAAAACTACCCCACAGTTTTATTTAATACACGGGTCGATAATCAAATAGAAAATGTTATTGAAATAGTCATTATTATCGATACACAGGCCGAATGTATAGTTTTTAGAATTTTTGTCTGTCTGTTTGTCTGGCATCACGAGAAAACCACAGAATAGATTTTGATGAAATTTGGTATGATGATATCTGGTTATCCGGGTCAACGTATAGAATACTTTTTACTGCGGGAAAATCTCATCTCTGAGAAATCTATACTAAACGTTAAAATATAACTAGGGACGAACCCGAGCGGAGCGAGGTTGAGTCGCTAGTATCTCTTATAAGGTTTGATATTTTATCGAACTCTGAAAATGCATATCAGTGCACATAGGTATGTGTGCAATCTGCCGAATATAGCATTAGTATCTTCGAAATATACCGAAAGCTAGATTGAGTGAGATTAGCAGCTGTGACCTAAAATTTTTCTGGTTCAATTTGCCAAAAACTTTTTTACATGGGTACTGTCATTTTGAGTGTAATCGAATATTTTTGTAAAATTTCAAGTGATTCATAGGGATCCGGTTTGAGGAACTCCAGTCAAGTTATACCTACTTATTATTCAAGCAATTTTATTAGTCTCGCTTAGCTTGCAAAAGTTAAAAATATTACAAGACTTTAAAAGTTCATATTGCAATTGCGGTAAATTCCTAAATATATGTACATATTTTTGAGTGCCTAATGGCTAATTCATTGACCACTTTACGATGTTACTTTTGCGCGTGTTCGATGTCGATGACACAATGCTATTTTTGACTGGCCTAAAATACGTGTAGAGCAAGAGAACAATCTATCTTGCCTCAGTTAATGTTCTACGATTAAGAAACATCTGGTTAAATTAAGAAATAGATTTTATTCTCTTTTTGAATGTTTAAACGTATTGTATGCAGATATATTATTATTATTTTTAATGTTTCAAATTTATTGAACTACAGGTTGTATAAAAAATAAATTGGTATGTATGATAACTTTCTTTTAATAACAATTATTTCTAATTAAATAAAAGTGACACTAAAGCAATTCAATTAAAAAAAATATTACAATATACAATAATATATTGAGAAATTTTAAAGAATTTTGGCCCTTACGATTGAATTTGATACATAATTCAATATGGCACGTTCTGTCTTATAAAAAATTAACTGTTTTTATAAAAGGCTAATATCACATAATTACACTTTACGTATTTGTTATAATAATAACTACCTCCTAGTACGTCATTGTATTTTTAGTACATAAATCAATCACTTAAAAACTAACATATATTAATTTCAAATGTTCTGTAGATTATACAAATGTAATTTATAAATACGTTCACACAGCACCATCTAGTTCCATAGTAAGCTACGAGGCCGGTGTTATAGATACCAAATAGTTGATACACTACATATATATAGGTATAACTTTAAATACATACATATTATAAATATAAACACCCATGAGTCAAACTGAGTAGAAACATTCGTGCTCATCACACAAATGAATGCCCCCAGCCTGACTCGAATCCGCGACCGCTGGCACAGCAAGTAGGGTCACTACATCTGAGCCAAACGTGTCGTCAGATAGTTTAACTAATCCTTTATGATTTCCATAGGTTTGACCTGTAACTTCTTAGCGAGTGCCGCGCTAGATTCCAACTGCTGCTTTACGTATGATACGGTTCCTCTTAAGTCAGTGATGTGTGCTGCATTCTTTTCTTTATCTCCCGGAGCCAATACTGGGAGTTTTTTGTCTGTCTGTAATGCAAAATAAGTTAGATAAAAGAGAAAGATATGATGTTTATAATTTTTTTTAAATAAAATTATACATGTAATTATGTTAAGTCGTGTTTAGTAATATTTATAAGCAACATTTTTACATAAAAAATGTGCCCTTGATTAATTTCGGCCACGACGGCCAATTTCACTGACATTAGACATCTGCGCAAAAGATTATTCTAGCTCTCACATTCAAGATAACAATTCGACACTCACGCTGTGAATTTAAAACAGGTCCAACGTCTTTACGTACTTTCCAAGGCACGGAGGCGTAAATCCAACTTCTCAACTCAGGACTGCTACTGATAATTTCTTATCAGAAAAACTCAATAACTACATCTAAAACATTTCTAGTTATTTATACTCACTGGCTGTAACTCTCTCCAATGTTGTATACAATCAGTAAGACGGTCACCAAAACCAGGTGCGAAGTTTTCAGGATCCACTGCTACAAAGCAATGACCTAAATTTGCAGGGCCGCCTTCTCCATTATGAGACCACGAACGAATGTGGTGACCGTAGTTGGACCCTGAAAAGAAATTAAATTATTTTTAATTCAACGATATTTATAATAAATGTAATATTAGAAATATAAGAAATAATTGATAAGAATGCTGACCTAAAATTGCTATCCTATTTCCCAAATTCATAACTATTAAAGGCCATAACATTAGTCATGTTATTTTGCCCAATATTATTAGATATTATAATCTGTTCATTAGTACAAGTAAAAGAAGAATGATTTTTTGCACTTATGTTTAAAATGTAGTTTGTAAATTTCCATATATTGCCTTTACCTTTTTTTATATATTTATTTTTATATTTATAATTAGAACCTAATGAAATAAAATATTTAGGATATGAAATTTAGCAATTAATTTACCTGAGCTAATGCCACAAAATAGTTCTACCATTGCAGATAATCCAAATCCTTTATATCCAGAAGTTTCTTCTGCTCCACCCAGGGGCATTAAACACGATGTCTTAAAAGCCTGCAAAAAGATTTTATTTTTTTTATCTTTTAATACTCTAAATAAATAGCGTACATAACATTTATTGTTCTTAATCCGTTACAGAATTTATTATATATTTTTTTCTTTAATAAGTCGTAGACTTGACCGAGTCAAATAAGATCATAATTTTAGTAAAAGGCTTGAATTTTTGGTACCAATCTAGTTTGAACTACCTGTTTTGAAATTATGTACCTATTTATAAAATAGGCAAAGATAGAACAGTTCAGTACCATTTTCTCCTCTATGTGTTAACCGTTTTTTTATTATTTAGAAGCTTAGTGTTATCATTTAAAAAAATACATATTTTTTATATAGATAAATTCTATTCTTATATGTTATCCTCAAATTTTCAATAATGATTATTTATGGTCGAATTTAGACCACTAGACGAAAACCAGTCAAAATATATAGACCAAATAAGTATGTAAATCATATTCTGATTTTAAAGCTCATTTGATTCATTTTTTATGAGGATCAAATCAGAATCAACATACCAAGCTCGCATCTTGTGTCTCCTTTCCGTCGGGGTCTTGCGCCCATCCTTTGGGTATCGTTTCACCTTTCCTCATTTGCATTTCTATCTGAAAGAATAAGAATCTCAAATGGTTGATAATAATATATATTTATAACGCAGTAAAATGTCCACCACACAGTATAATAAATACTTATTTGTTATAACTTATTAGTATGCTATTATTTATCTTATTTCATGTTTCTTTTTCCGAACATATAGCGCCATTCGAATGGGCTAAAATTGTGCATATTTAAGTTTTGGTAAGAACGAAATAATATACAGATCCACAGATTAAGGAGTCTACATGCACAGATCTCGTTTGACTATGCACCCAAAGGTCAAAATAGTCAAAGGTTAGAGAGGTCATTGGAACGAGATAGGAAACTTGTTTGGATCTTACTAATATTACAAATGTGAATGGATCTAGATGAAATTTGGCATAGAGATAGATTACAGTCTGGAATAGTACATAGGCTTTTTATCCCCTAAAAATGTACGGTTTCCGTGGGATAGATTTGTTTTTGTTTTTCTAGAGACGAGCCAATAGTTTTCATATTATGTGTAAATAAATAAATACAATAATTTTGCTTATTACCGGTTATTATATGGGTATTAAATGAATGTCTATAGTAAAACAGGTGGTGAGTAATATTACCTTTCCAACCGCTACAGCGGTAGTTGCCATATCCAAATAAAATGTTTCTCCCTTTGATCCAGGTGCCACTACTGATATCGGATTCGTTCCTAATGCGGCCTGAAAAATATTTTAAAACATTTTTTTTAAGGTAATACTGGAATTAAGGCGTAATTTTAGTTTATTGTATACATGTATATTAAGTTAAATAAATAAATTATTGTAACTTTAATGAACAATTTACAGAGGATCGAGTTCGACCTCAGCAGCGTCGATGGTCGATATTTTATTAACTAAGTAGTAAACTTAAAATAATGTTATTATATTACGCAGCTGCTTGCTTATTAATATTATCTGTGTATATTTAAGATGTCGTAAGATAGATACGGAGAGATAGATCAAGAGTGCTGTTATGAAAGTTAAAAAAATTATATAAGTAGGTATACATTCGCAAATTAAATCTAGGCACTTTTAGGAGCTATGTTTTGTTACGAGTATGTTTAAATATTTGTATTGTTAGATAAGACTGGTGATATCACCGCACTTTCTCTTCTGATGTGAATTAAAATTGTTTGAACTCTAAGCTATATTCTTAAATTTGGGCTAATTACTACTAATAACTAAACCGTCTTAACCGACAGAGAAAAAGAATCAGTTTGTGACGTTGTAGGGGGTAATCTCTGGCTCTACTGAACCAATTTAAATGAAATTTGGTAAGAAGATAGTTTGAGACTCTGGAAAGGACATAGGATACTTTTTATCCCGGAGATCATCTCTTAAGGGGGTGAAAATGAGGATGAAAGTTTGTATAGGGAAGCAAGCTAGGGACGAACCCCAGCGATGCGAGGGTAAGTCGCTAGTCTAAAATAAAAGAATTTACTTACTTAAAGATCTCATCTCTACGATTTACATACAATAAGTATTATATAAATAAAAAAACCCAAGAATACAAAACTCTAACGATCAAAGTTCTAATTTGATGATTCGTGTACTCTATAGATTTGATGAATAAAATCATTAATTTAAAAATAAATTATTGCAAGACGGCGCTATTAGCCGGTAACAAAATATGTAATGTACCGAATGTATTGACGTGATCTATTTATTTTCCCCGTAGGTAATAAGTCGGTAATCAATACGTGTATTTATAATATTATTTATATTATTTATTCTTCTTACATTGAATCATATATTATAAGCTTAGGTTATTTTTTTTAATAATTATCCTGTTTGTGTCATCGTAATTCTTAAATATACAGGTATTTGTGTATTTTGTTTGGTGTTTTTATTAATTTATCTTATCTACTGTCGCAAACATTAATAATTATTTGGCGATGCAAATTGTACTTGCTATGAACACGATAATGTTATATGGAACATTACCGTGCTATGATCGAGGTAATTTTTTCGTTATCTTGTCGCATTACACGATTTCATCTTTATTCTAGACCACCTTTGCCTATTGCAAGGATGTTATTGCTTTTGAATTAAGCCTATAATTTCTTTTTGATTAAGAAAATAATTATTAAAAAGTGCAAGTATACGTTGGAAATTTAAAGTAGTTGAAAAGCACGCCATTCAGACCAAATATGACGTCAAAGAATTATAACATAACAGAGCGATTATTAGCGATTTTGTCGCTACAAACTACAGTCGTCATTTTTCTATGTATGTTATTTTGACGTCACGGTCATCACAATGGCGGGCGTTTAAAGTATCCGGATCGGTATGGTATTTTTTTAATTGTTTTTTTTAATAAATTTTAGTTTTTTGGAGCTGGATATTTTTTTATAATTATATAAAGATGTTAGCTATTGTATAAAAAAAATCACGCACGTTCCCTATTGACAAAATACTGTCTATTAATTAAAGGTAAATCTGTTATGTTTGTTATATCGTAAATAACTGCAGGTACCTGTTTACTCCTGGTCGGGGCGAGTAAAGGTGATGTGTTGGTAAAGGCCATCCCTATAAGTCCTTTAGAAGCTGCTTTTTTCGCCCAATACCCTGCCATGCCATTGTGATTTGAACCTGTGAATTTTAAAGTAATTCTATAACATTATTTCCAAGTATTATTTCGTCGTTGCGAAGTTAAGACCTCCTATGTGTCACTTTTGGCAAAATTACTTTTTTAGGCTTACCGATTTTACATTTTAATGCGCTGTCGAATGCAAAAACTTTCATGTGAATATGGCGTTTCAATCGTCAGTTATTTACTAAATTCAAAATCTTGAATGTGCTTGCTAATTAAAAGTTGGTTCTTAAAATATCTTATGTGTATGTATGTGTGTCGTCGCTGGACTTTCGAGGAAAATTTAATTGATCAAACTGCAGAAAACACTTTACCAAGATCAAATATTATTGTTAGGCCAGGAAGGCACGTTGAATTGACAAGAACTGTTAAAACATGGTTGGATCTTTTACTAAAAGTACCAAGTCGTTCTAGCTCAAAAAAAAATTATGTTGAATAGACTTTTCGATCTGAACTCCACATGCATCAAGTTTTTAAGGAGTGGTGTATTGAAAACCACTACAAAGCTGCCTCTAGAAGGACATTTTCAAAGATACTGACAAACGAAAATATCAGCATTCATCTTTCGCGCAAAGACCAGTGTGACACGTGTTGCAGTTATAAAATGGGTAACATATCGAAAGAAGAATACGAAAGCCATATTGCAAAGAAAACTGAAGCCCGTGAAGCCAAAAAGAATGTCATAGAAAGTGCAAAGGAAAAGGATGTGGTTATAACTGTCGACGTTCAAAGTGTTTTGCTCGCTCCAAAGCTATGGCTAGTGCTTTATACTACAAATTAAAACTACAATGCCATAACTTTACGGCATATAACGTGCTATCCAAAGATGTGAAAATTTACTTTTGGCACGAATGAAACGAAATGGTAATGTAGTTACATTTTGTTTAATGATGATGTTCTCCTGACCGATTCCGGCCATGGCGGCCAATCTCATTGAGACTAGCCAACTGCGCAGGAGATATTATAGTGTACAAGTGTACGCGCAGACATAAGTGCACTCTCTATTCCTGTCACTCTCATACTCCGGTGGGACGACTGCTTGACACGACCGGTGAGAGTTAAGGCGCAGGACCGATGGCTCTACGTGCTCTCCGAGGCACGGGGGTGAAACACCGCCAACTTCCCAACTCCGGGCTGTTACTGAGGCTTACTTTTATACAGAAAGACTCAATAACTAAACTTGGCCCGATCCGGGACTCGAACCCAGGACCTCTGGGTGTGCATCCGTACATGCTAGCCACTACACCACCGAGGCAGTTAATAGACTACTGTCTACGGATGTCTGTTGATGATGAAACCAAATTTCGTCTAGTGCCCTAAGCGATTTGGCGCAAAGGAGGCAAATTTGTATTGAACAACTTTATCTGGAAAAAGGGCACACTATGATGGAGGTAGATAGTGTTCACTCCACTATTGAGCAATACATAAAACCGCCAATATTCGCTTCCAGTGATTACATCGCACGAATGAGACAAGCTCGACCTCAAAAGCCCTATGATATCAAATCTGTTAACTTTGATTTCTTTCTTAATTTCGAAGAGATGGAATCGAACTTAAAATCCATACGGCCTGGAACAAAGAAGGGAGATCCAGTCGTGGTGGACATTAGGGGTCTTAAATATTTATCCGATGGATCCATATTTTATAGGTTAAGACATGTCGATGAGTGGTCGGTACTTCCACAGCGTAGAAACAACCAAAGAAATGATTTTATATCTTCAAGGGGACTGTATAAATCTCCAATAAAAATTACTGATAGCGAGTATAAACATTTGCAGGAACTCAAAATGGTAATAGATCAGGATTACCATCCATTTTATAATGCGTTACCATTCAATTCCCTTAGGTGCCCCTAATGCATAATTACATAGTTAAATTCAAAAAGTAATGGTAGTTTGATTTGTAACTTTTTTATTCTAACTTGTGGTTCAATTATTACATAATGTCTTAAGATGTGTATTCAGAGAAATATATTTGTTTTTGCTATAAAATAAATAGTTTTTTAATTCAATAATTGTAAGCATTTTGTTTCAAGAGCAATGATGTGATACATAAAGCGCATGCAAATTATCTTATGTGTTAACTGAACTTGTTTTTATTTTTTTTCACTAAGATACTACTTTTCATTTCATGTAATAATATCACAGTAAAAAGCAGAAAAACATGTAGCTGATATTTATATTTTTTGTTGTAGTTGGTTTCACTATATTTTTTTCAGTAGACGGTTTTTGTCGATTATCTCATAAAATTGTTTTTTACACATAAGAGGTTTCAAAGTCGCAACGACGATTTGTTACTACTATTTTCGGTATACTATGTGACTTTTTATTTACAATTACATTACTTTCATAATACATGTAGTTATGCTATATCATTCAATTTCCCGGCTTTTGTAGTCCAACTGTACGATTATATTGTTAGCTAAACGGCAATTTTTGAAAATTGTTGCTAGATTATAGTCACAGTAGCGATATTATAGGCCTGAGATTATAAACGATTATAAAAATCGGACCACGTTTTTAAATAAACTCTTTACTTATATTTATACTTCTGCTAATTAAAACAACGATTAAATATAATTAATCGAAAATAATTAAACATGTACCTTTAACGGTCACCCATCCAACTCCAGTTTGCTTCGCCTTACTAATAGCTAAATCCATTGCAAAATGGCTGACTGTGGCTCCTAGGACATTGTTAGCATCCACCCACGCCGTCGATGCATTTTCTTTGAGAATTTTCGGCTCATTGTTAGGTGTGCACGCACCGGTTATAATGTCATTTACGTACAGTTCTGAAAGCATATTTTTATGGTACCTTGTTTGTAGTTTGCCTTACCTAATATATCAATTGATTAAAATAATACAAAAGTGTTTGTGCTATTTAAAAATAGAACTTAAATTTGAACAGTCGAATTATTTACCCAGAGTATATAACTCAGGATAAATTGAAGTTCAAGGTTTGATTTGGCTTGTTTTTACATACAAGTTATATTAGTGTTGTTTTTATATTTTAAAGTCAATATGTCTTACTCTTCTAAAAACTTGCTTTACTGGTAAAAACTAGCCAAGTCAAATCTTAAACTTCAATTTATCCTAAGTTTAGATTAATTAATATTATTACCTATATTGTAATAGTCATTCGCATTGTCCGAAAATTTAGGCGTTTTTTTTTCAATAACAGCAATTTATTTTGTATTCATAAAAATTTATTTGCAAGTTGGTGTTATAACGCACTAGCATTGCCCGCGGCTCCGCCCGCGTTCAGATGACCAAAAACCGAATTCTTAGGTCTTACATATTAGTATACTCTTATATTGCAGTTTTTGTATTTATTGTCAGGAATGATACTTTTTCCCGCGGTAAAAAGTATCCCATATGTTAACCCGGATAACCGGCTATCATCATACCAAACATCAAAATCCCTCCAGTGGTTTTTCCGTGATGCGGATACAGACAGACAGACAAAAATTCTAAAAACTATAGGCCTCTGTATCGATAATAATGTTTATGTCAATAAGATTTTCCAAAAAATATCTAATGTACAGATTCGGCTTAGTTACAATTTTATTATATGTATAGATTATAAATCTCTTACAAAAAGAGGATTAATTTTTAGATATCCTATTATTATTATTATACGAACGGAGTACGCAAGGAATACTTGTGACAAAATAAAAACCGACTTCAAACAAAAGCACTAAAAAGTAAAAAATAACTGATTGGTAGTTTTCATTTACTATACATACCTAATCAAATATTTTCGAAGTCGGTGTGCTTTGCCTTATATGGGCTGGCACCGATTTCGAAAATATTTGATTAGGTATGTATTTAAAAGGCAGACTTTAATTACTTAGTCAAAGCACACCGACTTCGAAAATATTTGCTTAGGTATGTATAGTAAATGAAAACTACCAATCAGTTATTTTTTACTTTTTAGTGCTTTTGTTTGAAGTCGGTTTTTATTTTTTTGTTAAAAAGTTTTTATTTTTCCCTTTTTAGTGTAGACAGTAGTAGCAAAGTAAGAATTCTAACGTATTAGGCTTGTCAAATCAAACAAAACAAACCCAAACTCAAAGTATCTACTATTAGCCGTTGAAGAGTTCCACCTATCCACCTTCTGGCCTTACTATCAGATCAGGTCAACAATACCGAACCACTGTACTATCAACGGAAATAGAAACACTTGCAAAGTTTCAAGTCAATATGACAATTAGAAGTAGGTTAAATTCATCATTAGCTATTTTTCCACTCTTAGGGGTGGTATATTTTTTTGAAATTTAAATGGGACCAATCTGGAAGTATATTCTTTCAAACGACACAAAAATTGTCCAAATCGGTTAATAAATGACGGAGTTCTGAGGTAACAAACATAAAAAAAAAATACAGTCGAATTGAGAACCTCCTCCTCTTTGAAGTCGGTTGAAAATAGTAGGTATAGACGCAATTTATGATAGAGATATGAAATAATGAAACTAAGTACCACCAGTAGACTATAATTTTGTTAAACAACACTTCTTATCTAATGAATAGTTAGAAACATGTTGACTTTACTACTATATAAATGCGAAAGTTTGGATGAATGTTTGTTACTTAATCACACTAGAACAGCTGAACGGAAATGGATGAAATTTGGCTAAGAGATAGATTATAGTCTGGAATAGCAGATAGGCTTTTTATCCCGGAAAAATTACAGTTCCCGTTGGATAGATATGTTATTGTTTTACACTTGGGACGAACCCGAGCGAAGTGAGGTTGAGCTGCTAGGTTTATATATAAATGCAAAAGTATGTCTGTTTATAACAATTTTATAAGTAGATAACCAGTAAACCGGTTTAAAAAAAAACATAGTAGCTTCAGCATTCTAAATTTAAAGTGGCTAACTAATCGGAGTTTTTCGAACGTATTCTTTTTGAACAACGAAAATAGCGTATAAGACGAATGCTTTTGTAACAAGTTTTTATTAGCTTCATCTGAAATGAACAATTCAATCAATCATATAGTAAGTTGATTTTCACGTAGGTACTTCTGTCGTGTCTAATGGTCGTATCAATTTAAAACTAGTCAAATATATAAAATAAAACTGACAATACAATAATTTGTTATCATAGCGTTGGTCTGATCTGATAATGGGACATGGCAGGAAGTCGTGGCCGCTAGTAAAATCTTTAAATTTGTGATTATTCGACTGACACCGATGAATCGCTTATTTTACAGTTGCTCAAAAGAGTGTTTTTTATATTATGTATACATTAAATATTTTATAATTGCCCCTTTCTTTCTTCATTAATGTACTTACCTAGTCTGTTAAGGCCATGGCTTGGATGCCCCATTCGATCAGCTTCTATCAAAAGCTCTGCTTGTTGCTGCGCTGCTCTAGCCACGGTACCCACTGCCTTCAAACAATCCGTCATAAAGCGGAGTGCCTCAACTGTAGCTACTTTACCCATTGTGTTACTAAAAATACAAAAATATATATTATATACTGTGTATTATAAGTGAGCGCACCCAAACGCCCTTTGTTTTAACTTTTCGAATTACGTCGACGACTAAAGACTTTAATTCACTAATATCTTCATATCGAGAGCTAATTTTCTTAATATTTATAAATTACAAGCGGCTCACCCTCGCTTCGCTCGGGTTCGTCCCTACACCCTAGGTACGTTTTGATGGTTAGTAGACACACACGCACACGCACACACACACACACACACACACACACACACACACACACACACACACACACACACACACTCTCACTCACACTCACACACGCACACACGCACGCGCACGCACGCGCACGCACGCATGCACGCACGTATGCACGCACGCACGCACGCACGCACGCACGCACGCACGCACGCACGCACGCACGCACGCGTGCATACACACACACACACACACACACTGGGCAGAAGTTATGTGAAACTTCCGGTTTACACAAAAATAGGTTTGTATGATAATACTGAGTGACTCTATGGATACCGTATGAACTTCCATGTCTTATAGACATCATGAATAAAAGAAATCCTTTTTTCTTTAAATTAAAGTTGTTGATTTATTTGATGTTCTCCTGACCGATTCGGGCCACGGCGGCCAATCTCATTGAGACTAGCCAACTGCGCTGGAGATATTATAGTGCACAAGTGTACGCGCTGACACAAGTGCACTCTCTATTTCTGTCACTCTTATACTCTGGTGGGACGACCACTCAACACGGCCAGTGAGAGTTAAGGCGCAGGACCGACGGCTTTACGTGCTCTCCGAGGCACGGGGGTGAAACACCGCCAACTTCCCAACTCCGGGCTGTTACTGAGGCTTAACATACAGATGACTCAATAACTAAACTTGGCCCGACCCTGGACTCGAACCCAGTACTTCCGGGTGTGCAGCGGTATATGCTAGCCACTACACCACCAAGGCAGTTTGATTTATTTATACACATCATTATTATAAATATAATGATGATGTGCATAATTAAATCAAAGGTTCAAAACAATAACAAATAATATTATCAGCTATTATTATAGACCAGCTGAAGTTATTTTGTCGTGTTGTACTATTGTACCTATCTAATTAATTCGTGCTCTACATTATTTGATTGGTATACATCTTGCTATATCTACATATAGAGATATCTATCTGAGGCTTCTTCTTTTCGAACTGGTAGTAGACTCATGACGTTCAGTAAAAAATTGTAATAATTTAATGTTGAATAAAATATTTTGATTTCATTTGATATACACATTAGATTGTAATTTACGTAGCTATTTTCTATTTTAAATTAGTACCAGGACGTCAAACTCATCACAAATATGTACATACAATACAAGAAGGTATAAATTACAATGTTTAGATTTTTTATTTTGTAAATATTCTAAGTTGACGTACGTACAGGTTGATGACATTTAAAACTCACTCATGAGTCACGAATAGTTTGTTTGTAGCATCAATATTTTTACTTCTCGAAATTTAATGCGGAAATAATCCAGAAATAGGAAAAAATTACGTAGATTTATTGGAAAATTTATTATGTATATTATATTACATACATATTTAAATTAATTCATAAAAGTAGACTTACCAGTAAACAAGGTTTATAAAGGAAGAAAACAAAAATAAACTATAACAAACACGTGTAAACTTTGCCGCTCCGTAGTAGTAACTGCGCAGGACTGGGCTTCTGTCTGGTCGACTCACAAATTTTGCGTCTGCGGTATTCATTAAGCGGTATGATGAGTAAAAGTATTGACCGATATCATTAAACCACTGATAATGCACTTTGAAATATTATACGGTTTTATTGCTTCCTTTTTAATGAAATATAAGACTAACATAATAAGTAGGTATGTTATGGGTTCGATTCTCATAATATACTGTTAACAACTTAATTAAGTAAACTAATTAATTATTTAAATTTAAAATTTTATAATAATAAATGAGCAATTTTTGTATATTATATACTATATAAGTTTATTTCATGTATCTTGGAAACGGCTCGAACGATTTGGATCAAATTTTGTATTTAGATAAGGGTTTGCTTTTTAAGTTTATCTATATTGGTCTTTTCCGAAAAAAAAACCGAGTGAAGTTCGGCGCTCAGGTACTATTTTTTTTAACGGTGGGAAATGTATTTACGTATTAGTTGGGCGGTGTACCATGCGGGTTGCTCCTGGTACTTCTCTGATAACAGAGTGGACCTTGGAGCAACCCCATGGTTGTTGTAGTCTGCTTCGGCAGACCTGCCGTCGGGGCGTCGTAGTTGAATGCGTAAGCGATCCTGCGACGCCCCATTAAGACGGGGGAAGGTTTTGTTGGGCTTTAGTGGGTACTAGGTACTGGCTTTCGAGCTGGTGAGTCTCACATAACCTTCTGTATGTGGTATGCCTAAATGCATTTCCCAACATTAAAAAAAAGTACTATACTACAAACAACACTTTTAATTTTATATGTACTTGTTCAAACATCAAATATATACCTACACTAGCGACTCACCCTCGTCCCTCTCGGGTTCGTCCCTAGTATAGATTTCTCAGAGTTGAGATATTCTCCCGCAGTAAAAAGTATCCTATAAATGTTGACCCGGATAATCAGCTATCATCATACCAAATTTCATCAAAATCTGTCCAGTGGTTTTCTCTTGATACGGTCACAGACAGACAGAAAGACAAAAATTCTACAAACTATAGATTCTGCCTTTGTATCGATAATAATGTCTATTTCAATAAGATTTTCCAAAAAATATTTAATGTACAGTTTCGACTCAGTTGGAAATTTATAATATAGTAACAAATAAGAAATAGTTAACTTCGGCACAACTATTTATTATCACTTTTTCCTGTTAACATTTGCATGCAATATATTTTTTCAGGTTAATAAACTTTCTAGTATGTAGGTATATACTACATGTATATGTATACTTGAGTAATGAAGTAATAATAGCATATACTTATTTTTTATTATAAAGTTAATGGACTTAATGTCCCAAAAATGCCTTAGGGATATCCAATGGTAGTATCTGGAGCCACTTGAAAGTAAAACACTAGATATTTCTTAGCCTCACATTTAATCAAAAAATATATTTTACCTTTATGGTTTTACAAAGAACCAAACGATAGCGCGATTCAGATGGACCGTAGCGCCATCTGTTACGCCTCGATGCAAACTCTTAACATACCCGCCCACTAAGGACAACAGTCCTTACTATAAATTAACAATAGCAACAAACTTAAATTATTTGACACAATCAACGAAACAAAAATTAATAAACTAAGGTACATATGTAGCGGAGCTATATTAACCTACTACATTAATTCTTACTTATAGGTAATATAACAATCTTTGACAGAGGTCTCTTTATATACGAATTTTTATAGCGTAACGTTACTACCCTAGTCACATTGTCCACGCCAGGATGCTTTTTAACAATTTTGCCCATTAACCACCTGGCGGGTGGTAAATCCGGCTCCCTAACCAAGACAACATCACCAATCACTGGTTCCGGTATTAAACGATTCCATTTACGCCTCTGCATCAACCCTGACAAGTATTCTTGTGACCACCGCTTCCAAAAATGTTGTAACATACGTTGACACAATTGCCATCTTCTTAGCGAACTAAGTGTCGCCTGTTCATAGTTACGTTCGGGAGGTAAAACTAAAGGTTCTCCCACTAAAAAATGACCTGGAGTCAAAGGCAAAATCTCATCCTGTTCTTCCATGTACGATATTGGTCTCGAATTGAGACAAGCTTCAATTTGAGACAATATGGTGGAGATCTCTTCAAAAGTTAGCGTGGAATTGCCGATTACTCTTGTCAAATGGTATTTGGTGGACTTTACCCCCGCCTCCCATAAGCCTCCAAAATTAGGTGCATAAGGCGGAATGAAATGCCATTGAGTTCCGTTTGTGGCTAACCAATCTGAAATTTCCGCTCGCAAATTAGACCTTTCATCATGCAATAAAACCTTTAACTCTCGTGCCGCTCCCACAAAGTTACAGCCGTTGTCACTATACAGGTTGCTACAATGACCGCGCCTTGTTACAAATCTTTTATACGCAGACAGAAATCCCTGAGTTGTTAAGTCACTGACCGCTTCTAAATGTATTGCTCTAGTTGACATGCATACGAAAAGACAAATGTAGCCCTTGTAGGATTTGTTGCCACGTCCCTTTGAGACTCTGATGTTTATGGGTCCCGCGTAGTCTACGCCACTAAATGAAAATGGTCTAGATGCGGAAATTCTCTCCGCTGGTAACTGGCCCATTAATTGATTTTTAATTTGAGTGCGATAACGGGTACACTTTACACAATTTCTATAGTGAAATTTTACTAAATTTTTAGCTCCTATTATCCAATATCTGGAACGTATGTAATTCAACATTAATTGTGGGCCCCCGTGCAAAGTTTTTATATGTGCATCTCCTACTATAAGTTTAGCTAAGTGAGCATCATGAGGAATTAATAAGGGATGCTTTCTATCCTCTTCGACCTGGGCCAATTGCAACCGCCCACCAACACGAAGCATTCCAAGATCATCTATATAAGGATTCAAAGAGGTAAGTTTTGATTTAGCTTTTATGTTTTTACCACTAGTAATGTCTTGTATTTCTTGCTTAAAATATTCATTTTGGCATTGCTTAACTATACAATCTAATGCTTCCTGTATTTCCTCTTTCAGAAGGTAAGTATGTTTTGGTATTTTATTCTTTTCTTTTTTCAGGAATCTTTTACAGTAAGCTACAACTCGCGACAACCTACTTAATGATGAAAATTTGTTCGAGATATTTTCGTGTTCTTCTACTGCAATGTTAACAAACTTCATTCTTTCTTCTAGGTGAGTGGTTAAACTCTTCGGATTTACATATGGAATGTCATGATGCTTTAACCAATTTGGCCCATTTACCCATAACTGGTGAGTACTAATATCTGATGGTTTTACCCCTCGAGAAGCAGCGTCGGCTGGGTTTGCTTCTGATTTAACATATGACCACTGGTTTCGCTCTAACAGTGTTAGAATTGTTGCTACTCTATTACCAATGAAAGGTTTCCACTTGCTAGGGTGACTACTCAACCATGCTAATACCACCTCCGAATCAGTCCACGCATGCCAGTGCTACTTAGGAACATTTAGGACTGTGCCCACTTCCACGAGAAGTTTTGCTAAAAGTACAGCTCCACACAACTCTAGTCTCGGGATGGACACTTGTTTAATCGGGGCAACTCTGGTTTTAGCTGATAGTAAACTAATTTCAATGCTATCCTCACAGGTAACAACGCGTAAGTACACTACAGCACCATATGCCACATTGGATGCATCGCAAAATCCATGGATTTCTACAAGACGATTATTTCTTTCACACTTCATCCATCGAGGCAAGCGGAAGTTGGTAAGTTGTGTTAAATTTTGACGATACGTAATCCATTCTTCAAGCAAACCTTGCGGCAATTCATCATCCCATCCCAATCCCGACATCCATAATTTTTGAATGAATATTTTTGCGCTTATTATGCTTGGAGCAATCCATCCTAGTGGATCATATAACCGCGATATATCGGAAATTAACTTTCTTTTTGTTACAGGTGCAGACATGGCTGGTAAGTTAACGGCGTACTCAAATTCATCTTGGTTTCGGCTCCAGGTAAGTCCCAATATTTTATTTTTACCTTCTATTAATTGTTCCTCAATTCCCTTACCTTCCTCTATTACTCTTTCCCCTTTACCTTTCTTTTCTATCATTTTCATTACTGCTTCGTCATTGCTTTTCCATTTTTGTAGCTGAAATCCCCCTTTTTCTAATAATCCATTTAATTGATTAAATATTTGCATTGCTTCAGTTACATTTTCACATCCTGACATAAAATCATCCATGTAAAAATCCGTTTTAACTTTATCTACAACTAGTGGATATTTGCTTCCCTCATCAATAGCTAGCTGTATGAGTGTTTTAACAGCCAGATAAGGTGCTGATGACGTGCCAAAAGTCACTCTCAATAATTTATAATCCTTAAGATCTTTTTCAGGTGCATCTCGCCAGAAAATACGCTGGTAATCCGCATCTTCGTCTCTTATACGAATCTGCCTATACATCTTAGTAATGTCGGCGGAGAGGCAGATTCGGTGTATCCTCCAACGCAATATGATGTGACGAAGTTCCGATTGCAAAGTTGGTCCTACCAGCAGATCGTCATTTAGCGCTACTCCGTTTTTCTCTTTACAGGAAGCGTCAAAAACAACGCGCACTTTCGTAGTCGTCTTATCGTTCCTTATGACTGCGTGGTATGGTAAGTGCACTCCAATCTTGCTGTCTTCACTATTAATTGGTCGCATATGCTGAAGTTCCACATACTCATCAAAGGTTTGTTTAAATTCCCTTTTTAAGTTTTCATTCTTCGCTAATTGTTGTTCTAGTTTCAGAAATCTTCTCAAGGCTGCTTCCCGTGTCTGACCTTGACAAGTCGGATTATCATCCCGGAACGGTAACTTGACAATATAACGTCCAGTTTCATCACGTGTAGTAGTTGCAGCATAAATTTCTTCACACCGTTTCTCTTCTTCTGACATTATCTTCTGATTTAACTTTGGCTCGTTTTCGATTTCCCAAAATGATTTCAAAAAATCATCCGATTGAACATGCATGCTAACTATATTTGCAGCATGTGATTGTAATCGATTTGTCCCGGTTAATATCCAACCAAAAATGGTGGCTTGAGCTAGCAACGACCCTGATGAACATTTGCGAATACCCTCCATCAATATATTCCCATAAACATCTGACCCTAACAACAAATTGATTTTGTTAGGTGAGTGGAAATTCGGATCGGCTAACTTGATATCCTTTAGAATCGGCCATGATGCCACCGAAACTCTTTGAGGAGGTAGAAATCCCGTTATTTTGTCTAAAACAAAGGCTGTTACTTGGACGCTGCAGTCTGGATTGTGCAATGAATGCAAAACAAGATCTGTTTTGGATTTTGAAACCACGTTAATTTCACCGCCCAACCCTGCAAAATGACCCTTGACCGCTTGACGTTTGATTCCCAGTAACTGAACCGCTGCTTGCGTTATGAATGAAATGTGTGAACCCTGGTCAATTAACGCACGCAATGGGATGGTTCCGTTCTTAGACTTAACATAAACAATTGCTGTTGGTAACAAAGAAATATGCTCTCCACCCTTTGAAATATGTAAACTACCCTTCTCCGGTTGTTCTTCTAATACCTGAGGTGATGCTATAGGCTCCATATTACTACTACTGGAATGAAGTAATGAGTGATGTAGTCTTTTACAAATGTGACAAGAAGTTGTACTTCTACAATTTTTTACACTGTGACCGTTTCCTAAACAATTAAAACATAACTTATTATTTTGAACAAACAAACGTTTTGCGTTATTATCTAATTTTACAAAATTATTGCATGAACTTATTCTATGGCTACCTTGACAATAAAAACAATTATTTTGTGATATATATTGACTATTATTAACATGACATTTTGAAGTTTGATTATGCTTATAATTAGAAATAGGCTTTGTATCTAAGAATTCTAATGAATGAAATCTATTTTGCAAAAAATTTTGAAACTGTTTAAAGTCGGGTAATACATTACAATTAAATGTTATTTCGCTAACTTTAGCTTCCCATTGTTTTCTTGTCTCTGCATCTAATTTTTGTGACACAATATAAATAATTATTGCATCCCAAGATGTGGTATCGATATCTAAATTTTGCAATCCTTGCATCATATCTGTGGTGTTGTCCAGTAATTGTTTAAGGTTCGTAGCAGATTCTGTCGTGAGATTACGTTGTGCGAAAAACCGGGTGAAAATATTATTAACCAAAAATTGTTTATTGTTATAACGTTGCTCCAATACATTCCAACACTGTTCATAATTATCATTAGTTATAGCTATGTGTCGCAACAACTGTTCTGCTTCTCCCGTTAAATGTCCCTTAAGATAATGTAATTTCTGGACGTTATCAATATCGCCATTATTATGAATCAAAGATACAAACAAATCTCTAAACGTTAACCATTCTGTGTATCTACCCGAGAATGTAGGAATTGCTATTTTCGGTAATCTTACAGGTGTTTTCGTGACTTTTATCTCTGTGCAAGACTTGCTTGTCTCTACTGAACTACCTTTAATTCCATCTAAAAGGTCACTAAGTGCCGATTTAAAGTCTAAATAGAATTCCTCAACTTCGTTGTGTATGTCTTTTAGAAAATAACTAGATCCGACAGTTTCTTTACTTTTTAAAATATCATAATGATTTTGAGAAAATTCTTTCCACTTATTGTTAATAATCTCAATCCTGGTTTCAATATAAGATCTAGAAATCCTCTCTTTAGGACTCTTTTTGAAATTAACTTTTGCCTTTTGTAGCTGCAATCTAATATCTTCTTGAATTTTTATAAGTTCCATTATGATGATAAATTATACAAGTTAATTTCGATGAAATTTTTCTAAGTGTTTTTAGCTTGATAATTTCTATGTAAAATTGGGCATAGGTTCCCCGTATGATTCACTTTTTGTAAACTATTCTAAGTTCTAACTAACACTTTATCTTTTTTTTCAAAGTTAATTTAGTTTAAATTTTCTAAGTTCACTTTATGTTAAAATTTCTAAGTCCCAAAGTTACTTGTATTTATTCCTAAGTTTTTATAATATAAAAGTACTTACAGTTTAATGTCCATAAATATCACTTCACTATGTCACTTGCCCAGTAATCCGGCCAAAGTTGCTGCTGTAGAGTCGCCCTGTAGAGTTGCCCATCCGTGTGGACGCCGCCTTTGTTGATGTCCTGGGAACAGCCGTAGTCACCAGGTGCTTCGAGATCCTCAACGACAATCCGCCGCCCTTGATCACGATTGGACTTAGATCAACTCCTTGCCTGATTTAATCCGGCTCGAAGGACCATGTCCCAAAATTGCCTTAGGGATATCCAATGGTAGTATCTGGAGCCACTTGAAAGTAAAACACTAGATATTTCTTAGCCTCACATTTAATCAAAAAATATATTTTACCTTTATGGTTTTACAAAGAACCAAACGATAGCGCGATTCAGATGGACCGTAGCGCCATCTGTTACGCCTCGATGCAAACTCTTAACACTTAACATATTATATATTTACATTATATTTAAGGGGTGTACACTGTACAGTTTTACAATAAAAACATAAATAAAACTAATTGGATTGAAAACATTAAAAAATTGTTAATGGATGGTTAGTGACGTAATTGAAGTTAAAATTACACTTTAAAAAATGTATGTCTGGCTATCGTACTAACGATAATTATTTTGTTGTATCAATTAAAATTATAGCTTACTTTTATGTCGATGGCAGGCCCAAATCGTAGATTGAGCTCCCGGCTCAACTCCGGACTCCCTATACAAAGTGATAATATTTTTGTTTAGCAATCATCTGCAAAAATTATAAAATCAAGACGTTTTATCTTAATTTTAAATTAAATAGTGTTGATATCATATAATGATAATAATAAAAAGATATATGTACATACTAAATACTTAATATTTAACAATTTTGAACGTCGATACAAGGTACTTTTGAAACATGGAATCCAGTTGGTCAAAAAACTATTTTAAATGAACAAATAAAGTAGGTAATATTAAACCTAATTGTTTTGATTAATAATGATAAAAAAGACTTTGGATTTATATAACAATTAAAAACATGGCCCAGAAATTAACATAGTCCGCCATGTTATACCTGTATTTTTTGAGGCGAATTCAGATTATAATCTTATTACACAATTCACATATTCATACTAATTTGCGTGCTACAGTCTAGGAATAAATAACTTATTATTTATTCGTAGACTACAGTGGAATATGATTTTATGATGAGTGTTAAAAATTCAAAATATTTAACCGACTTCCAAAAAGGAGGAGGTTCTCCATTTGTCGGAATCTTTTTTTTTGTATATATTTTTAAAAATAAATAAGTAGTATTTGAACTAAGCAAATAACGTAAAATAAAGAAATAATATAAATTGTCATTTGATATACATACGAGTATATAAGAAAAATGTGAGACGAGTAAGTCAATATAAAGAAATCTATATTATTATACCTGAATATAATAAGTTTTCCCGGGATTTGAACTTGCTTCACTCGGTTTCCCAAGTGAGCAAGTTACCACTGGGCTACCACTGCTTTTCATTTAATTTCCCATTTTGGAACAATAAGTTTTCATTAAATTAAGAAATAGAAAAATCATAAAAAGAGTAAAGAAATATTGAATTTAATATCAAAGACTACATTATTTTATAAAATGTTATTTACATGTTATAATCAGTCAATTGCAGAAGATATACATATCTTGTGTAATGTGTGCATACTGCCTAGTGTTCTGTAAACAGTCTTGTTAACATTATAGCGAGATCAGTCTCGAGCTATTTATAATATACACAATATATTACTTACATAATATCTCCATTAAGAAAAACAAATATTTTTGGCGTTATAATTCTTTTCACACGTTTGGAAAAAAATACGAGAGTAATTTTTTTACGATGGGCGTACGCCGACAGCCAAATAGCGACATGATGAAGTTAGCTGCATTCCTTTTACAAACAGAGAGTTGTGAAATACGGGATAAAATACTTAGCTTCTTTTGTTCTGTTACGCCAAAGAAGTACATAACTTCTTACGTGCGTACGTACATAAGTGCACACACACGTTTTTTTTATTTTGTATGTTTGTGCCCTACGCGTTTCTAAACCATTCATCCGATTGTGATGAAACTTTTGCGTATGCCTTCGAAGGCCAAGAAGACCTCAAAAGAAGAGAATTTTTCTTTGTATATTTGTACTTCATGCGTTCCTAAGTCTAAAGTGTAAGCGGCTAGTTATTTAATAAAAAAAACATCAATCACAAACATCTTTACATTCATGGAATTTAATCATTTATTTTTTAAAGTCAGTAATAAGAAAATGACATTTATTTAAAATATTTCATATAAAATTTGTAGAGCTGCAAATTATATGTTTAAAATGGTTATTCGTAAATTATTATTATTTTTAGTAAAATTTTGTGGTTGTCTCATACTTTTGACAGTGTATACTATACTGCTGAGTGACATACGGACAAAAAAGAAACATTCGCAAATATAATATCAGTAAAGATTAAGTATCCTCGTCACATATTCAGACCAGTTAAATTTTCATACGTAATGGACGAATATTTGTAAGCGACCTATATTGAGAGTTCAAAAAATTCCAACATTTTTTACCTCAAATGATTAAATAGGGAAAGAGAAAATTTAATGAAGCATTTTACAGTGCCTATTTAATTAATTTAATCTAGGAAAAATATTTTTTATTTATCATCATATAAGTATTTTCTAAGCTTTCGCACCCAAAATTTCACTTTAGAGTTAAACAAATTATATTAGTTAAATTTATAATTACACTGTTAGAAAAACGTTAACAAATTCGATTTCAGAGCTTAATTTATTTGACTTAAGTCTAATTAGTAAATTAAAAACAATTCTTTCATTAGAAATAATGATTTTTTTTTTGAGTTTGATTAGACTTTCAGTTATCTACGTCAATTTCTTTAAAACCGTTAAATAAGGAAATTAATCAATGAAACGTTCAAGGGCGGACATTAAGCACAATTTGTTTATTGGGTAAAAAATAAATGCAGTTACTTGTGAAACTATTTACCAAACTGAAATCGATTTATTTACTCAGTCTAACTTTAAATAATATATTTATAAATATGGATCCATATTTAAAGACTAGTGACTCACCCTCTCTCCGCTCGGGTTAACGTTACGTTACGTTTTATTTATTTATTTATTTATTTATTTATTTTTATTTATTTATTATTAAGCACACTTACAATACACATGTTAAACAATTCAATACAATAATTAAAGTGAAAAAAAAAGAATCAGACATGCATATCAATAACAAGTGTACATAGCATTTATATTATTATGAAGTTATTTAGTAATTGATAAAAAATACAAAATTAACAAAAATTAGAAACAACATAATTTAAAATATAAAATAAAGTAAAGATAAAAACAATAATAATTTGATTTTAGATAATTAGTAATCAATAGTTTTATAAAAATTATTATATCTATATTTAAATCACAGCTTGGATAAATAATATTCTAATAGTTTGTGCTTAAATTTATTGTAGGTATCATGAAAAATATCTAATTCTGGTAAGGCCTTAGAAATATTATTGTATTGCGAACACATACGGACGATGGGAGATTGAGAACCAAGGTTAGTTTTTACACAAGGGATATGGAAAGTTTTGTATATGCGGGGCCTTTGGGGCTTATAGGGAACTGCTAAATTTATACGTTCGAGTAAATCATTGTTCTGAATTACACCGTTCAAGATTTTATGCAAAAAACATAGATCGAGCACTGCACGTCTGTTACTCAACGACATCATTTTGAAGAAGGAGATACGATTCTGGTAAGGCTGTCGTCTTTGGCTAATTCCATTACACAAAAACGCCAAATGCTTTGTGAAATTACGTTGCACTCTCTCAATGCGTTGTGAGTGAATGCCATAGAAGGGACTCCAAACCACAGAAGCATACTCCAATTGGCTACGAACAAAAGCATTGTATAATAATATTTTAGTTGATGCAGAGAAGCCTCTGGTGTTACGTTTAATAAATCCGAGAGTTTTAGCTGCTTTATTAACGGATCTAGTGATGTGCTGAACGAATTTTAATTTGTCGTCCATGATAACACCCAAATCTCTAATCTCACTAACTTTCTGTAGCGGGGTACCTTCAATAGAGTAGCTTGAGACAAGCGGTTTTAGCTTTCTGGAATATTTTATAAAGAAGCATTTCTTCACATTTTAAAATGTTAAACGTTTTAACGTTTAGTATAGATTTCTCTGAGATGAGATATTTTCCCGTAGTAAAAAGTATCCTATATATTGATACAGATAACCAGCTATTATCATACCAAATTTCATCAAACCACCCCAATGGTTTTTCTGTGATACGGTCACAAGCAGACATACAGACAGACAAAAATTCTAAAAGCTATAGATTCGGCCACTGTATCGATAAAAATGTCTATTTTAATAAGATTTTCAAATGTACAGATTCGGCAGATAGTTACAATTTTATTATATGTATAAACTTTAAATCTCAGAAATGTTGGACTCGTAGGACAAAATTCAAAATTATACAGAGAAAAATGGTAAAAAAATAACTGAATTTATTTAATTGTAATGGTTAAAGCTTGATAAAAAATGATATCATCGCAGAAATTAGCGTTTCCTTTAGTTTGCCTATCGCGGCGGCAATAGTGCCACTTAATATGTACTTATCCTCAAATACTCATACTTACGACAGTGTGTACATATTATATGCTCACTTTCATTACTAGAGAATGAAAAAAATATAACCATTGTGTTACGAGGTCAGAAGAGTAATTCTCTCATATTTTTTTTGGTAGTAGTTACATATATGTAAATAATTTTATTGGTAAAAATAAATTCAAGAAAAATAAAGTAAAATTTTTCATTCTGCAGTTTAGCTTTTCATTAAAATTTTCCTTCCTTCCTATATGATACAAAAATCTGAGGAACAATTTTATTGCAAAAATGAAATTATTACTTGATCAGTATTTGCTACATTCTATATTTATTAAATAAATAGTCATAAATGTACGGTGAATCAATCCCTCTTACCTTTCTATCTATTTAATTAAGTTTCTAATAGGATTGAAAGGTTTTTAATAGGGCTTTACTGCACGGGCATAGAATATTCATACTGTACAGTAACAGGTCTTTAAAAACGTGGCAAAGATTTATTACACTCAGCAAATAAATGCAAACATACAGGTTGTAACTAGTGAAAAATAAAATATATAAGATTATTTTATACTATTAAAGACCAACTATGATGTTATATAACCAGATTATAAGGTTTTCAGCCTAAAATACATTACTGGCTGCATTATATCTAATTTATTTTTTAATTTCAAAAATGGGGGACACTTTAATTTTGCAGGTAATACTTAAGTAATGATAACAAACATTAGCTAAATGGAAATGTAATTACAAAATAAATAAATTCGCAATCATAATATAACTAATTATAAAGATAAGATAAAATATCCACCTGTATTTGTTACCGCGTTTATATATAAACGAGTAAAGCTTACCTTCAGTTTGTCTGTCGCGCACAAACCGAAGGTTGCTTTCGAACTTACACAACTGGTTTTATTTCCGAATGCAGCACTGAAGTGATGCATTGTATTTAAGGGTATTATTATTTTATTTACTTCTGAGCTTAAAATAATTTAAATTACAAAATAGTTTTATAATTACTATAATTGAAGTAATATAGTTAACTATGCCTCAAGTTAAAGTGGAAGAAGCCGAAAGATTTATGGTAGAAAGCCTAGTGGCCGGCGGAGCGCCACTATCAGAAGCGAAGGCTCACGCTGATCTTTTATTGCATGCAGATATCGTTGGACATTTTAGCCATGGGATGAATAGACTTGGTAAGTTATTATGTTATTTTTTATAAATTTCTAACTAGCTCAAAACTATTATATACTTTCTTTTCTAGTAGGATTATCATCATCAAGAGGTGATACCTAAGTCAATCATGTAAGAAATTGTTTTGTTTATATTTACAATCATACTATTTATTGTTGCTTTTTTGACGACACGTTTGGCTCAGTTTGTAGTGACCTGCTGGTAGCATTCATTTGTGTAATGAGTATGAATGTTTATACTCCAGTCATAGGTGTTTATGTTTATAATATGTATGTATTTAAAGTTATATATGTGTAGTGTATCAACTATCTGGTATCCATAACACAAGCCTCGTAGCTTACCATAGAACTAGATGGTGCTGTGTGTTAATGTCCCAAAATATTTATTATATTAAAAATTCTATAAGAAGTAACGTCTATAATACAAATATTGAGTGAAAAATAAGTTTCGATCTTAATTTGACCTAGAAAGAGTTTTAATTTTTAAGCAATATGTCAAAATAATTGTAATGATGATGAATTCAATAAATAGTTGGTCGCATTCATATTTGACGTATTTAGCATGAATATTTGAATAAATTTTAGGTATGTTTATTATTATAACTTTTCAGAACTATATATAAATGATATGAAGTCCGGGGTTTGTAATCCCGATGTAGAGCCAGTGATATTGAAGGAAACAGCGGCAACTGCTTGGGTTGATGGCTGCGATGCATTAGGCGCTACCGTTGGAAACTTCTGTATGGACCTTGCGATAAAGAAGGCTAAGGAGTGCGGGGTTGGATGGGTTGCTGCAAAACGTAAGATCTTGTTACATTTGAAAGATTAATATTAATTCTATAGGGATTAGGGACTGGTCCCAGTTTTGCCTGTGTCCATTTCTTGTCCCTAACTAAAAATATTGAAGTATATTTCATTATCGCGTAGAGCAATAATACTAAGTTTCAACTTTTGACAAGAAAAAGAATATTTTTCTCTCTAGAGAGAGTTTTAAATATATATAGTAAAATGCAAAACTAAAAGAAATTTTGTTTGTAACTAGAATAAATAACTCGTAAAATGTAAACAGCGCTCGCTATCTATGAATACGCAGTAAAAATAACAAATTATTATCTAAAAACTGACTTACCATTTTTCTTTATGGGAATAGTTTTTAAGTGACTTCCAAAACGGAGGAGTTTCTCAATTCGTCGGAATCTTTGTCTTTTTTTTTATGTACTCGTATATTCACCGATTACTCGAAGACGCCTAAACCGATTTGGAAATATTTTTCGTTTCGAAGGGTATACTTCCCAAGTGGTCCCATATAAATTTTATCGAAATTGGTCAAGCGGTTTTTTTTAAAAAATCAACAAATAAATTATTTCTTTAAATAAATTGCTTAATCGAATATGTTATTAAAAAACTTTCTTCTTACAAATTACCCGCTTATTACGTCTACACTAAAAATGAAAAAAAAAACTTAAAAAAAAACCGACTTTCAGGCACTAAAACTGACACCCCCGGACCAACTGGCATCGACTTCGAAAATATCTGATCTATTCTAAATGAAAACCCCCGCTTAGTTATTTATTACAATTTAGTGCCTGGAAGTCGTTTTTTTATTTTTAAAGTTTTTATTGGTATATGTATACATTTTTGGGATCTATTTCTTTTTCTTTTGTTAGCATTATATAAGCATCAAAAACAAATTCATACAAATTTCGTCAGATTTATTTGAACTTACCTTTTTTTCCGATAGTGTCGACTGTCGGAGTTGATGAATGAGTCATTCAAAAGATATAATTTTCTATATACATACATGCTATTTGGCATAGTGTCAGTAGGTAAGGGTTCGAGTATCGCTCAAGGTATTCTTATTCGTAAATCTTATATTTACATTTATCATACATGAGTGGGCGTCATTTGGGGGTATGCTTTCTATTTACATTACATACAATTTATAAATGTCCTCATTTTCTCAGAGATCGGCTATCTTGACTGTATGATAAATTGTCTTGATTTGATTATAAAGGTCTAAAAAAACGTTTTTGTTCTCTCTTTCGCCTTTTTATAAATAATTTTGTAAGTTTTAAATATTAAATATATTTTTAAATTCTTTAGGTTGTAATCATTACGGCATGGCTGGTTATTGGGCATTGAAAGCTGAGAAAGAAGGTTTTATTGGGATGTCGTTCACTAACTCCGCTCCAATTATGGTACCAACGAGATCAAAACATGTAAGTGTATAGAGTTTTAGTGCTAGTGTTTTCATACAATTTTTTTATGACTTATGTATATTTTATTTTTACCATATTAACTTGTGGCTTGAATACAACTTGAAATGAAATTAAATATTGTATTTTAATATAAATAAAACTTGCAATAAAATAAAATATTTTGTAATTAATTTATATATTTATTTGGAAATCATTAATAATATTTACGAGAATATTTTATTGTATTCAGCCTTTGTAGGCTTTTTAACGTCCCGCGACTGAGAACGGGCCTCCCTTTAATACGAGGGTGGTCAGGTTATAGTCCACAACGCTGGCCAAGTGTGGGTAGCCCACGAGAATATTACAAAAATATAAATACTATACGTGTATTTTAATTTCAGAGTGCCTTAGGTACGAATCCAATTTCTATGGCGGCTCCTGCGACAGACGGCGACTCAATAGTTGTCGATATGGCTACAACAACCGCAGCTATGGGAAAGGTATGAATGTTACTTTACTACTTCTTTGTTCCATTACTTAAAATTAGTAAAGTTTACTCAAAATATGCGAGACAAATTCATGTATATGAAGTTCAAAAATAGATATATATGTTAAATTAGTGTTACGTTAATAAGTACAGTTTTGGCAATAAAATAATATTTTATTTATTTTTTTAGTTTATTATACATTATGCACATAATATGTGAAGCGGCTTTTGTAAATTGTTGTTTTTTTAATTCACAAATTACAAACATGTAAATATTTACCTTGTAAAATAATAATGAAAAAGTTTGTAACATTTAAAAAAATGACGTCTTGCAAAATATTCCTTTTACAATTAGTTATTTAAATATGATAAAAGAATGCTATTTAAATTACATTTATAGGTCGAAGTGCAAATCAGGAAAGGAGAGCCAATACCAGAAGGCTGGGCTTTGGGCCCAGACGGCAAAACTACTACAGATCCTCAAGTTGTAAGTGCAAATTGTAAAAATATATGTATATATTTCACATAATTAATAAGTATTTTTTACGTACACGTTATACTACAAAGTTTATGATAGTCAATAATTATTTATTAAATATTTGCTATTCGATTAATTCAGGCGTTAAAATTAATACTGCATTGCTCTTTTATATTTGTAGGCGTTCGATACAGCACGACTTATGCCATTAGGAGGTTTTGAGAAAACAAGTGGCTATAAAGGCTACGGACTCAGTGCAATGGTCGAAGTGTTTTGCAGTGGACTTTCAGGTAATAAAACTTTTAAATGAATTCCCTGCGTATTCTCTCACGAGTATATACATATTTTAATTATGTATATATTAATATAAAATAATATAATTATGACTGCCTAACACAAAAAAATGTTATAAAGACAATGATTATAAAATTCTATCTATTTATCAATGTTATTACCGTGAGATAATAACTGATTGTGAACGAAGAGATGTGAATTTCCGTATCTTTTAAAAATATTAAATTAAAGTATGTCGTCATCTAGCATAGCCACATCTCTTGATCTCTCTAAACGATATAAGAAAATCTGTTGACAGTGAGAGCTGGCTGGCAAAAATTATCAACATATTAGTATTTACTCGTGGGTACGTCGAAAAAACGTTTATTTAGATATATGTACGAGTAAGTCAACTCCATTTCTAATTTTACTCAAATCCGTTAAGCCATTATAACGTGAAGAAGTAACAAATTTAAACTCACGAACTCCTCCAAAATAATTACCCCTTCGCCTCAAGGTTGCCTAAAAGAGATCACTTAAAGCGATAAGGCCGACTCCTTTGCATCACTATTTTTTTATTTCTTCTTTTGTATATTTCTTTTGTGGTGTACAATAAAGTCTATCTATCTATCCATATATCATCCATCCGTCCGTCCGTCCGTCGTCCATCCATCCATCCATTCATCTATCTATCTATCTATCTTTAATTTAATTGATTCTTTAACCAGGTTCCCGAGCCACTCACAATGTACCAACATGGTCCCATACACAAACGGAAGCTCCAAATCTAGGACAATGCTTTGTAGCTGTTGATCCAGGATGTTTCGCCCCGGGATTTGGTGAAAGGATTGCTGATTGCTTAAATCACTGGAGGAAGTTAGAACCTGTAAGTAAACAGAAATTAATCTATCTAGGTAGATTCCTGATAGAGAGTAGTTATCCGCTAAAAAGGGTTTTAGGTAGAGATATAAAGATGATTTATTCTAGTTAATAGCCTATACTAATATTATAAAGAGGTAAAGTTTGTGAATTTGTGAGTTTGTGACGTCATAAGCGGTAATCTCTCGATCTACTGAACCGATTTAGATGAAATTTTGTAAAAAGATAATTTGAGACCCTGGAAAGGACATAGGATACTTTTTATTCCAAAAATCATCCCTTAAGGGGGTGAAAATGGGGAAAAAATGTTTGCATTGGGAAGCAAGCTAGGGACGAACCCGAGCGAAGCGAGGGTGAGTCGCTAGTTACATATAAAAATAAAAAATCATTGCCTCGGTGGTCTAGTGGCCAGCAATGTAGATCCTGGCCCGGTCCGGGCCAAGATTAGTTATTGAGTATTTCTGTCAAGAAATTCTTAGTAACAGCCCGGAGTTGGGAAGTTGGCGGTGTTTCACCCCCGTGCCTCGGAGAGCACAAAAGCCGTCGGTCCTGCGCCTTAACCTTCGCGGTGCTGTGGAAAATATTAATGTAATATATATTTAAATTAAACTTAATCAAAATTAAAAATCATCTTACCTAATGATGAAAAGTTAGCTATTTTTTTTTGTTTTAAGCAATGTTTTGAAAAAAAAATTCAAATTAAATAATAATAAAACTGTACAGAGATCAAAATTCTTAAATTAATTGGTTGTTTTTATGGTGAAAATGATTACAGGATCAAGCCTTAATTACAATTCTTATTACGCACGCTATTTATATTAAATTATAATAAATATCATCTTTAACATGCTTATTAGTGTTTAATTAATATAATTGTTATAATTAACTGTAGTTAATTAAATCTCTAACAGTGATTATTTTTTCTGTGATTAGGTTTTTATTTTGATTCTTCTATTTTTAAAGGGTGTATAAACCGTTTATATAATACTATAAAATACAAACGTCTGCATTCGTGTTGAGCAAAAGAACGAAGAACATGTTAATCGTCTTATAATGTTCTCCTAGCCGATTCCGCCTACGGCGGCCAATCTCATTGAGATTAGCCAACTGCGCAGGAGATATTATAGTGCTCAAGTGTACGCGCAGACACAAGTGCACTCTCTATTCCTATCACTCTCATACTCCGGTGGGACGATCACTCGACACGACCGGTGAGAGTTAAGGCGCAGGACCGACGGCTTTACGTGCTCTCCGAGGCACGGGGGTGAAACACCGCCAACTTCCCAACTCCGGGCTGTTACTGAGACTTACTATGCAGAAAGTCTCAATTACTAAATTTGGCCCGACCCGGGACGGGAACCCAGGACCTCCGGGTGTGCAGCCGTACATGCTAGCCACTACACCACCGAGGTAGTCAAATACATACATACATACTAAAATATCGAAAACCATGCCTGGCTTCAGCATCTTCATTATGTACTCTGTGGTCTAGAAAGGCATCAAGAAAATAAAAGGGTATCAAGAACAGTTTTGTAGCACAATACAATATTAGCATAATTCAACAATATATGACTGTGTAATAGACATCCAAGGTGCGATTGGGGAATGTTTTTCACTAAACATACTTGTTCCTCCTTCACGTGGAAACGGCTGGACGGATTTGGATAGTACAAAGACTACGAATTAGAATAAGTAGTAGACCTAGATAGGCTACTGTTAGGCACCTAGGGATCGCAGTCAAATGCACAAGCAATCCCGTGGCCCTGTCTCTTGCGATAGGGATCACCGTGGTGGTTTTAGTGGGTAGTCTGTTGCGCTTCTCGCGACAGGAGTCCCACATACCCCGAGCGCTCCCCGCGCACGGGCACCCCGCAAAAGAGGTTTCCCCACGAATAAAAAAAGGCACCTAGGAATGTAGGGGCGAAGCGAAAACTAAGTCGTTAGTACCTATATGTATATAATAAAAGCCTTCATAAAACTCAAATTTTGTGAAATCTTTTTAAGCCATAGTTACAAAGATTTTGCTTAATGTATGTATTCAGCCCTTTTTAACATCCCACTGCTGGGCACGGGCCTCCCTTCAATACGAGTGGGATCAGGCCAGTGTCCACCACGCTCGCCAAGTGCTTGATGGCGGACTTCACATGTCTTTTTAAAATTGCTAGGTTCTCTTAGAAATGCAGGTTTCCTCACGATATTTTTCTTCACAGTTAAGACAAGTGGTAATCATGTTGGAAACGAATAAAAGTTGCTTAATGTATACAGAGTAAAATAATTTACGATTTTAATGAATTTTTTATAGAACAGCTTAATTTTGGAGAAAATAATGAGTATAGTTTAGAAAGTAACAAAATTAAAAAAAATATGATTTAAATACAATGAAATGAGTTTTTAATAAACAAAGTAGGCTAAAATAAAGACAAATCCTGTTACCTGTAACGGTGTTTATATTACGGTATAATGAGTGTAACTTTCTTTTGGCACACACTCAAGTGTGTGATGCAGTTTCATTGATGCATATCCTCCAATTGACGTGACTAAACTATACAAACAAAATACGTTAATTCTGTAGTATATAAGCTAAACTTTACAGCTAATTTTAGTATATATAAGTTATCAAGTGGCATTTGCTTTTGGTTTCCGTTATGAAGCTTATTTATTTATAACCTTTACAAAGAATGAAAAATATAGTACTCTGTATTAGCGCAATCAGCGGATAATAATTGCAAACTATTGCATGAAACATTTTCTGTCGTCCCAAGGCTTAGAACGAAATATTGTTCGGGGCTGTAAATTAAATTAAGAAGAAGATCGATATACGACATTATATTATAACTAGCAGAACCCGCGGTTTTGCTCGCGCTAAAACTGCAAAAAATCTCTAAAAAGGTAGTTTCATACAATTTTTCATCCCCTATTTAAACCCCTTATAGGATGAATTTTCAAAACGTAATTATTTAATTTTATTGAAAAGCATTAATATCAAGTTTTAAGTAATTCTGATTATAGATATTTTTTGGATTGTATAATGACGTGTTTTCCCGTGGGAATTGGATATTATCACGCGGTAAAAAGTAGCCTGTATCACTCTCCAGCCCTCCAACTATCTCCACACAAAGAAAACGCCAATCCGTCACGCCGTTTCGATGTGAAAGAAGGACAAACAAACAAACACACTTTCACATTTATAATATTAGTATGGATATGGATATACATAACTAGTAACTACCGACTTACTCTCTCGCTTTGCTCGGGAACGTCTTATGTATAGATAAAAATAATTATTAAGAGCGTACCTTAGGAGATAGACCAGGTTCAGTTATTTTATAAAAAATATTTACAAATTATATACCCAAATGTACCTCGTTTATCGCTCTGTCTATTAGTGAAAACCGAATCAAAATCCGTAGCATGATTTAGAAGAAGTAAGCAGAGAAACAAACAGACGCAGACAGCGACTTTATGTTATATTTTGTACACATAATAATAGATTACAAACTAATGTTAGCAGGTCATTCAGAAAGAGTTTAATGACTTCATGAAGCTTTATTTTTATTAGCAAACTGTTAAAAATTAAAAAATATAGGTATTAAAAGTTAAACATACTATTTATCACTACATAGTATAAAACAAAGTCGCTTTCTCTGTCCTTATATCCCTATGTATGCTTAAATCTTTAAAACTACGCATCGGATTTTGATGCGGTTTTTTAAATAGATAGAGTGATTCAAGAGGAAGGTTTTAGTACATAATTTGTAAAGTTTTTGTATACATTGGCTAAAATATAACGATATTTGTTGGTGGTGTCGGAAAAAATAAGAGGTCTGGGAGCTTTCAACGAAAACGCTGCCTAAACCCTTTGAGATATAACAAAATAATGTATGGTGAAATTGTATATCTTATATAGGTCTACAGAAAATTCCGTGATGGCATATGTCTATCTCTTAAGGATAACATACTATATCCATCTTAATTTAAAACGTACCTAGTTCTTCATAAAAATGTTTATTTTTATTATATTTATCATTTAAGGTTGATCCATCACTACCGGTGCTAGCGCCAGGAGATAAAGAGCGAAATAATGAGAGAAACACGAAAAGTAGAGGCACAATTATTTATCCAGAATCACAAGTAGAGTCGTATAAAGAAATGGCTGTGAGAATTGGTGTAAAACCGTTAGAAATAATTGAATAATACATATCATTACATTGTACATTTTTAATATAAAATATATGACTTAAGTTTTTTTTATTTATTTTCATGTGAAGAATAATTATGTAAATATCCTCCACTTTATAGTAGTTATTTGTGTGTTAATAATTCATGCAATTTACTCATGATATGGACGTATTTGTATAATCGATTGGATCAGGCTAAATTCTAATCCACGTCCTTAAGGATAAAGGCTGCTCCGAAGGAAAGGTGAACTCTGAATCATCAGGTTATCATTAAAATATAATACCTAATATAGAATAAGATTAAGAAAAAATGTTTTTCTTCTCATGATAGATATTGCTTTTTTTTTCTTTTCTTGCTTCTTTCGTTGCTTTACGTAACTAAATATAATAGGGTCTTAATTTTTTTTTATAATTTATACTTTGTACTGTTAATTTTGAATTTTCAAATGCTCCGTGTAACTGTTAATGTGTGTCGTAGTTACCTATAAGTATGATAACAGTTGGATTTAGACCTCCTTTGTACAATTGTGTATTTTTGTTAAGTTACTGTATATCATGTTGGTGATCATAACTAAATAAATATTTTTTTTAATTTTTAATTTTTTTAATTTTTAAAATGTTTAAAAACAATTTGCACTGTTGTATTTTCACGTAAACCGGAAAAACAATAGCCATGGCGGTTAATAGGTAGGGTCAGTTGAGGCCACGGTACTTTAAAATATTTTTACTTATATTTTTACAGAGTTAACTGTCAATTGTCATAAACATTTTGGGTCATTTAAACTTTCTGTTTACAAGTTAGTTTACTGTTATATTTTTCACAAGCCATCGCCAACGGTTTCACTTACCTATATAGTTTTATTTTACCCATAATCACTAAAATGCTTTATTTATGACACGGTTACAAGCTTAAGTTATCTTTGCATCTGCTTAACCGATTAAAATAAAAGAAAGTCGTACTTATAATTAAGATTTTACTACAAAAATCACCAAGGCATCTCGGTCTCCACGGCTTGGCGGGTTTCAATGTTCATCACATTTGATAGATGTCGGGATTTGTGATAAAACAGAAAGACAGCTAAACATTTATTCTATTTGTAGAACCACAAGTTTTACTTCTACAACATATATAATAAATATTAGAAAAAGGAACTTTGTTGAGAAAAAAACAATTCATATAACTATCTATTAATCTATTAATTTACGTAAATTACATAAAATATTTGATTTAAGCCTTTATAAAATATAACAGTATAGAAATAGAAGCCAGACATCTTGAGCAAACATTGCATAGGTGGGGGAAAGATAGAGTAACGTATAACGCGAAGGCAGACTAAATAATCACGTACATTACACCTATACAACGTGGTCCATTTCTTCTACGCTATCGATTCATAAAAAATCGTTTAAAATGCACAGTGAAGTGAATTTATAAGGCGCGTGTTGATCAACAGTCAGTATAGTATTTCGTACCAAATAAATATGTCATCCTTAGTATTGGATATGAATACTTATGAATATAATCCTTTGTTTGGATGCAAATGCTTACGTATATATGTAGATGATAAGCTACGTGTAATCTTTTGGGAAGAAGCCAAACGTAATAAGTTCAAGCAGCTCCGGGTTGCAAGGTTATAGAATATCATAACTAGTATTTTGTTGTTACTTTGAATGTTTATTTTTATTTTCGGCTAAAAACAACTAAATACAGTTTACAGTTCTCAGGTAATTTAAACACTAAACATAAAACAATCGTTTTCCTGTCATAATTAGGTAGGTGGCTGTCTGTATATGATGTTATATAAATTATCAATATATTACTAATCATAGCGTTTTTAAAGAAAATATAAGTATTGTTTATAGTATTTTAAATATTATAATTTCATAGAATATTCTTAATGCCGCCTACCGTCTCTGCCACACATTTCTCCTTCACCTCTAGGTTACCTGAAACAGATCGCTTTTAGCGATATAAGATATAAGGCCCCCTGTTGTACATTTATTTTTAGTGTGTTATTTTCATTATGTCTGTTTGTTTTATAAGATGTACACTAAAGAGTATTATTTATTTTTCTTACTAATATTATATTAGTATGCAAGAGTATATTGTTTCCTTTTAAGCATAATTAAGCGTAATATGATAGTTTCCAAGAACAGTACGTATAAACAAACAAAACAACTTTTAAACTTTAAATGGGTCAGAAAAGAGAGATTAACAAAGAAAGTTCTTCACGGTTTATTACTTCATGGACTCGCTCATTCACTTATTAGCTTTACGTCTAAAAGATTTACATTACGGACGTGACCCTGATTACATCTATACATATAATAAAATTGTAACTAAGCCGAATCTGTACATTAAATATTTTTTGGATAATCTTATTGAAATAAACATTATTATCGATACAGAGGCCGAATCTATAGTTTTTAGAATTTGTGTCTGTCTGTCTGTCTGTATGTCTGACTGTCTGTTACCACATCACACAAAAACAACTGGAGGGATTTTGATGAAATTTGGTATGGTGACAGCTGGTTATCCAGGTCAACATATAGGATACTTTTTACCGCGGGAAATATCTCATTTCTGAGAAAAAATACAAAAACTGCAGTGTAAGAGTATACTAATATGTAAAACCTATGAATTTGGGTTTTTGGTCATCTAACGCGGGCGGAGCCGCGGGCAATGCTAGTCTAAAATATTAAATTTATTTAACTTAAATGAAAGGATGTGTAACGTTTTGAATAATATTTGTCATAAAAATAATAGTAATAAAATATTTGTATTATAATAAACTTTATATCCTAACTAAACTAATCTATACTAATATTATAAATGTAAAAGTTTGTGAGTATGGATGCTTGTTACTCTTTCACGCTAAAACGGCTGAACAGATCTGAATAAAATTGGCACAGATATATATTATAGTCTGGAATAACACATAGGCTACTTTTTATCCCGGAAAAATGTACGGTTCCCGTGGGATAGGTTTGTTTTTGTTTTCCTCGAGTAGAGAATAAAAAATATAAAGAATATATATCGCCAATGCACATACATACATATATTATCGATTGAATCGACCCAGTAACAAAGCAAAAATCAATATTATTACCAAAGTCATTAGGTACTGATGAACACTATAGTCCACTATAGTAGAGTTTCCTAATCTTTGTATAAAAATATGAAAGGCTGTTCGTATGTAAGCGCAATTATTTTTTTATATGTTCGTGATAGTATAAATAAGGTTTTTAAGAAACGAGAATTGGAAAATTTACCTGGAAAATTGGGAAATTCGGGAAAATCTAAAAGTCTTTATATGCAATTTTTGTGTGAACTCAACGACCAAAAACAAATCTATTTAAATTTTGACAGGGCTACGTCTGTCAGATCAGCTAGTCTTAATGGAAAATAAAATAATCAGCACTCTCAACACCTCATCAACGGCTGATCCTATTTTGTTTTGTGTCTTTAATTGTCCGGGAAAATGTCCAATGACCGTGTATATGGACTCAATCTATATCTACACTATTAAATATTATAAAACGTAAAGTTTATAAGTTTGTATGTAGCGGGTAATCTCTGAAACTACTGATCTGATTACGAAAATTCTTTCACTAAGAGAAAGTTACATTACCACCGCGTTCTTTACGGTACCTTATATTCCTACTACCGACTCACCCTCGCTTCGTTCGGCTTCGTCCCTAGGTACGTATTAACAGTTAGTATGGAACAGATAGACTATATATTATATTACTGCTCTGCTCTCTTGGGTAGTAGCATGATGATATATAGCCTATAAGCCTTCCTGAATAAGCGGGCTATCTAATGCAAAAATAATTTTTCAAATTGGATTAGTAGTTCCTAAAATTAACGCGCTCAAACAAACAAACTCTGCCTCTTTATAATATTAGTATTATTCCGATGAAACGTGTTTAGGTACTGTCAGAAATTATAATAGCTTAAAAAGATGGGAAAAAAACTTGCTTTTAGTTGCTTTATCGGCTGCTGTTAGACTTTCGAGAAAAGGGGGGTAATTCGCTATCGCCACTTACTTATATTAACATTATATAGTACTAGCAGAACCCACGGCTTCGCTCGCGCTAAAACCCCAAAATATCTCTAAAAACATAGTTTCATACAAACTTTCATCCCCTATTTTACCCTCTTATGGGATGAATTTCAAAAAATGCTAAAACACGTATTTGTTTAATTATATTGAAGAACATTAATACCAAGCTTCAAGTAATTCTGATCATAAATATTTTTTCGGATTGTATTATAAAGTGTTTTTCCGTGGGAATTTGATAATCTCCCGTGGTAAAAATAGTCAGTAGTGTCACTCTCCAGCCCTCCAACTATCTCCACACAAAAAATCACGCCAATCCGCCACTCCGTTTCGACGTAAAAGAAGGACAAACAAACAAACAAACAAACAAACAAACAAACAAACAAACAAACAAACAAACAAACAGACAAACAAACAAACAAACAAACAAACAAACAAACAAACAAACAAACAAACACATACACTTTCACATTTCTAATATTAGTATGGATATTTCTTAGTTGACTAATTGGAACGTTTCGGAGTGTTTTTAAGTCTTTTAATCATATAATTTACAAGTATCGTATATATGTCGATTATTGTAATGAACAAAATTATTATATTAATATGTAGTATTATATATTAATATGTAGATGCATCATTTTGAATAATTAATAAATCTGATTTATTTAAAGCTAGCAATTTTCTTTGGAGTCACGTATATTCATATATGGAGATGGCGATAAGCATCTGATTCTTAGACTTGTATGTAATACGTGATACGTATCCCGTAGCATCACTCGGTTATACTATGGATATATTTTTATCGTTCCAACTTCGTATCATATTTCTAATTTAATGAATACGAGTGTTTCTTCTATGTAGTTTTCTTTCCATTTAATTTATGGCATAAGGCGTAATTTATTTTCAAACAATTTCCCTAGACCTCATAAGTCGTGTAGTTTATCCAACTACCTCACACACGAGCGTATGCATTTACCTAAATATAAGTTAATAATATCAACTGTTATAAACCAAAAGTACTTATAATTTATAACTATAGACATCTTCGTATGACTTCTTTGATCATTTGTATATACTATTGTATTTTAGTTACTACTCTACATTATAGTTTTGGATTTCGCCATCTCCGCCCACTTGAAAATTTTACTCGCTACACAAATTTTAGATTTAAATTGTATTACAACAATAAAATACTATAATCTCTCAATGATTCAATGGGACATCATTAAGTAAACTTTAAAAGAAACTTTTTTTAACCCAAATAAACCGATTAAATAACAAATTATTATGTACATTATGCAGAATTTTGATCGTATATGCAATTTATCCGCCAAAATAATTTAAAGACTTTAGAATATTCAATAAGTTATGTCGATGCAGTCCTAATTTTATTACCAGAGAACGTGCAATACAAGGTAAACACGCAAGCTTTCTTCATATATTATTGAAAAATATAATTTAATAATTTTAATGACATTTTATTGCCTCGACATTACAAAATGAAATAATGTATAGGAAATATACATATACTCGTATGAGCACTGCATATATGTCATGGATTCTCTCGAAACGACCGACATACAATAAAGTACTAAAAGCGGCTGACAATAAATCTGTAATATTTTAAATGTTTAAAGATATTTCGGCGTGTAACTGGTGGGTGGTGACTGTTAAGTAAATATAAAAGTTATTGAATTATTTGTGCTAGCTACAAGGAACCTCCCGCAGGTTAAAGTTACGAAAACGAATTGAATAACTTGAGAATTTATGGTCATATTCCATGATTAAATAAATATTACTATGCATATTTAGTTTACGAAATTATATTTTTCCTCCAAAAATTGTATTTTAAATTGATTTTCATAAATGTAACTTACAGTCTGAATTCCGATCTAACTTTGTTTTTCTAAAAATAAGGGACTAAAGACAAATATATGTAGTATGTCTTAACTATTCTTAGAACCATCTATGATAATCTGTTAAGCATAAGGCCCTTTTCACACACACGGTTTCCGTATTAACGATGCCGTGGCCGTTGACTAATGTATGAATCCAATATAATTAATATTATAAATGTGAAAGTGTGTTGTTTGTTTGTTTGTATATTTGTTTGTTTGTCCTTCTTTCACGTTGAAACAGAGAGGCAGATTGGCGTGATTTTTTGGGTGGACATAGTTGGAGGGCTGGAGAGTGACATATTATGCTACTTTTTACCGTGGGACACTACCTCATTCCCACGGAACACATTATAGTACAACCCAAAAAAATATTTATAATCAGAATTTCTTGAAACTTAGTATTAATGTTCTTCAATACAATAAAATAAATATGTATTTTTGCATTTTTCGAAATTTAACCCATAAGGGGGTAAAATAGGCGATGAAAGTTTGTATGAAACCTACTTTTTTCGAGTTTTTTTTTATGTAGTTTTAGCGCGGGTGAAGCCGCGGGTTTTGCTAGTGTATATATATATATATCATATTATATTTACTTTATGTTTACTTAAATTTTAATTTATTCGTTCATAATATGCCTATTTATTTGTATATGTAGTAACAAGTTATTTGTGTCTCATAATATATTATGTTACATGTGTATATATTACATTTTTCCTTATTTTTTTTAATTATTTATGTTTTGATAGCACCATCCGGTTTCCGACTTATTAAATCCTCTCACCAAAGGTTGTCTGGTAAAGATTGGCTTTAGCAATAAGACCGCCTTTGCATGCTTAATGTACTTTATCTAACAACACCTACACTTTTTGTCTTTATATTGTGTGTACAATAAAGATGAATAAATTAAAAAAATAATGACATATTGGCTGGACCGATCTGGATGAAAATAGCACATAGATAGGCTATGACTTGGAGTAACATATAGGCTATTCTTAGGCACTTAGGAACCAAGCCGAACGAAGCGAAAATTAATCGCTGGTATTTAAATATTTATAAATTAAGGAGTGCGTTCTAAGAGCGTTGTAACATTATAACAACATGACAAGTTCAAGCTATTGAATACAGTAATACTGTTAATTCAAAATAGGAAGTAAATGTGACGCCTACTCACGTTTATAACCGCCTTTTCTTAGTTCGTTCTTGACATTGAACGACAATCTGATTCGTTAAATAATATATACATATAATAAAAATAGTAGATAACTTAGCGAAATCTGTACATGAAATATTAAAAAAAAATAATGACTGTAATCTATCGTGTACAGAATATAAACCCCGAAAAAATAGTTTTTAAAAAATTTGACTGTTTGTGTGTGCACGTTTCATGCAAAAAGTACAAAACCGATTTTAACTAAACTTTGTGTAGTGAAAACTTATTAATTGGGTCGACATTTAGGATACCTTTTACCAGAGGATTTTTTTTTCATTCCTATGGGAAAACACTAACTTGTTCTGTCGAGTCGTCCTTAGTTTACATGGCTGACGTTGGTTAATCCTTAAAAGATACATCAAAACAATGTACTAAGAAATTATAGGTCTTAAAAAGGCCTGCAGAAAAATCTGCAATAGCATAAGTTTTTCTCGTAATGTGAACTCGCAATAACTATTCATATCTATTTAAAACGTAACTACCTAGGGATGCACCCGAGCGAATCGCTAGAATGAATAAAATACTCATGAACTATGACCTATGTCTATATTAATATAGAACTATACTAGACAGACTATTTGCACAGGATTTTAATACCTATAGGTTCAATGTAATTTTTATTCACACATTTTTTGTCCATTAAAGTTTACAATAAAAAAATTTAATTATATTTATAACGCGAACAGAACAAGTAATTCCTATATTTTTTGCTACGTGTTACGGTGTAAAATAATTGAAATGAATTTACATGCAATTGCCCATGAATCCATTTAAAAAAAAATAACTGATGTCAAAAAAGTAAAAGGTTCTACTCGATCAAATTGACCAAGTCATTTAAGAACTTCGTGCATATAATATAATTGTAGTTTTTAATAGCTAAAAAAAATACGCTTTTGACCAACAGCAATGTTTGAAACTCGTCAAAAAGTGAAATGAGCCCATGTTCAACGTGTTACTGGTAAGTAGCCATTAAAGAATTCCACAAATCCACAATCCACGTCCTGGTTGCACAGACCAGCCCTTTTCTGAGAAAATTTACCATAGTAATGTATTTTTTTACACCATCAGAATGTAGAGATTTCAACGAACTAAAAGCTTACCGACTTTTTTAAAAAAGCAGATAATTTTATGCGAGAATTTTGGATTGAAAATTAGGGTGCTTTTTCGATATTAAGTCAAAATAAGGTGAAAAAATAAATATTTTAAATTAAAAAAATTACAATATAATTGGGACAAAAAGAGGTAAGTTTTTAACAAATTTCGCGAAAAGATTTTATTTGTAAAAGAAAAAAATAAAAAAAAAACTAAAACTTGGTTATTTAAATTTTTCACATAAATTTTGAGGTTATGTGAAAAAAGTGTAAATACAAAATTAGTAGACCTTTTTATTACCTATAACTTTGCCATTTAACTTTTTTCTATAGAACTTGTAGTTTTGCAGGAAATCGAGATAAGCCGTTTTTTACTCTTAAAAACTCACCCCGTCCCACTTCCCGACTTCAGATCGCCCGTAAATTATTTTTCCTTTCATTTTTGTTATATTCTCTTCCTTTTCTAATGGATTTCATCCTACTATTAGTTTTTTTCGTTTTCAAAAATTATCAACCCTGGTCTATACCTGTAGGAAACTCGCACGCCCGTGGCTTTTTGTGGCAAGTTAACAAACACGGATAAACGAAAAAATAGACTGACAATAAACAATTTAATGTTATGTAAAAATTGATCATTATTATATTGTAGCTATTGCATACAACTAATTGGTAATTTATAAACATAAATAAATTTTTGTATGTAAAAAATTACGTATCTATTACATCTATTATTATAAGACCGCAACCGCAGATCGTTTTTTGCAGAGTATTATTATCAATTTAATATCTGTGTTAATTAAATCCTATGTCCTGAAACTGCAATCTTTAAGTTCTTTGCATTTTTATGAAATTACGGCTTGAAGAAGGTGTATTAATGTGATTTTAACGCCTGTGGTGCACAACTGTATGTCCGGCTAAAGTTATGGACGCTGTATTTAGATTTATCTCCTTTATGGATTTTAATAATTATTTCTTATGATGAAGAAAATATTAAAATTATCTTTTAATTTATATGTAGCATGAAATTAATATTTTTCTAAATAAACTTTATAAAATTCTATATTTTTCCCGCGACTTCGCTCGAATTGCTAGCGCTATTGGAAGATAAAAAAAACTACAAAAACATTGTTATTTCTCTTTCGTTGTTAGCGCGTCAATAAAAGGTAGCGATCTAACATGTTATTGCTATATTTTATGATGTTGATTATGATGCAATTTATTCGTGTAAAGTTGGCAAGCAAACAGACAGAGTTTCACATTTATTATATTAAAGTAAATATGATTTCTAATAATACAAACGGGAGAAATGTCCCACAGTTCATACTTTCTCCAACTTTCTTTTTAATGCCATGTTCTTAAGCTCCATTATCACCTTATGTTATTACAATAGACAAAATGATCATGTAATATATTATACAAATATTTTTTACGAACGACCTGTAATACAGTTGCACTTTCTACACGGCGACACCGATTAGATGAGTGCTATCGTTTCTGGTGGCACCAGTTGGCGCCACTGGCGAGTGAGGTGCTATCTCTGTTGTTAAAAAGTATTTATTAGTGCGGCAGGGCCATAAATTTAACACCACACCAGTTTATCAGGATTTTATTTTACATAAATAATATATATCAACCAAATAGATAAAATATTGACTTTTTCTTAATTCTTCTTATAAATCAATAACATTTGTTGAGTCGTACCATGTCTGCCACAATTAATTAGGAATGGCACTATGTTTATAATTATTATGAACTAGCATTCTTCCCAATACCTACAAACTTTCATGCCCATTTTAACCTCCTTAAGGGATGATTTCCGGGATAAAAAGTATCCTATGTCCTTCCCACGGCCTCAAAATATCTTCTTACCTAATTTCATCTAAATCGGTTCAGTAGATCCAGAGATTACAACTACAACCTCACAAACTCACAAACTTTACCTCTATAATATTAGTATAGAGGTATTGATTAGTAGTTTCCGCGATGTAAACCTCGTAAACAGTTAACTTTCAGTGTCATTTGTCAGTTCTAGAGACCACACTAGCGCCCGCGCCTCTCGCGAATCGCGATAATACAAATGCGGTAGCCCGCCCTCTTTAAATAACTTTCGTCCAAATAAGGTTTAAACTATCAACTTTGCGGCAAATAAAACTTTTATTTTCTGGTTTCATGATATAAAATGTATCTCTAAAACGTCTTTTGCAAATATTAGCCGTTTTAATAATATGCGGGAAATACTTATTTAGTAAAAAAATCTAAATAACATAATTATTATATATTCGGCCAGAATAAAACTTATTTTTTCACCCAAATAGGTAACATAAGAAATGTATGCTTATAAAGACGTAATATAACTAGAAAAAAATATAGCATACCTACATGAGTAATATTTTTTATGGAATCCCACGATTTAATCTGTTTACTGTAGCTCTAGGTTTGTTAATTCTTTCATTATTATTTAAATGGAACTACACCAAGACTGAAAAAACTGCACGATAAATGAATTACTACATATTATATACACTAATACTAGTCCATACTAATATTATAAATGTGAAAGTGTGTTTGTTTGTTTGTTTGTCCTTTTTTCACGTCGAAATGGAGAGACGGATTCGTGTAATTTTTTGTGTGGAGATAGTTGGAGGGCTGGAGAGTGACATAGCCTTACTTTTGACCGCGGAAGATTATCTTATTCCCATGGAAAACACCTTATAATACAATCCAAAAAAAATATATATGATCAGAATTACTTGAAACTTGGTATTAATGCTCTTCAATAAAATAAATACGTGTTTTAGAATTTTCCGAAATTCATTCTATAAGGGGGTAAAATAGGGGATGAAAGTTTAAATGAAACTACCTTTTTAGATATTTTTTGTAGTTTTAGCGCGAGCGAAGCCACGGGTTCTGCTAGTAGTATATATATTATATACTATCTATAGTATATTCGATGCACATTTAAAATTTGACAACTCAAAATAACTTAATTTTCGTAGCTTTTATACATATAGCATCTAGCATAGTTTAGTCACATTTGTTTAACGGCATTATAGTTGTAAAATCTGCTTTGAAAATTTACAATATTTTTGTCTAAGTTTTACAAGAAGGAAGAGTACCTACTCAATTTTTGTGTGTATATTACATTGGCGATAGTTTTTAATCAAATTGTTTTTATTCAAAAATATTAGAACAATTGTTATTTACAAGCAATAGTTTAACAAATATAAATATTTTTAGCATACTTTCTTGCAGGGCAAAAATGTTTCAGCCGTTTCAAGTTTTAAAACCTTCGTACATTAGGAGATCATGGATGCTACGTCCAACTCGCACTAATCCGAGAGCTACACAGTCGCAGAAACCAAACTTAATTGTCGTCATGTGACCTGCGATCATAGTGCGACTCACGGTCCTAGCCGCCTAGCCATGGGGCCCCCTATAATTTATTTTAATTTATCAGGCTAACGTTAAGTTTAAATGTTTATAATAATTAAAGTCTAAGTAGGTATATATTAAAATTTTGCATCATAAAACTTTCCGCGTTTTTTCCCCTGGCTTGCCCTTGGTGTACCTACCTATTGTTTTGTTCAAATAAAAATGTCCATACATTTATCTTAAAGATTTATTGATAGTTATAATTTATAATTTTTATTTCTCTATTGATATTTATAAAATTAAACAACATTAAAATTTGCTTGTTTTTACTCCAAGCGATTATATTTATAAAAAGTAATTCTACGTTAGCCTAGGAAATGGTTCATCGGTAAACCAAATTTTATCTAAAGTCATTCAACAATCTACGTGTGTTTCCTTTTGGTAATAGTTCATACATACCTAGGGTGAATAGGGATATTAAGGAAGAAATAAAAAGTCAAACACAATTTCTTTCTTTCCTTTCCAATAACAGCCGAATTATAAATCGTGCTATCTGCCTATATTTCTAACAAAAATATGAGTAGATATTACCGCTATCAACATAATTGTGTTCAACCCTTTTTAACGTCCCACTTCTGGGCACAGGCTTCCCTTCAATACGAGGGGGATCAGGCCATAGCGCACCACGCTGGCCAAGTGCGGGTTAGCGGATTTAACATGTCTTTCGAAAACTTGCGAGGTTTTCTCAGACATGCAGGTTTCCTCACGATGTTTTCTATCACCGTAAGGCAAGTGGCCATCAGATGTTGGAAATGATTCGCACATGAAAATATCAGAGGTGCGAGACCCGGGATTTGAACTCGCTTCACTCGGTTTCCCAAGCGAGCACGTTACCACTGGGCTACCACTGCCTATCAATAATCAACTTAATTAGCGCGTTAAAATTTCATTTTAACTACTTATAACATCCTTATTAAGTATCGTATTTGTGTAAACAGTAGGTATTCCACAGTGAATATAGGAATGACGACAACATGGTCATATAAGAGATTCACCTTGGTTAGTAGTTTTATTAGAATGCATCTAATATACAATTGTTCGCATTTAATTATTTATGGAGACGTATATTGTTCTGGTGTACGTGACCACTGGCGCAAATCAGATATAGGCCACGACAAAAAAGTTACTAGAATGAAGAAAAATGAATCATTTCTATTTAAGTAGGTACATTAAGTAAAATTATTTGTAAAAACCTGTTTAAGGTATCGCGAACGTTTTTAGAGAAGTAACTATATATTTATCATTTGTTTGTTTTTACTTCTGTATAATGCTACTATAAGAACACTGTTCTAAGCGGTATTTTTTTCCGAGTTGCCAGACTAAAACCCTAAAACCCAAAAGCTTCGAAAGCTTCTAAAACGAAATAATAAAAATGTAATTTATAGGCTATAAGGTTATAGCGTTCATGTATAATGTAGCTTTTTTATTTATTGAGAAAAACTTTTTAAAATCTGTTCAGTAATTTTAGAGTTTATCGATTTAAAGAAAGAAATCCTTCCTCTTTCTCTTTCATATTAGCTTTTTTTACTAGTACAGTGTCTATTGTGTCATTTTAATTCTCAGTATACATATGTATGTATGTAAACTATAGGTTAATGTATTAGGGCCTCTTAATGTATGAAATTTTATAAGCATATGAAAAAAAAATCTTGATTAAATGTACCTATGGATTTTTTATACCTAACATTTTTCCACTGTTCTTTATCATTCAAGATACAAGTAGGTTCAGTGTAAATTTCTTCAAAATCAGTAACGTATATAGTTAAAAAGACATGATCCGATGTGATGACAATATTAATGTATACTGGATAAGCGCTTTGCCCATTTGTGTTGCAGTTCAGAATAATCATGGATCGCAATCTATACATGCGGGGAGAAAGAGCATTTGAAATGACTTAATGTGCAATTTTTGCTACATTACCCCCATAAATCATCGACCCGAGTCAATCAAATTGCATCAAAGTGAGAGTCGGCAAGATACTAACTTTTCAACATAATGAGTTAGGGTAATATGCATTTATTTCTAAGAAACAGAAGAGTGTTTGGTGATTTATCTACTAGTACCTGGGCTACCCAGCTTCGCTCGGAGTTTTTGGCCTGAAGTACAGTTTTAATTATTTTTAACTAAAAACTTGAATAAATATAAAAAAAAACAAAAGTAAAAACTTTGTATGCGACCGGGACTCGAACCTGGACACCTGTGATTGTTGATCTTGCACCTTGTCCGCTTGACCACGATACTTATGTCCGAGCGTGCAAATTACCGACAATATTTAGCGTGGAATAATGCAAAAGAAAACTGCATGAAAACTCGAAAACACGCGTTTTCTCAGACATAAGACTAAGACTATAATCTAGATCGATTTATCCCCCCGAAACCCCTGTACACTAAATTCCATGAAAATCTTTGAAGCCGTTTCCGAGATTCAGATTATATATATATATATATATATATATAAATAAAAATATAATACCCTTTGTTGGTAAGCGCAAAACTTCAGCACGGATGGACCGAACTGGTTTTTTATTTCTTTTTTTTAAATTAAATGTTCGTAATAGAATTTTACATGACAAAATATTAAAAGAAAAGTTGCCCGAAAAATTGAGTAACAATATAAAAACTTTTGTATTAACAATAGCAGAGTGATATATTGACAGAAGTAAATACTAAAATTCATCAAGAATCGTTCAAGTCGTTTTAACTATAAAAACGATAATTTTGCACCTTTCAAGATGGCTTGACGTGATAATCAAGTGTATTTAACATAATTGAATAGAACTCGTTGCGGTAATATTATGAAATTGCACTAAACAAGGCAAAATGGCAGTTAATCTACAACCACACTTTACAATAGACTACTTGATTCGAATTTATGAATGAAAATTGTTTAGTAATCGCGTAGTGCGTACTATGATTTATTATATTAAAAAAAGTTAAAAGATAAGTGCTGTGACGTTTGCGGTTTTATTGTGTTTTTTTTTCTAAATGTGAGTCACGTTCTTTTAAAATGTAATGATTGTTTTTATTTATACTATTTGCTTGTTGTCGATGTAGTTTTTTTTAATCTGCTTATTAGTTTATTACTTAACTTAATAATTACTTATTGATAATACTTAATAATTACTTTTTAATTAATACACTGATTTTAACATCACTTCTAATGTGAAGAAAAACAAACAAAAATAGACAATAAAGGGGGCTAATTTTTAAAATTTATTAACTCAAAAAACTTTAAGTTAAGTGTTATTGAATAGCTGGATGGAATAAGAATAACTAATAAACTATTTATTTCTTAACTTTAAAATCCTGAAAAAAAGAGTAAGATTTTTCTCATATTCCGTGTTTACATAAACATAAATAATACCTTCGTATTTAGTTTTGAGGATTTTCGAGGACTTACTTGATTTTATATTATATACTTAATGATAATGAAATATAATCTGTGGTTTTAGTTAGTTCAAGCTCTAAAAATAAATCAAATTTTTTTACTCATCAATGACTTTATAGTCATTCTGTATAAAAGTTAATTGAATTGATGGCAACACTACATGTGACAAAGGAAAGTTATACACCTCGTACAAATCAGTATTAATATTAGTTACAGGTAGTAACTTTATTAAACCTAAGAGGCCAATATGTATGTAACAATTCTAACTTATAGTCTACATTTAAACGACATACTTATTTAAATACAACTATGCGTTAAGATAATTCAATTTAAACTGTTATGGAAAGGAAATAAAGATATGTAGATTTTTTTTATAGATTAACGTATTGTTTTTCCACTGGCTTTTGTTTGTCATGATTTTTTATATTGATGTGATTTTTTTTTAACTATTTTGAATTATTAGTCAATATTTACATAGATACGAAGTTGTACGCACTTTGTTTCTACTAAGGAAAATTAAAAAAAAAACCTAACCTCCTTATAGAATATTCCTTACAAGTACTTCTATGGTGTAGAGACGCAAAGAGGAAACAAAGCAAGTGACCTTGTTAAAATGATAATCATACCAGCGACATAGTTCCGATAATTGGCAAGAAATTGTTGAAGATAAATGGAAAGAATGTTTATTATTGTATATAAATATAACGTTTTTGTTTTAGAAAAATTTCAAACATTTATTATTTTTTAATTAAAACATTGTTAATACTCGTATATGTCAAAAATTCCTACGCCATTTTTATAAATGATTACTATGGATTCTCGTTAGTAGTTTTATTTTGACCAGACTATAAAGCATTGAGACAGTAGTAGCCCAGTGGTAACGCGCTCTCTTGGGAAACCGAGTGAAGCGGGTTCAAATCTCGTGTCTCTCACCTCTGATATTTCCATGTGCGAATCATTTCCAACATGATTACCACTTGTCTTAACGGTGAAGGAAAACATCGTGAGGATACCTGCATGTCTGAGAGAACCTAGTAAGTTTTCGAAAGACATGTGAAGTCCGCCAATCCGCACTTGGCCAGCGTGGTGGACTATGGCCTGATTACCCTCATATTAAAGGGAGGCCCGTGCCCAGCAGTGGGACGTTAAAAAGGAATGAATACATACATACATAAAGCATATGTTGAACTGGGAAAATGCACCAATAAAATTGTAATACTGTAATATGGCCATTAAATTAGCACATATTAATGCAATATTAGCTTGGAGGTTCAGCAGGCTATCTGGGTCGGCGGGTAACCTTGATCCTTTCTTCTATCTCTACATTCCTGATTGGATCTCGCAGGGAAACTCTGAGCACAGCTTCACCTTAGTCCTTTGGTTAACTTAAAATTTCCGTCTTCCTTACGAGGTCACGTACTAGTTCCAGTGTCTCAAGGCTAAAGTCTAACTTATGTCTTGAGACACTGTAGTAATTAGAGATAAATAAGCGTAGCTTCCCGAACGCTGTTTAGTCGAATTGGATTTATCGATTTTGCTCTGTCTCAAAGTTAGGTTAGACAATATGTCTCATATATATGTATTTATATTTTTCCTTCATAACTTGATCTAGTTTATTAGTCCTTAAGTTAAATATCTGTAATGTATGTAGGACAGTATTTTAATACCTTTTGTTTGCGATACACTAAAATTCAAAATTTAAAATCATTAATTTAAAACCACAAACGTTTATTATCTTTAAATAACTCGTACTTAATTAATTCCACCATTACATTTACCTCATAAATTGATATATTATATACAATATATGTACATCTGCTTAAAAGTCCATTATAATTCACTTCCGTGGTTTGTGAGATATCACCGAATTTCACTATCACTGGAAGTTGTATAACTGACGTTAGTTATATAAGATTTGCAAAGTTACGTAAGCCCGGAAGGTCAACTGAGTGAAAGTGATATGGTATAGTGTTATCTTTATTATTTACTAGCAGAACGCGGGTTCTGCTGCTTCGCTCGCGCTAAAACTACAAAAAAAAATCTTTAGAAAAAAAAGGTTTCATACAAATTATTATCCCCCATTTTTCCCTCTTATGGAATGAATTTCGAAGAATGTTACAATACTTTATTTCATTGTATTAAAGAGTTTTAATATTAAGTTTTAAGTAAATCTGATCATAAGTAATTTATTGGGTTGTGTTATGACGTGTTTTCCCGTGGGAATGAAATAGTCTTCCGCGGTGAAAAGTATCTCACCAACTATCTTCACACAAAAAATCACTCCAATCCGTCATTCTGTTTTGACGTAAAGGAAGGACAGATAAACAAACAAACACACTTTCACATTTATAATATTAGTATGGATATTAGTGTTTTTGTATCTTTATATTCGTCTAAAATGTTATGTAAGTTTTATTTACGAATTGTTATTTTTATGTGGTTCTGGTAACTTTTGTTGTTTTAACTTTTAGATGTTAAATTTATTTCTTATTAGAAACCTATGTGATATGTCTATACATCTTATATACATAAAAAAATATAGTTTTTTTTCTTAATCATCTTTACATATGTGTATGTATATAAAACTATTCATATTTTAGCTCTATTAGTTTTAATAACTGTCCACGTTTTAAATACTTATATAAGAATAACTTTAGTTCCGGAAAAAATATGAGAATGTTGATTTATTTATTAATCTTTATAACATAATTTTAGTCATTTAATGTAATCTACTTCTCTATTAGCATTAGAATTTTACTATTAGAATTACTTTTACTATTTAGATTTAGATTAAAAAATTATTATATGAATGCGTTTAACTGTTTTCGACTAATGCGCGATTAAATAGACGAATAGAAAGTAGACTGAAGGCCTTAACTGTATATTTGAACTTAAATTCTAAATTTGGTTTTAATTATAATTTCAATCATACAAACACAAATACATTTTTTATAATCAATTTACAATTTGTACCACATATTGGATATTAGTGTACTAGTAAAAAATTAGCGTTTTAACGTAACATATTTTATAAACTGAAGCATCCCTCTAAAATAAAGTCTTAAGCTTTGAAATGTTTGTTCAGATGATAATTTGTATAATATAGAAGAAAACTTTTAACGAAAAAGGGGTTTAATTTTCTGTGACAATTTTACTACATATAAAAACGTATGTGTGTACTTATGTACGCAAGTAAGAAGTTATACATACTGTCATACTTCTTTGGTGTAACAACAAAAATACCTAAAGATTTCATCCCATATATCACAACTCTCTGTCTGAAAAAGGAATGCAGCTAACTTCATCATGTCGCTCTTTGGCTGTCGGTATTTTTATAATATAATTTTTATCAATCTATCATAATTTTTTCTAAACGTACCAAAAGAAGTATAACTTTAATTATTATTTTTTCTTTATTGGTTTACGCCAAGAAGTCATGAGTATAATCGAAGAAAGATTTTTTATTTGTACTGAGACAAATTACTTACTTTTAGTCTTTATGTTAAAGTCACGAATTACCTACACGCTTGTAAGGTCTTAGACCACACGAAAGACTGCTTTTAGAGGTTACTATACTTATTTATATACAGAATTGCGTATGCCAACAATAATTGCTAACATTTGTTTAAAATATTATTTCTATTTATGTAGCATATTATTTTTTTACCTTATAAATGCTTGATAAAATATTCATGATTGTCTCCATTCGTTTGGTCTCGAAATAAACTTCATTATTTACCTCGCCGCTGGTAATGAGCTTGTAGTGTTATAATTTATGGGCAAATCAAGTGGAAAATAAAATTTTCTTAATTAATCGACAATCATTAATCAAAGCACTTTTCAAATATTTAAAATATATAGAATATGTTCTTGTTGTATTTAGGTACTAGCATTGCTCGCGGCTCCGCACGCGTTCAGACGACCAAAAACCAAATTCTTATGTTTTACATATTAGTACTACATATTAGTACATTGCAATTTTTGTATTTTTTCTCAAAAATGAGATATTTTATCGCGGTAAAAAGTATCCTATATGTTGACCCGGATAACAAGCTATCACCATACCAAATTTCATCATAATCCTTCCGGTGGTTTTTCTGTAATGCGGTAACAGACAGACAGACAAAAATTCTAAAAACCATAGATTCGGCCTATGTATCGATAATAATGTTTATTTCAATAAGATTTTCCAAAAAATATCTAATGTACAGATTCGGCTTAATGACAATTTTATTATATGTATAGATTGGGGTCTCATCAGGAACAAAGAAAAAATAGTTCAAAAAACGTCAGTAGATCGCATATTACGTATAAATTTGTTAGTGAATTTTGTGTAAAATGTAATAAAAGATGAAAAATAGATCGCAAAAAGCTGTATTTAAAAATAAAAAAAAATACATTTAAGGTTTTGCTTATAAAGTTTTTCTACATAGGTGTCTTTACTGAAAGAACACAATTTTTATAACTCGTCTGAAAAACGCCGAGCGCAGTCGCCCAGGTACTAACATACGTATGAGCCTATTTTAAGTTTTTTTTTTCATTTTCATTCGTATATACATATATACTAATATTATAAATATGAAAGTTTGTGAGGAGGAGGAGAGAACAATAACATTCCCAAGGAGGGTTGACGTCAGGCAGACAGCCGGTCGTAAAACTTTTGCCAAATCCTATCAGCAGTACAGAAGATGTACTGCGCCGATCTCAAGTGATTGGGAAATGGGCACGGAGAAGAAGAAAGTTTGTGGGGATGGATGGATTAATGTTTGTTACTCTTTCACGCCAGAACGACTGAACAGATCTGGATGAAATTTGGCACAGAGATAGATTAGAGTCTAGAATAACACATAGACTTTTTATCCCGGAAAAATGTACGGCTCCCGAGGGTGAATCACTAGTACTATATGAATTAACCTTTGGTAATGACAAAATTTGTGGAAAACAAAGTTTTTCAGCTTTTATTAAAGAAAAGAAGAGTGGCCAGACTGTTAGTTCTTTATAAATATCATAAAGTAAATGTGATTCGGTCTTCAATTTTACTTATAGGTGTATATGAGACAGATGCCATCTATATTGTAGCTAAGTGCGATTACATGTTTTCCGCTACTTTATAGCTGAGTTAGGTATCTCGTAATAAATTACTAGGCAACCCAAGGCAGTTAGTATTCTAGAATGGTAATTGCGGATAAATGCATCCGTTTAATTCTTGAACATGTAATATTTATTATACATAATATATTAAGTTTATATAAAATATTTTGATTAATTATAATTTATTTAACGAAGTTTTATACATTATTAAATATAACGTCTATCTGTCTGTCTCTTTCTGTGTTTATAATTCAAAAAAAAATATTTTTAGTATAGACCTAGAAATAGGCTTTTTAAAGACGCCTGTGAGCTCAGACAAGATCCATATTACAATCGTTTATGCTTTGCATAAGCATTTAAATATGCAATCGTCATAATAATTTTTTTTTTCTATTCTAAAATCCTACAATGACAAGAAAATTGAATTGAAAGCGCAAAAGATAATAGACGGTAGAGAAACAGAAATCTTTTCGTTCTTTAGATAAAATACGAGTATTAATAAATATAACCATTAATATGGATATTTTAATAAAAACAAACGCATGTATATATTCAAGGTGAAATTTTATTTATTTAGTATATACATATGTTTTTGTAAAAGTATATTGATAACTTTTACAAAATAATAACGAGACGGTCATTAGTGCGCTGCAGCAGCAACTCCGAAAAGTTAATTGGAAAATGTCGACAGCTTGTTGGTGCCAAGGGATCACAAATTATATAAATTCTTCGTAAGTAATCTATACATATAATAAAATTGTAAGTAAGCAGAATCTGTACATTAAATATTTTTTGGAAAATCTTATTGAAATAGACATTATTTTCGATACAGTGGCCGAATCTATAGTTTTTAGAATTTTTGTCTGTCTGTCTGTTACCGCATCACGAAAAACCCACTGAAGGGATTTTGATGAAATTTGGTATGATGATAGCTGGTTATTCGGGTCAATATATAGGATACTTTTTACCGCGGGAAAATATCTCATTTCTGAGAAAAAATACAAAAACTACAATGTAAGAGTATTCCAATATGTAGAGCCGCGGGCAATGCTAGTATCCACGTATGTTGCAACATTATGTTTAGTTTCTAAAAGTTATATAACGTAATTAAGAGATGTTTAGGTTTTTGGCTTGATCTTTTGATTTGATTTTTGATAAAAAACATCATTAAAGTTCTAAAATTTTAAAAACAGTATAAAAAGAAACACAAGAAAATTGTAGACTTCAATTATAACCAATTATGTTAAATTAGAACGTCAGTAAAAACTGATTTTTTTGATATTTTATTGTATTAATTAAGAAGCTTCCAAATTTTGCTATACGTTTTGCGCATGTAGAGTATTAGGTAACGTAGCCGTTACTATATTAATTTAAGCTCAGCGTATAGGTAGGTCATAAATATAAATATATGTTGGGACATTAACACACAGCACCATCTAGTTCCATGGTAAGCTACGAGGCTTGTGTTATGGATACCAGATAGTTGATACACTACACATATACAACTTTAAATACATACATATTATAAATATAAACACCCATGACTGAAGTACAAACATTCGTGCTCATCACACAAATGAATGCCCCCAGCGGGACTTGAACCCGCGACCGCTGGCACAGGAAGTAGCGTCACTACAAATTGAGCCAAACGTGTCGTCAAACGGTTGAATGAACTTATGAATTCTCGATTGGGGAGGACTAATGAAGAATATGTATGTAGTGATAACCACAGAACACAACACACATTACGTTAGCAATTTTTTAAAGTTTATGAAATTAAAAAAAAAACGAAGTACATTTTTTTATATTTTAATTATTAAAGTTCAACTTAAAAATGAAATACTAATTTTATTATTTGAACCCAATTCCTAAAATTATTATTTTTTGCAAGAAATTATTGACACAGATTTAACTTCGCAAACCTTATAGCAGCTACTAATATGCAGTATCAGCATGTAGGCCTAGGCCCATAAAGTAACTCTATGCATAGAGTTTTGATAGTACAAATATAGTTCAATAGATGGTATCGGGGGTATAATTTTTTATTTCAATCTCAATGAAATTTTTCAAGCGAACAAAAATTCAATAACGGGTGCATAATGAAATTCTACAATTTTTCAATTTTACTGATGATTGGAAAATTGGTCTTTTGTTAGTAAATTTTGTAATGCGTATTAATGGATTGCCTGGTCGTCTTTATAATTTCTTTGCTTTTTATCACGATTCCAAAAGAAATTAATTTTGTTCATGTTTTTTTGATATATTGCACATGATATGTATTATTTTAGCGCAGATATTAATATAATATTTTAAAAAAATATTACTACTCAACAGCATTTCTGACTTTGCCAAACAAAATAACAGTCTAATTTTTATGTATGGTTTGGGATATCTGTCTGTCTTAAAGTTATGTTTGCCATTTGTAGTATAAAAAATCAGGTCGATTTAATGTACTGTCGGATAAATTTACTTTTATAATTCGAGCAAAGATTAGTATATGAGTTATTTTAATACTAAAAGAACCGTGACCATGATTGCTGTAAAGCATTCGAAACGTCGGGAACCAAAAATCAAGGAAATCCGTGAAATAATCCGAAAAGATAGTTTTATTTAAAATGACAAATATTCGCATAAATAAGAAAATATACTAAAAGTTATTATATATTTTCATAGAATAGCAAAATCACGCAGTTCACATAAGACTCTATTGGTGTCAGTAAGATCTAAACACAAACACTAACAGAGTGTTAGACTGATAATAGTCATTAAGAAACGATTAACCTGATTATTCTAGTCAATCTCGTGAGATATGTAAGGAAATTTTGCAAAAGTAGCACAAAAGAAAGTTCATGTAATGAGAAATACTCGTATGATACCAGAAAAGTATAAATACACTTTAATTATTTCGTTATGTCGGTTTTAATAATATATTTATATTTTGATACTTAAAATTATTTCAAACTTACTATCATTAACTAAATATAATATAAAATAATTAGATTATCACTTAAAATAATATAATCATATGATTGTTTTTCTGGATTCTAAATCAAGTTTCTTAATTACGGCTTCGTACAATAAATAAATTTTAAGAGTTTTTAACGAGAGAATTGTGCGAAAAACATTGTAAGAAGCTATTATGTTCGGTTCAAAAAAGCTGTATTATGACATAAGATTATGTATAAAATTTGTATAAAAGACTAACATTGCCCGCGGCTCCGCCTGCGTTCAAATGACCAAAAACCAAATTCTTGAGTTTTATATATTAGTATACTCTTACAATGCAGTTTTTATATTTTTTCTCAGAAATAAAATATTTTTTCGAGGTAAAAAGTATCCTATATATTGACCCGGATAACCAGCTATCACTATACCAAATTTCATCAAAAGCCTCCAGTGGTTTTTTTGTGATGCGGTAACAGACAGACAGACATACAGACAAAAATTCTAAAAACTATAGATTTGGCCTCTGTATCGATAATAATGTGTATTTCAATAAGATTTTCCGAAAAATATTTAATGTACAGATTCGACTGAGTTACAATTTTATTATATGTATAGACATGAGTGAAATTTTCAATTAAAAAAACAATAGGATTATGCAGTGTTTTGAAATACTTACCCCGCTTAGCTGGAGTGCGTCCGTAGGTACGTTTTAAATAGATAAAAATAGCTGTTATTGTGAGTGTACTTTAGGAGAAAGACACATAATATCGCGGACTTTTCTGTAGAATTTTTCAGGCCTAAAATTTTCTATTCTAGTATATTGTTTGAATGAAGTGTTAGCCGTTTCGCTGCGAGCGATAAATAATATTAAATCTGTAATATCTTCTAAGATATTTCTTTTAATGATATGTTATAAAGGACATTTTTGATCTAAATTAAATGCACAACGTATCTTAATCTATTTAATTGGATAAGGATTAATTACTTTATTATATAAAATAGCTTCGTAAAACCCATTATTTTATAATAATGTGTAAAAGATAAAAATGGTTACTGTGTGTTGTTATCCTTAGGAGATAGATATATGTATACTGGCCCAGCGTTGGCTAGTGCCTAGGGTGGCAAATTATTAGGGGCGGCAAATAATTAACAATTTTGTAGATTTTTCAAAATATTTATAATTTTGAAAAAAAAACTTTGTCGAAACTTTACTCATTTTATGCTAAATTTCGACTAGCGGCTCACCCTCGCTTCGCTCGAACACTCACTTCTAGAAAAGCAAAAATAGATCTATCCCACGGGAACCGTTCATTTTTCCGGGATGAAAAGTAACCTGTTGATTGACCGGCAATATAAGGTATCAGCATGCCAAATTTTACTAAATTGGGTGCATAAGTTGTTGTGTACTAAGCTGTATAAGTTATTATAGTTTTTTGACTATCCCACGGGAACTCTTTAATTTTCCGAAATGAAATCTAAGACGTTGCCCGGGGATATAAGGTACCACCATGCAAAATTGCATTTAAATGATCCAATAGATTCGGAGATTAGCCCGTACAAACAGACAAACAGACAGAGAAACAAAAAATTTGAAAAAAACCTGGACTTGTTCTATTTGTCTTTTTACATCCCCCTGACTCGGTTTTTAGCATTTTTTTTCTATGTACAGACATTCGATCTCTACAGTTTTATTATAGTATAGATAATTGGGCGGCATTTTTTACTATGCCCAGGAGCGGCGCTAAGGTTAAATCAGACACTGTATACTGCACATGTTTCTGTAGACCTTTTTAAGATATACAATTCCATAGTACATTATTTTGATCTATCTCGTAAGTTTAAGCCAGCGTTGGCAATGTAAGTGAACAAAAATACGTTTACAAAGTTGTTTTAAAAAAGTTTAAAAAAAGTTTTTACGGCATCATTATAAATCTTTGAAATTCTCGGCTTTCCTCTACTAAAACATAAAAGTATTATACATACATATAAACCTTTAAAAAATAATTCTCTAAATGATAGTAAAAACCCTGTCAAAATCCATTACGTGGCTTAGAAGGAATTAGCGGAGAAACAGACAAACAAAAACAGTGACTGCTTTATCCATACCTAATCTTATAAATTTGAAAGCGTGTTTGTTGGTTCGTTTGTTTGTCTGTCCTTCTTTCACATCGAAATAGAGTGATAGATTGGCGTGATTTTTTGTATGGATATAATTGAAGGGCTGGAGAGTGACATAGGCTACTTTTTAACACTTGAGATTATTTCATTACGACGGGAAAATACTTTATAATACAACCAACAACAACTCACCTTACCTATGTATATATATATATATATATATATATATATATATATATATAATATATATATAGTCTATTCATTCCATACTAACCGTTAAAACGTACCTAGAGACGAACCCGAGCGTAGCAAGGGTGAATTGCTAGTATTATAGTATACCTATAGATGATGTAGTAAATTTTATGTTTCCATCTTCCGGCGTAAATGTTTTTAAAATGTTGTACTTATAAGAATTCGAATTTCGTTATTTGTACTATCTACATAATATTATGATTACAAAAACAAAAAAATATTTTAATATATAGTATATTTGAATGTATTATGGTATATTTTACGCATCATATTCTGTTATTGCGGATGTATAATTTATATACTTAGGTACCTATTGTTTTCCTCTTTTATCGTAAATTTTAAATTATAGGTAGGTATTTGGTTTTAAAGTAATTTTAAAGTTATTGTATATTTTTGTTAAAAATTAATAAGTAATTTATTTGTTTGTCTAATCTAATATATTTAAACGATCAATTCTTGTAAATTAATTTATTTATACCGGTGATCTCGGAAACGGCTCTAACGATTTCGCTGAAATTTGGTAGGTATGTCGGGGTTTTCGTCGGCGAAAAATACATCAATATTAGTCTTATGTTTGGGAAAACGCGTGTTTTCGAGTTTTCATGCGGTTATATTTCACATTATTCCACGCAAAATATGGTCGCTAATTTTGCACGCTCCGGCATAAGCATCGTGGTCAAGCGGCTAAGGCGCAAGATTTACAATTACAGGGTTCTAATCTCGGTCGGATACAAAGTTTTTCTTTAGTTTTTTTATTTGTATTTATTCAAGTTTTTAGTCTTTTTTAAGCTAAATAAAAAAAATATATCTTTGGCCAAAAGCTCCGAGCGAAGCTATGTTGCCCAGGTACTATTTATGAAATTAGTATCTTTTTAATATCTTGAATCTTACGGCGACCGTTAATAATCTCCGCTTAGATAAAAATAAACCATGATTTTATTTAACAATTATGAGAATTGTTTTTTTCTTACTATTCCAAGTTTCATCAAATATTTCCTATCAAGACATTATCGTATATTATTTTAATAGTCCTCTTTTACTTAATTTGGTCTTCATCACACTTTCATTATAGCAGTGGTGACCTATTAGTGAAGTTCGCGTGGAAAGCCAAGTGAAACGAATTCAAACACAGGTCTCGTATCTGACATTTTCATATGCGAATCATTTTCAACAAGATTACCACTAGCAAAAACGGCGAAAAAAAAACGCCTTGTGGAAACGTACACGCCTGAGAGAACCTAATTAATTTTTAAAACACGTGTAAAGTCCGCTAGCTCACATTTTTAGCCTGATCCCTCTTATTAAGGAAAGGAAATGCCATAAAGTAGGACGTTAAAAGTTAATTTATTTATTACGTTTATTATCATTGTACTTTTACAACTAATATTTTACTAATACAAGAAATTGCAATTACTACTTTAACAAGAGAATCTTAGGGGGTTAAGTTCCCACATAACCACCTGTATGTCTACAGGTGGTAAGCGTAAATGCATTTCTCAACATTAAAAAAAAGGGGTTAAGTTCCTCCACGTTCGGCTATCATCTTAATATTAATAACAGAAAATCTAGCCTGATTATAGTATCATAACAGTCTTTAACGGTTTTACAACTAAGTTCCAAATGACTGCCCTCACACAATAGAACTTCCTTGAACGATATATACATACATACGTGGAAGAGCGAGTGTATAATTATTTTGAGTCATCTCAGTTTATCTCCTCGCATTGTGAGTATGAATATATTGATTGATCGTAGTTCAAATTAAGTACACAGTGGGTAACAATATTGCTAGTCTGCGAACATTTCATGAATTTTTTATAGGAAAATACTTATTCATTGGATACGGTACAAACGGATAAATTACAACGACGTTTACGAGTACTAATTTATGTACATGCAATATGCTTAAAATTTTACTGCGCACACTACTTAACAAAAGCGTAAAAGAACTAGTTCAAACCATTAAAAATCATTAATTAATATATTAATTATTAATATATTCATTATTAATATATTAATTATTAATATATTAATTATTAATATATTAATTATTAATTTATTGATTAATTAATTAATAATGGTTAATATTCACAATTAAACGATTTTTTACTTAAACACGAGCTTTAGTGAAATTCATGCTTTTATTAAAAACAACTTTTGCACTAGCCCTTATAATAGAATTGCCCTTGAAGGAAACCTGTCTCATTTCAGGACTGACAGCCTTTCATATAGCCGAGGTGTGATAGCGCGCGCCACAAGAACGCTGCAACTCGACGTGCGTAGACGCATGTTGAAACCGCAATAGAGTGTATGAATACGATAAATTCAAAATGAAATTAATAGTGATATTGTTATGTGTGTGTATGACAGTGCTTGGACAAGATATTGAGTCGATGAAGAATATGCCAAAATATGACTCGAGGTATGATTATTTGGATGTGGATGCGTTGTTTAATAGTAAAAGACTAGTGAGAAACTATGCGGAATGTTTGATAAATGGACAACGGTGCACTCCTGAAGGAAAGGCGCTGAAAAGTAAGTTTTTATTTATATGTTTAAAACAAGTGAATTAATAAAATGTAGGTTTTATAATAATAAAAAAGTATATTATAGCTAAAGTAAACAGAAACTTTATCAGGTTTATTGGTATATTTTTCAGTACGATTCTCCTTTGAGTGGGGCGTGGTGTTTAGTTGTAGCTAATATTTTAATAGGTCAAGACCGTAACAATATGATTTAACAAAAAAAAAAATTTATACTGTTATATAGCATTCACTATCATACTTAAAAAAGTTCTTACGCAATGAACTTTTTTTTAGTCATCAATAACAATGTTTTGTAGTTAAAAATATTTTTAAATTACTCACTTAATATATTTTAAAAATTGTGTAAAATACAAAAATAATATAAACAATTTTGAATTAATATAATTGAATCAATATAATTGAGGTATTGCTTATTATTATATGATGATTAAGATATCGACTCTACATAGTTGTTAAGATACCAGATATTCAGAGTTCTTAAATATTATTATATTTTATATATAAGATTCATTTCTAATCTCTTTCTACTACATAGACTCCTATATTTTTTATGTAGTTTTTAAATCGTACTGAACCTAGTTCACAAAGGTAAAGGGAAAATAAATAATAAAGCATATTATTATAGATCGTAAAGACTTTTTTGTTGACGCTGGCGAAACCTATCATGGGGGGTCCCCAGGGTACTGGTCGTCAATTGGCAGGGTACTGTGAGGCTCTTACTCACAAAAACCCACAGCAGAACCCTTCGTCGCAGTGCAATGGGGCGTTGCAAGATCGCTTGCGCACAAACTACCGCACTCTTGATAGATCGTATAAACTACGAGTCTAGAGTAACAGTATTCGTACTATAAAAGGAAAGGTCGATAACTGCTAAAGAATATACATATATATAATAAGTTATGCTTATCGTATAGTAATTTAATAATTGAATTTAATAATGGCGATTTAAATTATGAAAATTTAAAAAAATATAACAGAAAAAATTCAAGTCGTTAAACTTCATATTCACTAAATATTATAATTTCTACTGATGTGAAGATTATATCAACATTATCTTTCTTTAATGAAAATAACAAGTCTTGTATAAAATACAATAAAATTTGAACATCGCAAAATGGTAAACATTAATAAAATATATGTTTGTAAAGTATAATATAACTTATAAAATGTATAAAAATTAACATTATATAAAATAGAAATTGGGTTTAGATTTGAGTTTTTAATGATAAAAAATGTATAATACATTATTTCAATTTGGGATTAAGGAAAATATAAAATATAAAAATTACTTACGCTACGTGTGCATTTACCTTGTGTGAAAAAGTGGAAGACGATCGATGAAAAGTTTTGCTTTTCTCTATCATATTCTCCAAGAGACGTAAAGAGATATGTTTTAAAATTTCTGTTAAGATTCAAAATTATGGAACACCTCCAACTCTTTCATTTTCTTTTTATGTGAGCACAATACGAATAAATAGAATAAGAAATTCTAATCTAAGCTGTTAATTGGAGTTATCCATATTTCAATTTACGCAACACAATGCACATTCACGTGTAAAGTTCAAAATTTAAATATCTTAGGAGTATTTGGTGAATATTTTTATGCATAAATATGTTTCAAAAGTAACTGACTTTGTCTTCAAAATAAATATTATTAGTGTATATTTAGTGATCTTAGCAGACGACTGTTAGTAAATGACTGTCTCTTAGTTCTTATTTTATGCTTACTTTTTAGTAAGTATGACTGACTTGCGCTGGGTTTTTTAAGATATAAATTATTAGCGGCTCACCCTCGCTGCGCTGGGTTCACTTCTAGGAGAACAAAAACAAACCTATTCCACGGGAACAGTACATTTTTCCGGGATAAAAAGTAGCCTATGTCTTATTCCAGACTATAATCTATCTCTGTGCCAAATTTCATCTAGACTTTTCAACCGTACTGGCGTGAAAGAGTAACAAACATCCATACTCACAAACTTACACATTTATAATATTAATACGGATTTTCATATAAAGCTAATAACATAATATTACCACTATAGAATACAATTAAGAATTTGGTTTTTGGTCATCTGAACGCGGGCGGAGCCGCGGGCAATGCTAGTACTTAATAAAAGTTTATATATTTTTTATTTATCTTTAGAGTTTCGATTTTTTCTCCATGAAAATAACGTTGAACGATATAAAAATCTTTGGATAATTAAAAATTTTTTTATATCCTTCCAATTGTTCAAATACTGTGATTTTATTCTACATATTTTTAATAAAAAATATTTTTATTATATATTTTTTTATTAGAACTAGTGCTTATTTAACATTTTTAATACTTCATAGCATACAATTTCAGATATTTTCTTATGAATCTTACAAGAAGAAGATATAATACCTATTTCAAAGATGTAATAATAAATTTTAAAACAGCAATAAAGCAATGCCTTTAGTAACTAAGTCATAGTTCCAGTCCATTTATAATAATACCTGTTCTTCGCGAAATCGCTTGTGAAAGTCATAGCCAATCATAGCTTGCAGTAAAATAACTATTTTTTTTTCTGAAACTCTATTTTGATTTAAATTTTAAGCCCTTATTAAAAATAATAAAATTTATTTTCCCTTAGTAAAATTCTAATGGGAACATTTAATTGTCTTAAACAAGTCCTGGTTGGAAAAAATAATAATATTTTAGTCATATCCTATTTTAATAAATATAAAAAAATGTCAGAAGGTAGGGCATATAATAAGGGTATTTTTTAATTTAACTGCCTCGGTGGTGTAGTGACTAGCATGTACAGCTGCACACTCAGAGGTCCTGGGTTCGAGTCCCGGGTCGGGCCAAGTTTAGTTATTGAGTCTTTCTGTATAGTAAGTCTCAGTAACAGCCCGGAGTTGGGAAGTTGACGGTGTTTCACCCCCGTGCTCGGAGAGCACGTAAAGCCGTCGGTCCTGCGCCTTAACTCTCACTGGTCGTGTCGAGTAGTCGTCCCACCGGAGTATGAGAGTGCCAGGAATAGGAGAGGTGTCTGTGCGTACACTTGTGCACTATAATATCTCCTGCGCAGTTGGCTAGTCCCAATGAGATTGGCCGCCGTAGCCGGAATCGGCCAGGAGAACATCATCATCATTTTTTAATAAATACATAGCGTAATTCTCAACAGAGAAATAAAATAAAAAAATAAAATAAAAAGTAATATAATTGCTTGTCTCGCACAGGAATCGACTCATGTTCTTTTCTTAGAGACAGATAGCTAAGCAATGAGTATTGTCTATTAGATATGACACATATTTATCGCAAGTGAATGAAATAAGATCAAGATCAGATTTTTTTATTTGTGAATTTAATTATTAATGCCCTTAATAACATTTTAAAACACTCATTGAGAAATTCTTTAATCGTTTACGAATTACTACACAAATACTCATTTTAAGCAATTTTATTCCAAGGTGAGATACTTATAGATATTTAAATGTATCTATACAAAATTAATTTGTGTCCTGGTGCTTTATACAAGATGTCATTCTACAATCGTTGAAAGATAGAAATAAAAAAATATATATTACGGAATGACTATGACGTAACGATTAAAGTCATTTCAAGACAATTTTTAAAAACATACATACAGACGAACATAGAACCTCTTCTTTTTTGGAAGTTGGTCGAATATCTATTCGTAATATATTGTTGAAATGAAATTTTATTTATTTAGTATCAAATTCCGTAAGTATACAGTAAACAACAATGGCTACGATGATACTGCAAAAGTATAAACTGCGTTGCAGATATCAACGCCCGCCTCCGTACAATATTTCAACTATTTTATAAAAACTAAAAAAAAACAATAGATGATGATGATGTATGTGTGAGTGCGTGTGTGTGTGTGTATGTGTATGTGTGTGTATATGTGTGTGTGAATGCAAAATTCTTTAATAAACAATGGTCAAAAGTTCTTCAGTCTCGTCATACGTAATGGATTTAAGCTATGCTGAACATACAGATTTGCAACGATAAGATGTGAGTGGATATATATTCAATAATTTATTGATTTTATTGTAGAGTAAACAGCTTAGATATGGGTAATGACGTTTTGCAACCGCGGTTCTTGCAGAATTAATTGGACATATAGCGTGGGATCTGCGTTTAGTGCATAATATTCTAGGGTTATAAGGAAGCTCAGAGTGTTTTCGAAGAACAGTTTGTAAAACAAAATATTGTAGTATGACATCTTACGTATCTAACCCTACGATATTTCTAAACAAAGAGCCTCAGATTCTTTTGGATATTATGTCTGGCATTGTTGCAGGCATTAGCTGTGTACTTTATGAATTAACATAATATGTATACAAATTGTGTAAAAATTTCACATAATCATTTACTATATATTAATTGAATACAATGACTATATATATATATATATATATATATATATATATATATATATATATATATATATATAATTTGCATAATTTATATTATTCCTGTATTAAAATATCTAATAATTTACTTGTTGTATTCAAATAATAGCAGGCAATTCTTTACATAAGCGTACTATAATTAATTGAAACAAATGAGTGTATCATCATTTATTATTAAAAAATCTTAGAAAAAAAAATTATTATTAAAAAACAGTAAAGCACGTCAGTAATAAATGTTCGTACTAATTCTTGAGTTTCCTTAAAAAATACTTCTTAGCATTTGATTCTAAGTTACATATTTGTGTTAAGTAATTGCATCAAATAAAATCTATTATATGTACATTAGTTAAAGTAGGATTATTAAAATTACATTCAATAAAATGTTAGTTAATCAGATATTTGGTATGATGTAGAAAGCAAATTTTACCATCGTCTACAAAAAAAAAGATAATTCAACCGTATACTTTTTAGGGTTCCGTACTCGAAGGATACCTACGGAACCCTATTTGTAAGCCTCTGCTGTCCGTCCGTCCGTCTGTCAGAGGGCTATATCTCATGAACCGTAATAGGTAGAAAGTAGAAATTTTCACAGAGTATGTATTTCTATAGTCGTTTTTTTTTTTTATTATTTATGTTGGGTGTGGTGCCGAGGTCGGCCCTAGCTACGTCGACCAGTTTTGGTCCATTGTAGCTCCCTTTATAATGAGTTCAAAGTTCTCCGCTTAGTCCTGTTGACTCCAGGAACTTCCAGATTTTCTGAGCGGGGAGCATCTGTATCTCTTCTGGTTGCATAATATGCTGCCCTAGATAGATACTTCTGCGGTGCATGAGTGGACCGCACGAGCAGAGGATGTGCATAGCAGTTTCCTCTGTCTCATGGCATAGTCTGCACATTGCGGTTTGACTGAGGCCGACGGTAAACATATGTTTATTGAGTTTGCAGTGACCAGTAAGTATTCTGGTTACCGCACTGGTTTTATACTTGTTGAGTTGAAGCAACTCTTTTGTAAAGGTTTTGCGATACCCCTTAATTAGCGCTTTAGAGTGTGTTTGTCCAGAAGTGGATTGCCACTCTTGAAGTGCTTTGAGATTGCAGTGGTTTTTGAGAATTGAATAGGCATGTTGTTTGGCAATACCACAAAATGGCTCGGGGCCAAATTCTAGGGTTTCAGCGCCCCTTCTTGCCAAGGCATCGGCCTTTTCATTCCCGTCTATACCTGAGTGACCCGGGACCCATCTGAGGATAACTCTGTTGGATGTGCCCAGGACATTCAGATTATTCATACAGTCTTTGACCAACTTAGAGTTGGTCTCAAGAGAATCTATAGCCAAAAGTGCTGCTTGGCTATCTGAGTTGATGTAGATATTTTGGTTCTTAAGCTTTCTTTCCAGGATGACTTCAGCACATTTGTTAATGGCGAAGACCTCTGCTTGAAAGATGGTGGCCTCTTTGCCCAGATTGATACTCATGTTAAATCTAGGCTTTAGGCCATAGATACCGCACCCTACATCAGATCCTTTCTTGGATCCATCTGTAAACCAAACATGACTGCCCTTTTTGTGAGACTCTTGGTCTTTTAGCCACATGTCCCGGTTGGGAAGATCTATTTGGTACTGTTTTGTGAAGTTAAACTCTGTGCTCATGCCATCCACTGGCATTTTTAGAGTTTTATGTTCGAATGTCAACTCTTTGAGTTTGTTCATATATTGCGATTGCAACCTTACATTCGATTGTATACAGAGCCTGTAGAGGCAGGATTTAGCTTCTTTTTGCACGTGGAGATATAGCGGAGCTATGTCCAACAAAGCATTTAGAGCGTCTCCTGGTGCCGAATGAAAGGCTCCTGTGATAATTAGACATGCCATCCGTTGCACACTGTCTAGTTTACTTATTGTTGTCTTTTGTTTGGTTTTGTTACACCATACGACTGAGGCGTATGTTATGATCGGCCTTACCACAGCGGTGTACATCCAGAGAGCCATTTTGGGTTTGAGACCCCACTTTGCTCCAGCCATTCGACAACATATCCAAAGGGCCATTTTGGCTTTTTTTATAATGTTGTTGAGGTGAGAGTTCCAGGTCAACTTTTGATCAATAGTGACTCCAAGGTACTTTACCTCATTTGATAGGTTAAGGGTTTTGCCATTGAGTCTGAGTTCAGTCAGCCTTTCAAGCTTCCTTTTCCTGGTGAATGGTACAATAACTGTTTTATCAGGGTTTATTGATAATTCATTTTCTCTACACCATCTTGTGATGGTGTTGAGAGCCCCTTGTAACCTGGTGGAAATTGTGTTAAGGCAAGGACCTCTTACTACTACAACAAGGTCATCTGCATAGCCTTGCGTATCGTAGTCGAGATCAGCCATGATTACAAGTAGTAGGTCTACAGCTAGTGTCCATAATAGGGGTGAAAGTACTCCTCCTTGCGGACAGCCTCTGGTAGTGTAAAAGTTGTGCGAGTGTTCGTTTAGCGTAACTTTCGCACACCGGTTGGAGAGCATATATTCCACCCATCTGGTGGTTGTGACATCAACACCTTTTGCATTTAATCCTTTCAGGATGGTTGCCGTAGGTGTATTGTCAAAGGCCCCCTCAATGTCCAGAAACGCACATAGAGCGGTCTGCTTATCCTCTAGGGACCTTTCTGCCTTGTCGATCAGAGCTACTAAGGCAGATTCTGTTGATTTACCCTTTTGGTAAGCATGTTGATTGCAGGAAAGTGGTCTAGCCACAAGATACCTTGTTCTAATGTGCTGATCGATTACTTTTTCCATTGTTTTTAGTAGGAAAGAAGTAAGACTAATAGGTCTAAAGAATTTGGGCTGAGAGTAGTCGTTTTTACCGATCTTCGGTATAAAGATAACCTTGACCTTAGTCCATTGTTCTGGTATGATGCCCCAAGCAAAGCTTGCTCTAAATAGTTTTACCAGATGCGGGATAAGGATTTCCATGCCCTGTTGAAGTAGGGCTGGAAAAATTCCGTCTTCCCCTGCTGATTTAAATGGTTTGAATTTTTTCAAAGCCCATCTAATCTGGTTTGGCCTAAATATGGTATTGGCCATCTTCCAGTCGCAACTATTTGCCCTGTGGATGTAGTTTTCCTTTGGGTTTGATTCACTGCTGGAGACAGGGTACGATCCTGGGAAATGGGTTGCTCTTAACAGTTCCAGCGTCTCCATCTCTGTGGTCGTAAAGGAATTGTCTCGCTTTTTTAAGAAGCCAAGAAAGATATTTGGTGTCTTGGCAAGGATCTTGTGGATTCTCGCTCCTTTATGTGTTTGGGCGATATTCTCACAGAATCGTTTCCAAGATGCTCTTTTAGCTTTTCTGATCTCTTTATGGTATTTAGTCAGAGCCTTCTTATACCGTTCCCACCCATACGGTGTAGTGGCCTGATTAAATAAGCGACGTGTGGATACTCTAAGTCGTTCTAACTTTTTGTTCCACCACGGAGTATTGGTGTTAACCTTGAGTTCCCTAACAGGACAACTATTTTCATAGGCATTTAAGATGCCATCCGTTAGCAAGTTGTTTAAAATGTTGAGGGAGTCGGGTGTCTTTATTGATTTTGGGAAATCCTTAGCTGCCTCAGCGAGCAGGTTTTTAAAGTCTACCCACGAGGTGGCTTTGGGGTTTCTAAGCCTTATAGGTTCAGTGGTTATTGAGCCTTGTATGCTAAAGACAATATGTTTGTGATCAGACATAGAGTTTTCATTACTGACATGCCATTTATTTATGTGTTTTGCAATTTGTACAGTAGCAAAAGTAATATCAAGAACTTCCTGCCTAGCTCTAGTAGCGAAGGTTGGATTACAGCCTTTATTAAGTATTTGAAGGTCGTCAGCTAGGAGAAATTCTAAAAGTAACTCACCTCTTTTGTTGGTACCAGTACTTCCCCAGATTGTGTGATGGGCGTTTGCATCGCAGCCAACAATTAGTTCTGCCTTGTGTTTTCGAGCGTAGTTGACGACTTTAGACAGTTCTTCGGTGGGGTTGGCTTTCTCTCCGGGCAGGTAGGCCGAGCACACAAGTGCTCTAGTTTGACCACGCCCTCTGAGAACGGTGATTGCAGCAACGGTGTCATCACTGCAAAGTTCTGTAACAGGCAAGAAATTAATACCTTTCTTAAAAACGATACAGGCCCTAGGCTTGGTGCCATTTTCGTTTGCTAGGATCTTACCTACTCCATTTAAGCCCGAAATCTTGGACTTGGCGTTAAGCCATGGTTCCTGGACCAGCGCTATATCCATGCCATTTGCCCTAAAAGTGTTTTCTGCCACGGCTGTGGCAGCGATAGCGTGGTGTAGATTGGCTTGGAGTATTTTAGTGGGGGCGTCGCCAGTTGGGTGTGAAGCGCTACTGGGGACGGGCCCCATTGCGCTTGTCACTGCCCTTGCTGGGTCTGGGTCCCTTTTGTTTGCGGGGGCGCTGGCTCTTGCCTCTGGGGGTTTGTCCACCCCTGGTGTGCCCCCCTGTACGAGGAAACCTGTGCGGAGTACCAGTCGCTCCGCTGGTCCCGGCCACAGGAGCTACGCCAGGTGCAGCAGATGGTAAAGGCGCAGCAACGCTGGCGTTTGCTCCAGCAGCCGCGGCCCCAGAACGAGAGGTAGACGGCACAGGTTCAGAGGGAAGTGTCCCAGGATTCGTTGGCGTCTGGTTGATGCCCTTAATACGGAACTGGACCGATTTGAAAGCCAAGTAGGCCTTCATGCCGGTTTTTTGAAGGGTCTCAACAGATTGGTCGTCGATGGAGAGGGTGAGTGTGATTCCGCCCTTCTCCGCCTTCCTATTGAGAACCTACCACAGCTCCGTATTAAGGCCATCATTTTGTATCCGGAGACAGGAGAGCGCCTTATCAACGTCTTTGGACTCCGGATCGGGAATGTATACCACCCCAACCTTTGGTTTGGGCAAGTCGCTCTCATTAATGAGAGCGAGCTTAGCTCCTGACCACGGCTGTAAGGAAGGTATACATTTCTCAAGCCATTCCCTGGCGTACTGGTTAGCACAGGTAATGAGTAGCCAACCTGGCTTGAATGATAGTCCGCCAAAGGCAGGTCCCTTACCCTTCTCCAAAGTGGTGATTTGGGCCACAATTGCGTTGTAGAGTGACTGCAGCTGTGCGTCAGTCATGGGAGTGGAGTCCCTCACGCCAACTTTGGAGGAGGATAAGGCCGCACTATAGGCAGCTGGAGGTGGTGGGGCCGACGGTGCTTCGCTCGACCTTTGGGACTTCCTCGCTGGTTGTCCCTGTGGTGATTCCTCCTCCGAGCGAGTCCTTTCGATGGAGCGCTCGGATTCGGGTTTCGAAGCATCGAAACGATACCCCATAGCCCTGAGTTCCGCAAAGGTTTTAGCGGACAGTTCGTAGGCTTTTGCAGCCTCCACTCCCTGTCCCCTAAGAGCCTTAAGTCGGATTAAGGCTGCCCCACTCAATCTTTTGCGTTTGGGTCGGGCAGCATTAGAGGAGGTGGCAGCAGGGTTACCAGTAGGTGATTCAGGGCTTGTAGAAGCCCCTATCGCCATATCGGTGCCTGCAGTCACCTCCATTGGTTGCGCTGACATTTGGGCGGTTTCATCCGCACCCATTGTCAGCGGCATGAGGTCCTGGCACAATTCGTCCAGGGTTTGTGACGTGGTAACGTCATTTACTTTTTTATGTTTTTGATCCATACTCATTCAGTTCCCACGAGTAGCTAGGGAAATAAAAATGCCCACCGACAGAGCCCCGCATGTCGATGGGAGGACTTAAAATACTACCCGATTCGTCCAGGTGTCGGATAGCCACCGTTAGCGACTGAGCTCCCCCCCAGCCACGCATCCCTCGGCATGGTACGAATAACACCTTGGATTGGGTTCTAAACTACAGCTATACATATACGTACATATATATTTCATAGATACACTTACATAAACATACATAAACATACATATATAAATAAAAGTGAAAGCAAGCGCTCGGTGTTTTCTGTTGCGTCTATTTCCTAGTGAACTAGACCAATAACAGGGCTGGCAACCTCGTGAAGGATAGTACACCGAACTTGCCTTGGGGATCTTTGCGACAAAAGCGTCACTCTCCCCCAAGACCAACGCCACCCTACCGTCTCTGAAGGAGACAGTAGGGTAGGCCTGCGCCTACACTACCATGCGAAGCATGTCGTAAGGGAACCGTGAAAGCATAGATCCAGGCCCGCCCCTTCTATAGTCGTTAATACAACAAATAATATAAAAATAAAGAAATATTTTTTTAACCTTTGTAATCGATCATCGAAGTCAATATACTACAAAAATCGAATAAAAATCATATTAATAAAAAGTACATGTACGATGGTACGGGATCCTTCGTGCGCAAATTCGACTCGCACTTGACCGATTTTTTTATGTTATAGAAAATCTTTTCCAAATATTTTGAACCAATCTTCATTATGATTTATTAACCGCTTAAGGAACATATACAAAGAAAAAATCCAAATCATTTTGAAGTCTGTATATTTTCTAAGTTAAAAAATTAGTACTCGAAATATTCATTTTATGCACGAGTTTAAATAATCGTATGTATAGATAGGCCTTGAAAAAGCAGTTTATTTTGCTGCTATACCTACTTAATTGGCTGGATGCATAATAAATAATTTGTACATGAATATCATTTTTACAACGCATTTACGTTAATATTATTACGAGATACGATTATTATAATCAAAAATAAGGTTATTTAACTTGATGGATGTATTTTAAATAAACTTTTGTAACAAATTCTCTTTAAATTGTACACCTAGGTAAATTTCTTCTTCCATAGTAATAAATGAAATAGAGATAAAGGTGGAGAAAAAAACGAGGTATAAGAAGAGGGTTTTTCAGTTTTCAGTATAAAGTTATTACATACAAGCTTTTATTTAACTTGCAATGTCTGTGAGTTGGAATGTTTGTATGGGTCAAATCTAGCAAGCTTAATTAGAGCCGGAAGCGAACCGGAAGTGGAGGTACAAGTTTTTTTTTAATTATTTAAATAAATAATTTTATTAACAAAAACAAACGCGTGAATGCATCACAAGTGGTTATCGCAAAACTTCTTATGATTTTTGCACAAAAGCCAAAAACGGTCATAAGTGTTTACAATCCTTTTTTTTTAAACGTTGGGAAATGCATTTACGCATGAGGTGTGGGACTCACCGGCAAAGCCAGTACTACCCACTAAAACCCAACAAAACCTTCCCCCGTCTTAATGGGGCGTCGCAGGATCGTTTACGCATTCAACTACGACGCCCCGACGGCAGGTCTGCCGAAGCAGACCACAACAACCACGGGGTTGCTCCAAGGTCCACTCTGCTATCAGAAAAGTACCAGGAGCAACCCGCATGGTACACCGCCCACCAAAGAGGGCCACCTCCCACTAAAGAGGGCCACCTCCCACCGCCCACCGAAGTGAGCCACCTCCCTGTGCGTTTCTTGGCTTCGCGCCCGGCTGTATTGCCGGGCACTACTGAGCCCCCCCACCACGACCAGGTGAACGCACGTTATGGGGGGAAGTGTTTACAATCCTAAGCCAAACGGCCCCTACATGTTTGAATTTGTGATGGCTTATCGAGACTTGGCAAGCGTGTGGATAGGGCATTACAATATTTTCCTACACCGTAAGGCAAGTGGTAATCATGTTAAAAATGACGAAATGTGCGAAACCCAAATTTTCGCATCATCTCGTTTTCTAAGCAAACGCGTTACCACTATGTTACCACTGCCTAAGGTGTGTTATCTTATATTGTATTTAGTCCTTTTTAAACGTCCCACTGCTGGGCATGAGCCTCCCTCCAGTACAAGGTACATCAGGCTATAGTCCACCACATTGGCCAATAGCGGTTGGCAAACTTCACATATTTTGAAAACTTGCTAGGTTCTCTCAGACATGCAGGTTTCCTCATGATGTTTTCCTTCATCGTAATAGAAGTGGTTATCATGTTGGAAATGATTCGCACATGAAAATATTAGATGTTCATCAACGAGACCTGGGATATGAACGCGTTGCGCTTGGTTTCCCAAGCAAGCGTGCTACCACTGTGCTACCACTGTCTAAAACGTGTTATCTTAATATGTAAAATCATATATAATTTTATTTTTGAGTACTTCATAGATACACAACCGTTCCTTAACACTTATGTAAAACTAATAAAAGCTTCTTGAATGCACTTCGATATTCCGTGAGAGGGTAGTAGTACTTTCCCTTTACACAACTAGCACATAAATAAAATATTTACATAATATACTGTGATTTCTTATTATGTGATTAAGATAATGTTATATTTTGAACAAGCTATTAGGAATAATTCACATATGTTATCAAACTGAGATGGATTCGGCAACTTTAAGGTCAAGTTTAATTATACAAGGTTTGTTGCGAGATTAGTTTGAAGATAATTTAATTAAAGACCAACGTAAAAATACTGTTGGTTTTTATAACATAAAAATTGCCAAACATTACATCACTGGGATAAAAACTAATACATCAAATAAAAATATTTTGCAGTCATATTTTAGGGAAATCCAATTAGATCTCATTAATTATTTATTTTGTTTCCACTTATTATAGGTAAAACCTGGTATTACATTTAAGTCTTAAATTTTAACAATAAGGGTTGGTTGGTAAGATATTTATGTAAATATTTGATATAAAATAATTTATCACGTGGACCCTTAGAATATTTAGTGAAAAGAAAAATATATTTACCGAATATATGTACTTTTGATATTAAGATCGAATGCGTTTCAAAATCTTCCTGGTATGTTGGTGTCTATAAAATTTTACTAGCTCGGTTGATTAAGTCTTTTCTAGCCAGTGTGTCCCACATATCCACCTGCGTACATGCATTTCCCAACGTCAAAATGGGTTATCTTTTTTAATGAGACCCACATAATCACCGGTATGTTGCAGGTGGTATGAGTGAGTGCATTTCCCAACGTTAAAAAAAGGGTTGTTTTTTAGACATAGGAACTCTTTTACCTAAACTGGATAGGTAGGGGTAGTTTTATAATAAAAGGCATTTTTGAATTTTGGATACAGAGAAAAAGGCTCATAACATACATATACAAAAAAAAATATTACCCTCCTTCAGAGGTAACCGAAAGCATAACGTCAATGTAGCAATCTTAGAATACATCTATCACTAATATATAATTATTAATTAATTGTTATTATAAGTCTCGTATCGTAAATCTAGTTGATCAAATGGCAAGATTATACATATACGAGTACCTGTGTTCATGGAGACTTAAATAAAATGGAAAAAAATGATAATATTAGTAATATTATAATACTTATTTATGTATTTATATTTTTGAGCATGTAATATTAATTTTACTATCCTGTTTACAGTCTCTTTAATCCTTTCACCAAAGATTGTCTGTAAGAGATTGCTAATAGAAATAAAATCTTTGCATATCTTTTGTTACCTTTCTTTTTCATATTCTGTATTATTCTTGTGTGTGCGTGGAATAAAGTATTTATAAATATAAATATTATCAATGTGGATATGTTATTAAGAAGTTACATCTTTTGACAGGTATTTTTTAGGTACAATGTATATACATACATATGTGATATGTATGTACGTACATCGATAATTCCGAGATCTTTGAACCAATTTGCGTGATTCTTTTTTTATCAACCACTTCCAAAAAGGAGGAGGTTCTCAATTTACCGGAATCTTTTTTCATTTTTTATGTACGTTCACCGATTACTCCAAGACGCTTGAACCGATTTGATTTTTTTTTGTTTCAAAGGGTCATTCATACTTCCCAGGTGGTCCCATTTAAATTCTATCGAAATCGGTCGAGCGGTTTTAAAAAAATTAACTATAAATGGCTTTATCGAATATGTTATATTTATACAAAAAATTTAAAAATAAAAACTTAAAAAAATAAATTAACTGAAAATTGACTTCCAGGCACCAAAATGTAAAAAATAATTAAACGGGGGTTTCATTTAGAATAGGTACCTAATCAGATGTATATTTTCGAAGTCGGTGCCAGCCGATACAAATCAAACCAGAAGGACCACGTTTAGTTATTTTTTACTTTTTAGTGCCTGGAAGTAGGCTTTTTTTTAGTTTTTATTTTGGATATACATTGTACAGACATATATCTTAACCGGGAATGTATTTAGTGGGAAGTTGAGATACCGGGAGATAAGGTACGAAACTCAATTTAAACAAATATAATTGAAGGTGTCTACATAATATGTATATGGTATTTGGGTATTGTCGGTGTTAACTTTACAGATATGGAGAATATTAAAAAGAGTTGACGATAAATCTTGACATAAGCAACGTAACTGCTTATTGTTCTTATGATTAAACCATACATTTTTCCGGAATAAAAAGTTTAAATTTATGTGCTATTCCAGACTATAATCTATCTTTGTGCCAAATTCTATCCAGATCCGTTCAGCCGTTCTGTCCTAAAAGAGTAACAAACATGCATACATCCATCCATCCTCACACACTTGCACATTTATAATATTAGTATGGATAATTCATCATCACATTAGTTCAAATGCAACAATAGTAATAGGAATAGGAAAATATTTTACGGCCCTATTTCAAAATATACCCCTATATACCTATATAATATTTTTTTCATTAGTTTTTATATTTTGTGCCCCTAATGAATAGAAAAAAAATGCAGTAAACAATAGCAAGAAGCACAAAGCAGTTGAATCAGATTTCTATGAAAGTTCCAACAGATTAGCGGCGTATCAATCACCTACGTGAATAGATTGTATAATGGCGACCTTGTATGAATTGTGTCAGCTAGCGGGTCTCCACAGATTAATAATTTTAAAATGTCACTAGTCTTTTAATACTTTGTTTACGCGAATACTAATTATTCATATTTAACTGGTACTCTTTAAAGAAGCCATTATCAAGATAACAAAATTGAATTATTGACGTTTTAAGTAAAATTATTTTTCCGGATATATACCACGAATAACGTGGTTTTATCTTGAAATGATTGATTCTTCATACAAAATTCTACCCATTTTACACCTTCTTACGGGATGATTTCCGGGATAAAAATTATGCTACTATTATATACTGTTCTCAAACTATCTCCACAACAAATTTCATCTAAATCGTTCCAGCGGATTAAGTGTGAAAAGATAACAGACAAACAGACAGACAGTTACTTTCGCATTTATAATAATATTAAGTATGTGGTGCAATAATAAGTATAGGTAATATTGATTTATTCTCGACCCTTGCTTTTTAGCCATAGAAGAAAATAGTGATGTCATATTTATAAAAAAATAATAATATGACATTATTATGTTTATTTATTTTTACAAGTTCCTTACTATTTCTTTTGTGAAGTACTTATATATTATATATAAGCATTCACACCTGATTATATATTTTAATTCATTGAGCTACCACATTTAATTATTTAATTACGCTTTATAAAAAAATTCTTACTTTTTTTTGTTTTATCAGAAGGCAATTGTAAATTGTAAACAGCGACATCACTAGCTAGAAAGCTTATGTTAGTCTTTCCTTGATTCGAACTTTTACTTCCACTTGATCTTAGGTGCGCGAACCACTTCTACAAATTCATTCCACCTATTAAAGCTCAGGTGAAAATGTAAACAAAAGGCGCATAAGTAAAAGCATGGAATTTAGGTTTGTGGGGTATTTCACTTTTTATGTTTAGAATCATGTATGTACATGATTCTATGATATATGAACACATGTGTGTTTTTGTGTTCTTATAGTAGAAATCGTTCTATATTGTATACATTTTTGCAATACAATAATAAAAAAAGACTTCTCAGTAATTATTATAAGACTAGCGGCTTACCATCGCTACGCTCAGGTGCGTCCTTAGGTACGCGGATTTGTTTATAATTTCATGGGTTTTCATTTTTTTGCGCGGAATTCTTTTTCTAAAATAAAAGTAGCCTAAGTTACTTCTTATAACATCAGCTATCTGCCAATGAAATTCCCGTCAAAATCGGTCCAGCCGTTTTGGAGATTAGCCGGAACAAACAACAGACAAAACTTTACTACTTTACTACTAGTACTTTTATATGTATTTAGTAAAAATCTGTTATTTTGACTTTACAAACAGACACTTCAATTTTATTGATCTGTATAGATTACTATAATATATATATATATATATATATATATATATATATATATATATATATATATATATATAATTTGCTTTCTTTATTGTGTAAAAGAAAAATAATAATAAACAGTTTTACGCAATTACAATATTACTAGTAAAGATAAGTGATGTGCATAAAACCACAATTGTGTAGCGTTAAACCTTGAAGAGTAACGGGAGTTGTATCTAGTGGATGCATTCGAAATAAATATGATTTGATGCGGCATATACTACACTACGTATGTATATTTTTTGTTGCAAAAGTTTGTGCAAAAGTTGTGTAAGCTTTTGATTTATTGAAAAATATTACACGGAGAATTTTTTTGTATTTATTTAAGTTCAATATTAACTAAAACATTGCGAATCTATAAAAATTTTGGTTTTTATTTCCACACTGATATTATAAAAAATACTTTCACTAATAGGAAGTTTTATTACCCCCGAATGTTCTAGGTTTCTTATTCCGTTATAAATGGGTTTCCTGTTAGAAATTAAATAACTTAAATTGAAATGGAAAAAAAGTGCCATTTGAGTTGTTTTTTTGCGTGCGCTGCATAAATATTTTGAAATAAAGCAACAAAATTTATGCCAAAAATACACCAAGGGAACCCGAGCGAAGCAAGGGTAAGTCGCTAGTAAAAAGATAAATTTCCCAATCACTTGGACTAAAGTTTTTTATCGTAAGACTTGTTGAGAAATAAGCTTTGATCGTCTCGTAATGAAATGACGTCTAATCCAAATAAGAGCAGCTACATATTTGTCTCCATTCAAACCAAGGCAGTGGTAGTCCAGTGGTAACGCGCTCGCTTGGGAAACGGAGGGAAACGAGTTCAAATCCCGGGTCTCGCACTTCTAATATTTTCATCTGCAAATCATTTCCAACATGATTACCACTTGTCTTACGGTGAAGGAAAATATCGTGAGGAAACCTGCATGTCTGACACAACCAAGCAAGTTATCGAAAGACATGTGAAGTCCGTCAACCCGAATTTGGCCAGCGTGGTGGACTATCCCCCTCACATTGATGGATGGCCAGTGCCCAGCTGTAGGTTGTTAAAAAAAAGCGGAATATAATATAGGATACACATTTGTCTTACAAGGAAGAAATACGGAAACATTTGCCGAAAGATTATACTATGCATTACTTATATTTTTTTATAAGTAGTTTCGGAAGTTTAAATATGATAACTAGATCGTGCTAGACAAACACAAAGGAGTTTTATAGGAAATAAAGAAAAAGCCTCATAATATGTGTATCATAGTAATTTATCGATTTTTATTGATTCCGCCAACTAGATGAAACGGCATTCCTATTCTTAACACCTAATATGGTACATTTATTAGAAACATGAAGCGAAAATATTTTTTAAATATTTTTAATAAAAAAATAACAATAACTATATATATAATATATATATATATATATATATATATTATATATATATATATATATATTATATATACTGTATATATATGTACGAGTATACATATGTACATTTTTAATCATAGCTAATTAAAGTGCAGTAGTGAAGTATAAGCATCAGATGCTTATACTTCCCTATAATAAGATACGTCGTATCTCGTTATTCATATGTGTATAATATAAGGTCGCAGTACCTATGTATTAAGTTACAAGACAGGAAAGAACTATTTTTACTATAGATTTGATTTTAATTTAAAAATATTATAACTAATCATAAAGAATAAACTGTTAGACGTACACGCGACACGTTTGCATGGACCGCTGCGGTTAACCTCAGTATAAAATCTATACGTCGCGTTGGTGTCATTTCAAATGGATCCATTAAGACTTTATCTATTAAGTCCCTGACCTATATATTATTATCTCAATTCTGTTTCTACGCAAGCACACACCTTATGTCTGTATGTAAACTCCTAATGTTTACTTAAATTCGTCACGCTGACTTTGTCACGAATTGCTGTACTTTTTTTGCTAGTTTTGTAAATGTAGAGTGTCTTATCCTATTTTATAGACGATCAAAATCTTATAATATTAAATGAGCAATTCTTGTATATGAATTTTACGTTTTGACGGTTAGTATGGAATAGTTAGACTATATAATACGGGCTATTTATTGCAAAAATAACTAAGCCCGGTTGCCCAGGTACTTAGTTTTTAACGAAAAAATAGTATGGTAAGATTAAATTATATACTTAGGTACTCGTTTAATTGTTAAAATGTACACTTTGTTTAAAATGCATTATTTAAATAATATCTAAAAATCAGAAAATAAAATATTATAATAAGGATACTCATTAAAAACTCTTTAATACATTTCAAGATACGCGCAAACTGATGTAAAAAATTAAAATTTATTCCTCTTCAAAACACAAATTATACATTATTAGAATAACATTCAATATACAACCATGATTCCGTTACATTTTTTATCACATGTACAAATATGTATGTATAGCGGAACAGTCGTTTTTATAGCGAATTAAAATATGGCTCTTAGGAAATTAATTCTTTGCTCTACATTTAGTAAAACCATGGGTACAAAAAGATTATTTGAATGATTGATCTAATAAGTAACAGTGCTTATACCATGGAGTTAGTATAGTGATAAAAGTACCGGTAAATATTGACCTGAGCTCAAATGAGTCACATCGTGTCCTCTTTTGTATGCTCACACGTTACCACTGTACTACTCGCCTTTTATGTTTCGAGGTCAGTAAATATTTGAGCTACTTGACGTGCAGTTCAATGATCTCATAAAATTAAGTTAGAAAACGCAAATAATGCAATGTTTATAATATATTAAAACTCTAAACTTTCTATACTAATAATTACAAATTAAAATTTAAAAAAAGCTCCTACGTAAATTAATTGTCATTTAACGTTTACACTGATACGCGTGAAGTACTTAATTTAGTAATCATACGCCAAAATGCATTACATCATTTGGGAAAAGAGCTGATACTCTTACACTGCTGGACCGATATTAACAAAACATAGCTAGGAAACTGGCTTTCAAATGAAAAAAACCGCATCGAAATCGGTCCATCCGTTTGAGAGCTACGATGCCACGGACACATACACAGACAGACAGACATCGACGTCAAACAGTGAGTTCAAATTAAACAAACAGGTGAGTTTACAAAACTCCTTACATAAAACAGTCAGTTAATCCAATAAGCATTCCCTTTGAAACTCAAGTTGCTAATAAATATTTTTTTACATAGCAATGTCTTTAACTAATATGTAGCGACTCAAAAAGACGATAAAAGCCTTCTCAGAGGGGAGATTCCAACATTCGACACTATCCGTGGCGGCGTAAGGTATAGCAGTTATGTTGACATAACTGCTGTATCACCTGATCTTCTTAGCTTGGTGGACGACTGGCGCGTGCGTGAAGACCTGACCAGCTCGGACCACAACGGCATAACCTTTTCAATCAAAGCTAAAAACATCAACATTAATAAAATTAGGCAGACTACTCGTAAATTCTTTACAAAAAAGGCAAATTGGACCCAGTTTCATGAGAAACTGGGTCAAATTATAGGCCAAAATAATATTACTATAGAGAAAATTAAAAACTTAAACTCAAAAATAGAATTGGATAATTTAATAATAAACTTTAATAAATCAATAAATATAGCATGCAGTAAAACAATACCTAAAATAAAACATAAAGAAGTACTTACCATGCCGTGGTGGTCCGAGGGGCTAGCAGCGCTCAAGCGCGAGGTGGCCACCAAGAAAAGTAGGATTAGGTGCGCGGCACCGGTTAGGCGTCGGATGGTGGTCGATGCTTACCTCGATGCAAAGGCGAGATACGAAACCGAGGCCAGGCAAGCGCAAACGCGCAGCTGGGTAGAGTTCTGCGAACGCCAAGATGGGGAAACAGTATGGGGGGGTATTTACAGAGTGCTGGGCAGAACGTCCAAGAGAGAGGAGGATCCACCGCTGATCGTGGACAACATACAGCTGGACGCAAAGGGCTCAGTGAGGCTCATGGCGGAAACCTTTTACCCTAAGGACTCCGAGGAACATGACACCGAGGAGCACCGAAGGGTGAGGGTACAGGCCAAGCACTCCTGTAACGAAACCTCTTCGGATGTATGGGACCCGCCCTTCACTCCAGTGGAGTTGAAGTTGGCCAGTCGATCCCTAAATCCGAAGAGGGCACCGGGATCAGATGGATTTACAGCGGACATATGCGTAAACGCGATAGAGTGCGACCCCGACCTTTCCCTGGCCCTCTTCAACAGGTGCCTCGAACTCCGGCACTTTCCCACGCCCTGGAAGGAGGCGACGGTGATATTTCTCCGTAAACCGGGGAAAAACACCTATACGACCCCACGGTCGTATCGCCCAATAGGCCTCCTCCCAGTGCTTGGGAAGGTGCTGGAGAAGATGCTAGTCGCCCGATTAAAACACCACCTAGCGCCCAGGTTAAGCACCCGCCAGTTTGGTTTCATGCCCCAGCGCAGCACTGAAGACGCCCTCTATACCCTGGTCAATCACATCAGACAGGGGCTAGCACGCAAAAAATTGCTAACACTTGTGTCCCTGGATATAGAGGGCGCCTTTGATAACGCATGGTGGCCGCGTATAAAAACCAGACTGGCGGAGGAACAAATCCCCATCAACATCAGGAGGCTCTTAGAAAGCTACATGGGCGATAGGAAGGTGAGAGTGCGTTACTGTGGAGAGGAGATGGTGAGGGACACGGAGAAGGGCTGCGTCCAAGGGTCCATCGGTGGACCAATGCTGTGGAACCTCCTGCTGGACCCATTGCTCAGGGAGCTGGAGGGTGAAGGCTACTACGTCCAGGCGTTTGCTGACGATGTGGTGCTGGTCTTCGAAGGCGAGACGGCTCATGAGGTCGAACACCAAGCCAATGCCGCCCTCGAACATGTGAGGGAGTGGGGAGTCCTTAACAAGCTAAGGTTTGCGCCGCATAAGACCAATGCGATGGTCATTACGCGCAAACTGAAGCACGACACCCCACGCCTCCACATGGGCGGAGTCGACATTGGCATGGTCAGAGAGCTCAGGCTACTGGGAGTCGTCTTAGACCAGCGCCTTACCTTCAACACGCACGTCACAAACGTCTGTAAGAAGGCGATACTCCACCCTGAGGTCATACGATCTATTTACAGGGCGGTGGTGGAACCTGTAATAATGTACGCGGCCGCCGTATGGGAGCCGGCTGTAAATAAATTAGGTATCCGCAAGCAGCTTAACGTGGTCCAGAGGGGATTTGCACAGAAGCTATGCCGGGCTTACCGCACCACCTCCCTGAACTCGGCACTGTTGCTCGCTGGGATACTCCCCCTCGACTTGCGTGTCCGCGAAGCCGCGGCGCTGTACGGGGCGAGGAGGGGGGTGCCCCAGCGAGACAGGGGGTCGGGAGATTGAGCGGATGTACCCGGCGCTACAGTCACCTCACCCCGCCGAGCAGATCGACCTGGAGCTCAAGTGCCTGGCTGACCGAGATCAATTCATGGCCCATAGTGGCCATGATATTAACATCTTCACGGACGGGAGCAAGATTGAAGGCAAAGTGGGTGCGGCGCTATCCGCATGGAGCGGCGCTGCCGAAACTAAGGCCCTCAAGCTTGCTCTACCGTCCTTCTGCACGGTCTACCAGGCGGAGCTATTGGCGATATGCAGGGCGGCGCAGATGTCTGCGGAAAACTTTGGATTCTATGTCAGCACTGCAAACAATTACCAACACAGAAGCCCTTCATCTCCTGGCCGTCGAGGCGAGGGGCCACCTGAGGAGGGCCTTGCTCCAGAATAAACAGGTTAGTTTATTCTGGATCAAGGCCCACGCAGGCCTAGAAGGGAACGAGTGAGCCGACGTTTTGGCCAAGGAAGCCGCGCTAAAATTGAAGCGTGCCCCCGATTACGACAGCTGCCCGGTTTTATTCATCAAGCGGAGCATTCGCATGCGATCGCTTGATGAATGGAACCAGCGATACCAATATGGCGTGACCGCTAGCGTAACGAAGACGTTCTTCCCGGACGCGACGGCGGCATATAAGATAGTTGGCAAGATGGAGGTGGACAGGCTCGTCACCCAGATGTTGACGGGGCACGGCGGATTCTCCGAGTACTTGCATCGCTTCAAGTGCAAGGAGAGTCCGTCGTGCGTCTGCGACCCTGGATGTCCAGAGTCTGCCCTCCACGTTCTTTTAGAGTGCCCGGTACACGATAGAGACAGATATTATTTAGAAGCACAAATCGGATTAAAACTAGATAAAAATGCACTACCAAAAATTATGAAAGACAATAAAAAAAGAGATAAATTCCTGCAATACTGTAAAAAATTATGTAAAACTGTAAACAATAGAAATAAGAGTTAGTAATAATATGTTAAACAAATATAGTATAGTATATTAGTGGTAACATATATAATGTATAGTGTATAAATAGGATAAGTCTAATAATAAGAGCATATATAAATAAGCCTAAACTATAAATAAAAATTACCGACTACCCCCAATTATTATCCCCGTGTTACATAGTATAAGAACAAAGAAACTAAATAAAATAGATAGATAGATAGTTAGGAACGAATGCGGATGAATGATAGAAAGACATAGTATGCGGAATGAAAGTGCGAGAAGCATAAAAGCGAGAACTGGTATGAAAGAAGTAGAAAACACAGACTCCTTCCCCCATGTTGGAGGTTCAGGAAAAAAAAAAAAAAAAAGAAGCCTTCCCATAATCTATGAAACATAATATTCTTGTACGCAACAAGATTCTGAAATGTTATGATCTCAAAATCTTGTTCATTCAACGCAAACTGGGCTTCTCTTGTATCCATTCCAGCTCGGAATCCAAATTAAGTGTCTTCTAGCTGATCTTCACATTTGCGTCAGGGCTTATGAAGCTAATAGTGCGGTAGTCTTGGCATTTTTTGGGATTTCGTTTTTTCGGAAGAGTTATGAAAGTATAGATATGACCCAGTCTTGAGAAATGATACCAGAATTGTGGATAGAGTTGAAGAAATTGATAAGTACATCAATGTTTCGATTCTAAAAGTTTAAGAAGCTCAACGATCGCATTATCCGGTCTGGCGGCTTTTCCACTAGATAATTACTATATAGAAATAGACGCGTTGTATTACTTTAAATGTTTACGTTCAAAATAATTAAATCCTACATATAGATATTGTGGTAAAACCTTACCAATATAAAGTTATTTTATAAGGAAAATCTTCTCTTATTCTCAAAATTATAAAACATCATAAAATGTTCAGAAAAAATATAAATAATTAAACCGAAGGTGCTTTTATTATAAAAAGCATTTACAAAAAAGTACTTTAATTAATCTACAAAAAATAAAATTTACGATGCATTAAAATGTATATTATTATTTCTTATATTATATAATAAAAATAAGACTACGATAAAGAACAATTTAATGCAATTTGAATCTTTAATGTTTATAATAATGAAACCAGTTAACCTTTAGCGCTTTTGGTGCCTAAAATCAACCATTTGTTTTATATCTATATACGTTCCTTCCAGAACTTATTTTTCATATCTTGTTTGGTGTTTTTCTGTTTTAGCATTTAATTTGTGATTTTCATATTAATAATTACAGGTTTAGTGAGCAGAGTAATGTTTTGTTTTCATCTATGACATATATTCTAAAGAAAAATCTAGGTATACCTACATATAATAAAATTCTAACTAAGTCCAATCTGTACATTAAATATTTTTTGGAAAATCTTATTGAAATAGACATTATTATCGATACAGAGGCCCAATCTATAGTTTTTTTTTAATTTTTGTCTGTCTGTCTGTTACCGCATCACAGAAAAACTACTGGAGGGATTTTGATGAAATTTAGTATGGTCATAGTTGGTTATCCGGGTCAACATAAAGGATACTTTTTACCGCGGGTAAATATCTTATTTCTGAGAAAAAATACAAAAACTGGTTAGAATTACTACTATTAAAAAAATTTATCTTGAAAAAAAATAACAATAACGCTATTTTATTTAGTTTTTGGTCATCAGAACGCGGGCAGAGCCGCGGGAATTGCTAGTATTATATATTCGTCTCTAGAATGTGAATTATCTTTATCGGTGCTAAATTGTGCTAAAATGAAATTCGATAAATAAATAAATATATATGTAATAAATAAATAAATAAATAAATAAATAAATAATGTATGTATGTATGTGTAATGTATAGTGTAATCATTTAATATAACTGTCCAATATAAAGCCAGCATGGCAATATTTACATATTCACATAATATGTACATTTGACGACACGTTTGGTTCAGTTTGTAGTGACCCTACTTGCTGTACCAGCGAGATCGGGTTCGAGTCCCACTTTATCTGTCGGGCATTTATTTGTGTGATGAGCTCGAATGTTTGTACTTCAGTCATGGGTGTTTATATTTATATTATTTAAAATTTACATATGTGTAGTGTATCAACTATCTGGTATCCATAACACAAGCTTGGTAGAAACTAGACATAGCCATGGAACTAGATGGGGCTGTGTGTTAATGTCTTAATATATTTATTTATTATACAGTAAAACCCAAAAAACTAATAAATAAGTCGTTGTCTGTCTGTCTTTTCGTCTCTGACCACTTACTTTCGAAAATGTATGGTAATATGTGTATAAAGATAAATAAATACAAATAAATTAAACTGAAGTGTCTGTTTCTAATTTCAAAATAAAAACTTTTTACTAAATGCATATAAAACTATATACGGTACTTATAAGAAAAATACTTTTTTTTTATTTTTATCTGTCTGCCCATCTGCTTGTGCCGGCTAATCTTCGAAACGGCTGGATCGATATTGACGGGACTTTCACTGGCACATAGCTAATATTATAAGGAGTAACTTAGGCTATTTTCATTTTTGAACAAGGATTAGGGTTTCGTTAAAAACAATTAAAACGTATCTAGGGACTCACCCGAGCGAAGAAAGGGGAAGTCGCAAGCAAAATTATAAAAAATATCTTGTAGCTCAGTTATTCGCTTTGTGACTTCGAATTTTGTTTATTTAGTTATTTCCTGTGGCAGTGGTAGCCCAGTGGTAACGCGCTCGCTTGGGAAACCGAGTGAAGCGAGTTCAAATCCCGGGTCGCGCACCTCTGATATTTTCATGTGCGAATCATTTCCAACATGATTACCGCTTTTCTTAACGGTGAAGAAAAACATCGTGAGGAAACCTGCATGTCTGAGAGAACCTAGCAAGTTTTCAAAAAGACATGTGAAGTTCGCCAACCCGCACTTGGCCAGCGAGGTGGACTATGGCCTGATCCCCCGCGTACTGAAGGGAGGCCCGTGTCTAGCAGTGGGACGTTAAAAAGGGCTGAATACAATTATTTCCTTGTGAAACTAGCTACGATATCAAATATGCTTATTTTATAAATTATGCATAATAGTTATAGTAAAATGAATTAAGCGTTGAACCCATAATAATTTTCTTCATTTTAGACGATTATATCCGAATTGTCAGGCGCTTAGCTATATATGTATGTATATGTAAAAACTTGGTTGTAATGTCTGTGGTAAAAACCTTCATCTATACTAATATTATAAAGAGGAAAGATTTGATTTTTGTATGTTTATTTGTACTAAATAGGCTCCACAACTACTATACGGATTTAGATGAAATTTGGTAAGAGGATAGTTTGAGACCCTAGGAGTAACATAGGATAGTTTTTATCCCGGAAATCATCCCTTAAGGGGTTGAAAATGGGGATGAAATTTTGTATGAAGAATCAATTTACTAGGTATAACTTGGAATTTTTTTTGAGCCTTGTTCATAGTCTGTTGTTGTTGTTAGGTTATAACTCAGACTAAGCAATTATTATTATATACTTTTTGTTATAAATTTTAGAATGTATACGTGTTTAATCTTATTTTAATTAAATGCCAGTTTTCTTACGTAATTTAAAATAAGAAACATTTATTCATAATTGATTTTTTAAGATCTCAACGATGCTTAACTTTTGCTTCCTGTATTTTTTCCTCAATCACTTCAGAACACAAAGTCAACAGTAATAATAATAATTATATAACTGACACAAGCTAGCACTAACGGCTTGGCTCCGATGATAAAAAAAGTTGCCCCATTTTTTCACAAATTCTTAAAAATAAATTAAATTAAAAATAGCATTCATATATATAACACCAAAATTCCACCTCCATTAAAACATATTTTTAGTTAATTACACTTATTATAATTATTAAGTACATTCCTGTGTACATACCACAGCTATAGAAACTTGAACAATCAACGTTTCTTTTACTCACTGTACCTTTTGCAAGAAAAAATTCTCACGCAACTTATGTTTTGAGATAATCGTGCTTCGATCGACTCTACAAAAAATAATGTAAATAATTACATATATAAAGATTATCTATAAACGTGTGTACGATTATTATCGGATTTATTATTATATTATGTCAATATATGTATGTAAATAAGCATCTTCAGCCAAATTATTTTTTTAATGGAAATCTAAAAAATTAGGAGTAACATGTTCTATCCACGTGGCGTGACATTATGCTTGTACTCGTAGTAGGGGCGCCCAAGAGGGGATTTTGTGATTTACTCAAGCGTGGCAAATTAACATAAGGGGGGGGGGGGGTGGATTGGGGGGGATACCTTGCACTATGTTTACTATAGACTACCGCTACCTATATAAACCCTCTGTATAAGGTCGCGCGTCTAAGGCAGCCGATCAACATATTGACGACACGCTTGGCTCAGTGTGTAGTTACCCTACTTGCTGTGCCAGCGGTTGCGGGTTCGAATCCCGTTCGGGGCATTTATTTGTGTGATGAGCACGAATGTTTGTACTCCAGGCATGGGTGCTTATATTTATAATATGTATGTATTTAAAGTTATATATGGGTAGTGTATCAACTATCTGGTATCCATAACACAAGCCTCGTAGCATACTATGGAACTAGATGGTGCTGTGTTAATGTCCCAACATATTTATTTATTAATTTTATTTATATAAAAAAATATGTTGATAGGTTAGAAATACTTGAAACCGTTAGATTAAGATGTGGTGGGCCATAAAGTTCTGATTTGGTCATATTTTATGCAAAAACTCAGGTCTTTATGAAAAAAATTACACTGATTCGCTGCTACGTTTTAACCGTATCTTACAAAATAGCAATCCGGAAAGCATATTCAATTTTTAATAGTGGAGATGTCCTCTACGATAGCACTCGTATACATCTACTACTGGCAACGTGTATAGTAGAATCTTTCGAAATACAATTAAATTCTAACATTTTTGATATTTTACCTTCCGACATGATTTCAAATAAATTCCATGCGAATTTGATCGTGGATAACATGAATACGCTATATAACTTCCTAAAAACGATCAACACGCATGGCGGACATATTAATTTGTACATAATTACATATGGTAAAGATGTGGTTTATACATTTAAAATTTTTATTGTTTATTATTTGATGTAAGTAATAGCATAAAAATTACAATTCTTTGAAGTTATACTTCTTTTGGGACGTTTGGAAAAATTGTAAAAGTTAAATTTTTACAATCCGCGCGCACACCGACAGCCAAAGAGCGACATGATGAAGTTAGCTGGAAGCGATATGATGAAGTTAGCTGCACTCCTTTTACAAACAAAGAGTTGTGACATACGGGATGAAATCTTTAGCTATTTTTGTTCTGTTACGCCAAAAAGTCCCTCTCCTTACGTGCGTACACAAGTACACACACACGATTTTTTTTTGTCCGTCTCGTAAGTTGGTTGTTTGTTTTACTGGCTCACGATAGGTTAATTAATGATGTATTGAGCTTTTTAATTAAGCAAAGCATATCTTCTAATTATATTCTATTTTTTTATTTCCCTTATTAACTAATAACATTTCTTAATAGCTACCTAAATTTATTGACCAATATTGAAGCTTTCTAATATTATTCATCAATATTTTTCTTAACTTACAATATATTTTTTAAAATGATCTGGTAAAAATTTAAAGCCTATGACATATTTTCTGAAACCTAGTAGATAAAGTTGTAGATATATGTAGTTGATAGATTGCAATCGAAATGACTAATACAAATAATTAGTAACATTGGTTTTATTTACGTTTTTACTTTATTTAATACGCAATTGCTCCACAATTAGTATTACATTGTTAGCAGTCATCGAACTATTTGTATTATTGTTGTTAAAAAAATAAGGAAATTGTTAAGATTCTTTATTATAGTGTCCTAATACATTGTTTGAAGCAGATGATATTCTTTGAATACTAATGGATGACGTAGTGATGATGTGATCGATAATGTAAGAAAAATAAGGTGAACTAAATACTTCAATGAAATATTTTTATGGTGTAAAAAGTTACATCCCTATGGTCAATATCCCGTTATACATCTGTACATAATATAATAAAAGTATAACTGATCGCTGTCTGTACATGGAAGATATTTGTGAAAAACTATCATTGGGGGTCTTTATTTACGTAATAGAACCCAAAACAATGATTTTTAACATTTTTGTCTATTTGTCTGTGCGTTTGTGCGCGCTAATATCAGAAACGGCTTGACCGATTGAGAGGCGGTTTTCACTAATATATTGTGGTAAATTTCACTTAACTTTTAGTATTTGTTTTATTTCAATCGCTTCATAAATAAAAAAGTTACGTCAATTTAAAGAATCACCTAGTACATCATAAAAATACTGTCAGTGACCATAACAATCTAAAGACCTACTTTCATGAAAGCTTATAACATTCTTTAATGTTTCTATTACGTGCACATACGAGTATGTATGTATGTATATATTTCCAAATATTATAAATTAACGTATGTATATGGCACTTTGGATTCGTAAATGTTTGTTTTCTAGCTATTTTAAAATCAAAAATCAAAGTATACTTTGTTCAAATAGACTTTTACAAGCACTTTTGAATCGTCAATTTTACATTTTAAATTTAAATTAAATGTCAGTCTGTAAGTCCGTGAGGAATTTGCCACCAGCTCGGAATGCAATTCTGCTGAGAAGACCCGGCGAGAAACTCAACAGTTGCTCTTTTTAAATATAATTAATATTTACAAAATATCATTACAATAATTATAACTTTCTACATGTAGATACCTTAATTGGCAAACCAACTCCATATGAGCAAATTTTACAGGAGACACTTAAAATTTTATAATATTTTTTGTACAATACTTATTAAAAATCTAAAATAGCATTGGTCGATAACATCGCAAGCTGTATTTAAATACTATATCCCACTAAAATAATCCTACTATGATGACTGTTGCGTACAATCTGAACCAAAAAATATTTTTGACGATATACATATTATATAAGTATGTAAGAGCATAGCGGCTCAAAAACTTTTTTGCAAACATGTCTTATAATTTCGTTAACTTATAATTTTTTTTTTCTTTCTTTTTATCATTATTTATTTATTTATTTATTTAAAAAATATATAAATAAAAAAAAATATCATTAAGACTGCGAAGATTTAATAGAGACAAAAAGGTTGATTTGCTCTCACTATTAATACAAAATATGTATTAATAGTATTTGCTTGATAAGATAATACAGTGAATATTAGTAGAAAGAAAAAATCCCAAGTATACAAAATATTATATTTCTGCCTTGTTATGCTTTCACTAATTATTTACTTGTTTGGTCACAAATGGGTTATTTATTAATAAATACATTAATTGACGTAAGATTATTTTTAATCACGAAAGTCACCTTTCTTAAATTACATTAATTGAAAGAAAATTAGAAATAAACCAATCGCCGTAGAAAATCGATTAGATATCGATTTATTTTATATACGATTCAAGTTTTGTTTATGGAGTAGTTAATCATATTTACTTTGCCGATGTCACACCTATTTAAAATTAATCGATTATGTATCAGATTATATACATTAATTACGGCCTCTATAGTAGGGAAACCTGTTGTACTGTGGACAGTGTTGTACTAGGTCAATCGTATTTTTTTTTAAAACTTCCGCGCTTTAAAATAATATTGTCTATGGTATTTGAAGCATTCTTTTTCAACTTCAAGGTAAAGTTAGTTGTGATTCGCTGGCACCGCTTCAGTTAAGTTAAAGAAAAGATTCCGACGAATTGAGAACCTCCGCCTTTTTGGAAGTCGGTTAAAAAAGGTAATTTATTGTTTCTTGGTCAATAAGTTCGTTTTTTAAACTTTAACTATAGCCTTTTTATTAAGTATGATGTAGATATATGAAAAAAAAATTATTTACACTCTAATCTCTGTATATGTCGGTAACAGATGGTATAGGTGTTTGAAGTTTGAACATGACCTCAATTTTAAGTACTTTTATAAAGCTGTACCTTGGTCCTTGGACACCAAACAATTGCACCTTATGCGGTACGCCAACATGAAAAAACCTAAGAATAAAGACAACAAAAAGTAGATAGAGTAAAAAGAAAAGTATTGGTAGAGTCTGATTCTGAACAATCCAACTATTCCATTTACAATACTGATAATCCTTGTGAAGATAAAAATTAAGGACCAGTGAGGTATATAATGACAATATTGAGTGTGAGATTGGAGACGACGTAATAAGTATTTATAAAGAAGAATACTTTTTGGTCAAAAAACGTCTATAAGCGAAGAGAGTCGATGCTAAAATCTCTTAAGAACTAGAAATGGCCCAATTAAGATTATTTTTTGTATTCATTCCAAGATATACTCGTAAAACAAAAGATATAAACTAATAGAATAACGCTTGCTAAGAAAAAATAACGTAGAAAGAGAGTCAATTTAAAAAGAGAAGTCAGTCCAAGTCATATACCAGAAATAATATAAATATTGCAATTTTTTTGTTAAAATATAAATAATCGATAGTCAAATACACTTGATTTCAACATAATTATTAATTTTAAAAATTATTAAATTAAAAAATATATATTAATTCTAAGTCTAAGGAATAAGATATTTTTTTTATTTATTTCTTTTAAGTTGTTTCTAATTCAAATTAAATATCGTTTAATTACAAGTAAAAATTGAATTGATTTAAGGTTTAAAATGTGATTTAATGTCATAATATTGATAAACAGAAATATAGAAAGACGAGATTGTTTATTAGGATAATTTTTAAATATTGCTGTTACGTAAGAGTTCATCAGTTCATTGATGTTTGTAAGGTTAATGTAATCAGCCATTTATCGTAGTAATTAGTACAAATAAAAATAACACTATAGTGGCAACTGCACGTGTTTTTGTTTATCTGATTTGACCCTAATTTGTCCATAGTACAACTGGTACGGTCTAAAGTACATCGGGTCTGTTGTACCTTGGACAGTTTTTCCTTTTTTCCTAACGGATTGTGTTCCTAGCTTTATATATTATCTACAGATTTTATCAATGCGTGCAGTTTAATAATTGTTATCTCCATTTATGCTTATTTTATATGTATAATTAAGAGTATTTAATGTTTAAAAATGAAAATGTCAAAAACCGACCTAGGTATAACAGGTTCCGCTATGTCTATTCATAGTTCGATTGCAGTTGTATATTTAATGTGGTATTTACGCAAGTTATTATTTAAAAAAAAACGTTGACTTGAAAGTCTCTCGTAAATATTAATATTAAATATTTAATGTTAAATTATGAGCACGTTTACAAAATGTTATTACAGTTTTTTGTATGTATTAACGTCCTGTACAGGAATAATGTACAATAATAACAAGCCTTCTAATCAATACATATAATAAAATTCTAACTGAGTCGAATCTGTACATTAAATATTTTTTGGAAAATCTTATTGAAATAGTCATTATAATCGATACGAAGGTCGAATCTATAGTCATTACAATTTTTGTCGGTCTGTGTGTCTGTTACCGCATCACGAGAAAACCAATGGACAGATTTTGATGAAATTTGGTATGATAATAGCTGGTCATTCGGGTCAACATATAGGATACTTTTTACCACGGAAAAATATCTCATTTCCGAGAAAAATACAAAAACTGCAATGTAAGAGCATACTAATATGTAAAACCCAAGAATTTGTTTTTTGGTCATCTGAACGCGGGTGGAGTCGCGGGCAATACTAGTATAATATATATTTCTAAGAATTTTATAATGTTCTCTACGATATATGACTACTTTGTATAAAATTTGACTATGCATTTTGCAACCTTGATATGGTATATTCATACAGACATAAAACGGTGAATGTACTAAATTCTGCTGTATACCTAAATGTCAGAGTATGAAAACATTTAAAACCTGTTAAATTAAATTTGATAATAAACAATATTCATTTTATTATTTCGACGACACGTTTGGGTCAGTTTGTAGTGACCCTACTTGCTGGGCCAGCGAGCGCGGGCTCGAGTCCCGCTCGGGGCATTCATTTGTGTGAAGAGCCCGTATGTTTGTACTCCAGTCATGGGAGATTATATTTATAATATGTATGTATTTAAAGTTATATTTGTATAATGTATCAGCTATCTGGTATCCATAAGACAAGCCTCGTAGCTTACCATGGAACTAGATGGTGTTGTGTGGTAATGTCCCAATATATTTATTATTATTCTTATACATAGGTTTTAGATATTCACGAATAATTTTGTTTATGAGACCAATTTATGAATATTTAATGAAGTTAAATTGATACGTTTCATCTCTTTTGTCGTATACTTTGCACGATATCAAAGCCCGAGCAACGATTGAAAATACTGTATATATGTGTCTGTTTGTATCTACTAATCTTAGGAACAGCAAAACTTTTAAGGGAACTTTGACTGGAGGGTTACTTAGTATTCTGGCAAATAAAATACAATTAAGTTGCTTCAATTTCTTATTGAGCAGGAGCTCGATAAAAGATTAAAGCTAGTTAATTGATTTTAATTGATTTTAATCGATTAGGTTGTTAGCCTAATCGATTATTATAGATTATTTATTACTGTCGCAAAACAAGCGTACGCGCCGGCGAACGATGTATTTTTCTCTTGATAAATAATAAATTTAGTTAGGAGACGAAACTTAGGAACTTGTAACTTTTTAAATAACTCGTATGATTACTTATTAAGCAAAAGGGTCAAGTTTTATAAACACGTTCTTGAAAGTTAATGACATAAAATGTGTTTATTAACATATTTTATGTATTTGTTTCATTAAAACCGAATCAAGGTTTATATTTAAAGTGACATAAGAATAATTATATTACAGTTACAAAATTATAACTTTGGAATAACAGAAACCTCATATTGTTAAAGAAATCGTAAGTTCTTTCTTAGATTTACGCGAATATTTGACATTTTAAATAAAACTATCTTTTCGAATTTTTTCGCAAATTTATTTTGATTTTTGGTTCCCGACGTTTCGATTATTTTACAGCAATCATGGTCTCAATTGTTTGTGACAACTATATAATACCTTTGAGACATCTAACACCTCAGTCTCTCCCGTGACCATTATTACTGTAAAGCATTCGAAACGTCGGGAACCAAAAATCAAAATAAATTCGCGAAAAAATCCGAAAAGATAGTTTTATTTAAAAAATCGTAAGTGATTAAAAATACAACTTTTGCTAAGTTCCCTACATATTTCATACTAGCAACTCATCTAATCCCTAGGTTGATTCCCAATACGAACCTCCACTTTAACCTCCATTTTAAGGGTTGATTTCCGGGATAAAAACTATCCTATGTCCTTCCCATGGTCTCAAACTATCTTCTTACCAAATTTTATCTAAATCGGTTCAGTAGTTTCGGTGCCTATTCGGTACAAACAAACAAAAATATAAATCTTTCCTCTTTATAATATTAAAAATTGCAAACTAAAGTTATGCAATATGACGTACCAAGATTGAATTTATATAGGTATAGTGTCTAAATATCATATATGTGAGTTATAGTAGGATATGTATATAAAAAGCTTACCAGTCAAACCTGCTTTCCGTATCATACAATTAACTTACAAAGTAATGTTGTTTCATTTAAATAACATAGTACATGACGTATCAAACTTAGAAACAATAAGAAAGCTTTGGTAGACAGATATAGATAGATTTATCAATATGTTACAAAATTAAACTAATTTTGTAACATTTTTACTTATATTTTACTTACTTTATTTACATTAAATATTTTATCGAGCAAAGCGCATTACTCTGTTCAAAAGTTTCTTGTTGATGAAAATGTGTGGATTGAGAAATATTGACTCATATGCGGACTGCATATTTTGATATTAATCTCTACACACATATACTTAATAAAATTCTAACCGAATAGAATCTATACATTAAATATTTTTTGGAAAATCTTATTGAAATATTCATTATTTTCGATACAGAGGCCGAATCTATAGTTTTTAGAATTTTAGTCTGTCTGTCTGTTACAGCATTACGAGAAAACCGCTGGACAGATTTTGATGAAATTTGGTATGATATTAGCTGGTTATTCGGGTCAACATATAGGATACTTTTTATTGCGGGAAAATATCTCATCTAAGCTTTAAAACGTAAAACAATGCGCTAGTAATACCTATTATAAAGTTATTCTTAACTCTACACCAGCAATAAACAAGCCAGTTGTAAAAGTTTCAATCGCCTCTAATTAAATAACATGCAAAAATGAACATTGAACTTGGCATATACATAAAAACAATCTATAAGTTATTTTCCATTAACATGTACCTTATCATCCTATAAAAATAAACTTGTATACTCTACGCAAGATATCAAGTTTATATCAAGTTTCCTAGTAATATGGGCATTTATGTATTACGGTACAAATAGTAACATTATAAATAGATTAAACATTACTGCCATTAGTCCACTGACACTAAAAATATAATTAATTTAATAGTGATTGAGATTAAAAAGTTAAACCATTATCTAATATATATACAATTAATGGATAATTAATATACTACTGCATACATCTGCGTATCAGCGGAAGTTAAGTGTTAATAAATTGCAGAATGACATTTGTTGGCATAACTTTTTGCTACCAATGTCTATGTCAAGAACAATCTAAGTAAAAGAACAGCTTCCGGCGTAGCATTCAGAAAAAAAATATGACCATCAAAAGAATGTTTAATTCTTAAATGAATCAAAAACATAATAAACGCCACAAAGTCGTCCATAATTATGTAAAGCTTTTGTATCTACAAGAAATGGATTGTTAGAGCTAAATATGCAGTCACTGTAATACAAGTTATTTATATAATACATTCATAATTTTGTTATTCATTAGCATTATAATACATATAAGTTTCAGCTTCTCCAATATCACTTCCGTTTTACATGGAAGTGCATAAAACGGGAAGGACACTCAGTACTTTTGCTTCGTGTGTGCACTTGATCAATATAAATAGAATTAAAACATAATTAAATGATTTTTTTGTCGCAGCAATTAATATTTAATTAATTAAAACAATTAATTTTATTTGATGACAGCCAATAAATTGAAAAAAACAAATCTAAGATTCTTATGGAAAACTTTATATTCGATTATTGTAACAATCATATATATACCTATAGAAGTTAGTGAAGTTTTAACGTTTAGTATTGTAGTTTTTGTATTTTTTCTCAGAGATGAGATATTTTCCCGCAGGAAAAAGTATCTTATACATTGACCCGGATAACCACCTATTATTATACCAAATTTCTTCAAACTGCTGTGTTGAGTTCCCAGGCAGACAGACAGATAGACAAAAATTCTAAAAATTATAGATTCATCCTCTGTATCGATAATAATGACTATTTCAATAAGATTTAAAAAAAATTTACAACATGGACTCAGAATTGTATTATAAGATTATTAATTAATTAATGTGATTATTGTTACAGAACTTCTACCGGAGGCGTTGAGAACAAAGTGCATAAGGTGTACAGAACATCAAAAGAAGATAGCGGTAAAAGTAATAAAGAGATTAAAATCTGAATATCCTGAGGTATGGGCCAAACTAGCGTCAAAGTGGGACCCAACGGGTGACTTCACAAGATACTTCGAAGTGTTCCTGGCTAATGAGCAATTTAACACTATAAATGGAAATGGTTAGTATCTATATTTTATTCATAAAAAAATATAATACACGGATTCGGGCAAAATTTTTATTTTTTAACCGAAATATGTACTATAAAATATGTATATAAACTTCACTGACAACAAAAACTTATATTTTCAATATTACTTAAATGAGAAAATATCATCTTCATCAATAAATACGTTTAATTGTTTAGTTGTTACCTTATTGCGGCCAAATTGCAGAACCTATTTTGATAAGATTTCGCGCTTCCTTCAGTAAATTCGCGACCGAAAATTCACTGTAACCCCCTTCAAGCTAACCTGCATGTATAAATCGTATGGGAAAAATCCAGGATATCTCATAAATCATATTATACACTGAACATGACCCTTATAATATTTTTCCAATTATACCACAAACCTTTTAATATAGTTTTTTTATTTCCAATCCTAAAAATTCATTATAATCACATTAATCTTATCGTTTGTTTTATAAACTCTTAAACTTTAACTCTGTGAAGTTTTCAGTCAAGTAAGCTATCGAGGGACCAATATAAATAAAATCTGTCATTTAATGAATATATCTAAGGATCAACAGGTGTTATTTTTAAAGCCTAAGTTTCTTATAGACCAGGGTAGAAGCCTTTAAAAATAATAAAAAGTGAAAAAAAAATAATAGTAGGATGCAACCCATTAGAAAAGGAGGGGAATATTATAAAAATGAAAGGAAAAATAATTTACGGGCGATCTGAGGTCGGGAAGGGGATGGGGGTCCGTTTTTAAGGGTAAAAAACGGTTTTTCTCGATTTCCGGCAAAACTAAAAGTCCTATCGAAAAAAGTCATATGGCAAAGTTGTAGGTAATAAAAAGATCTAAAACTTTTGTATTTACACTTTTTTCACATAACCTCAAAATTTATGTGAAAAAATCAAAAAACCAAGTTTTTGGTTTTTTATTTTTATCTTTTACAAAAAAAATTTTTTACCGAAATTTGGTTAAAACATACCTTTTTATGTCCCAAATAAGCTGTAATTTATTTGATTAAAAATATTTATTTTTTCACCTTATTTTGAATTAATATCGAAAAAGCACCCTCATTTTCAATCGAAAATTCACCCGTCAAAATATCAGCTTTTTTCAAAAAGTTGGTATGTTTTCTGTTCGTTAAAATCTCTACTTTCCGATGGTGAAAAAAAAATTATATGTTACTATAGTAAATCTTCTGAGAAAATGCAAAAAACAAAAACCCTTTTTTATTTCATACACCTGCTTATCATCTGCCTTATTGCAGATGATACAAACAGATTCATGCATACTGATAATCTGAAAAGACAAAATCGAATTAATAATGCCTTCACTATTTTATCGTGAGTATACCCCCATGAAAAAAAAAATATTAAAGAAATAAATGTCAAAATGTATAAAAAATATATTATACCTACTACCTAACCTACTAGCGAAATCTTTTGGGCCATATCTTTTTCAGTGACTACGTATAGTTTTGTTGACCTCAGTGTTTCATGCACAGGATGCAATTGGTACTTGTCTATGTTTTCAACATTATATATTTAAATTTTACACTTAAAACAACTTATTTCCATTCATGTCACGATATTATTTGTGTTTTCCCCCATTTTTGTATTTCTATCAATTAAACCTCCCACTTGGTAATAAAAGCTTTATTTATTAAGGAAAGATTTGTTCCGTTTTTCTTTTTTTATATAAATGTTAATATTATAAATATTACAATTTTGTTAAAAACTTTATTAATTCATAATATTATTTAGTGTTGCGGGTTGTATTTAAATAAAACAAAATGTCAAATATTCGCGTAAATCTAATCTAAGAGAATGTTAGATAAGTCAAAACTCAGAACTATACACAATGTGACCTTCGCATCGCGTAGGATTCTTCCAAATTTAAAACATTTTATTTTGATAACACATCTTAATTTGCTACAGGAAACGTAAACACCTATTTAATTATAGATACGAGTATATAGATTTCGTCGAATTGTTTTTGCGAGCGCCGCTGTTAGAATTACATTCCTGGTTATTTTTTTAACACTTATTATTTCATGTACCTATCTTATTATTTTATTTATCCCTTTATTACATACTAGCGACTCACCCTAACTTCGGTCAGGTCCATCCCTGGCTTGCTTCCCAATACAAACTTTCATCGCCTTTTTCACCCCCTTAAGAGATGATTTCCGGAATAAAAAGTATCCTATGTCCTCAGGTCCTGTCTCTGTCCTCCTGTCCCAGGGTCTCAAACTATCTTCTTACCAAATTTCATCTAAATCGGTTCAGTAGATCCAGAGATCCCCCTACAACGTATCGATTATATATCGTATAGATTATTATTATCAAATATCTTCTTCTAGTTGTTAAGTCAGTTCCATTACTAATTGTAATTGATGTTGAAAAATATTTTGTACATTTTAATGCACCTAGTTATTACAAAACAGTCCTTCTTACATTTAAACGAATATTTGTAATTTTTAATAGAACTTTTTTTTTATTTTTTTCGCGGTTATATTTCGATTTTAATTTAATTTGCATCGAATGCTAAGATAAAGTCTCGATGAATAACATCAAGTTTCTCCCATAACCACGAGTTCTGTAAATAAAAGTGCTTATTAATTAATTATTACTATAGACATTTTAAGTAAAATCCAAATCCAAATAAATCCGAAAATATAGTTTTATTTAATGTCAAATATTCGCGTAAATCTAAGAAAGAATTATATTACTATTAGATTAAAAAGAATCAGCATGAAGGCCCATATACCTTAAACTTTTTTTCTAATAAAACAAATTTCAAGAAATTATATAACATTATTATGAGCTATATATACTTACTACATATATTATAGTTGATAGTCCCATTCCATACAAGGTTAACTCGAGGTGACTTGTGAACTTACCTGGCGTACTTTTTTAAAACTTAACTTTTTTGTATACAC